>CM077000.1:24240399-24896232 GCA_039090855.1 Macrothele yani
TATAAATGTTGTGCTGTGAAAACAGAAGTTTGTCCGTGACGACTCTCCTAACTAAGCTATGCGGACGGAATACATCGCAGCAGATTTGTCCTGACAAGTGCTTTACATCTGTAGTACGTCTTTTTTGAAGCGAAGAACGATTTTTTTTTCGTTAATTCTAGACAGCGTGTGGAACAAACATCATACTTCTTTTTCGAAGAACCCAACGGCAAGTACATTCATTTTTACGTTCGGGCGCCAATGTGAAAACACAAGTTTAGGAATCGAAATCACGCCCAATTGCTCCGGAGTGAGTTTCTCTGCCAACTAAACTACACGGACGGAATATATCGCTGCAGATTTGTCGTCTGTGCACGTCACAGTGCTAACTCTGTACTCCTCTGTAGTACGTCACAGTGCTTGTGTTACGGCTCTCGCTGTCTCCCTTCCATGGAGCCAGTGGCCCTAAATTAGGGACGGGAGACTGCTTACAGCCTATTGAGTTGCTCACGGGGGTCATTAAATCCCTCCCCCAGAAAAAAAGTAAAAAATCCTTTAAATGGCAGTGTGTCATGTTTGCTACATGAGTATGTAACTCTTCATGTTTTACTAATTTTATTAAAAATGAGTAAACGGAGCATTAAGGAAAGAGACACCAAACTTGGGATTCTTTTGCATTCTATTGTAAAAAGTGCAAAAACTTCAAGACAGATCTAAAATTAATGTATGTATCGGGGAGGGGGGGGGCACACATTTCTTTGCAGTTTGTAGTAAGAAGCATTAAAACTTCTTTCACTCTTTCATAAATGTCGTTACTATCAAATTGGCTTCAGCAAAAATACTACTCGCCAACACATCTTCCACCGAGATTTCGAAATCTAAGGACGCCCCAGTAGTGCAAGGGCGTCCTTAGATTTCGAAATCTAGGGATGCCCCAGTAGTTCAGGGGCATATTCTAGAACGTCTGGCGTACAACGTGGAGTCTGGCGTACAGCGTGGAGTCTGGCGTACAGCGTGGAGTCAGGCGTACAGCGTGGAGTCTAGCGCGATCTTGGAGAAATATCACCTTGCGACGACTGAAAAATACCGGCTGTTTGATAGACCATTTTCTGTATACACAATCGAGTCACTTTATAGTGACCACCAGCTAATATCCAGAGTTACCTCCGTGCGCAGCGCGGACAGCAGTTGACGGGCTGGGAGTGACTCAGTAAGGTGCTGGAAGGTGTTCACAGGTATGTGGAGTCATGCAGTGGATCTGATCGGCTGCTGGAGGATCCACAGGGCGACAAACACGATCGAGGTGGTCCCACAGATGCTCAATTGGGTTTAAGTCTGGGGAATTAGGGGGCCAGGGAAGTACTTTGAAATATTCATCGTGCTCTTCCAACCACTCTCGGATATTTCTAGCTGTGTGACGCGCCGCATTGTCGTGCTGGAAGATCCCATCCGCCCCAGGGAAGACAATCAGCATGTATGGGTGTACGTGGTCTGCAAGGATGGATTCATAAAGAATTCGGCCCATAGTGCTTTTCACAGGTTTGAGTGGACCTAGAGAATTCCACGGAGACATTCTCCAGACCATAACGCTGCCCCCACCAGCTTGTGTTCTTCCAGCAATGGTTGAAGAGTGTTTGTTCTCCGATGTTTCTCGCCTTATACGCCAACGTCCATCCGTTCGATGAAGCAGAAAACGTGACTCATCGGGGAAGGCAATCTTTACCAATTAGCGGAGGTCTAATTCCGGTACTGCCGTGCAAATGTATGCCTTTTCTGCTGATGCACCTTCGTTAGCATAGGTGCAGTGACCATCCGTCTGCATCGGAGGCCCATACGCAGCAGGGTTCGATAAACTGCCGTTTTAGACACACTTCCGGTAGCTCCCTGGTTCATTCGGCCTGTGAATCGCTCAACTGTAGCATGTCGATCGGCCCGCACGCACCTTCATAGCCGATTTTCACCTCTCACATCAATGGCACGTGGTGCTCCGCAGTTTCGACCTCGCGTATTCGCAATGGTGCCATTTCTCCAATCACAATACACTTTTACCACAGCAGCATGCACACAGTTCACAAACTGCGATGTTTCAGAAATACTGCCACCCTTGGCCCGAAAGGCGATAATCATCCCTTTATGCAAATCTGATAAATCGCTCCTTTTATCCATGATAGCAATGAGTGATATGTTTTCAGAATGCCTGCAGCACACCTAATATACCCTCCAAGCCGGCTCACGACTCTTGCCTTCTTTCATTGGCTACGCGCTGTTGACGTCAAAAATAGGAGGTGGTCAAAATAATGTGACTCGACTGTGTATAATGTCATGTTCTTGACAATACATATCCGCAGTGATGATTTGACCCAGTTGTAAGAAAGAAAAACAAACCAGCGTCTTTTTGCGGTATACACTATGTGAACAAAAGTGATTGAACATTGTAAGTAAATAGAAGAACAGTATTGTATTCACACAGCAGCGGATATATCTTCCATTTGCAGATATTACAGCAGCCACCCGTCAAGGTAAACTCTCCGCAAGTCCATGGAGTACGGAGAACGGAACGTTCCTCTATTCTTCCTTGAGCACATCGTACAACTCTGCCAGTAAAGGAGGTCGTGTTGGACTAGACCTCACCCGTCGTTCATCCTATAGGTGTTCCATGGGTCTGAGGTCCAGGCTCTGAGCATGCCAGTCCATTCGCGAGACCTCATTTTCACCACACCATTCCATTGCAGCTCTGGAAACGTGAGAAGTTGCACTGTCATCCTGGAAGGAACAATCGATATATCCGTAGAACTATTACAACTTTGGGATATCTCTATAGAGCACAGAGTTCCTTTTGCCACGAATAACAACCAGTAGAACACACCGTACCAGCAGAAACAGTCCCATCCTGGGGGCTATTTCTGTTGGTACAAAATCCCTACCATGACCTGTGTGTTGTCTAACAAAAACACAAGTTATGAAAGGGAAGGAGTAGTTCTCCAGCACGAACATCATGCCACACGGTAGAAAGAAATGCTTCAAACATCTCCTCTCTCCTTTCTTAGGTTCGTCGCTATTGTTATAGCCCTTATAGCAGGTAATCAGTAAGAAGAGATTAGTGTCAGTCATCCTCCTAAATGACCACTTTGAATAACAAAGATAAGGGGAAAGACCCAAGGCATGGTAGGGAAGGTCTATTCCCCCCTGGCACGGACATCATGCCACTGGGTAAAAACACCTGACTAAAACATCTCTCTCCTATATTAGGTTTGTCGCCATTGTTATATCCCTTTTAGGGTAATCAGTCAGAAAGGGATTAGTGTCAATCCTCCTCCTAAATGGCCAGTTTAAATAACAAAGCTAAGGGGAAAGACCCAAGGCATGATTGGGAAGGGCTAGTCCCCCTGACACGGACATCATGCCACTGGGTAGAAACAAGTGACTCAAACATCTCTCCCCTTTCCTTAGGCTAGTCGCCATTGTTATGGCCATTGCAGCAGGTAATCAGGCAGAAAGGATTAGTAACAGTTATCTCGCTAAATGACCACTTTGAATAACAAAGCTAAGGGGAAAGAACCAAAGCCTGATAGGGAAGGGCTAGTTCCTCTGACACGGACATCATGCCACCGGATAGAATTCAGTGACTCAAACATCTCTCTCCTTTCTTAGGTTGGTATAGCCCATTTAGCATGCAATCAGTCAGAAAGGATTAGTGTCAATCATCCCCCTAAATGGCCACTTTGAATAACAAAGCTAAGGGGATAAGGCATGATGGCTAAGGGGATAAGGCATGAAGCTAAGGGGATAAGGCATGATGTTAAGGGGATAAGGTATGAAGCTAAGCTTTGAATAACAAAGCTAGGCCCCAAGGCATGATAGGGAAGGTATAGTCCCCCTAACACGGACATCATGCCGCAGGGTAGAAACCAGAAGCTCAAACATCTCTCTCGATTCTTAGGTTCGTCGCCATTGCTATATCCCTTTTAACAGGCAATCTGTCAGAAAGGGTGAGTGTGAATCATCCCCCGAATGACCACATTGAACAACAAATCTAAGGGGAAAACCCAAGGCATGATAGGGAATGGTTAGTCCCTCTGACATGGACATCACGCCACTGGATAGAAGCAAGTGCCTCAAACATCTCCTCTCTCCATTCTTAAGTTCGTCGCCATTGTTATAGCTCTTGTATCAGCAAATCTGTCAGAAAGGATTAGTGTCAATCATCCCCCTAAACGACCACTTCAAATAAAAATAATTAGCAACGATTTGTAATGCACATGTATTTCGTTTCAACAGTGCACGGCCCACTTCTTTGACTGGGAAAATATTCGTTCCAGATGATTTCAGTCAATTGTGCTAATCTCGAGTTCATTCGTTTCTTCCGGTTAAAGGGTTAAATCCAGAAAACAATGAGCAGCCGTCCGTTCCAAACTTAGGGACACTGGTTCCATGGATAGGTACAAGCTAGAGTACCATGAACAAACACACCACATTAGCCTCATCCAGAAGTCGAATTTGGGTCTATCTTAAACGAATGGGCAGAATCCAGTGCCTGAGACAACAGGGACACGGAACGGCGAAATAATTTTGATTTTCAGTCCGAGAGACAGGGAGAGAGGAATTTTTGTACGAAAGAAAGCAATGTTTTTTGGTTCAATTTATGTTTAAAGAATTGTTTTTCTTAGTAATAAATTTCCTGATGGGTGTCCTTATTTTGTAAAACAAAGAACACTCTTCAAAATAAAGGATTTTTCGGATTCCACTCAGCTCTTCGAATTTACTGTACCGAAAGGTCATTTTACAAAAAAAAGTTGATTTTATAGAATGATTGTTTCACCAAAGTGGCTACCAAGTAAAGATCTTTAGATCTGTCAATCCGTTTTGTGGAGGATCTACTTTTCACATCGTAGGAGATTTCGCATACGAAGACTTACTGACCGCTAAGGAATGTACTAAAGGAAGCAGCAGCACATTGACCCTGGGTCGAATATTCACATGACTTATAATCTTTATACCTAAAGCTGTTCCAGACCTTCACAAAACCAGATCTTGCGAACAATGAGATCTTTCATAGTAACGGAAACTGATGCTTCGATAAAAGAGTTGCGTCGGATGTGGCGGCCATCTCTGTTAAAGGAAATTAACGTGACAACGATGGGGTTACTTTTTATAACTATGAGGCATTTCTTTGTCAGTGGCATACGACGAAAATCGTTTTAAGCAAATGCGGAAGATGCGTGACTTTGGCCATCAAACAGCTGACTTTGTCCTCACTCTCTAATTGCGAGTGAAAGACAATCCCGATTCGTGTTTCTGATACAATTGATGTAACTATGCTCGCGGTTAGTTCAATGTGAAAGGTCGTTGCTAAGTTTGTCTTCGTCGTTTAGTGACACAAATCTAGAAATATTTGTTTTCTTCAATTTCTCATGGCACACAAAAGGCTCTCGCTTTCCTTTGTATTACTTTAGCATTCAACTATGATTTTAAAGTCTATTCATTTATAGCTATCATCTACAAAACCGGCTGAAAAAGAGTGTGGTGGTGAATACAGAGTGTAGAAACATATATCGTTTCTGATAAATATACAACCGCCGTTCCATAAAAACTGAGAGTAAAATAACATAAAATGGAAAAATATGCGTACAGAAAAATATATGTTATTCTTTCTCAAAGTATCTTCCCTCGGATGATATGCAACGATCCCATCGTTCAGTCCACTTTTCAAACCATGTGGCGAAGGCATTTTGTGGAAGCTGCTTTAGCGACCCCTATACAGCTTGAACAAACGTCAGCAACTGTGTTAAATGTTGCGCCACAGAACTTCTCCTGCATTGCTGGAAACAACCAGAAATCGCACGGGGTGAGATCAGGACTGTAGGCAGGCCGTGGCATGATTTCAATAGTGCATTTCGTAAGAAACAGTTGAACACGGGGATATCATGGTGGGCGTGCAGCGTCCATTTGTCCTCCAGTGCCGATGGCTTAATCGATATGTGTCATCGCAGGCACTTCAAGACTGAAATGTAATACTCAGCATTGACAGTAATTTGAACGACATGCTGGTAGACTACACCTTTATGATAAAAAAGAAATAGCATCATCACCTTCCCAGCTGATTTGGTTCGGAGGAGGTGAGCCTGTGTGTTTCCAGACACTCGTTGTGCGCTTCGTGAGGGGGTCGAAATAGTGGACCCATGTTTCATCGGCAGTTATTACTGTGTTTAGAAAGTTTGGATCCTTTGTAATCATTTGTTTCCACTCATGAAACTCCTGAACTCCGGCTAACAATCGTTTTCTCGTCAGATGATGAGGTACCCATCGGGAACGCACACGATGCAACAGTAATTTGTAGCGCAAAATGCAGAAGACCGACGTTTTTGAAATATTAATTGACGCGGTCATATCTTCACACGTCATTCGGTGATCGTCTTACGGGATTTTCTAAACAGTGTTAACAATACGCTCCGTAACAACACTTTCAGGTCAACCAGGCCTAGGAGTGAGTCCTGCCGACAAACGCTCTTTTTGTTTGAAATCATGGTGCCATCTAAAAATCGTTGACTCACCGAATCATTTATGTTTGTAAACTTTTTTTCATGAAATCAACTTTTTCTGGATTCGTTTTACCCAAACAAAAGCAAGTTCTTATCGCACAACGCATTTCACTTCTTAACTCTGAATCACTCAGCTCCGTAGCTGTATGACGAAATGCAGACGTACTTTAAACAACTGCGCAATAACAAAACGAGAATCGTCTGCCACGGCTAATAACTGTTGCCAGATATACTTCCTTAATTCAGTTAGTCGCCTGCGTGGTTATTTTTCCGCTTCGCACTGTTGCCAACTCAAAAATAAAAAAAATTACTCTCAGTTTTTATGCAACTGCCTATGTACTTGTGTTTGTTCTATAGGCTCGAATATGGGCGTCGCTGGCAAATAGTAATGGAAGGGGGGGGGGGGGCGGACGCAAGCGTGCAGCAATAATAGCCAATTTCTTTGTTTTTTAGAGTTTTTTTTAAACTGTATTGGGGAAAGCATCTTCTGAGTGTATTGAATAAATGCAGATCTGAATGTATTGCAATAATTTTTAGATATGTATCGCGATTATTTTGCAAAGTTAAAAAAACTGCCAACTTTTAGTTACGTTTTTAGGTACAAACTATAACGTAGACAAAAATCGTGTATTGTTTTTGTATTTATCAAATCTTTCAAATGGGTAAAAAAAAAGTACTGTATCTCTAACTATAGGCTAAAAAATTATTTCCTCCTATCATCGGTATAAATCAATTTTGATGCAATAAAGTCTACACTGCAGGCCACCCAAAATGCAACACCAAGAAGGACACGAGATAGCAAAGCCAGATTTACTGGACACATTACAACAGATACAAAGATGAAACGATTGAGCTTACAGGCCCGTGCGGCTTGTGGAACACGCAGACATCAATAGTTCGTGTGGCCCCCATGGCTGGCATTAACGACCGCTACACGCCGCGGCATCGAACGAAAGAGGCTTTGGATGTAAACTTGGGGTATGTTGGTCTAGGCTGCTTCCACACGTTGCCACAGTTCATCAGACGTGGCCGCGGGTGGTGCTTGCCGGGCCACTGGGTTGCCGATCAGCGACCAGACGTGTTCGATGGGCGACATATCGGAAGAACAGGCGGGCCACGGCAGCAGTGACACCTGGTGGGCCGTGAAGAATTGTTGCACGATGCGTGCCACGTGCGGGCGCGCATTGTCCTGTTGAAACGTGGCCGCTGGCAGGTCCTTCAGGTAAGGGAGGACTACAGGCTCCAAAACGTCGGAGATGGTGCGGTGGCTGTTGAGCGTACCGGCGATGCGTACCAGAGGGGTGCGGGTGTCATATCCAACTGCGCCCCAAACCATAACGCCAGGCAACGGACCGGTATGGCGATGCTTACTGCAGGCGTCATACAGTTTCTCACCGCGGTGCCGCCACACACGGATCCGACCATCGTGGTGTTGCAGGCAGAAGCGGGTATCATCAGAGAAGACAATGTCATGCTATTCCGTAGTTTAGGTGCGGCGTTCAACGGCCCACTGCCGCCGCACTCGCCAGTGGTGTAACGTCAATGGCAATCGGAGCAATGGGTGCCGCGCGACAAGTCCCCGCTCTTGCAGACAACGTCGAACGGTACGTGATCACACAGGTTGTTGCGCAACACACCCTAATTCCTGCGCAAGCATTCGTGATGTGGCGGTGCGAGCCGTCAATGCCCGCCGCACAACATGCCGGTCCTCTCGTTCGGTGGTGTGTCAGTAATCGCTCACGTCGGTCCGTCCGTCCCTCCTGCACCCACCGAATCCCTACTTGCCTCACTGTGGCTGGATCTCGTCCCACACGGGCGCGGATATCTCGGTACGATAAACCGCTGTCGCGATAAGCCACTATTTGTCCTCTGTGGAACTCCGAAACGTGCTGGAATGACTGCCGTATTCTGCGACGAGGCATCAGGAAGCTTCCCACGCACAGGTCCGGCAACACAACACACTTCCACTACTTACACCCCGCCTTCTGTGCACCCTTCTTATAGTGCTTCTCGGTGGCGTGCCGGGTGCACATGATTTGCATATGCCCTGCAATGCTAATCGTTTGCATGTCCTTTCGCGGGCGACACATGCTGCGAAATTCAGACCAATCGCATGCTTCCTTCTTGGTGTTGCATTTTGGGTGGTATAACGAAATAAATTATTCGGTCATTTTTATCCACGCCGGGGCTCGAACTCGGGTCCCCTCATTCCGGAATAAGTCGCTCTACCAATTGAGCTACGCGGACGTTCGTTATCGCTGCTATCTGCCTTTATGTCGCGTGCGTCCTGTTGGGCAGGCTCGTTACAGTGGCCAGCAGTGTATTTCAATTTTGTTCAATTTATCTTGGTGAATACGGCAGACTGTGTTAACAATACGCTCCGTAACAACACTTTCAGGCCAACCAGGCCTAGGAGTGAGTCCTGCCGACAAACGCTCTTTTTGTTTGAAATCATGGTGCCATCTAAAAATCGTTGACTCACCGAATCATTTATGTTTGTAAACTTTTTTTCATTAAATCAACTTTTTCTGGATTCGTTTTACCCAAACAATAGCAAGATTTTATCGCACAACGCATTTTACTTCTTAACTCTGAATCACTCAGCTCCGTAGCTGTATGACGAAATGCAGACGTACCTTAAACAACTGCGCAATAACAAAACCAGAATCGTCTGCCACGTCTAATAACTGTTGCCATAGATACTTCCTTAATGCAGTTAGTTGTCTGCGTGGTTATTTTTCCGCTTCGCACTGTTGCCAACTCAAAAAAAATTATTCTCAGTTTTTATGGAACTGCTTTTGTACTTGTGTTTGTTCTATAGGCTTGAATATGGGCGTCGCTGGCAAATAGAATCGAAGGTGCTGACGCACGTTCTTACCTGTGCTCTTCAGGTGAGTTTTTAAGCGACGTAAGGCACTGAAACTGCGTTCTGCTTCACATGACGAGCTTGGTAGAACTATCAGCAAGCGGACCAGGATTTTAATGTTCTCAAACATGTTTCGAACTCCTGGTGTTCTGTTAAACAGCTACGGGATAAGAGACAGAAGCAATCTTGTAATTCTTCAGAAAATATCCCAATTCCGTCTCTAAAACTGTTATATTGAGTCCAAGATAACTTCTTAGAATACCTAATCCTGCAGCCACATCTATGCCCAAAAGTGTACTTTCCATAATTTTTACGTACTTCAGGTCTTCTTGATTAAACCGACACTTCAAAGACATCAAACTGGTGTCTATTAAAGCAAAGTACTCTTTTCTGTAATGTTGCTCTATTGTGCCATGACCAGTATGATGCGCATCGCCAAGTCCAGTGTATCGCTTCTGTGTCAGTCAAATGACCTCTCGAATACCCTTATGCAGACTGGAGAGTCCAAGTGAAAAGTTCAGTTCAGTGAGTGATGAGAGAATGAATGAAAAAATGAGAAAAAAGGAAAGGGTTGCAATCAGAAATATGGAGGGTCACAAATATTGGATGGGGACATATCCTCTCCGTCATCCTCCGCCAGCGACGCCCATGGCTTGAAGGTCTGTACCCTTAAATATACTTATCGTGAATCTGTGATAATTGTAACAATAGCTTCCCAACGTTATACTCTGAATAGCTTGCACAAAATCCTTATTAATACAATGAGCAATGTTTGATTTTCTGACGTCCAGAAGAGAGTAGTCTACTTACAGAAAGAGAAAGAGTCTTCATTAGTCTTTAAGGCACATCATTCGGAAAGGTGATCAATCTTAATAATCAATAAAAAACGGATTAACTTTGGAAAGTTCAACAGCATTACACTTCAAATGTCTTCAACAGTATGAACCTCTGTAACGTGAAGCTGAAAGTGAAGCTCAAACCTTGACAAATATAACTTCGTTAAATACACTCATCGTTAAAAAAACAAACAAAAAGTTGATGAAACTTTGACATCATGAGACATGCAAATGATTCAAGTATCACGCTCGGCCGCGCAAGTGACGCTAGCAAGGAGGGGTGTTAGCGCTGTGCTTCACCGGCTATATAAGCAAGGAGGGGTGTCAGCGCTGTGCCTCACCGGCTATATAAGCAATGAGGGATGTTAGCGCTGTGCCTCACCGGCTATATAAGCAAGGAGGGTTCTTTGCGCTGAGCCTCACCGGCTATATAAACAAGGAGAGATGTTAGCGCTGTGCCTCACCGGCTATATAAGCAAGGAGGGGTCTTTGCGCTGTGCCTCACCGGCTATATAAGCAAGGAGGGGTCTTTGAGCTGTGCCTCACCGGCTATATAAGCAAGGAGAGATGTTAGCGCTGTGCCTCACCGGCTATACAAACAAGGATGGGTGTTAGCGCTGTGCCTCACCGGTTATATAAGCAAGGAGGGGTGTTACGCTGTGCCTCACCGGCTATATAAGCAAGGAAAGATGTTAGCGCTGTGCCTCACCGGCTATATAAGCAAGGAGGGGTGTTAGCGCTGTGCCTCCCCTGCTATATAAGCAAGGAAGGGTGTTAGCGCTGTGCCTCACCGGCTATATAAGCAACGAGGGGACTTTGCGCTGTTCCTCACCGGCTATATAAGCAAGGAGGGGTGTTAGCGCTGTGCATCACCGGCTATATAAGCAAGAAGGGGTGTTAGCGCTTTGCCTCACCGGCTATATAAGATCGTCCCGTTGCGCGTGCTTGCTATTCTGACTGGTGTTGTGTTGGTTTCATCTTTTTCTAGTGAAATATGCCTCGGAAAAAAGTTCGGAAGCAATTCGAGCTGTTGGAGGATTCCGAGAGGGGCCACATCGTTGGGCCCCGGGAAGCGGGATGGTCTTATGGCCGTATTGCGCGCCATACCGGTCGTATGGATATCACCATAGCTCGCTGTTGATGGCAGTGGATAGAACAAGGCACGCAGCAGAGACAGGAAGGGTCTGGAAGACCTAGAAGAACCACGAAGCGAGAGGATCAACGGGTTGTAAATTATAAGTGGTGGATACTCAATGGGCTTATGACTGCGCTTCCCCAAGGCAAAACAACGGCGGTGAAAGGCATTTCTATTAAACTGCTCCATTTCTGCTCTAATAAAATTTATCCCGTGAGCTCACTTTGTTATTTTTTATGGCAACACAAAGGGCATACAAGTGTTGTCTAAAAAATGGAAACACCTCGCTGAAAACAGTGATTTTGGTATGTGCTGCCTTTTGAGTAAAACGAACATGTAGCTACAATTGTTTTTGTAAAAAAGTAATGCTTGTAGTCTCAAGGGTCTGTGTGATTGCATTGTAAATTGGTGTTTGCATAATTTCTTTCCAGGTGAAGGCACAAGAGTGACCTGTCGGAGTTCCAAAGAGGGCAGATTGTTGGAGCCCGTCTGGTTGGTGCGTCGGTAGCCACAGTGGCACAGGTATTGGGGGTATCGAGAGGTACCGTGTCGAAGGTCATGACAGCACACAATGTTCACGGAACAACATCATCTGCGAGACACAACTGTGGAAGGAAAGCCAAACTCACTGCGAGAGACAGGGGGACATTAAAGAGGATTGTGACCGCAAGGAGAAAGACCACGGCTACGAAAGTGACTCCTGAGCTTAATGCACATCTCCAAAACTCAGTGTCAACCCATACCGTGCGAAGAAAGTTGCATAAGCACAATATTTACGGCAGAGCTGCGATTGCAAAACCCCTGGTGTCACAAGCGAATACGAAACGGAGACTACAGTGCTGCAAGGAACATAAAACGTGGACTGCGGATCACTGGAAACATGTCTTGTTTTCCGAAAAATCAAGTTTCTCACTATTCCCCAACACAGGACAGGTTTACGTGTGGTGAACCCCCACAGAATTCCACAACCCAGACTGTCTTCTTCCTACAGTGAAGCATGGGAGTGGTTCCGTAATGCTTAGGGCCATGATCTCGTAGTTTGCAATACGTCCCATTATCACCTTACACGGACGGATTACTAGCGGTGACTATGCCACTCTTTTGGCCCACCATCCGCAGACTTTGTTTCCGTCAGGGGATTGCACCTTTCAAGATGATTATTCACAGAAGTCGAACTATTCAATCATGGCTTGAGGAACATGAGGATGAAGTTGCACACCTTCCCTGGCCTGCACAATCACCGGACTTGAACATCATTGAGCCCCTGAGGTCTATGTTGGAAAACAGAGTGCGATCCCGTTATCCTTCTCCGGCGTCTCTCAAGAAATTGGAGCGGTTGCTGCAGGACGAATGGTACAACATACCACTTACCACAATCCAGGACTTGTATGATTCAATTCCAAGGAGGATTCAAGCAGTTTTAAATGTCAAGGGTACTCCCACACCATATTAGTTGCTTATCACCAATTGCTTCTAGGTCCTTCCATTATTTTGGACAATCCCTGTATCTTGCATATACCACATAACCTTAGGAAAGACTGCATTAGTCACACTGAGTTGATGTTAGTTGCATTTGTTCAGTGTGATTAATATGTACACTCATTTTCATAAAAAAAATATAACATCTGAAAGAAGTCGAGCTACGACTTTGATTTTTACGGGATATGCTAATCAGGCAATATCGCAGAAATGATGAACATTTCGGCGTCTCTACGTATCATATCGCGCAGCGTCATAGACCGAAATCGGCCGTTTTTCTCTTATAAGCGCCTCGTTGTCTGATCGGCATGTCTGTGCTTGGTCATCAGTGGATAAGGATGCCCTGTCGTCGTGTAAGACAGTCGTACAGTCTCATCAGTGGTTTCGAAAGCGCCACGTGGCTCGCTCAGCATGTCAGTGCTTTGTTATCAGTGGATAAGGATGCCTCGTCATCGAGTAAGACAGTCGTACAGTTCCATCAGTGGGTTAGAAAGCGCCACGTGGCTCGCACAGCATGTCAGTACTTGGTCAGCACACTGGGTGAGGATGCCTCGTCGTCGTGTAAGACAATCGTACAGTCACATCAGGGGTTCGAAAGCGCCACATGGCTCGCTCAGCATGACAGTGCTTGGTCAGCAGTGGGTGAAGATACCTCATCTTCGCGTAAGACAGTCTTACAGTCCCATCAGTGGGTTCGAAAGCACCCCGTGGCTCGCTCAGTACGTCAATGATTGGTCAGCAGGGGGTGAGGATGGCTCGCCGTCGTGTAAGGCAGTCGTATAATCACATCAGGGGGTTTGAAAGCGCCAAGTGGGTCGCTCAACATGTCAGTGCTTGGTCAGCAGTGGGTTAGGATGTCTTGTCGTCACGTAATACAGTCGTACAGTCCCATCAGTGGGTTCGAAAGCGCCACGTGGCTTTCTTAGCATCTCAGTGCTTGGTCAGCAGTGGGTGAGGATGCCTCGTCGTCGTGTAAGAAAGTCGTACAGTCCCATCCGGGGGTTCAAAACCGCCATGTGGCTCACTCAGCATGTCAGTGCTTGGTCAGCAGTGGGTGAGGATGTCTCCTCGTCGTATAAGACAGTCGTACAGTCCCATCAGTGGGTTCGAAAGCGCCACGTGGCTCGGTCAGCATGTCAGTGAATGGTCAGTAAGGGGTGAGGATGCCACGTCGTCGTGTAAGACAGTCGTACAGTCACATCAGTGGAATCAAAAGCGCCACGTGGCTCGGTCAGCATGTCAGTGCTTGGTAAGCAGTGGGTGAGGATGCCTCGTCGTCGTGTAAGACAGTCGTATAGTCATATCAGTGGATTCGAAAGCGCCACGTGGCTTGGTCAGCACGTCAGTGCCTGGTCAGCAGTGGGTAAGGATGCCTCGTCGTCGTGTAAGACAGTCGTACAGTCACATCAGGGGGTTAAAAAGCGGCACGTGGCTCTCTCAGCATGTCAGTGCTTGGTCAGCAGTGGGTGATGAAGCCTCGTTGTCGTGTAAGACAGTCGTACAGTCCTATCAGTGGATTCGAAAGCGCCACGTGGCTTGGTCAGCAGTGGGTGAGGATGCCTGGTCGTCGTGTAAGCCAGTCGTACAGTCTCATCGGTGGGTACGAAAGCGCCACGTGGCTCGCTCAGCATGTCAGCGCTTGGTTAGAAGTGGGTGAGGATGCCTCGTCGTCGTGTAAGACAGTCGTACAGTCCCATCAGTGGGTTCGAAAGCGCCACGTGGATCGCTCAGCATGTCAGTGCTTGCTCAGCAGTGGGTGAGGATGCATCTTCGTCGTGTAAGACAGTCGTACAGTACCATCAGGGGTTCGAAAGCGACATTTTGCTCTGTCAAGAAGTCAGTGCTTGGTCAGCAGTGGGTGAGAATGCCTCGTCGTAGTGAAAGACAGTCGTGCAGTCCCACCAGTGGGTTCGAAAGCGCCACGTGGCTCGGTCAGCATGTCAGTGCTTGGTCAGCAGTCGGTAAGAATGCCTCGTCGTCGTGTAAGACAGTCGTACAGTCCCATCAGTGGGTTGGAAAGCGCCACGTGGCTCGGTCAGCATGTCAGTGCTTGGTCAGAAGTGGGTGAGGATGCCTCGTCGTCGTGTAAGATAGTCGTACAGTCCCATCAGCGATCTCGACAGAGATCGCATTATCGGTATCAGACACTGCATTGGTTTGCTCCGAGAGACTGCCAGTCGTGTGGGGAGCAGTGTGTCCTTCGTGGAAAGAATGTGCAGGAAATGTTACGAAGAAGGGCGTAGGGCACAAAGAGAAGGTTCTGGACGTCGTACCCTGACAACGCTGAGGGACAACTCTCATCTCACGATGTCTTTGAGTGACTGTTCTGCATGATCAACGGCGTTGGCGTAGCAGTGGCGAACTGTGACACATTCTCCCCTGTCAGCTGCAACGGTGCGTCGCCTGTCATTACAGTTCGGGCTGCAGACTCGTCGGCCGCTCCTCAGGTTACCCTGAACGCCTCAGCTTCAGTCTGCAGGGCCGCAATGGTGCTACAAACGAGGGGCGTGGCGCGACGAATGGCAAAATATCCTATTCTCGGACGAAACGAGCTTCTGTTTAGGGGAACATTATGGCCGCATCTATGTCAACTGATGACGGGGAAGAGGCGACGGAAAGAGTGTATTCACACCAACCATACCGCACCAAAGCGGTTTTATGGCTAGGCCAATAATTGTTTCGGGGAGCGGATATCCATGTTTTTTTTTCTCGAATTTTAGGGAGTTTTTCTGTAATTTTGCGAATATCAAATTATCCGCGAATTTCAGATGTGTTTCTGTTTTTGCCAAATTTCTATTATATTTTTTAGATTATTTTCATTATCTAAATAATTTCATTACTGCCTTCATTAGAATTTACGCGAAAAATATGCCGCAGAGTAATCCTACTCCAAATTCCAAACCGGAATTAAAATACTTGAATTACCCGTCAAGATTGTTCGTTGCGAAGAGACTCTTATCGAACAAGCTTGACGGATAATTATAGGTCACATGCTATTTGCTGAAGAATGCACGTGTGGTCTTTTGTGATTTGCATGGGATCTTTCACCCAGTTTTATGATCTTGGAGACTTGCCGCACTAATAAACCGTAAACCGGATGCCAATTGTATTAGTAGTTTTAGCTCCGAAAAGCTGCTCACAGAAAAGAATGAGTTTCGCCAACGTGTAGCTTAGAAATTTTTTGTGCTTTCGTGTCAGTATTTAGTTTATAAAGTTTCAGGATATTATTTGTTAATTTATACGTGAGTAAGTTGAGTGCATGATTTTGGGGTAGATGAGTTTTCTGATGTTATTTGCCACGTTTGTAAGTTGAGTGCATCTGAAAGATGCAAGCAGTACGCGAAGGGAATATTTCACGTGAACAAAAACTTATTGTTCTGTTCGTGTTGCAACATGCCAATAGATTTTCAAGAAAGGGCCGCTGTGAAAAGTTTTCAGCAAGCAAGCTGCATAAAAATATTTGTATCCGAACAATTAACGGAAAGTATAACAGATATGTGACGATGAATTCATTGAGAAAAAGAACTAAACTTAAACAGCATCGCTCAACTCAACTTTCGAAATTAACTGGTGCCTTTTATGCAGCTAACATCCCACTTTCCAAATTGGATAACTCTACATTAAAAAATTACTTGGGAAATTCGTTGAAAGATTATGGTGTTATTCTAAATGCAAATTGGATACGGAAATGTTATTGGCCGAAAACATATGATATGCACAAACAACAAGTAGAAGATTTTTTAAAATTAGCATCCCGTGTAAGCATCATAGAAGACGAAACAACTGATTCCGAAGATAAGTACATTTTGGATATTATTTCTGTTCCATCAGCTGAAACGAATGCTGAAACCTCTTTGAATGCAATCTTCCTCGAGTTCATCACTTTGAAACCTGCAAATTTTAAAAAAGCCAGCGAGGAAATACTTCAGTGTGTTAATAAGTACGAAATATCTTTTGCGAATTTAATAGCTTTCCTGACAGACAACGCATCTTACATATCCCAAAGCGTGGGGAAAAAGCCTCAAAGCCGAATTTTTGAAGAAAAACGGTATTTTGCGAAATTTCGTGGTACATTTCGAAATTTGCGATTTATCCAGCGATCGCCACTTGAATTTTGCCTTTTTTTCCCACGCGATAAAATTACTACTATAATTATGGCCTGAGGTGCTATCGGGTACGAACGCAGATCAACTCTCGTTGGAATCCGCACCGCCATGATGAGTACCGTCGCGTCTATAAATGCTACCACCGTTTGACCTTCCGTACCTGCAGGACGTGCCTGGAGCCATATTTCAGCAGCACAATGCCACAATGCTTCATCCCATGTTTCAGCAAGAACACGTGCCTTCTTCAGGAATACCAACTTTCCACTTCTGGAGCGGCCGGCTAGATCCCTGGATGCATCACAAATAAAACATCTTTGGGACATGCTAAAACACCAGGTGAAGCGGTACGACCGTCCGCCAGCAACTCTTGATGAACTTTGGACGCGAGTCAATACAGCCTGGGTGGCTATTCCACAGGACACCATTCACACATTATTTGATTCAATACTTCAGAGCGTACGACCGTCCGCCAACAACTGTTAATGAACTTTGAACGCTGGTCAATACAGCTTGGGTGGCTATTTCACAGGACACCATTCACACATTATTTGATTCGATGCCACAGAGCGTACAGCAGTACGACCGGCCGCCAGCAACTCTTGATGAACTTTGGACGCTGGTCAATACAGCCTGGGTGGCTATTCCACAGGACACCATTCACACATTATTTAATTCGATGTCACAGAGCGTACAACAGTACAACCGTCCGCCAGCAACTCTTGATGAACTTTGGACGCGGGTCAATACAGCATGGATGGCTATTCCACAGGACACCTTTCACACATTATTTGACTCGATGCCACAGAGCGTACAACAGTACGAACGTCCGCCAGCAACTCTTAATGAACTTTGGACGCTGATCAATACAGCCTGGGTGGTTATTCCACAGGACACCATTCACACATTATTTGATTCGATGCCACAGAGCTCACAGCAGTAGGACCGGCCGCCAGAAACTCTTTATGAACTTTGGACGCGGGTCAATACAGCCTGGGTGGTTATTCCACAGGACACCATTCACACATTATTTGATTCGATGCCGTAGAGCTTACAGCAGTAGGACCGGCCGCCAGCAACTCTTAATGAACTTTGGACGCGGGTCAATACAGCCTTGGTGGTTATTCCACAGGACACCATTCACACATTATTTGATTCGATGCCACAGAGCTTACAGCAGTAGGACCGGCCGCCAGAAACTCTTTATGAACTTTGGACGCGGGTCAATACAGCCTGAGTGGCTAATCCACAGGACACCATTCACACATTATTTGATTCAATGCCACAGAGCGTACAGCTGAACGACCGTCCGCCAGCAACTCTTGATGAACTTAGGACGTGGGTCAATATAGTCAATATAGCCTGGGTGGCTATTCCACAGGACACCATTCACACATTATTTGATTCGATGACACAGAGCATAAGCAGTACGACCGTCCACCAGCAACTTGTAATGAACTTTGGACGCGGGTCAATACAGCCTGGGTGACTATTCCACAAGACACCATTCACACATTATTTGATTCGATGCCACAGAGCGCACAGTAGTATGACCTTCCGCCGCAACTCTTAATGAACTTTGGACGCGGGTCAATACAGCCTGGGTGGCTAATCCACAGGACACCATTCACACATTATTTGATTCGATGCCACAAAGGGTACAGCTGTACGACCGTCCGCCAGCAACTCTTGATGAACTTTGGACGCTGGTCAAATAGCCTCGGTGGCTATTCCACAGGACACTATTCACACATTATTTGATTCGGTGCTATACAGCGTACAGTGGTACGACCGTCCGCCAGCAAATCTTGATGAACATTGGACGCGGGTCAATACAAACTGGGTGGCTTTTCCACAGGACACCATTCACACATTATTTGATTCGATGCCTCAGCGCGTACACCAGGTGATACAAGTCAGAGGTGGCCGTACCGTTTATTAGCTCCATCGACGCGCCTGGTACGTATGACACAGAGATGCTAATCATCTGTTCTGTATTGCAAAATGAACATGTCCTGTAAAACTTACAGTCGTTGTTCGACACCTTTCAGGTGTTCTGTTTTAATGAACATCAGTGTATTAATTACAATAAATAGTTGGAATATGTATCATTTAAACGTTTGTATATTATTCACAATAAATATTTGGATTATGTATTATTTCCAATAAATATTTGGAATATGTAATATTCACAATAAATATTTGAAATAGTATTATTCACAATGATTATTTGGAGGGTGTATTATTCACAATAAGTATTTGAAACATGAATTATTCACAATAATGTATTATTCACAATGAATATTTGCAATATGTATTATTCGCAATACATATTTGGAATATGTATTATTCACAATAAATGTTTAGAATATATGTTATTCACAATAAATATTTGGAATATATATGATTCACAATAAATATTTGAAATATCTGTTATTCACAATAAATATTTGGAACGTGTATTATCCGCAATAAATATTTCGAATATGTATTATTCACAATAAATATTTGGAACGTGTATTATTCACAATAAGTATCGGGAATATGTATTATTCACAATGAAGTGTGTAAAACGACAGAGCGGTGTTTAAATAAAAAGTCAGTGTTCTTAGCTCATGACTCCCATGTTACAGTTTTTCTTTTATTTAGCATTGCCCAAATCATGCATATTTAATATAAATTGATGAATGAAATTAGTAATGAAAATTTAATTCAATTTAAAATAATAAACCAGATTTCACTGGGTTTTTTAAATTTGAGGTTTTCTTCCCGGGTTGAGGTTTCATAATCTGCAGCGCTAGGGCCCTTTTTTTTATTTAGAACTACATCACTATCTACTTGTTAGTAAGTGAAGACAACTGTCTACTGCGCAGTTGTTTGAGATCTAATGGTGATGTAGTCTACTATTTGTGAGTATGAAAAACTTGAGCTCTATTCAAGGTGCATTTTTATTTTATTTTTCTCTGTTCATTGTTCCATATATTACTTATTTCGCACGGTCTTTTAGAATCGTTAAAATGCCAGGCCATCAGAGTCAAGTTTAATACTCTAGATTCACTTCAGTGTTTAAGAAACACGAGGGTTACACTTTACGTCTGTTAAGTAAGATGTTGGGCTTTGTGCTCTTCGGCCTGGAACAGAAAAAAATGGTGATCGTGTACAAGCGACACGGTAGTTTAAAACGCCAATCTATTAAACTTCAGCTGGTAGTACAAAAGTAAAAATAAAAGTAGTCATGAAGACAAAGGGTGATCATCTTCCTCGACCTTTGACCCCGGTAAATTTTGATAAAAGTTAACAGTTACTACACTGAGAAAACACTTGCCTTTAAAAACGAGCATGGATTGCAACATGGCGTGATTCAAAAGATAATTGCCTTCAGGTTTTCACACTGCAGAGACTAGTTCATTGGAAATGGTTTCCCAGGGTCGGAATAACTGTCAGTAGTTACAATTTGCCTAAGCGAATTTTGAGCCGTAAGAGGTGAAGCGTTTCTGCAAAACTGATGAACTCCTTTCGTGATTCCCACGCGTTTCCCTTTCTTCTTTCCAGATATGAGGAGAAAAAAACGGAGGGCGTGGGTGCTTCTTCCTCCGCTAGTTAGCTTTTTGTCGTTTCTTTAAGACCAAACTAAAGAATTAACACATTTCTCCACATTGCATCAACTTGACAGCTCTACTTGCTGACTCAGAAAAGCAGTTTGCAAAATCTCTATAGACGTACCCTTCAAAATCGGAGCCAAAAAATGGAGATGCCATGCCTGTCATACTTCCAAGAGCAATGTCCTGGAATTTATAAAATAGCAAAAATTAAGAGCAAATTAAAACAAAAAAGTGGACACCGAATTTTCGGGTGTAATAAGCACGTCTTTTGAATCCGTTCTGACGCAAATAAAATTTATCAAAGCTATTCAAAGTCAATGGAACCGGTATGGAAAACAATAGTATCTGACGGAAGAAAGAAGTTTTTCAATCGGGTCTTTAATCCCTCAGATATTGCTGTAAACGGAATCGTGAGCTTACGAACTCTTAGAAACAGAGATATAGACAAAAATAAGAGGTGACTTTACGTCCCCTGGTGGAAAAACCATGCATTATTTTAGGAAGAAAGTATTCTCAAAAGGTTTATCCGTATAAGCGCTATCGGTCGAAGAAAAAAATATTAGTCGAGTTTTCAGGAGCCCCGATTTTGCAACAAATACTTCAGAAGCAGAAATTAACACACATGACTCCTGGTGGCTAAACCATTCTTTACCAAACATTAGAAATTATGTGAAAAATATTTTCCATCAGGTCTTGTATGCGATACAGGAAGAATTTTTCAAATCAGAGCTATAGGAGCAGAAACAACGCAGAAAACGCAATTTACCTTTGTGCCCCCTAGCGGAAAGTGTATGATTTACTTGAAAGTTTTGAATTTATAGGAAAAAAATTTCGCATCGGAAACACTATCCAACAAAGAAGGAATTTTTCAAATCGTACTCTTAGAAGTAGAGATATTGACAAAAATAAGATATATATCTACGCCCCCTGGCGTAGAAACCATGCATTTTTTCAAGAAGAAAATTTTCCTAAAAGGTTTTGTCGACATGAGTAGTATCGTTCAACAAACGACGTTTTTTTCAATCGAGAATTTAGAAGCTCATATTTTGCTGCAAATACAACAGAAGCGGAATTTAAGGCTTACGCCGCCTGGTGGCCAAATCATTTCATACAAAAATTAGAAAATATGTGCAAACGATTTCCCATGAGGAGCTGTATCCGGTGCAGAAAGAATTTTTCAAATTGGAGATTTAGAAGCAGAGATATAGGGGGGAAACGTAATTTACCACTACGCTCCCTAGCGGAAAGTCTATGAGATACTTGAAAATTTTGAAATTATATGAAAAACATGTCACACGGAAAACACTATCCAACAAAGAAGGAATTTTTCAAATCGGGCTCCTAGAAGTAGAGATATTGACAAAAATAAGATGTACATCTACGCCCCCTGGCGGAGAAACTGTGGAATATTTTAAGAAGAAAGTATTCCGAAAAGGTTAATCGATGTGAGTGGCATCAGTCCACGAAAGAATTTTTTAATCGATATTTTAGAAGCTACGATTTTATGGCAAATACATCAGAAGCAAAAATTAACACTTACGCCCCCTGGTGGCCAAAGTATTCTTTACCAAAAATTTAAAATTACATGCAAAAAATTTTCCATCAGGAGATGTATCCGCTGAAGAAAAAAAATTCAAATCGGAGTTTTAGAAGAAGAGTTATCGGGGAAAATGTAATTTACTTTTACGCCCACTAGCGGAAAATCTATGGGTAATTTAAAAAAGTAACTATATCTGAAATAGTCTTCGACATAAATGGAATCGAAAGATATAAATGTTTTTTCAATCGGATGTAAAGAAGCAAATATGTGGAATAAAACGTATTTTTGAATTCGACATCATCTGCATTTACGCCCTACACCGGCGAAATTGTATCTGAAATAGTCTTCGACATAAATGGAATCGAAAGATATAAATGTTTTTTCAATCGGATGTGAAGAAGCAAATATGTGGAATAAAACGTATTTTTGAATTCGACATCATCTGCATTTACGCCCTACACCGGCGAAATTGTATCTGAAATAGTCTTCGACATAAATAGAATCGAAAGATATAAATGTTTTTTCAATCGGATGTAAAGAAGCAAATATGTGGAATAAAACGTATTTTTGAATTCGACATCATCTGCATTTACGCCCTACACCGGCGAAATTGTATCTGAAATAGTCTTCGACATAAATGGAATCGAAAGATATAAATGTTTTTTCAATCGGATGTAAAGAAGCAAATATGTGGAATAAAACATATTTTTGAATTCGACATCATCTGCATTTACGCCCTACACCGGTGAAATTGTATATCGTAAAAAAAAAAAAAAAACCCCGAAATAAAGGATCATCACTTGCATATTTCAAGCTTCCCAATGCAAAAAGAATTTTTCAAATCGGACTAATAGTTGCTGGGATATCGTAGGTACAGACGGACGGACGGACAAACCGATAACAGAAGCACGATCTTTTTTTACAAAAGACGTACTAAAAATAGTAGCACGTCCTCATGTCATCATGATGTCCGTTTGGTGGACAGCGTATTTTCTCACCTATTTGTTCAGTCCGAGAAATTCTTTTTGCATGTGATGCCGTTCATCTGAAAGAACCCTCTTTTTTTTCGTTTCGTTGTTTAACTCTGACCGACTGGAACTAATTTACTCAGAGTTAGCAAAATTGGCTGAAATCAGCTGAAAGAAATATATTCGCTGTCTAAGAAGTGGACCGCATGCGGCTGGAACGAGTGAAGCTGTGCATCATAAAGCGTTGCTTTACATTTGGCTTTGCTACTGGAAATGGTCATTTTGGGGAAAGATTGTCATTAATCCTTTCTGACTACCTGCTAAAAGGGCTATAATAATGGCGACGAATCTAAGGCCGGAGAGAGAAGATATTTGATTCACTCGTTTCTCCTCAATGACACGATGTCCGTGTCAAGGGGACTAGCTCTTCCCCAAGGTAAATAGATATTAAGGTAGGTCAATAAGCCGGTCGAGGGGTATATAAGCTGCTCGGTTCGGCTCCCCAGTGACGTCAAAGGTGCAAAGCAGTAAAGGACCGAAGTTTTCCGTCGAGCGTTTTACAGACTTCTGAGAGACATGATCATGAAATGATCATATGTAGAGGATTTTAGGAAGAGTGTCTGACCCCAGGTCTTAAACAACCCTTAGAAATGGGAAGCTAGGAGATTTGGGCTTAGAGTGCCCGATAGGGAAGTGACACGGAAGCGAAGTAGAAAGGGGGAGGAAGACGCCCTTATTTATTACCGGGGTCCGACGGCTTAACGTGTCCATCCGACGCACGGCGGATATTTAGTGGATCGACCGTTCGTTCCTGCCTGGGATCGAACCTGAGGTCCTTTCCGTGACAGTCACGGACGTTGCCCACTAGGCCACCCGCGGCCCTTCTGAGAGACACTTTGGGAATGAAACATTTAATACTTGCTATGGAAACGCCTAAATAAAATATTTCCACGACATTAATGGGCAATATCTTCAAATACAACTCAATAAAATGTATGTTGATTTCTTTTAAAAAATGTCGAAAAATCAAAATTTGAGCTTAGAAACTTTTTAAGGTCAAAAATAAATCCTCAATGAAATAAATTATTCAAGCAGACAATACTTAAAGAACAACCAAATACCTTCAATACGTTTTTAAAAGTAAAGATTAAGAGTTAAAGGTCTATGAAAGTATAGAGTGTTTATGTTTGATTTTCAGGTATATTTATGATGCTCATTGCTATTTTAAGAAATTGAGCTGGGTGCTGGAGGAAATGGAGTCATAGTAAAGGATATGGAGTCATTCTGTGAAAGCAATATCCTGGTCACAAGAAAATACAATGTCAAGTAGTACAGTGTTATCACAAAAATCGCTGCAAATAGTGAGAAACAAGGTCTCTATATACCAGATAAAAAATAAATTCGATGTTTACGTTAAAATGCTGTATGATATGATTTGTTTGCTTTACTTTGAGAAGTGTTTGTTTATTTAGCCGCCCCGGTGGAGCACTGGTCTAAGCGATAGCTTCTGACTGCTCGTCCGAGATGGGTCCGGGTTCGAATCCCGGTGAGGCATGGGTGTTGTGTTTGTCTTGCGGCACTGGCTCTCTCCCTTCCCTGAAACCAGTGGCCGTAAATTAGGAACGGGAGACTGCTTATAGCCCATTGAGTTGCTCACGGTGGTCGTAAAACCCCGATTAAAAAAACCAGCTGTTTATTTACTTTTCTTCACAATCTTCTCTTTCATCACACAATTATTAAGAAATTTAATCCCAATAAAAACTCTGAATTTTTTATGTACAGTGTAGGATTTTTCATCTACTTTTGGAAATAGCTTTTCCCAGGGAAGAATTCCGAGTTTTTTAAAAAAATCTGCTCAAATTGTTTTTTGCTTTTTCACTTTTTTCCTCAGCAATAACAAAAAAAAAAAAAAAAAAAAATCTTTTCTTTCCCTTCAGAAATGCATTTTCTGACTGTGAATTTCTAGTTTTCAAATAATTTATTTCAGCTTTGCTTTGTCGATATTGAAATTACAGGCCATATCACAAAATTTATTTTATTGAGCATTTCAATATATATTTTTTAAATATAAAAATTATTTCCTGTTCTTCTATTTCGCCTTTCAAACTAAATAATGTAACAGCATCACGTTCAGCAATGTCAACAGATTGAACTTGTAAATCTGGATTTAATCTTTCCTTCTTCGATGTGAAATTCTGCGCTACCTTTGACAAAAACGGAGTTCCCCCTTTTTTTTTTTTTTTTCTTGCTTTGTGCTTGGAGCACATCAACGAGATATATTAATGACAGGAACCACACCTGTTTTTCAACAGACGGCGAGTATTACAGCCTAATTCACTTTTTAAAATTTCTTTCAAATTCCTCATCGTCGAGAAGAGCAGAACATATTTTGGCGTTGTCAATTTTAAATGCGTCTTTTCGTCGTCATGGGTTAATTCAAGCCATTCTTAAACTGCCGTTTGGGATTCCATGAAAAGTTAAGGTGGAATATGGGGATTTTTCGTTGTTCGCCCGACCCGCAACAGTACTACCAAGCATATCTGATAATGCACAACACACAAAAACTGCTTTGATCAAATATATTAATGAAATAATATTTATAAAATGATCGTTAACTCACTGCAAAAAACGTGTAACGTACCAGGAGATGTGACGTACCTGCCCGAAGGACGCACACGACATAAAGGCAGATAGGAATCAGAATAAAACGTCTGCGTAGCTCAGTTGGTAGAGCAACTTATTCCGGAATGAGGGGACCCGGGTTCGAATCCTGGCGCGGATAAAAATGACGGAGAAATTTACTTCGTTATAAACGTTTAATCTTAAAAAATAATAGATATAAGTCGCCGAAACAAGGCACAAACAACATGAGTAACCCTACATAAGATGTCCGTTTCAACTTTTTTTTTTTTTTTTTTTTTTTTGATTGGAGGTTTAACGACCGCCGTGAGCAACTCAATGGGCTATAAGCAGTCGCCCGTCCCTAATTTCGGGTCACTGGTTCCAGGGAAGGGAGAGAGCCAGTGCCGTAAGACAAACACAACATCCATGCCTCACCGGGATTCGAACCCGGACCCCTTACGGACGAATGATCAGAGGCCAATGCCTTAGACCACTGCGCCACCGGGGCGGCCCGTTTCAACTTTGACCCACTGCTAAGTCGGTTTGCCCCTTTGATGTCACAAAACTCACCCTGCCTGAGGCGTAAGAGCTGCTGGCTTCGAAAACCATCTCTTTTTTTTTTTTTTTTTTTTTGATTGGAGGTTTAACGACCACCGTGAGCAACTCAATGGGCTATAAGCAGTCGCACGTCCCTAATTTAGTGTCACTGGTTCCAGGGAAGGGAGAGAGCCAGTGCCGTAAGACAAACACAACATCCATGCCTCACCGGGATTCGAACCCGGACCCCTTACGGACGAATGATCAGAGACCAGCGCCTTAGACCACTGCGCCACCGGGGCGGCATTGCAGGTTTAACGACCACCGCGAGCAACTGAATGGGCTATAAGCAGTCGTCCGTCCCTAATTTAGAGTCACTGGTTCCAGGGAAGGGAGAGAGCCAGTGCCGTAAGACAAACACAACATCCATGCCTCACCGGGATTCGAATCCGGACCCCTTTCGGACGAATGGTCGGAAACCAGCTCTTAGACCACTTCACCACCAGAGAATCATTTGGGGTTTAACGATCACCGTGGGAAGCTCACTGGGCAATAAGCAATCGCCCTTCCCTAATTTAGGGCCATTGGTTTCAGGGAAGGGAGAGAACCTGGGCGCCGCCCCGGTGGCGCAGTGGTCTAGGCGATGGCCTCTGATCATTCGTCCGAAAGGGGTCCGGGTTCGAATCCCGTCAGGCATGGATGTCGTGTTTGTCTTACGGCACTGGCTCTCTATCTTCCCTGGGACCAGTGGCCCTAAATTGGGGACGGGTGACTGCTTGTAGCCCACTGAATTGCTCACGCTGGTCGTTAAACCTCCAACCAAAAAAAAAAAAAAAAAAAAAAAGAACCAGGGCTGTAATACAAACACAGCATCCATGCCTCACCGGGATTTGAACCCAGACCCATCTCGGACGAATGGTTAGAAGCCAGCTCTTTGACCACTTCACCACCGGTGCGTCATTTGGGGGCTTAACGATCACCGTGAAGAACTCAGTGGGCTGTAAGCAATCACCCATCCCAAATTTAGGACTATTGGTTCCAGGGAAAGGACAGAGCCAGGGCCATGAGAAAAACACAACATTCATGCCTCAACGGGATTTGAACCCAGACCTAACTCGGACGAATGGTTGGAAGCCATCTCTTAGACCACTTCACCACCGGGATGTCATTTGGGGGGTTTAACGATCACCGTGAGGAATTCAGTGGACTGTAAGCAATCGCCCTTCCCTAATTTATAGCCATTAGTTCCAGAGAAGGGAGAAAGCTTGGGCCGTAAGACAAACACAACAACCATGTCTCACCGTGATTTGAACCCGGACCCATCTCGGACGAATGGTCGGAAGCCGTCGCTTAGACCGCTGTGCCACCTGGGTGTCATTTGGGGGTTTAACGATCACCGCAAGGAACTAAGTGGGCTGTAAGCAATCGCCCATCCCTAATTTAGGGCCATTGGTTCCAGGGGAGGGACAGACAATCACTACACTTGCGTGCAGTAAGAGAAACACAACATTCATGCTTCAACGGAATTTGAACCCAGACCCAACTCGGACGAATGGTTGGAAGCCAGCTCTTATACCACTTCACCACCGGGGCGTCATTTGGGGGTTTAACGATCACCGTGAGGAACTCAGTAGGCTGTAAGCATTCGCCCTTCCCTAATTTATAGCCATTAGTTCCAGAGAAGGAAGAGAGCTTGGGCCGTAAGACAAACACAACAACCATGTCTCACCGTGATTTGAACCCGGACCCATCTCGGACGAATGGTCGGAAGCCGTCGCTTAGACCGCTTCACCACCGGGGTGTCATTTGGGGGGTTTAACGATCACTGCAAGGAACTAAGTGGGCTGTAAGCAATCGCCCATCCCTAATTTAGGGCCATTGGTTCCGCCGCCCCGGTGGCGCAGTGGTCTAAGGCGCTGGCCTCTGATCATTCGTCCGTGAGGGGTCCGGGTTCGAATCCCGGTGAGGCATGGATGTTGTGTTTGTCTTACGGCACTGGCTCTCTCCCTTCCCTGGAACTAGTGACACTAAATTAGGGACGTGCGACTGCTTATAGCCCATTGAGTTGCTCACGGTGGTCGTTAAACCTCCAATCAGTCAATCAATCAATCAAACCATTGGTTCCAGGGGAAGGACAGACAATCACTACACTTGCGTGCAGTAAGACAAACACAACATTCATGCTTCAACGGAATTTGAACCCAGACCCAACTCGGACGAATGGTTGGAAGCCAGCTCTTATACCACTTCACCACCGGGGCGTCATTTGGGGGTTTAACGATCACCGTGAGGAACTCAGTAGGCTGTAAGCATTCGCCCTTCCCTAATTTATGGCCATTAGTTCCAGGGAAGGGAGAGAGCCAGGGCCGTAAGACAAACACAACATTCATGCTTCAACGGAATTTGAACCCAGACCCATCTCGGACGAATGGTTGGAAGCCAACTCTTAGACCACTTCACCACCGGGGCGTCATTTGGGGGTTAAACGATTACCTCTAGGAACCAAGTGGACTGTAAGCAATCGTCTGTCCCTCATTTAGGGTCGTTGGTTCCAGGGAAAGGGGAGAACCGGTGTCGTAAGACAAACACAATATCCATGCTTCACCGGGATTTGTACCCGGACCCATCTCGGACGAATAGTCGGAAGCCAGCGCTTAGACCACTGCGCCACTTGGACTGCTACTTTTCGTAAAATCCGGTCGCTAGTTGAACATCTCTGGAGACCGCAGACAATTTTGGACACCATTTGGTTGAAGCACATCGGTGGCTTTAAAGGGTAAGCAATTTTTAGAATGCCTTTTGAAAAATAATACGTGCAATTGTTATCACTATGTTCGGTGAATACAGTGTTTCTGCAACTAATATTTGAATTTGAAAAATTCTTTTTGAGTACATGCCATTCATCTCAGGGTACATTTATTTTTTGTTTTGGGGTTTAACGACCACTGTGAGCAAACTCGATTGTCTGTAAGCAGTTGCCCGTCCCTAATTTAGGGCAAAGTTTCCATAGTAGTTAGAAAGCCAGCACCGTTGGACAACCACAAGCCACCAGTATCTCACCGAAGGCAGACCCAATTCTGCAACTGTTACGACTAGCCAGAAACTTACGCATCTGACTACTGAGACACGGGGCGAATAGGGACATTTTTCATATAGTTTTGAATTTTTCATAATGCACATTTCTGACACCAGGTTTGCGTATGCAACCATACCTTGTCTTCCAAAAACTCGATTTGGAAACTTTTTTTGTACTGTATGCTTTTCGCTTTTGTGAAGATTACGAATATTATTCTTTTCCAAAAACAGAATGTTTTTCCATTAGGTGGCAGTATATGGATTCCCTGTCACTTTACTCGTGTTCGTTTCGTCCATGTTCACTTTGTCCACATTCATTTCGTCTTGAGAATAGATGGAAACCGTGGAAATTTTCTGTTTTGATCGAATTTTTGTTACTAGGCAGAAAAAAAAGTTCAACGGACATTCCTTACATGCGAATTTTTTTCCTGTTTAAGTTTTTTGATTAAAATATAACGATTTTAAATGTTATTTAAAGTAAATTGAGGAACCGAACTTGGAAGAGCTTTTTAACTCTTTTGTGTCTAAATAAAACACTTTGATAAAAACTAGCACCAACAAATAAATGAAACAAATCAGCAAAACCTAACACATAAATGAATAAACTAAAACTAAAAAATGAATGAAATAATTAAACGGAAACGAAGAAATAAATAAATAAAACTGACACGTAAATAAAATAAATCAACAATAGCCAAGAAATAAATGAAATAAATAAATGAAAACTAACAAATAAAAATAAAATAAACAGTAATTAACAATTAAATATAACAAATAAACGAAAACAAAAAAAATGTATGAAATAATTAAACAGAAACTAACAACTAATGAGATAAATAAACGCACACTAATAAATAAATGAATAAAAACTGACAAATAAATAAAATAAATGAAAGATAACTTACAAATAAATGAAATAAATGAAAAAAGAAGTAATTGAAATAAATTATACGAAAACTAAAAATAAATGAAATAATTAAACGGAAACTGACAAGTAAGTGAAATTATTAAACGGAAACTAACAAATAAATAAAATCAATAAAAACTGACAAATAAATTAAATAAATGAACAAAAGCTGACAAATTAATAAAATAAATAAACAAATGCTAGCAAATAAATGAAATAAATAAACAATTGCTAGGAAATATATGAAATAAATAAGAGTAAATTAACAAATAAATAAAAGAAACAGTAAATAACAATTAAATGGAATAAATAAGCGAAAACTAACAAATAATGAAAACAAATGAACAAAAACTCACAAATGAATGAAACAATTAAGCAAAAACTAACAGTTAAATGGAATAAATAAATAAAAAATAAATGAAATAAATAAACGAAAATTAACAAATAAATGAAATAAATGAACAATAACTAATAAATAAATGAAATAAATAGTTGAAAATTAACGTACAAATAAACAGATTTTTCGTTATAACGTCAGATTATATCCATTGTAATTCCCATTGCGAATGAAAATTCAGTTTGTATTTCAAAGACTAAAATGTGCCCTAAGTATCACAAAATTAATGTCTAAAATATAAAATTGGTGTAAATTTAAAGGTAAAATGAACTCTATAATATTTCTATAAAAATAGGATTAAACTGTAATTTTTTTGTCTGTAGTTTACGTTGATAATGTAAATAAGCTCGTCATACCGATGCTATTTTCAGAAAGCTCAAAATAATCGTGGCAGTTTGTAGAAATGGGCAAAGTCATATCTGAAGTTGTTATTTCCGATTTGCATTTTGAGCCGACTCATTTATATCGACCACATAGATCAGGTGAAAGTTTAATCGCGATACCTTAGGATTTTCCTTAACAACTTCAGTTATCCCTTTCATGCTGTTCACAGAATTAACTTAATTTAGATATGTATTTTATTTTACCGAAAGATATTTCGGCAAGGAGGAAATTTTTAAAATAAGTGAGAGTGAAAAACAAAACTAATAGAGAAATCAGATACGTTACAGAGCAACATGCGTTTTCTTTTTCGCTAAACATTTCAGTCGCTGCATTTCTTGTCATTGTATCAACATTTAGGTTTTCCACCATTGTTTCTAGAATGGTCAAGCGTTATTATCATATCAATGGATTAATAAAACATCTCCTAAGTCAGTATCTTGTACATTGAATTTATCAAAGGTCAATGTTCGCCATTGCCTCAAGCGATATGCAAACGAGACAAAAAAGCGCCATGTCGTTGCCTGGCAATAAATTAAAAGCAAAAGATAAAATTGTTACGCGATTACTTGATGGCAAAAGCGAAACCGTTCTCAATGCATTTAATGCTCAGTGGCACATGAACGGATTAATTCGATTCGATAAACTCTTTGACATCGATTGTTTCCCGAAGTAAGCATTATCTAGGAAAAGACAATCGATTGCAAGTGGCAGTTTGTAGCGACAATCAGAGTTATAGCCGACGCCAACGCAACACGCAACGTTCGTTTTCTGGTTCTTGAACAAAGACGGGTGTGTTGCGAAATTCGTCTGCATTCCTCAGAGACATGGGAAGATCCTAAAAGCAAGATACACGCCTTTCTAGAAAGTACGGAAGGAGCTGAAGTTTATTATTGTTTTAAGCAGTACTCCGGAATCGAAGCAAATAATCTGCTACCGACGGAACGGCTTTGGAAGAAAATCACGGGGCTGAAAGTTTATGCTCCAGTAAACGAAGTTTGAAGAATAAATAAATTGAGAGATTTTTAAAACTTATCGTGGTTTTAATCTGCTTACAGACCAAGCGTGAGTTGGTGCCAGACGACTTAACGGAAGACGCTTTGATTAATGCTACCCAAGCAATACGAAACAAAGTTAGGCGGTGAAATAAAAAATGCAACGATGCAACCATTGTGTGTTGAGTGAAAGAAAATGTGTTAAGATGATATCATTAAAATAAAAGTATGAGATTCAGCTGAGAGAGTGAAAATAATGGAAAGGCGTTCTAAACCGGACTGATTTTTAAATCACTCGTGCGATTTTCAGGTTAGAGAGGGCATTATTGATATTTTTTTCATACCATGTTATTTCCGCAAAGTTACAACTGGCGTACGCACTTTAATCTAATTGTTTAGTAAATGGCTAGTTGATTTGCCCAGATTAAAAATTCAAATTCATATTATTTACTTTTAATTAAGAAAAAGATTATGGGAGACGCCCGAAACGGCAGCAATACCTAAGTTTCAGAAGTGATTAAAAAAAAAAAAAAATTCGTTTGCAAAATCTTGGGGATTATCACGTGGCTCAGAAATTGCTTTTCAGGGGGGCTTACGAAATTTAGTTTTTTCATACAACTAAATGTGCTACGAGTGCATTTTTAAAATGTAATGCAACATCCGCGCAGAAACATTCAAATAAATATTGTTGAAAATTATTATTAATGTTCTTATTTAGAATAAATTATCAAAGTTTATTCGCAATTAAATGCTTTATTAACATCGACTACAGTTTCGCAGAGCGTTTGGCTCGGCATCAGCAGGACGAATGGCGGAACACGCAGACATCAATAGTTCGTGTGGCCTCCATGGTTGGCAATAACGGTCGCTACACACCGCGGCATCGAACGGAAGAGGCTTTGGATGTGTGCTTGGGGTATGTTGGTACAGGCTGCTTCCACACGTTGCCACAATTCATCAAACGTAGCCGCGGGAGGTGCTTGCCGGGCCACACGGTTGCCGATCAGCGACCAGACGTGTTCGATGGGTGACATATCGGGAGAACAGGTGGGCCACGGTAGCAGTGACACCTGGTGGGCCGTGAAGAATTGTTACACGATGCGTGCCACGTGCGGGCGCGCATTGCCCTGTTGAAACGTGGCCACTGGCAGGTTCCTGCAGGTAAGGGAGGACTACAGGCTCCAAAACATCGGAGATGGTGCGGTGGCTGTTGAGTGTACCGGCGATGCGTACCAGAAGGGTGCGGGTGTCATATCTAACTGCGCCCCAAACCATAACGCCAGGCGACGGTCCGGTATGGCGATGCATAATGCAGGCGTCATACAATCTCTCGCCGCGGTGCCAACACGCGCGGATCCGACCATCGTGGTGTTGCAACACCACGATGGTCGGGCAGGAGCGGGATTCGTTGGAGAAGACAATGTCGTGCCATTCCATAGTCCAGGTGCGGCGTTCAACGGTCCACTGCCACCGCGCTCGCCGGTGGTGTAACATCAATGGAAATTGGAGCAATGGGTGCCGTGCGACAAGTCCCCGCTCCTGCAGACGACACCGAACGGTACGTGCTGACACAGATTGTTGCGCAACACACCCTAATTTCTGCGCTAATGTTCGTGATGTGGCGGTGCGAGTCGTCAATGCCCGCCGCACAACATGCCGGCACTCCCGTCCGTTGGTGTGCCGCGGCTACGGCAATCGCTTACGTCGGTCCGTCTGTCCCTCCTGGACCCACCGAATCCATACTGGCCTCACTGTGCCTGGATGTCGTCCCACACGGGCGCCGATGTCTCGGTACGACAAACCGCTGTTGCGATAAGCCACTATTCATCCTCTGTCAAACTCCGAAACGTGCTGGAATGACTGCCGTATTCTGCGACGAGTCATCAGGAAGCTTCCCACGCACTGGTCCGGCAGCACAACACACTTCCACTACTTACACCCCGCCTTCTGTGCACCCTCCTTATAGAGCTTCTCGGTGGCGTGCCGGACGCACATGATTTGCATATGCCTTGCAGTGCTAATCGTTTGCATGTCCCCTCGCGGGCGACTCATGCTGCAAATTTCAGGCCAATCGGATGCTTTCTTCTTGGTGTTGCATTTTGGGTGGCCAGCAGTGTAAATCAAGAATATTCCAGAAGGTTCGGGTCCAGTCGGGAAGTATATATATAAAGGAGTCAGTCGCTCGTTAGTCCAGTGTTCGTATCGGACAAGTAATGGACAAAAACACTTGAGAAGTACGGCAAAGATGTCAAGAGTTCGCAAATTTCTGTAATATTCGGCAGGGCACCCTAAGTTGTTGAACTGTGAGTGTAGTGCTAATATGTGCTTGTGGCTATAGTTGGGTAATTATTTTGGACAGTGAAACGTATGTAATGGACGAGAATACTGTACTGGAGATGGACGAAATGAGTATCTCTAACAGGAATAAACATCCCATTCGTACTTACTTCATATGCTATTATTTCGTTCAAATCACTTTACTTGCGGCGAAGACGGGGCAACTACTCATGCCATACACGTACAATCTCCAATACCTACATACACGCATTTGAGGTCCGAGGGGTGGAACAATTGTCAAAAAACCTACACAACGTGTAGGGATGTACTGGTTGTTGGTTTATTCACGTTGTATTGTTACCCATAAGTTATTGGTTAATTACCAACATATTGTTAACCATTACGATTATAATGGGTAACTGCTACATGTAATTCTAATGACCAGTTCATCATTACCATGTAATGGTAGCGCTTAGTTCTTGTTCCCAATACCATTACGCTGTAATGCATTACAGATTAATTCAATTACGATTTTGCTCAACTCTGACAAGCAGTCGCGAATCCCCGATGTCGAGTCTCAGGCAAGAGAAGGAGTCAGTCCTGTGAGACAAGCACACCATCCATGCCTCACCTGAGATTCGAACCCGTACACATTTCAGACGAATCAATGGGAGTCATGGCTTCATACCATTCGACCACGGGATCGCTAAAGTAAAGTCATTCAGTTCAAAATTTCTCTTCAAACTCATTGTGTTTGATTCCCGACGAAGGAGTACAAAATATTAAAGTTGTTTTACTCCTCATTACGATTCAATGAATGGAAACAAACTATTTTACGCAAAGAAATGACTTGATTTGCATCTGGCTCACAATCCAGAGAATCCACCTTCGAAAGTCAATGTACAATTCGTTCAGTGAACCGGAAAAGTTAAACAAAGCGAAATAAACGTTTAGTTCGGATCTGACTCGGAACCAATTAACGAGAGCCGTTCATTCAGTTCTATCATTCTTAAAATCTATTAGCGATAGTCCGACTAGTACATGCCTTTCGTGATCGAAAGAGTGTATGAACGAAATGAGCGCATCGTTATGAATGAACCTTTTTTTTTTGTGATTCTGATCGAAAGATTTCATTCTTTCGAAACAGTCGGTTTGCCCTTTGCTAGACTTGAAACTGCTTTATACGGAATGCAGTTACCTACTCTACTGTCTGGTGGAGGAATATGGAACAGTGAAAGTGAACAAATATCTTTTTGGCGCCGGCAAATCCAAAGATTAACGATTATGACAAACTCATTAACTAAATAAATCCTCATGTCGAGTGCATTTTCGTGGTTGAAAATAATGGGTGTCATCCAGTGCTGAGCGTTCTCATGCCTTTCTCCGAAGATTCTGTCACCACAACAGTTTTTTTTCAAACTATTCGCCGTTTCCTTGTTTCACATGCTACATCTCCCTATTCAAAGCGACGAAATTTCTTTTGCCTTTTACACATATGCGTGTCGTGCAATATACGTTTGCTCAAAAGTGAATTGTTTAAAAGAAATAACACGATTTTCTCAAGCAAGTGTCAATTTTACTCTCAAAAACCCTCCTCCAAAAGAAAAATTTACCGTGACTTCATTCTGGCACAAAATATCGAAAATTCTCAACACTTACAACTTGAAAGCAATATCCAAACCTACGAACAAAATGGGTTCTTCTGGGCTTTAATTGAATGTTTCAATTCACTGGGACCTCAACAAGTTTCCTGTGAGTGTTTAGATTTTAAACTTCAAGGTAATTTTCAAACCTATCAACAGAATGATTTCCTCAAGAATTTAAATAAAAATTCCACTCCATATGGAATTCACCAAATTCTCTGCGAGTGCGAGGACTTTCAGCTTCTCAGAGTAATTTTCAAACTTGTCAACACAATGATTTCCTCAAGAATTTAAATAAAAATTCCAGTCCATGAGGTATTCACCAAATGTTTCGCAAGTGCGTATGAACTTTCAACTTCAAAGTCATTTTCAAACATATCAACAAAATGAGTTCCTCAGTATTTGAATTGAAGATTTCAATTCATGGCGAATTCACCAAATTCTTTGCAACTGTGTGGACTTCCAACTTCAAAGTAATTTTCAAAACTGTCAACAAAATTATTTTCTTTGAACTTTGAAGATTTCAATCCATGAGGAATTCATCAAATTCCCTGCGAGTGTGTGGAATTTCAGTTTCAGAGTAATTTTCAAACCTAACAGCAAAATGATTTCCTTAGGAATTTAAATGAATATTACATACAGTCCATGGAGAATTCACTAAATTTCCTGCAAGTGTGTGGACTTTGAACTTAGGAGTAATTTTCAAAATAGTCGACAAAAAAGATTTCCTTTGGACTTTGAAGATTTCAATCCACGAGGAATTCACCAAATTCTGTGGGAGTGTGGACTTTCAAATTCTAAAGTATTTTCAAACCTGTCAACAAAAATGAGTTCCCCCGCACTTTAATTGAATATTTCAATTTATGGGAAATTTGCTAAATTATAATATGCAGCAGCAGACACATATACGCTGTACATTATCCTAGTAATCCCCTGATGATTGCAGTTAATTCTCTGAAGATAATGTCAACACGCTCTTAGAATTAACATTCTGTACACTCTCCACATACTTTTTATTTCCGACGTAGTTTTTATTTGCTATTTGATCCACTGTCAGTGTTGCAAAACATACAAGGAAATCCGGGGAAGCAATGGCCATTCAAAAAGGAAATCTAATGGAGAAGTAAAAACAGTTACATAAGAATAGAAACTTTGCATCAATGTACCACGTTACCTTCATATCAATCACAGCGTCCTTGAGTTCAGTTTTTGCAGAATGTTTTATACATTCGTGATTTTTTTGTAAAAATCGTGCACAAATTAAGCGTAGGAGCAATTGGGTCCAAGAAAAATACAAGAAACTGAAAAAAATGATTTCTGACTAGGGAAAATCTGTGAAAATACGGAAGTTAAAAAACAAACAAATAAAAATTTTGTTAAGAGACGGACATCTACCGTCAACTTTGCTGCATGTTATTTTCAGAAATTATGTTAAAATACGGAAGTTAAAAAACAAACAAATAGAAATTTTGTTAAGAGATGGACATCTACCGACAACTTTGTTGCATGTTATTTTCAGAAATTCTGTGAACGGAAGTTAAAAAATAAACAAATAAAAATTTTGTTAAGAGACGGACACCTACCGACAACTTTGCTGCATGTTATTTTCAGAAATTCTGTGAAAATACGGAAGTTAAAAAATAAACAAATAAAAATTTGTTAAGAGACGGACACCTACCGACAACTTTGCTGCATGCTATTTTCAGAAATTCTGTGAAAATACGGTAGTTAAAAAACAAACAAATAGAAATTTGTTAAGAGACGGACACCTACCGACAACTTTGCTGCATGCTATTTTCAGAAATTCTGTGAAAATACGGAAGTTAAAAAACAAACAAATAGAAATTTGTTAAAAGACGGACACCTACCGACAACTTTGCTGCATGCTATTTTCAGAAATTCTGTGAAAATACGGAAGTTAAAAAACAAACAAATAGAAATTTTGTTAAGAGACGGACACCTACCGACAACTTTGTTGCATGTTGTTTTCAGAAATTCTGTGAAAATACGGTAGTTAAAAAACAAACAAATAGAAATTTTGTTAAGAGACGGACACCTACCGACAACTTTGCATGTTATATTCAAAAACTTTGTGAAAATACGGAAGTTAAAAAAAAAACAAATAGAAATTTGTTAAAAGACGGTCACCTACCGACAACTTTGCTGCATGCTATTTTCAGAAATTCTGTGAAAATACGGAAGTTAAAAAACAAACAAATAGAAATTTTGTTAAGAGACGGACACCTACCGACAACTTTGTTGCATGTTATTTTCAGAAATTCTGTGAAAATACGGAAGTTAAAAAACAAACAAATAGAAATTTTGTTAAGAGACGGACACCTACCGACAGCTTTGTTGCATGTTATTTTCAGAAATTTTGTGAAAATACGGTAGTTAAAAAACAAACAAATAGAAATTTTGTTAAGAGACGGACACCTACCGACAACTTTGCATGTTATATTCAAAAATTTTGTGAAAATACGGTAGTTAAAAAACAAACAAATAGAAATTTTGTTAAGAGACGGACACCTACCGACAACTTTGCAGCATGTTATTTTCAGAAATTTTTTCAGTGAATTCACACCGCTTAGTTTTTTTTACAGTGTGAGCATATTCGTTGAAATGGGAAGCCATCTCTCCTGTCATTATTATTTTTGCTTCAATCTTAACATTCTTGGTGTCATTTTACGCGAAATTTCGAGTTCTACAGAACAGTCTTTTATATCATATACGCAAGCCAAACGGTTCCATAGACCCCCCCCCCCCCCAAAAAAAAAAAAAACGGGCAAAAGCGTGGCATGTCCACCATTTTTTCAAGATGGCGGTACAACCACAACTCGCATCACATCTGACTTTTTACTTGTTAACCAGGGCCTCTACTGGAATATTTATACGAAAAATAGCTTTGGTCTCAGTTAGGTCCCGATTTGGTCTAAAATGCTACTAATTTTCTTGGACTAAAACCAGAGCAGCCGCCACTGCACTGGTGGTGAGGGGCACTGGCTTCTTGTCATCGTTAAGAGATAGGGTCTGGGTTCGAATCCTCCCATACAACACAAAACGGTTCAGATATTTATCAATAATGTTACAATATCTCATTTTCGTAGCACTTCCAAAGATATCTTACAATTACGTTTCAGCAACATCTATTTTGTAACATAACTCTTTGTACAATACGGTTATGTGAAAGATCGCATTCACCGATACAACTGTTTTATAGTTTCCATTGTACATAATTGCTACCTTGATGTTACATTCTGGCGATACTTAAGATTTTTGGCTTGGCAACGGCGTGGATGCGCATGCGCATTTATGCCATTTCACCGAAGCACTCTCGTAGTCGTAATTCCACGTGCTACAGGGATATTCTTTGGTGATACTGTCCTACTCTAGTGATTTAATATTTCATCCTTTTCTTTTTTGTGTGATTCAAGATCATCTAAAACAAAGTAATTGTTTTGATTATTATAATTTTTAAATTCTTAAAAACATTTTATAAAATCTAAGTAGATAGCTGTGCTGTTGTATTAGTATACTATACCAGCATGTTTTTTTTTACTCGAAGCTGAGAAATTTCATATTGGTGGGTATTTAGAGAAATGACGCATTTGATTTTCTTTCTTTTTTTCGCTGAAATATAGTCTATTCTACATGTACAATAGAAATTCAACACCCTCATTTAGGACCGATTTTATTTTTTTTTATCGATATATAAACGCCGCCACTGTTTTCAATGGACAGCGGACTGCGTTGAACCTGTGGAAACTTAAACAACTCGTAGTACGACTGTTGTTGCTTTTGAAGCAGCTGTCTAGGGTAGTATTTTTTATTGTGATTTTACACAGTTTATTAAAACTATAATGTTCAACGTAATAAATATGTAACAGTAATATGATGATGTCACAAATATCTTTCAAATACGTGACAGTAATGTAATGAAGTTACAAATATCTTTCAAATACGTAACAGTAATGTAATAAAGTTACAAATATCTTTCAAATACGTAACAGTGATGTACCGAAGTTACAAATATCTTACAAATACGTAACAGTGATGAAACGAAGTTACAAATATCTTTCAAATACGTAACAGTAAACGAACGAAGGTACAAATATCTTTCAAATACGTAACAGTAATGTAACGAAGTTACAAATATCGTTTAAATACGTAACGGTAATGTAACGAAGTTACAAATATCTTTCAAATACGTAACAGTAATGTAATGAAGTTACAAATATCTTTCAAATACGTAACAGTAATATAGCGAAGTTACAAATATCTTTCAAATACGTAACAGTAATGTAATGAAGTTACAAATATCTTTCAAATACGTAACAGTAATGCAATGAAGTTACAAATATCTTTCAAATACGTAACAGTAATATAGCGAAGTTACAAATATCTTTCAAATACGTAACAGTAATGTAATGAAGTTACAAATATCTTTCAAATACGTAACAGTAATGTAATGAAGTTACAAATATCTTTCAAATACGTAACAGTAATATAGCGAAGTTACAAATATCTTTCAAATACGTGACAGTAATGTAATGAAGTTATAAATATCTTTCAAATACGTAACAGTAATGTAACGAAGTTACAAATATCTTTTAAATACGTAACGGTAATGTAACGAAGTTACAAATATCTTTCAAATACGTAACAGTAATGTAATGAAGTTACAAATATCTTTCAAATACGTAACAGTAATATAGCGAAGTTACAAATATCTTTCAAATACGTAACAGTAATGTAATGAAGTTACAAATATCTTTCAAATACGTAACAGTAATATAGCGAAGTTACAAATATCTTTCAAATACGTAACAGTAATGTAATGAAGTTACAAATATCTTTCAAATACGTAACAGTAATGTAATGAAGTTACAAATATCTTTCAAATACGTAACAGTAATGTAATAAAGTTACAAATATTTTTCAAATACGTAACAGTAATGTAATAAAGTTACAAATATCTTTCAAATACGTAACAGTAATGTAATGAAGTTACAAATATCTTGAAACTTCTTTCTCGTAGCTCAAACTTTCCAACGGAAAAGGAATTTTTGAAATAGGACTATAGATGGAGAGATACGAAGCGTACACAGAGACTAATTTTTGTGGAAATAGATTTAACGAGCACTATGAAGAAACTTAAGGGCTATAAGCAGAGTAGCCTCTCCCTAATTTCGGACAATTAGTTCTATGGAGGGGCGATAGCCAGTGCCGTAAGATAAACACACGATCCATGCCTTATAACTCGACCCAACCCGATAACAACCGGCTAAGAATTCGGTTCGAAGATGACACCGAATTCTCGGGTGTAATGAGCACGTCCTCTTAATCCATTCTAACGAGAATTAAATTTATCGAAGGAATTTAATGTCAATGGAACCGGTATGGAAAGCAGTAGTATCTGACCGAAGAAAGAAGTTTTTCAATATGGTTTTAGTCTCGCAGATATTGCTGTAAACGGAAACGTGAACTTATGCCCTCTGGAGGCAAACTTGTGCGTTAAGAAAAGTTTGAAATTATATGAGAAACATTTCGCAGCGCAAACGCTCTCCAACAAAGAGATAATTTTTCAAAATAGTATAGCTATACTAAAGATCCGAAATTTCTCGGAGTAGAATACAAATAAAACTTTCCAAGCTTTCGCACATCAACCAGATGGCTTTTTCAAGGAAGGTAGCAGTTAGTTGTCTACCTTCCTGGAAAAAGCCATCTGGTTGATGTGCGAAAGCTTGGAAAGTTTTATTTGTATTCTATGCCAAGAAATTTCGGATTTTTAGTATAGTTAATACTATTTTGAGTATAGCTGGTGTACAGTTCCTACTTATTGAGAATTTTTCAAGTCGGGCTCTTAAAAGCAGAGATATCGTCAAATATAGGATATGCATCTACGCCCCTGGAAAGGAAAACATGCAATATTTTAAGAAGAAAGTAGTGTTCTCAAAAGGGGTTTCGATATGAGATGAATCGGTCCACGGAGGAATTATTTTCAATCGAGTTTTTAAGAGATCAGTTTTTGCTGCAAATATATCCGAAGCAGAAATGAGCACTTATGCCCATTGAGGGCAAAACCAATCTTTACCAAATATTGGAAATTATGGGAAAAACATTTCCCATCAGGGCGCGGTACAAGAAGATTTTTTCAAATCGAAATTTTAGAATCAGAGATATAATGGAAACGCAATTAACCTTTCAGCCCCCTAGCGGAAAATCTGTGATTTACTTGAAAATTTTGAAATTATATGAAAATCATGTAGCACCGGAAACTCTATCCAATAAAGAAGGAGTTTTTCAAATCGGACCATTAGAAGCAGAGATATAGACAAAAATAAATACAAGTCTACACCCTCTGGCGGAGAAACCATGAAATATTTTCAGAAGAAAATATTCCAAAAATGTTTTTCGACGTGAGTGGCATCGATCCACGAACGAATTTTTTCAATCGAGATTTTTAAAGCTCACATTTTATGGCAATTACATCAGAAGCAGAAATTACCACTTATGCCCCCTGGTGGCCAAACCATTCTTTACAAAGAATTATAAATTATGTGCAAAAGATTTCCCATCAGGACTGTATCGGCTGAAGAAAATATTTCTCCAGTGTAGTTTTAGAAGTACTGATATCGGGGGAAACGCTGTTTATTTTTACGCCCCTAGCGGATAATCTATGCGTAACTTGAAAAAGTGACTATACAGTTCGTAGAAGAACTAGATGGGCAGCTCCTGCTTTTGTAAAAATGCGGAATAACTAGAGATTAGATGTTAAATGAACATTAATGTAAGCAAAGGAACAGTGGTTACGCGAAAAATAGTTCATTTTAAAATCTAATAAATTCATTTCTATGGGGGGGGGGGGGTGACATTTTTGGTGTCACCGTTCACGAGTTAAACTTTAGGTACAATAACTTTCATGGAAATTTGGTCCTTGCTATAAATGGTTCTCTTGTCACTTTTAGGATCGCATTGTACACGTGTAAGGAGGCCCCCCTAAACAACAGAAAAAATATACACACCTTCCTTTGTGATGCACATTCCGCGAGTCTATAGGAAACGCTGGTCTTGAATAACATTAAGAGAAAATGGATTTGGGAATCATGGTGTAGAAATACGAGGGTTGTACCGTAAAAGTGGACACAACTTCTTTATTAACTGACAGAAGTCCTTCAAATTGCACGTGTTGGTAGAGTAACTCTTCCTCTATAGTAACTGTTCTTTTTCACTGCAGGTAAATAATGGATTCCAGGCAGAAGCAACGTGCAGTCATTGAGTTCTTAACAAAGGAAGGGTGCAGGCTGTCCGACATTAACAGAAGTCTACAGAATGTTTACGGCGATGACACCATTGACAAGAGTAATGCGCACAGATGGATGAAGAAGTTTAAAGAAGGGGAAACCAGCATTGAAGCCAACCACACAGTGGAAGACCATCATCTTCGACCACTGACACGAATAATCAGTAAGTGCATGAATTGATTCGCGCGAGGAGGCGAGTCACAGTCCTTGAGCTTGTTGCAACAACTGGACTGTGGTCACAATGGCATACAGGAGATGGTGGAATAGTTACTATACCGTGCAAATTAATTGGGACAAGCTATTTTATTCACAGAATTGTAATGTGATCGCCAGTTGATGTGGGAAACCCTCGTAAACCGGTTTTATCAGCTGTGAGGTGGTATGACTGTTAGAACTTGATAGTAAGAATGTGGTCTGACCAGTTTTAAACAGGAAATAGGCACTCCAGCTGTGAGCTTTCGTGTGTGACAGGTGGATGTTGGTTTTTGCTCTCTGTGAGTACGTGTTGCTCTCGTGTATTGAAAAATGGATATTTCCCCAAGGAAGCGTGCAAAAATAATTGCTCTGAAGAATCGCACTTCTATGACAGTGAGAGATATCGCTTCTGCAGTTGGTGTAGGCAAATCAAGTGTATCAAGACTGCTTACGCGATACAATGCATTTGGATCATTGTCTCCAAAAAGGAGAGGTAAATGTGGAAGAAAACGAATAACAACTCCACGAACCGATAAATATCTAATCAGAAAAAGTAAAATGAATCAAAAAGAAAAAACCAAGCACCGACCTTCAAAGAGATTTACCTTCTTTGTGATGCTAGTGATTCAACTGTACGCCGTAGGCTTCTGGAAGTTGGCCGGAATGCAAGAAGACCAACGAAAAAACAATATTTGAATGCGAAAATGAAGATAAAATGTTTAGCATGGGCCAAAAAATATAAATCATGGACTGCTGACGACTGGAAAAAGGTAATTTTCAGCGATGAAACTCATTTATTTGTGCAGGGATACCAAGAAAATGTCGTTAGACGATGTAACTGTGAACCCTTAAGACCTGCGCATGTCAAACAAACTGTAAAACACCCTCTGAAACAGATGTTTTGGGTTTTTTCACATCAAATGGCACTGGAAGCTTAGTTCCTGTTCAAGGTATGATGAATTCAGCCAAGTACGTAGAAATATTACAACGTAGGATTGTTCCATTCTTGCAAACTTTTGACGGGACATTTCAACATGACTTGGCTCCATGTCACAATTCGAAATTGGGTCAAGAATTTCATGCCGGAAAATCAAATTCATATGCTTGATTGGCCTGGAAATTCACCAGACTTAAATCCCATAGAAAACTTGTGGAATATTTTGAAGAGACGTTTAGGTAAAATGGACTGTACAACAAAATAACGCATGATAACGAATGCTATAAAAGTGTGGTTCCACGATTATGAAGTCAAAAATATGTGCACTCAATTAGTGGAGTCAATGCCAAAACGAATTCAAGAGGTCATTTCCGCTAAAGGAGGACATAATTTATGCTAATACAGGTATTTATCAGTGTATATCAAGGCATATATGATGGCATAGTTTTGGAAAAAAAGAGTGATTTTTTACTTTGTCCCAATTAATTTGCACAGTATAGTAAGATATCGAAAAGTGTGTGCCGAGTTGGTACCTCGGCAGTTGACACCCGATGAAGGAGAGAAGGATGGAAGTGTGCTCTAATCTGCTGGAAGCTTTTGAAGCCAATGAAGACACGTTGTGTTTTCGACCAGGTGACAGGAGATATAACGTAGGCGTTTATTTACTATCCGGAAACGAAGAACCAATCCATGGAATGGCATCACACTTCCTCTCCAAGGCCTAAGATGTTCAAAAGCCAGCGATCAGCACAGAAAGTCATCGTGACTGTTTTTTGGAATGACAGGGGTATCATTCTCCTTGATTTTCTGGAACGCGGCCGTGCCGTAACCAGCGAGCAGTACTTTGAGACACTCAAGAAGCTTAGAGAAGTCATAAGGAGGAAGAGACCGAACAAAAATCTGAAAAGGATCCACATTGATTCTCCTTTATTTCTGGAACGTGGCCGTACCGTAACCAGCGAGCGGTACATTGAGACACTCAAGAAGCTTAGAGAAGTCATAAGGAGGAAGAGACCGAACAAGAATCTGAAAAGGATCCACATTGATTCTCCTTTATTTCTGTAACGTGGCCGTACCGTGACCAGCGAGCGGTACATTGAGACACTCAAGAAGCTTAGAGAAGTCATAAGGAGGAAGAGACCGAACAAAAATCTGAAAAGGATCCACATTGATTCTCCTTTATTTCTGGAACGTGGCCGTACCGTAACCAGCGAGCGGTACATTGAGACACTCAAGAAGCTTAGAGAAGTCATAAGGAGGAAGAGACCGAACAAGAATCTGAAAAGGATCCACATTGATTCTCCTTTATTTCTGTAACGTGGCCGTACCGTGACCAGCGAGCGGTACATTGAGACACTCAAGAAGCTTAGAGAAGTCATAAGGAGGAAGAGACCGAACAAAAATCTCAAAAGGATCCACATTGATTCTCCTTTATTTCTGGAACGTTGCCGTACCGTAACCAGCGAGCGGTACATTGAGACACTCAAGAAGCTTAGAGAAGTCATAAGGAGGAAGAGACCGAACAAGAATCTGAAAAGGATCCACATTGATTCTCCTTTATTTCTGTAACGTGGCCGTACCGTAACCAGCGAGCAGTACATTGAGACACTCAAGAAGCTTAGAGAAGTCATAAGGAGGAAGAGACCGAACAAAAATCTGAAAAGGATCCACATTGATTCTCCTTTATTTCTGGAACGTGGCCGTACCGTAACCAGCGAGCGGTACATTGAGACACTCAAGAAGCTTAGAGAAGTCATAAGGAGGAAGAGACCGAACAAGAATCTGAAAAGGATCCACATTGATTCTCCTTTATTTCTGTAACGTGGCCGTACCGTGACCAGCGAGCGGTATATTGAGACACTGAAGAAGCTTAGAGAAGTCATAAGGAGGAAGAGACCGAACAAGAATCTGAAAAGGATCCACATTGATTCTCCTTTATTTCTGTAACGTGGCCGTACCGTGACCAGCGAGCGGTACATTGAGACACTCAAGAAGCTTAGAGAAGTCATAAGGAGGAAGAGACCGAACAAGAATCTGAAAAGGATCCACATTGATTCTCCTTTATTTCTGTAACGTGGCCGTACCGTGACCAGCGAGCGGTACATTGAGACACTCAAGAAGCTTAGAGAAGTCATAAGGAGGAAGAGACCGAACAAGAATCTGAAAAGGATCCACATTGATTCTCCTTTATTTCTGTAACGTGGCCGTACCGTGACCAGCGAGCGGTACATTGAGACACTCAAGAAGCTTAGAGAAGTCATAAGGAGGAAGAGACCGAACAAGAATCTGAAAAGGATCCACATTCACCATGACAATGCGAGACCACACACGTCTTTGGCAACAACTCAGGCAATCAGCAAATCAGGGTGTCGGTCGTCCCGATCCATCGTACCGCCTAGATATTGCGTCCTCCGACTTCCACTTATTCGGTCCAATGAAGGACAGTTTCTGGGGTCAACGATTTGATAACACAGACGAGGTAAAAGTGGCTGTGAAGAAGCATACACTGAGTCAATATAAGAGTAAACCACTGTGAAGGATACGAAACAGCTACCTCCGCTACGAAAGATAGTTCCAGGCATCTAGGGTGAAAAGCATCAGAATTATTGCTTATAATCCATTTTTGTTTGCTCAAGAGTTTATCAGACAAAATTGCTATCTAAAAAAAAAATTCTAGAAGTTAGAGCGCTTTTAGAAATAAATTTATTATGAGAAGTTGCTGAATCAAGAGCTTCGCACTTTCGGCTATTTCTGCCCACTTGGGATACGACTCGGACAGGGAGAAGGGGTGGAAGACCTCTCCCAACATTAACAACACAGAGGCAATAAATTGAAAATCGGGGGAACTCGAAGGGTGTGTTACTTAATAAACAGGCAGTAGGGGAAGCAGTTAAGGCCTCCACCAGACCCCCACTGCTTGTGAGATGTGTGTGTGTGTGTGGGGGGGGGGGGATCAGAAAGGAAACAGTAGAAGAGCACATTAACGCGGATGGATACCATTCTTGCGTTGCACGACGTGATGCGATAAGGCTCTCTCGCCTTTCCCAGTAGTACACTTTTAGGGTGAATTGGAGTATAAGCACAACAGTCCACACCTGAATTTTTTCAAAGGGGATTCGAGAGTTGGGTTCAACGATGGCACAAATGCATCGCTTTGATGGAAACTACGTTGAGTAGTACCTTTGTATAGAAAAATCGTGACTGTACCAACATGTGCAATTTGAACGATCTCCATCAGTTAATAAAAAGTTATACCCACTTTTGCATTACTTTCGGTACAACACTGGTATTTAAATTAATATGAGCATAAAGTTTTAAATTATCATAAAGAAACATAATGCTCTCTACAATCGCAGGCTTCAAATTAGTTTTTCTTCCTTCGAACATCCTCCCGGTAATACCAAAATTTCTTTTCCTACGCACACATGACATAGGAACTGAGATAACACGCTTAGTGATCCCAGCTGGTGGTGGACATTGGCTTGAATTTCACTTCCACCATGATAAGAAGACAGTGTGCCTTTCGTGATGTGGTAAAATCATGTAATGAGCCAATTTAAAGAATTTTTCATATTTTGTACTGATATCCTCCCAGTCACTGAAATTATTTTTACTTTTCTTGAAGATTGCTCGCTGTACAGGCTCGTACGGGTATACTTTTTTGCAATATCCCTGTCTTTCGCGCAAGTGTTCGATTCAGTTGCAACCTCAGGTAATTAAGAGTCTCAGCTGTCAAAAAGATGATTCATTGCTTTCAACATTCCTTACCTAATATCCACGATGTGCGTCAGTGATGGCGCACGGAATTTGAGATTTATATCCAAAATTTTAAAGAGGAACTCCAACAAGGAATAATACAGTAGTTATAGAAAAAAATGTTGTCATGGACCGACATTTACATCAGATGACTACTCGAACCCTACCCGAAAAAGGAACCTGTGTTGCTTTACCCGAGATCAGCCGGAGATCGACCCCAATCCAGACCCGACCTTTGCTGCATGCAAGTCTCTAAGTTTGGCCCAGGACCAACTTGGACGAAGGATTAGAGGCCTACGGGCTACAACGTTAAGACGAAGGATTAGAGGCCTACGGGCTACAACGTTAAGACGAAGGATTAGAGGCCTACGGGCTACAACGTAAGGACGAAGGATTAGAGGCCTACGGGCTACAACGTAAGGACGGAGGATTAGAGGCCTACGGGCTACAACGTAAAGACGAAGGATTAGAGGCCTACGGGCTACAACGTATGGGCGAAGGATTAGAGACCCACGGGCTGCAATGTAAATACCCAGACGAAGGCTTAGAGGCCCATGGGCTACAACGTAAGCACTCGGACAAAGGTTCAAAGGCCCACGGCCTACAGCAGAAGCGCGCAGACGAAGGATTAGGGGCCCACAGGCTACAATGTAAGTTCTCCGACGAAGGATTAGACGCCCACGGGCTACAACGTAAGTACTCGGACGAAGTGTTAGAAGCCCCGGGCTACAATGTAAGAAAGAAAGATTACAGGCCCACGGTCTGCAATGTTAATACTCGGACGAAGGCTTAGAGGCCCATACGTTAGAATGTAAGTATACACGGCCGAAGGATTAGAGGTCCACGGGCTACATAGTAAGTACTCGGACGAAGGATTAAGGGCCCACGGCCTACAATGTAAGGACGAAGAATTAGAGGCCTACGGGCTGCAATGCAAATACTCAAACGAAGGCTTTGAGGCCCATGGGCTACAATGTAAGTACACGGACGAAGGATTAGAGGTCAACGGACTACAATGCAAGTACTCGGACGAAGTATTAGAGGCCAACGGGCTACAACCTAAGGACGGAAGATTAGAGGCCCACGGGCTGCAATTTAAATACTCAGACGAAGGGTTAGAGGCCCACAGGCAACAATGCAAGTACTCAGACGAATGATCAGAGGCCCACGGGCTACTACCTAAGGACGGAAGATTAGAGGCCCACGGGCTGCAATTTAAATACTCAGACGAAGGCTTAGAGGCCCACAGGCAACAATGCAAGAACTCAGACGAATGATTAGAGGCCCACGGGCTACAACGTAAGTACTCGGACGAAGTGTTAGAAGCTTCGGGCTACAACGTAAGGACGAAGGATTATAGGCCCACGGGCTGCAATGTAAATACTGAGACGAAGGCTTAGTGGTCCATGGGCTACAATGTAAGTACACGGACGAAGGATTAGAGGTCAACGGACTACAATGCAAGTACTCGGACGAAGTATTAGAGGCCCACGGGCTACAACCTAAGGACGGAAGATTAGAGGCCCACGGGCTGCAATTTAAATACTCAGACGGAGGCTTAGAGGCTCACAGGCTACAATGCAAGTACTCGGACGAATGATTAGAGGCCCACGGGCTACAACGTAAGTACTCGGACGAAGTGTCAGAAGCCCCGGGCTACAACGTAAGGACGAAGGATTAGAGGCCCACGGGCTACAATGCAAGTACTCGGATGAATTATTAGAGGCCCGCGGGCTACAACGTAAATACTCGGACGAAGTGTTAGAAGCTCCAGGCTACAATGTAAGAACGAAAGATTAGAGGCCCACGGGCTGCAATGTAAGTACTCGGACGAAGGATTAGAGGCCCGCAGGCTACAACGTAAGTACTCGGAATTAGTGTTAGAAGCCCCAGGCTACAATGTAAGAACGAAGGATTAGAGGCCCACAGGCTGCAATGTAAATACTCGGACGAAGGCTTAGATGCCCATGAGCTACAATGCAAGGATACACGGCCGAAGGATTAGAGGTCAACGGGCTGCAATGTAAGTACTCGGACGAAGGATTAGAGGCCCACGGCTTACAACATAAGTACTCAGACGAAGGATTAGAGCCCCACAGGCTACAATGCAAGTACTCGGACCACGGATTTGAGGCCCACAGGCTACAACGTAAGTACTCGGAAGAAGTGTCAGAAGCCCCGGGCTACACTATAACAATATAAGAACGAAGGATTAGAGGCCCACAGGCTGAAATGTAAATACCTGGACTTAGGCTTAGAGGCCCGTGGACTACAATGTAAGTATAGAGGGCTGAAGGATTAAAGGTCCACGGGCTACAATATAAGTACTTGGACGAAGGATTAGAAGCCCACGGGCTGCAATGTAAGTACTCGGACGAAAGTTCAGAGGCCCACTGCCTACAACATAAGTACTCAGACGAAAGATTAGAGGCCCACAGGCTACAATGTAAGTACTCGGACGAAATGTTAGAAGCCCCGGGCTACAATGTAAGGACGAAGAATTAGAGACACACGCGATAGAAGGTAAATACTCGGACGAAGGGTTAGAAAACTAAGTGATATTGTGAAAGTATGCACTGCTTCCTAAAAACTGTGTGCTAATAATTAATACGAGTGGTCAGAGGTGCGTGATTCTGGTTAATCATCAGAAATCGGCCCGGTATCAAATCACGGATGAGACAGGAGTGGTAGGTTTGTCTTACCGCGCTGGCTCTGACCCATCCCTGGAACAAATAACCCACGTTCGGAACGCATGACTGCTTGTAGCTCTTAGTTCTTACCAGTGGTTCGTCATTAAACCTCAAAACGAAAGAAGAAAAACTCTTGCACCGTAATTTGGCCGTTGACATCGTTTACTTATCGTTGCTGCCTTGTTTATAGATGGTTTCTCAAGAAAAACAAGTTAGTTTTGACTTTGTTTTAGTGTATGTCAAGGTCTAGTCATGCTTCAAATGAAATTTAGATACTTAGAAATATGTCGTAGTAAATATTTGTCTCCTGAAGAAAAAAATATGATTTCTTGCAAAATTAACAATACAACTAATGCATTAAATAATCAATTATGTTGCATTAAATTTTCTTGTTTTGTTTTTCAGCAAGCGCAGAAAACTGAAGGGAAACTTACGTAATACTTCTCGCTCTGCTTAAAAATTTCTGTAGAATAGGCTCTTAACAAATTTGAAACCAAAAAGCTTTGTTCGAAAACGCTTAGGTCAGTGACTTGACCTTAGAGTGAGCTCTCGGGGTCTCGCACATCAGACCTTTCATTCCTTCCGAACAACATGCAAACGGATTCCATTATCTGCCCACTTGATTTCTTTCACCCTTTTCCTGTCAAGATACCGTCTCTGACAATGGTGACGCCATTCCAAATTAAAACCCATCACCTGTATGAAGCATTGTTTCATTCCGTCAAGAAAATCATTGGCGCAGTTTTCTTGCATAAGAATGATGACTAAATGCTCTCTTTTGAGCGCAGTTGGCCTACTTACTTTGAACAAATGAGTTGGTCGGAAGTGATATTCATGGGAACGAAAGCTGCGTCATACCAAGAGGCCCCTTGGGAAATCAGAGAGAAAATCAAAACAAGTGCGATGTATCAATATTAAGTGTATCCCAGTAACAAGTGAGACATGGGAGGCCATATTTCAAAAACTGTAGAGGCCATATGTCTAAAACCAACTAACTAAAATACAGTAGATCTCTGTTTATACGTTTCTCACTCATAAGTTTTTTTTTTCGTTTATATGTAAAATGTCTCCTATTCAAAAATTCTAAATTGCCCTTGATGTTAAATCTTATCAGTTATACGTAAATCGCATTCACTTTCTTCTCATTTATACGTCAAATTCTGCTGTCGGGAATTAGAAATTAAAACCACGCGAATTCTGTTTACCAAACTCTCTTCTGTTCCCCATCACTTCGGCCGTGTTCATTCGTCCACGTTCACTTGCTCCAGCTCATTTTGTCTTCGTTTACTTTGTCCAGTTCATTTCGTCTACGTTCCCTTTGTTAAGTTCATTTCGTCCACGTTCACTTGGTCTAGTTCATTTCGTCCACATTCACTTGGTCTAGTTAATTTCGCCCACGTTCACTTTGTCCAGTCAATTTCGTCCACGTTCACTTGATTCAGTTCATTTCGTCCACCGTTCATTTGGTTAAGTTCATTTCGTCCACGTTCACTTAATCCAGTTCATTTCTTCCACCGTTCACTTTGTCCAGTCCATTTTACCCACGTTCACTTTGTCCAGTTCATTTCGTCCACGTGAACTTGGTCCTGTTCATTTCCTCCACGTTTACTTTGTGCAGTCCATTTCGTCCACGTTCAGTTTGTCCAGTCCATTTCGTCCACGTTCAGTTTGTCCAGTCCATTTTACTCACGTTCACTTTGTTCAGTTCATTTCGTCCACGTTAACTTGGTCCAGTTCATTTCATCCACGTTTACTTTGTGCAGTCCATTTCGTCCACGTTCAGTTTGTCAAGTTCATTTCGTCCACGTTCACTTTGTCAAGTTCATTTCGTCCACGTTCACTTTGTCCAGTTTATTTCGTTCACGTTAACTTTGTCCAGTTCATTTTGTCGGCGTTCACTTGGTCCAGTTCATTTCGTCTACCGTTCACTTTGTCTATTTATTATACTTTTATATATTTTTTTCGCACATTAAATAGGTATGTCACATATAGAGAGTATTATAGTTCATTCGTATGAGAATTAGTACTAAAGAAATTATAAACAATTAATAATCAGTGTAAAAATAATATACTGTAAAGCTAAGAACTATATGAAAACAATATACGGTACAAGATGTATTTCAGAAGATTAAAAGATTTTTGTATCACTTTGATATATGTCATAATGGTTGACATTGCACCACATGAAAGGATTGAAAAGCTCTTCAAAGTTCAGTTCCTCGTTTTATGTACGCCTTCCAACCGTAGGTTGATGAAGCGTATATGCTCCAGCTTTGTCCGTCTATCTGCCTGTCCGTCCATTCGTCTGCCCGTCCGTCCATTCGTCTGCCCGTCCGTCTGCATGTCCGTCCGCATGATAATTCGCGTAAAAATGGTTCGATTTCGATGAAATTTTAGTATGTGGTAGGGAGCCACTGGGGACGAACCCTATTGAAAATGGGTGAAGTGGGGTCAAAGGTCAGCACATAGGAGCGGGATGCATTCCATTTCCCTTATGCGTCATAACTTGCCTCAAAACGTTTCGATTTCAATGAATTTTTAGTATGTACTAGAAGACTACCTGGGAACAAACCCTATTGAAAATGGACGAAATGGGCTCAAAAGTCAGGACATAGGAGCGAGATGCATTCCATTGCCCTTATGCGTCACAACTTACGTAAGAATGGTTCGATTTCGATGAAATTTTAGTATGTGGTAGGGGACTACTTAGGGACGCACCCTACTGAAATAGGAGCGGGATGCATTCCATTGCCCGTATGCGTCACAATTTACGTAAGAATGGTTCGATTTCGATAAAATTTTAGTATGTGGTAGGGAACTACATAGGGACGCACCGTACAGAAAACAGACGAAATAGAGTCCTAGGTTAGGAAATAAGAGCGGGATCCATTCTATCGCTCTTATGCGTCATAACTTACGTAAAAATACTTCGATTGAGATAAAACTTTATCATGTTGTTCCAGATGTATACCTAACCGGTTCTGTTGAATATAATCAAAATGGGGTCAAAGGTTAGGTCATAGGAGCGGGATTTATTCTACAGCCATATTCCTCATAACTTGAGTAATAACTTGAGTAATGATTTCTGGTATGTTGGAAAGCCTATCATAATCCATGCATTTCATGATTTTACTAACTTGTTTTAAATAATATTTAAAATCGTTATATTTTAATCCAAAAACGTAAACAGGAGAAAGAATGTAAGCAATGTCCGCTGACCTTTCTTTTTCTGCACAGTAACAAAAATTCCATCAAAACAGAACATTTCCACGGTATTCCATCCGTTCTGAGGACGAAATGAGCAATGGACTAAATGAACAGCGGGAAAAGTGACCGTTGGACAAAGTGAACCGTGATCGAAATGAATTGGACCAAGTGAACATGGATCGTCGAAATATACACGGACAAAGTAATCCGTCACCACTCTTTTCATACCCTTTCCCATCGCTATGAATTCCGCTTTCCACTTTCCAATCTTCCCCTCTCCGCCTTTCATTCGCCCTATTACCTGTCATCCCCCTACTTTATTACTCACACTACGGAGTGCACGGGCTCCTCCTGAGCTACAATTGGTCAGCTCAGTTGTAACCCGCAAGAGACACCTGATTTTGCTTGACGTTGTCATATCGGACCTTTTCCTTAAAACCTCCGTTTGCATTCACTTTCCTGAAGAAGCTACACTTCAAGAAGATATCGTTTCGTGGTCTGGCTGAAATGCTGTAATCGAAGAAAAAGGTGAGTTTAGCTTCAAAAGGTTCCGTCAGTTGCAACGCGAATTTAGCAACGTCATCATTTTATTACTCTAGATAAAATGATTGAGAACAAAAGCTGCGGTGAGAACACCTGCAGCGACAAGAGGGATAATGATTCCCAGATAAGTGCATCAGCTCTCAAGTTTAGCGATACACTGAAATAATTTGGTGTCTTTAAAATCTATTATACCGACGAGGAAACAATGCAGGTTCTTAATAGCCTTGAAAATTTAATGCTTCACGTTAAAAGTAAAGAACAATAAAAATTAATCATTTTTTAAAACCATGTTGATGTATAGTTCATTTAAATTTTCCGCCGTTTGTTTGAACATATTGACTGATCAACCGGCTGTCAAAAAGTGTACTCTGGGTCATTGGCAAATTGTAAAATCCACCCAATTGCGAAATTAAATAAAATACAGGTGACTCCGCAAAGTACTGAAAAAGAATAATTAGTACTGAGTAAACCGTACCTGTTTAGATATATCCACTGTTTCCACAGAAAAAAGTTCCGTTCAGCCTAGTACACAAGCAGTCATTCTGAGTAGATTCAATTGTCAGCAGAACGACTGTGCCTACGCATTTCATCATCATCATCATTGTCAACCATTATCAATCCACTGCTGGACGAAGGTCTCCCCAAGTTTCCTCCACAACGGTCTGTCTTGTGCCAGTCTCCTCCATGTCACTCCCGCATATTTACGAATTTCATCCACCCATCTCCCATGTGGTCTTTTTCTGGGTCTTTTCCTGTCCCTTGGAATCCAATCTAAAATTTCGGCTGTCCATCGATGGTCTGTCCTTCTGGCAGTATGCCCAGCCCACTGCCATTTCAGGGATTTAACTCTGATCATGATGTCTTCCACTCTCGTCATTTTTCGGATCCACGAGTTCCTCTTCTTATCTCTCCTGGTTATACCAAGCATGCACCTCTCCATGCTTCTTTGAGTTGTCTGCAGCCTTTGTATGTCTCTTTTAGTTAAGGTCCACGTCTCTGCACCATACGTAAGCACTGGAAGGATGCATTGATCAAACACTTTTCTTTTAAGACATAATGGCATACTGCATTTGAAAATTATGCTGTTTCTTCCAAAAGCTCTCCAGGCAAGTTTTGTACGCCAATTAATTTCTTCATCAATGTGACCCTCACTTGATATCTGCTGTCCAAGATAAACGTATGTGTCTGTTATCTCCAGCTTTTCTCCATCAATCGATAAATCTTAATTTCTTGTAAAAGCATTGAACATCACTTTTGTCTTCTGAAAGTTCATTTTTAATCCCACTTCTTTACTCTTGTCAGCAAGTTCCTGGATCATACTCTGCAGCTCTGATGGGGTAGTTGCAAAAATGACTACGTCATCAGCAAAACGAAGGTGGGTTAGATAATCTCCATTAATCTTTATCCCTTTGTTTTCCCAGTTCAGTGATTGAAAGACATTTTCCAATGTGGCATTAAAGAGCTTCGGAGATATGGTGTCACCTTGTCTCACTCCCTTTCCAATTTTTATGTGTCTTGTATTTTCAAACAGCCGAATCTTTGCACTTGCATTTTCATAGATGTTATTAATAATATTAATGTATGCATCTTCAATACCGCAGGATTTCAGAGCCGTGGTAACTGCTGATGGTTTCACCGAATCAAAGGCTTTTTCATAATCGATAAAAGCCATGCACAATGGAAGTTCATATTCCCTCGCTCTTTCAATTAGTTCTCTCATTTACAGACAAGTTAGTAAAATCATACAATGCATTGATTATAATACGCTTTCCAACATACCAGAAATCAATACTCAAGTTATTACTCAAGTTATGAGGATAACGGCTGTGGAATAAATATCGCTCCAATGACTTGACCTTTGACCCCATTTCGATGATATTCAACAGAACCGGTTTAGTATACCTCCAAAATAACATGATAAAGTTTTGTCGCCATCGAAGCATTTGTACGTAAGTTATGATGCATAAGGGCTATGGAATAGATCCCGCTCCTGTGTCCTAACCTTTGACCCCCTTTCGCCCATTTTCAATAGAATTCGTTCTAAGGCAGGCCCCTACAACATACTAACATTTCATCTAAATCGAAGCATTTTTACGTAAGTTATGACGCATAATGGCGATGGAAGTGATTCCGCTCCTATGTCATGACCTTTAACCCCATTTCTCCCATTTTCAATAGGGTTTGTCCCCAGGTGGTCCCCTACCACATACTAAAATTTCATCGAAATCGAACCTTTTTTACGTTAGTTATGACGCATAAGACCAGTGGAATGGATCTAGCTCCTATGTCCTGACCTTTGACTCCATTTCGTTCACTTTCAATAGGGTTCCTTCCCAGGTGGTCCCCTACCACATACTAAAATTTTATCGAAATCGAACAATTCTTACATGAGTTATCGTGCGGACGGGCATACGCACACAACGCGTGACGTAATGAGGCAGATGGGAATCGCGACCACCAGCTCGCATAAGTGTGACGTCATAAAACTTTAATAGGATCCACACACAACGCGTGACGTAATGAGACAGATGGCTTGACCGCGCGCCAACATTTAATAGGACGACGCCATGACACTACACTAAAAACATGGTGATTCGGGGTGGTTATTTAACCCACTAAACAAATTTTCCTAAAGTCGACATCAAGCTAAATCGATTTCCAGTACCAGAAAACGGTAGGTTAACGACTTTCATCAAAATCTTTAGAGCCGTTTTCAAAATAAATTTTTTATACATACAAGAATTGATCCTTTAAGGTGGACGTCAAGTAATTTTGCTTCCCATACTTCCAATGGAAAAACTTCTGTACACATTTTCATGCGTTCCCAAGCATGAAAATTTGAAAATTGATTAAAATGGCTTCATTTTATAACTTGGAATACTTTATATTTTCTAAAACATAACTATAATTATACAATCCAACATTTATTTGTCTACTGACGTCATCAAAGTGCAGGTCGCGCCATTTTTTTCTGGTTTCAACTCCACCAAAGGAAACGTTATCGTTTTTTAATATAACTATGGTTATGTTTTAAAAAATTTTAAGTATTCCAAGTTATAACATGAAGTTATTTTAACCGATGCTCAAATCTCCATCCTTGGCAACACACTAATTGTGAAGGAATTGTGTAGAAAAGTTTTTCCATTGGAAATATAGGAAGCAAAATTGCTTGACGTCCACCTTAATAGTATGGGATAAGGGCGATGGAATGGATCCCGATCCTATGTCCTGACCTTTGACCCCATTTCGCCCATTTTCAATAGGGTTCGTCCTCAGGTGGTTCCCTACCACATACTAAAATTTCATCGAAATCGAACCATTTTACGCATGTTATGACGCATAAGGGCAATGGAATGCATCCCGCTCCTATGTCATGACCTTTGACCCCACTTCACCAATTTTCAACAGGGTTCGACCACCTACTAAAATTTAATTGAAATCGAACCATTTTTCTGGGAGTTATCGTGCCGACAGACGGACGGACAAAGCTGGAGCATATACGCTTCTTCAACCTACGGTTAGAAAGCGTAAAAAATCTTTCTGAAGTCCTTAAAATCTTTTTTTTAACGCTTTCCAACCGTAGGTTGGAAAGCGTATATGCCCCAGCTTTGCCCATCTGTCCGTCCGTTCGTCTGTCGGCACGATAACTTGCGTAAATATTGTTCGATTTCGATGAAATTTTAGCATCTGGTAGGGGACCGCCTGGGAACAAACCCTATTGAAAATGGGCGTATTGGGGTCAAAGTCAGGACAAAAGAGCGGAATCACTTCCATCGCCATTATGAATCATAAAGTACGTAAAAATTCTTCGATTTGGATGAAATGTTAGTATGTTGTAGGGGCCTGCCTGGGGACGAATCCTGTTGAAAAATGGGCGAAATGGGGTCAAAGGTTTGGACACAGGAGCGGGATCTACTCCATAGCCCTTATGCATCATAACTTACGTAAAAATGCTTCGATTGCGACAAAATTTTATCATGTTATTTCGGAGGTACACTGAACCGGTTCTGTTGAACATCATCGAAATAGGATCAAAGGTCAGGGCACAGGACCGAGATTTATTCCACAGCCATTATCCTCATAATTTGAGTGATAACTTGAGTAATGATTTCTGATATGTTGGAAAGCGTATTATAATCAATGCATTGCATGGTTTTACTAACTTGTTACGCTTTCGAACCGTAGGTCGAAGAAGAGTATATGCTCCAGCTTTGTCCGTCTGTCCGTACGTTAACTCGTGTAAAAATGGTTCGATTTCCATGAAATTTTAGTACGTGGTAGAGGACTACCTGGGGACGAACCGTATTGAGAATGCGTGAAATGGGGTCAAAGGTCACGACATAGGAGCGGGATTCATTCCATTGCCCTTATGCGTCATAACTTGCGTAAAAATGCTTCGATCGTCACAAAACTTTAGTATGTTATTTTGGAGGTATACTGAACCAATTGTGTTTAATATTATCGAAGTGAGGTCAAAGGTCAGGGCACAGGAGCGAGATTTACTCCACAGTTATTATCCTGATAACTTGAGTAAGGGTTTCTGGTATGTTGGAAAGCGTATTATAATCAATGAATTGAAAAGATTTTACTAACTTGCTTTTGTTACAGTCGTTTATGTAGATCCATGCTTCAGCAGTAGTCAGAATTAATTTCCATCTGTCTTCGGCTAAGGGAAGAGTCGTTCTGCGCTCAGCTACTTACCTAGGCAAAAGGTGGTGTACATTATGTTTTTTGCTTTGTTCAGATTCAAATATTTGTTTTTGACCTTGTGGTCCTTAATCTTTGGGTTGGTGAATGTTCTTTTAAGATCAAAAACCTTACTTTTGTAAAAGTCGTAAAAGTACGTAACTTCTTTAGAATGTCGTTTGGTGTCCTTTTGCCTGTTAAAAGCAATGCTTCACAATTTTTCCATCTATCATTAACAAGTTAGTAAAATCATGCAATGCATTGATTATGATATGCTTTCCAACATACCAGAAATCATTACTCAAGTTATCACTCAAGTTATGAGAATAATGGCTGTGGAATAAATCTCGGTCCTGTGCCCTGACCTTTGATCCCATTTCGATGATGTTCAACAGAACCGATTTGGTATACCTCCGAAATAACATGATAAAATTTTGTCGCAATCGAAGCATTTTTACGTAAGTTATGATGCATAAGGGCTATGGAATAGATCCTGCTCCTGTGTCCTAACCTATGATCCCATTTCGCCCATTTTCAATAGAATTCGTCCCAAGGCAAGACCCTACAACATACTAACATTTCATCCAAATCGAAGCATTTTTACTTAAGTTATGACGCATTATGGCGATGGAAATGATTCCGCTTCTATGCCCTGACATTTGATCCCATTTCGCCCATTTTCAATAAGGGCTGTCGCCAGGAGGTCCCCTACCACATACTAAAATTTCATCGCAATCGAACCTTTTTTACGTTAGTTATGACGAAGTACAGCAGTGCAATGGATCCCGCTCCTATGTACTGACCTTTGACCCCATTTCGTTCAATTTAAATAGGGTTCCTTCCCAGGTGATACCCTATCAGATACTAAAATTTCATCGAAATCGAACGATTGTTACGCGAGTTATCGTGCGGACGGACATACGCACACAACGCGTGACGTAATGAGGCAGATGGGAATCGCGACCATCTGCTTCCCGCAAGCGAGTGACGTCATAAAACTTTAATATGATCCACAAACAACGCGTGACGTAATGAGACAGATGGCGTGACTGCGCGCTAACATTCTCAAACGCGAGATCGTGACGTCGTAAGATTTCTAAGCATTGGTAACATTAATGGAACAACGCCATCACTAAAAACGTTATAATTCGGGGTGGTTATTTAACCCACTAAACGAATTCTCCTAAAGTCGAGATCAAACTAAGTCGATTTCTAGTACCAGAAAGTGGTAGGTTAACGACTTTCATCAAAATTCTTAGAGTCGTTTTAAAAATAAAATGTACATACATACATACAATAATTGCTACTTTAAGGTGGACGTCAAGTAATTTTGCTTCCTATACTTCCAATGGAAAAACTTCTGTACACATTTTCTTCACAATTAATGCGTTCCCAAGGATGAAAATTTGAACATCGATTAAAATATCTTCATTTTATAACTTGCAATACTTAATATTTTCTAAAACATAACCATAATTATGTAATTCAACGTTTGTTTGTCTACTGACTTCATGAAAATACAGGTCGCGCCATCTGTTTTCTGGACAATTAATGCGTTCACAAGGATGAAAATTTGAACATCGATTAAAGTAGCTTCATTTCATAACTTGGAATACTTAATATTTTCTAAACCATAACCGTAATTATGCAATCCAACATTTTTTTTGTCTACTGACGTCATCAAAGTACAGGTCGCGTTAACTTTTCTCTGGTTTCAACACCACCAAATGAAAAGTTATTGATTTTTAATATAATTATGGTTATGTTTTAGAAAATATTAAGTTTTCCAAGTTATAATCGGAAGTTATTTTAATCGATGTTCAAATTTTCATCCTTGGGAACACATTAATTGTGAAGGAACTGCTCACAAAAGTTTTTCCATTGGAAATATAGGAAGCAAAATAACTTGACGTCCACCTTAATAATATGGGATAACGGCAATGGAATGGATCGCAATCCTATGTCCTGACCTTTTACCACATTTCGTCCATTTTCAATAGGGTTCGTCTCCAGGTGGTCCCCTACTACATACTGAAATTTCATCGAAACCGAACCATTTTTAAGCACGTTATGATGCATAAGGGCAATGGAATGCATCCCTTATCTTATGTCCTGACCTTTTACCCCACTTCACCCATTTTGAACAGGGTTCGTCCTCAGGCAGTGTCCTAATACATAGTAAACTTTCATTGAAATCGAACCATATTTACGCAAGTTATGTCGCATAAGCGCAATGGAATGATTTCGCTCCTACGTCGTGACCTTTGACCCTATTTGTCCCATTTTCAATAGGGTTCGTCCCCAGGTGGTTCCCTACCACATACTAAAATTTAATCGAAATCGAACCATTTTTACGCCAGTTATCGTGCGGACGGACAGACGGACGGACAAAGCTGGAGCATATACGCTTCTTCAACCTACGGTTGGAAAGTGTAAACAATATTGCTTATATAATATTTAAAAGTGCCAATTCCAAGATTTTCACAGCGTTTCTTAATTACAGAATACGATTATTTCTCTTCGTAAAGAGCAAAAACATAACCTTCTATCCACAGGTTCTTTACGTGCACCATTTTCTTAGCAGATGATATTTAACTGCACCAGATGTTTCTTTCGTGATCATATAACACACTATTGCCACTTTTAACTCTTTGAACTTCTTTTATTTTCCGTAATTCTATAACAAAAATGTTTTAAAAATGTGGGAACATACACTATATCTTGCCTTCCAGTCCTATTTTCGCACCCAACAAACTACTATAAATAACCCACAGATACACATGAAATATTACTAAAGAACTTCAAATCCGTTTTGTTAATCAGTGAATGAAATACGGGATTACAGCATTGTGCATTACAAATTTCGAAGATGTGAATCCGTTTATTCGTGTAAATATCACATGGATGTTAAGTCGGATAATATACGAAAACCTGAAAATCCCTCGTTCTGGAACGAGAATCGAACCCGCGCCTCCCGGATAGCTCACTAGTATGCTAACCATTATACCACCCAGAACGACCAAGTTTTCGATAATTTGAATGTAACCATCACAGGATTTGCTAGTTGAAGAAACTGGCATTCATATATAGCGAATCTGGATGTTAAGAATTCATTCAAATCACAGGATTCGCTAGTCGAAGCAACCGGCATTCATATGATAGTTTTATTCAAATTCATTAGAAATTTGAAACTTGGTTGTTCTGGCTGGTGTAGTAGGTAACATACTCGGGCGCTATCCGGAAGACGCGGATTTGAATTCCGCTCCAGGGCGGCGAAATTTTAAGGCTTTCTGATATTATCTGATTTAAGATGTTAAGTCAGATAATATTCATGTCGTATTTACACCGATAAACGTTTTCACATCTTCCAAATTTGTATTGTCGGTTTTTGTTACTTCATCCAACACTAGTGTAAAGTGAGTGGTGCATAAACCAAGCAGTTAGCTCTCTTACTGCGAGCGGAAACGACTTGTTCATGATCCAGGAAACGAAAGCTGGGGAGGATTGTACGGGGCAACAGACGAGCTTCGTTGTGTCAAGTAACCGCGCAGTATATCAGAGGTATCGAGATGAGAATTTCTACTGAGCACGACGCACACGGGCGGAAATGGGCTAAAACAGCAGACTTTCCCTTCGTGCACCACTCTTTTCTGCTAACAAACCCTAAATTCGTCTACAGTAGGTACGGAATTATACAGGCGGGCAAGAGTATGGCTTCAACAGGACGAATCGATCGATTTCCGCTTCGAAGGCTTAACTCTACTACCAACACAGCAGAGAATATTTCGTATACGTTGCAAGTATGTAGCACTGAAACATTGAGATTTTCAGATACGTTGCGCTATGTAACAGTAATGTTTCAGAAATCTTACGGTTACGTCAAAATGTCCTCAAACGTTACATAAGTTTGAAACATAACCGATACGTTACAGTGAAAGGTCTTTGTAACTCCAACATACCAACTTCATGTTACTGTTACGTATTTGAAAGATATTTCCGACATCATCATATCACTGTTACGTATTTACTAAGTTGAACATTACAGTCTTAATAAACTTTGTAAAATCACAATAAAAATATTACACTCGACAGCAGTTCCAAAAGCAACAACAGTCGTATTACGAGTTATTTACATTTTCACAGGTTCAACGCAATCCGCTGTCCATTGGGAACAGTGGCGCCGTTTATACACTGACGGAAAAAACCCCCAAACACCACGAAAAAATAGTTGTAGAGGAATGAAATGGCGGCAATACATTTGTATAGGTAACATATTTAATTGATTAAGGTTTCAAGATCACAGCTTAATGTAAGCGCGAGAAGAGCCATTTTAAATGTGGAATGCGGGTACATTAATAACCGGTGTAATCGCCGGAATGTTGAATGCAAGCACGCAAACGTTCATGCATTGTGTCGTACAGGTGCTGGATGTCAGTTTGTGGGATGGAGTTCCATGCCTGTTGCACTAGGTCGGTCAATACAGGTACGGTTAATGCTGGTTGGGGGTAACGCTGGAGTTGTCGTCCAATGATGTCCCATACCTGCTCGATTGGTGAAAGATCTAGTGATCTAGCAGGCCTCGGCAACATGTCGACACTCTGTAGAGCATGTTGGGTTACAACAGCGGTATGCGGGCGAGCGTTATCCTGTTGGAAAACACCCCCTGGAATTCTGTTCATGAATGGCAGCACAACAGGTTGAATCACCCGACCGACGTGCACTGTGCTGTCAGGGTGTGTGGGATAACCACGAGAGTGCTCCTACTGTCATAGGAAATTGTTCCCCAGACCATAACTCCAGGTGTAGGTCCAGTGTGTCTCGGCCGCAGACAGGTTGGTTGCAGGCGCTCACCTGGCCTCCTTCTAACCAACACACGGCCATCACTGACACCCAGGCAGTACCGGCTTTCATCAGAAAACACAACAGATCTCCACTCCGTCCTCCAATTAGCTCCAGCTTGACACCACTGACGTCGCAAACGGCAGTGGTTTGGAGTAAGTGGAATGCACGCTACAGGGCGTTTGGCTCGGAGCTGTCCTTCAAGTAACCGATTTGTAACAGTTCGTTGTGTCACTGTGGTGGCAATTGCAGTTCGAATTGCTGCCACAGACGCGGTACGATGAGCCACGGCAATATACCGTACAAGGCGGTCTTCCCTCTCAGTAGTGCCACGTGGCCGGCCGGAACCCGGTCTTCTTGAGGCAGTACTTTCCCTTGACCACCGCTGCCAACAATCATGCACAGTGGCTACATTCCTACCAAGTCGTTCTGCAATATTGCGGAAAGAAAATCCACCTTCTCGAAGCCCTATTACACGACCTCGTTCAAACTCCGTAAGCTGTTGATAATGGCTTCTTCGTCTTCTTAAAGGCGTTCTTGACTAACATCAACACCCTACGTCGAATCTCAACGATAACTAACGCTCACGAACGTTACAGCGCGTATTTACAGCAAACCTGCTTTGCATGTTCCGAGGGGCGCTACTAGCGCCACACGTATGCGCCGAGCGCGAAATTTGCATAGACGTCATCTTACAGATGTACTCTCACCGCCTACCAACTGTCTTTTATCTAACCCAACCCCTTCTTGTTGTTGGGATTTTTTTCTGTCAGTGTATATTGATAACAAAAGAAATAAAAATCGGTCCCAAATGAGGGTGTCGAATTTCTATTATACATGTGGAATAGACCATTTTTCAGCGAAAAATGGAAGGAAAATCAAATTTGTCATTTCTCTAAATACCCAACAATATGAAATTTCTGAGCTTCAAGTAAAAACATATGCTGGTATAGTATACTAATACAACAACACAGCTATCTACTTATTTTTTTAAATTTTTTAAATTTGAGGTTTCACGATCACCATGAGCAACTCAGTGGGCCGAAGGTTGTCGCCCGTCCCTAATTCAGGGCCACTAGTTCCAGGGAAGGGAGTGAGCCAGAGCCGTAAGACAAACACAACAACCATGTCTCACCGGGATTCGAACCCGGACCTCCGTTCGGACGAATGATCAGAAGCCATCGCTTTGACCACTGCGCCACCGGGCCGGCTACTTAAATTTTATAAAGTGCTTTTTAGAATTAAAAAATTATAATAATCAGAACAATTACTTACTTTTAGATGATCTTGAATCCCCCCCCCTCACACACACAAAGAATGAAATATTAAATCAACTAACTAGCTAACTCGAGTACGACAGTATCATCAAAGAATATCCCAGTAGCACATGGAAATACGACTGCGAGAGTGCTTCAGTGAACTGGCATAAATGCACTTGCGCATCCACGCCGTTGCCAAACCTAAAATCTTAAATATAGCCGGAATGTAACATCAAGTTAGCAAATATATACAACGGAAACTATAAAACAGCAGTATCGATGAATGCTATTTTTAACGTAACCGTAATGTACAAAGCATTATGTTCCAAAATAGATGTTGCTGAAACGTAATTGTAAGATATCTCTGAAAGTGTAACGAAAATGAGAAATTGTGACATTATCGATACATATCTGATACGTTTTGTGCTGTATTGGTACCTAGAGGAGGCAGTGGAATGATCTGGGATCTATTTACATAGTAGACATTGGGTTCCTTAATACCTATGGAACAGCATTTGTATGACACGAGGTAGCTTAATATCAGTGCGGACCAGACATACCCATATATGTACACTCACACACCGCCCACTGAGTTAAAATGTTTTATTAAATACCGGGTTGGACCTCAATTAGCCTGAATTACAGCACGTATTCTGTTTGGCATGGATTCCACAAGGTGTTGGAGGGCATCTACTGCATACCTGGCCTTCACCAGACGGTCCATCAATTCGCTCAGATTTTCCAGAAGAGTATTTTGCACCAGATCTGTTTTTCTAACATGTTCCATACATTCTCAATGGAATTCAGATCAAGGCTTTGTGGTAGCTAGGGAAGGTGGTGGAAGTCGCTTTCGTGCTCGCTGAACCGCTGCTTAACAAATCCTGCGCAATGGACAGTAGCATCGTCGCCCATGAAACAGCCGTCATCTGCTGTATAAAATACATTGCAGGACATACTTGTTTTGACAACAGGGTTTAGGTGGCTGGAGATTGCTAAAATGGTTATCACTGTCCTCAGATCTCAACCCGATTGACTATCTATAATCCTCGAAGGTCACTCAATCTTTCAGCAATATCAGGGGACCCGTGCTCTACCAATATAACGTGCTCCACACCATTACATCAATTCCGGAATATTGAGTTGTGTTTACAAAACAAGCTGAGTCGCCAAACACTCGGTATAGAACAAGGTGTACCGTGACTCGTCGGAAGACAAGCTGGGTCACCAAACCCTCAGTATAGAACAAGGTGTACAGCGACTCGTCGGAAATACAAGTAGGGTCGCCCAACTCTCGGTATAGAACAAGGTGTACAGCAACTCATCGGAAATACAAGCTGGGTCGCCAAACCCTCGGTATAGAACAAGGTGTACCGCGACTCGTCGGAAATACAAACTGCGTCGCCAAACTCTCGGTATAGAACAAGGTGTACAGCAACTCGTCGGAAATACAAGTAGGGTCGCCAAACTCTCGATATAGAACAAGGTGTACCGCGACTCGTCGGAAATACAAGCTGGGTCGCCAAACTCTCGGTATAGAACAAGGTGTACCGCGACTCGACGGAAATACAAGCTGCGTGGCCAAACCCTCGGGATAGAACAAGGTGTACCGCGACTCGTCGGAAACACAAGCTGGGTCGCCAAACCCTCGGTATAGAACAAAGTGTACCGCGACTCGTTGGAAATACAAGCTGGGTCGCCAAACTCTCGGTATAGGACAAGGTGTACCGCGACTCGTCGGAAATACAAGCTGGGTCGCCAAACTCTCGGTTTAGAACAAGGTGTACCGCGACTCGTCGGAAATACAAACTGGGTCGCCCACCTCTCGGTATAGAACAAGGTGTACCGCGACTCGTCGGAAATACAAGCTGGGTCGCCCACCTCTCGGTATAGAACAAGGTGTACCGCGACTCGTCGGAAATACAAGCTGGGTCGCCAAACTTTCGGTATAGAACAAGGTGTACCGCGACTCGTCGGAAATACAAGCTGGGTGGCCAAACTCTCTGTATAGAACAAGGTGTACCGCGACTCGTCGGAAATACAAGCTGGGTCGCCAAAATCTCGGTAAAGAACAAGGTGTACCGCAACTCGTCGGAAAACATGATTTTTTTTCCAGTCTGCAGTCATTGTGTACCTGACACCACTGTAGGCGAACTTTCCGCTTCGCAAAAATCAGTGGCTTCCGTAGAGGCATGCGACTGCCAATACCGACCCTTTTCAATTCCCTGCTCATAGTTCGCTGAGATAATGGTCGGGAACTGCCTTCATTGAATGCTTCGGTCAATTGCTGCACACAGGAAGTCCTGTTTCTCCGTACAAACCTTCTCAGACAACGGCGATCTCGTTCCTGACAGATTGTCGTCGACGCCTACAGCTCCGTCTCTCAGGCGAGGAATGTGGTTTATTTTACCACCGATTAAAATCCCGGGATATCTCGTCTTTTGATAAACCAGTCTGTTTTTAAAATCGTCGCTCCATACAGACGTGCACCCACAATATACCATTTATCGAACTCCGAAAGATCCTTTGTTTTTCCCATTGTGATCAACACCACTGACGGTTACTGATAAGAACCAATTGTCTAGATACCGTAGTTGCGCATGTCACCTCGTATTTTGCATCTATACTGCGTAAATGGCGTTTAGGTACATTCACTGCTCAATGTGCGTATATGATGTTTTCTAATGAATAGGCTAATTCCAGCAGGATTTGGTGCCTGATTCCTACATGACTAATATTGTCGCGCAGTGGTTCCAGCAGTACGACAGTGACTTGAGATTACTAAAATGGTCATCACTGTCCCAAGATCTCAACCTAATGGAACATCTAGGGAATGAGATTGAAAGAGCCATTTGTAACAGAGATCCTCCATTAGCGAACATTCTGCAGTTGGCAGAGGCTATCATATCCATTTGGCTGAACATACCTGTAAAAAAATATCAGCACCTTGTTGAATCCATGCTACACCGAATCCAAACTGTTTTGGAGGTCGAAGGCGGCCTCCAAAACAGTCTCGACTCAAGTGTCGATTCCATTCCGAAAATTAATAAAATCATCTAAACTCAAGTATTGACTCCATTCCGAAAATCAATGAAATTATGGAGGGAAAATGCGACATAATGGCAATTATTAAGCTATCTGAACAGGTGGCGCCATTTATTAGCATATCTCGACACTACCCAAGGAAAAATAATTGATTTTTAAAATAATTATGGTTACGTTTTAGCATATAATAAGCACTAGGCTGTAATATAAGGTTTTTCTTATCGATGTGCAAATTTTTATCCTTGGGAATAGATTAAATGCGAAGAAAATGTCTACAGAAGTTTCTACCATTGGAAACATAGGGCAGAGTGTTTTGGTAGATCTACCTTAAATAAATTAGCTTCAGCAGGTAATTTAGAAATAACTACAAGCGCTGAATAATAACAGGAGTTGCCAGTTCTTCATTTAGTCCATGAATAGTACAAGAGACAAAACGCAAGCGTGATATATATCCTCTGTTTGAACTCTAGCTTCAGCAGCTCTCGCTGTAATTTATTCTGCGAAAAAAAAAAAAAAACACGATTAATTTTGTTCCACAATGAATCACCAATTGCAAAAATCCTGTCTGCTGTCAGGAATGTTGTACGTCACTGAGAGGAATTTGCCACGCTGAGAAGATTGATTTGCCTTACATGAAAAATCCATTGACTTCGTACGAACAACTTATGCATCATTCACAGAAATCTTGTCTCCAGTGGATGGCCATTTCTCGATGGGATAACTCTAATTTAATTCGTACACGTGTTTTACAAAGCTGCCTTCACAACGTATGCATCAAGCGCATCAATCGTGAATTTCGTAGATAGATATTATCCAGTGAGCCATCTCGACAAGAATAATTTGCTGTGTTCAAGTTGTACATATGTTGTGCGAACTGACCTTTACAGTGCACGTGTTATGCGTTTAATACTTTTCACTGAAACGATATTTTTTCAGTGAGATCGGTAACTACGATAGCGCTGATTTAAAAAATGCGTAACATATGCAGTTTCTTTACAAAAAGCGAAACTTTTAAATATCCTGGTTCAGTAAAAATTAAACGTTTCATATTGATTCCATCAGATCGACTACGAAGTTTTGTTGCTACTCATTTTGCATATCATAATAGGTCCGAACATAAATCTGGTATTTTTTGAAAGTAAAGAGTAAAGTGCGAAGGGAGGACAGGAGGGCCGGGGGAGGGGGGAAATAGGCGGCGAGACATGTGGAAAAAAGATTCGCACTTGTCTACATGTTTAAGGGCAATTCACTATTTCTCAGCATCCACACTATCATTCTCTACCCCAGTACAGATACTTGCAGCGGTACCCACCACATCCACTACCCACCATATCCTCTTTAGCGTTGTGTTGACGGATACTTGTAGAAGAATAATTCACCAGGCCTCAGTACTCACACTATCACTGTCTACCCCCGTGATGACAGATACTTGCAGCGGATCAATGCACCGTATTCCGATTCCCACATTATCGTTTTTTATCCCATGGTGATAGATTTCTGTTGAAGGATAATTCACTATGACTCAGTACCCACCATATCACTCTTTAGCGTCGTGTTGACAGATACTTGTAGAAGAATAATTCACCAGGCCTCAGTACTCACACTATCACTGTCTACCCCCGTGATGACAGATACTTGCAGCGGATCAATGCACCGTATTCCGATTCCCACATTATCGTTTTTTATCCCATGGTGATAGATTTCTGTTGAAGGATAATTCACTATGACTCAGTACCCACCATATCACTCTTTAGCGTCGTGTTGACAGATACTTGTAGAAGAATAATTCACCAGGCCTCAGTACTCACACTATCCCTGTCTACCCCCGTGATGACAGATACTTGCAGCGGAGCAATGCTCCGTACTGCAATGCCCTCATTATCACTTTCTATTCCGTGGTGATGGATACTTATAGGCGGATAATGCACCTCGCCTCAATATCCAAACTACTAGTACCACTCTCTACCCTCGTGTTGATATGAGATACTAATAAATACTTGCAGCACAAAAATGCACCGTAATCCAATGCATACATTATAATTTTCTATATCGTGGTGATGAATACTCTTGTGGAATGATAATTCACCATGCCTCAGTACCCACACTGTCACTCTCCGCCCCATGTTGTGATAGATACACGCAGCTGAACAATGCACCGTACTCCAATGCCCATATTATCAAACAAAGACATCACATTTACTACGTTTTATCAACACATAGCAAACGAAAAATTGTCCGGTCACCGCTGGGGATCCGAATTCCAGATCTCTCGATATCTAGCCGAGATAGATCTGGGATTCGGATCCATAGCTGTGACCGGATAACAATTTTTCGGTTGCTATGTTGATGATAAAAGAGCGACGTCTTTGTTTATTCACTGACAACACGTGTGTGGAGGATTTTTGCCCATATTATCACTATCCGCTTTGGTAATGGCCACTTGTAGAATGACACGCAGTTGTCATCCAATCTTCTTCACTGCTGCTCAGAAAAGTTGTCATCCAATCTTCTTCACTGCTGCTCAGAAAAGTTGTCATCCAGTCTTCTTCACTGCTGCTCAGAAAAGTTTTCATCCAACTTTCTTCACTGCTGCTCAGAAAACTTGTCGTCCAGTCTTCTTCACTGCTGCTCTGAAAAGTGGTAATCCAATATTCTTCACTGCTCCGCAGAAAAAGTTGTTATCCAATATACTTCACTGCTGCTCAGAAAAGCTGTCATTCAATCTTCTTCACTGCTGCTCAGAAAAGTTGCTATCCAGTCTTTTTCACTGCTGCTAAAAAAATTGGTCATCCAATCTTCTTCACTGCTGCGCAGAAAAGTTGTTATCCAATATCCTTCACTGCTGCTCAGAAAAGCTGTCATTCAATCTTCTTCACTGCTGCTCAGAAAAGTGGTCATCCAATATCCTTCACTGCTGCTCAGAAAAGCTGTTATTCAATCTTCTTCACTGCTGCTCAAAAAAGTTGTCATCCAGTCTTCTTCACTACTGCTCAGAAAAGTTGTCACACAATCTTTTTCACTGCTGCTCAGAAAAGTTGTCATCCAATCTTCTTCACTGCTACTCAAAAAAGTTGTCATCCAATCTTCTTCACTGCTGCTCAGAAAAGTTGTCATCCAGTCTTCTTCACTGCTGCTCAGAAAAGTTGTCACCCAATCTTCTTCACTGCTGCTCAGAAAAGTGGTCATCCAATATTCTTCGCTGCTGCGCAGAAAAGTTGTTATCCAATCTTCTTCACTGCTACTCAAAAACGTTGTCATCCAATCTTCTTCACTGCTGCTCAGAAAAGTTGTCATCCAGTCTTCTTCACTGCTGCTCAGAAAAGTGGTCATCCAATATTCTTCGCTGCTGCGCAGAAAAGTTGTTATCCAATATCCTTCACTGCTGCTCAGAAAAGCTGTTATTCAATCTTCTTCACTGATGCTCAAAAAAGTTGTCATCCAGTCTTCTTCACTACTGCTCAGAAAAGTTGTCACACAATCTTTTTCACTGCTGCTCAGAAAAGTTGTCATCCAATCTTCTTCACTGCTACTCAAAAAGTTGTCATCCAATCTTCTTCACTGCTGCTCAGAAAAGTTGTCATCCAGTCTTCTTCACTGCTGCTCAGAAAAGTTGTCACCCAATCTTCTTCACTGCTGCTCAGAAAAGTGGTCATCCAATATTCTTCGCTGCTGCGCAGAAAAGTTGTTATCCAATATCCTTCACTGCTGCTCAGAAAAGCTGTTATTCAATCTTCTTCACTGATGCTCAAAAAAGTTGTCATCCAGTCTTCTTCACTACTGCTCAGAAAAGTTGTCACACAATCTTTTTCACTGCTGCTCAGAAAAGTTGTCATCCAATCTTTTTCACTGCTGCTCATAAAAGTTGTCATCCAAACTTCTTCACTGCTACTCAAAAAAGTTGTCATCCAGTCTTCTTCAGTGCTGCTCAGAAAAGTTGTCACACAGTCTTCTTCACTGCTGCTCAGAAAAGTTGTCTTCCAATCTTCTTCACTGCTGCACCCAGTTTCTTCAACAGGACTCACTTGGGCCAAAATTTCGGCTTCTGTAAGATCAAGCGATGTTTGCACACCATTATCTGCGGTGACAAAATCCTCAAAAGAAACACCTTTCACATCCAATTGAACCTTCTCATCAAGGGGAACTTCATCCACAAAATGCTGTTCCAGTTCAATATTTTCTTCATTATAAAATCCAGCTTTCCGAAAGTAGTTCTTAATTACTGTAGAGTCCACTGAATTCCAAGCGGCGTATACAAAATCAATGGCAATTTTCACATCAATTTTCATCTCCTTTCTTGCCTCCATGTTCAAAACCATCAGCCTTACTAGGCTCTTCCGATAATGCGCTTTTAGGTATCGGATGATCCCCTGATCAAGTATGCTGCAGTTGAGAAGTGGTGTGTGAAGGGAGATACAACACCTGAATTGAATCGAACTTTATGCAACATCTATGGGCGGAACAGGTGTCCAAAACAAACAGAATTTTCTTCTTCTGTGTCTTCGTTTCATTGTCTCATTCTTTTAACCAGGTTTCGAAGAAAGAAGAAGTCATCCAAGCTCTCTTATTAGACAGATATTTCGCTGGTAAATATGAATCCCCGCAAAACATTGAGGCTTCTTCGAATTACCAATAATTTATTTCCAAAATTTTATTTCGTAAAAAAAATTCTTGGAACTTTCTTAAAACCGAAACTTGACTTTTTTCGCTTTCTTATAAACGTGAAACGTTCCTATATTTTAAGGTTGGACCAACCAAAGTTATAAATTTCTTTCTTATAACAGTAAATTTCTTATATCCGAGTTTTTTTTATAACCGAAGAGTATTGTATATACACTGTATTGACAAAGTCACCGGACACCTAGAAGAGAAACACAACATAGCATATATTGACATACATTATTACGGTGTTGGTCCACCTTTGGCCTTAATGCATGCACTGACCCTTCGAGACATGCGTTCGACAAGGTTTTGGAACACAGCGATAGGTATGCGCTTCCATTCAGTACATAATGCTGCCGCTAACTGTTGCTTAGTAGTTGGCCTTGGTTCCAAAATTCTTATGCGGCGATCTAATTCATCCCATAGGTGCTCTATGGGATTAAGATCAGGACTCTGTGCTGGCCAGTCCACACACGATACGGAATTATCGTCAAACCACGCCGAACAGTCCTTGCTTTATGACTTGGTGCATTATTCTGCAGGTAACAACAAGGCTCGGCTCCATAGCATTGCCACAGATTTGGTAGAGCATAATTGTCCACAATATCCAGGTAGACGAGCTGGTTAACAGGTTTATCCACGATAACTAATAGGCCGGGACTATACCACGAAATACACCCCCACACGAGAACACCGCCAGCTCCAAACGTGACCGAAGGAACAGTACACTGTGGTAAATAGCATTCCCCCGGATGCCGCCATACCAACTTACGGCCATCAGACTGATGGATCGTGTATCGGGATTCATCGGTCCATAGGACCCGTTTCCAGTGATCAAAGATAAAAGTTCTTTACACCATGCTAAACGACGAGTAGCATTCCGAGTGGAGATGAAAGGCTTATGAGCAGCAGCACGACCACCGCAACCCATGGAATGAAGTTCTCTGCGAATGGTACGTGTACATACCGAGGTTCCAGCATTTTTACTCACCTGTACGCTGAGGACTTGTGCAGTACTCCGTCGATTAGCTGTAACGACTCTCTTGAGGCTTGGACGTCCTCTATGACTTATGTTCTTTGCTCTGGTGGTACGTTTTGCTGCTTCAGACACGCAATGTGTCTTCCACTTATTCAGTACATCCAAAACAGTTGACCTGGGTATGTTTAAACGCCTATCGGTTTCTCTTATGGACGACCTACTAATATAACACCCAACAATCTTTTCTTTCTCAAAGTCAGTTGTGCGACATTTTCACTCAACATCACAGTGCGATATGATCGCTGTCAGCTGCAGGCTTGTTTTTATACCGTTTGCAGCTGTACCGCGCACCTTAACAACGCAGGGGATCCGTTCATTAGCTTTTGAAGGGGTGTCCTGTGACTTTTGTCAATATAGTGTGCACACACACACACACACACACACACACACACACACACATATATATATATATATATATATTCTATAAAGAAGATACCTAAGCAAAAAAATACATATATAATTTTGACTCACACCTAGTACAACATAGAAAAGGTTATGTATCTACCTGTGTGAGTAAAAGGAGAAAAGATAAAAATAAAATAAAACAACTGAATGTAGAAGGTGTCGAGAATACTGAGCCTTGGCTTTATCAAGGACCAGCAAAAACTCTGCATTTTCTCACTTCTACAAAGACCTAGTTGGAAATGGGTTTCTGCAAGGCCATAGATGCAAGTAACATTCCCACCTAAAATAGTTTAAAAAATATATATATATAAGTCATGTCCTCCGTAGAGTAGCATGACCTAGCACTAGTTAACAATTTCGCTTGCATCCATTAACCTTCATGGCCCGACCCATGCTCTTCATCTGTTACTAATAAACAGAGAGAAGAAGATTAAAGAGAACTCAAGCTGTGAGAGTGACATAATAAATAGAAATGATTTTCAGCTATAACGAAATTCCAAGTTCGTTTGAGAGAGAATTTAAACTTGAAAAACAATGCAAAAGAAATCCAAATTTTACATTGCAATTAAAAAAGGAAATGTTAATTTATAACGAACAGATTTTTGAAAGAAAACTTGAGTCTAAAACCCCCTACTCTACAACTTATGACAGCACGAAAACGAGAATAAGTTAAAGATAATAATTAACTAAAGAAAACTTTGTGAAAGTTATATACCTTAAACAGTTAGTTGCAATATGTACAAAGTATTTCAGCAGTGCTTTAAGTGCATAATTAATTAGTTATTAAGAACTTTACTACTTTGAAAAAACAGCGCATAGACAGCGCATAGAAAAGGAACAAGCTTAGCCATCTTCTGTTCCTAGGTACCCCAAAAGACGCTCAAAGTTACAAAGAAAAGTAAGAGTTAAAACCCGCATAAATGTTAACAGACAAACCAATGCTTAAATGCTGAAAAGCTAAAAAACGACAGAGAAAAGGTACATAAAGTACAAACATTGAACTTATAAAACCTAGAACCCAAAAACAAGGAAGAGAGCTTACCTCTTGTGTGACAAAAACTTTTCTCCTCACAAGAGGAGAACATGGCTGACCTCTTCCGCCACTCCCTAGACGCTGGGGGGCAGTGAGGGTGGGGCTGATGGCCTCCTCATACAGCAAGAAACCAACGCGCGGAGATTTTAACCAGAGAAAAAAATATATAAACTTAAGACTGTGGATCTGTATGATCAGAATGAGCAGAATTAACTCTCCAGAATACATGAGAAATATTATAAAATACACGAGCAGTTTATTTAATAATCTTTGCATGTATTAAATCACCTTAGTGAGCTTCTATAGATTAATCAGAATCTTATTAATTTTAATGTTGGTTTTACTATTTTTAGTATAGCTATCCTAGTGATGAATAACTAGTTTTCTTTTTTATTTGTTTTTATTTTCTTTTATAAACAGATTTTTAAGCTTTTTTGTGATTTTGTTTTATATTATTTAATTTTTTGTTTTAATAGGACCGTCATATCCATAGCACTAAGGTTCCTTTAGTTAGTTAATAGGCATCCTCTAGCCAACTTCTCTTACGGCTTTGATTGGTCAGAATCATATTATTAACTGTAGAAAATTAAAGCAGATCTGCCAACCTTACTCTATTATTCAGAATAATTTTTCTTAAAGTTCTTTTGATGAAAGAAGAAGGAATTTCGTTCTCTAGAAAACTTTCTAATAGAATATTAATGTGGTAATTGAAATCCAAATTGTTGCTGCAAATTCTTGAAATTCTTAGGACCTGAGAAATTAGTACATTCTCAATTACTTTGGTTGAAATGTTATTATTCCAGTGTAGATATTTAATTACTTTGAAAGGAAAATTAACTCTTTTATCAAAGAGGCTAATAGATGGGTTACCTCTGTTGAGCTTAATGCTTAAGTCTAGGAACTCAAGTTCCTGATTACTGTGGTTGGTTTTACATAAGTTAAGAGAGCTAGGATAGATATTATCAAAATCACTCTCTATAACTTCTGAATTATTGATACACAGCAGATCATCAATATATCTAAAAGTGTAAAGGTAGTTATCTGAGCAGGTGGGGTGATTTTTAATGAATTTATATTCCTTAAAGAACAGGAATAGATTAGCGATATTTGTGGACGTTGATCCTGTTCTTCAAGGAATATAAATTCATTAAAAATCACCCCACCTGCTCAGATAACTACCTTTACACTTTTAGATATATTGATGATCTGCTGTGTATCAATAATTCAGAAGTTATAGAGAGTGATTTTGATAATATCTATCCTAGCTCTCTTAACTTATGTAAAACCAACCACAGTAATCAGGAACTTGAGTTCCTAGACTTAAGCATTAAGCTCAACAGAGGTAACCCATCTATTAGCCTCTTTGATAAAAGAGTTAATTTTCCTTTCAAAGTAATTAAATATCTACACTGGAATAATAACATTTCAACCAAAGTAATTGAGAATGTACTAATTTCTCAGGTCCTAAGAATTTCAAGAATTTGCAGCAACAATTTGGATTTCAATTACCACATTAATATACTATTAGAAAGTTTTCTAGAGAACGAAATTCCTTCTTCTTTCATCAAAAGAACTTTAAGAAAATTATTCTGAATAATAGAGTAAGGTTGGCAGATCTGCTTTAATTTTCTACAGTTAATAATATGATTCTGACCAATCAAAGCCGTAAGGAAGTTGGCTAGAGGATGCCTATTAACTACCTAAAGGAACCTTAGTGCTATGGATATGACGGTCCTATTAAAACAAAAAATTAAATAATATAAACAAAATCACAAAAAAAGCTTAAAAATCTGTTTATAAAAGAAAATAAAAACAAATAAAAAAAAACTAGTTATTCATCACTAGGATAGCTATACTAAAAATAGTAAAACCAACATTAAAATTAATAAGATTCTGATTAATCTATAGAAGCTCACTAAGGTGATTTAATACATGCAAAGATTATTAAATAAACTGCTCGTGTATTTTATAATATTTCTCATGTATTCTGGAGAGTTAATTCTGCTCATTCTGATCATACAGATCCACAGTCTTAAGTTTATATATTTTTTTCTCTGGTTAAAATCTCCGCGCGTTGGTTTCTTGCTGTATGAGGAGGCCATCAGCCCCACCCTCACTGCCCCCCAGCGTCTAGGGAGTGGCGGAAGAGGTCAGCCATGTTCTCCTCTTGTGAGGAGAAAAGTTTTTGTCACACAAGAGGTAAGCTCTCTTCCTTGTTTTTGGGTTCTAGGTTTTATAAGTTCAATGTTTGTACTTTATGTACCTTTTCTCTGTCGTTTTTTAGCTTTTCAGCATTTAAGCATTGGTTTGTCTGTTAACATTTATGCGGGTTTTAACTCTTACTTTTCTTTGTAACTTTGAGCGTCTTTTGGGGTACCTAGGAACAGAAGATGGCTAAGCTTGTTCCTTTTCTATGCGCTGTCTATGCGCTGTTTTTTCAAAGTAGTAAAGTTCTTAATAACTAATTAATTATGCACTTAAAGCACTGCTGAAATACTTTGTACATATTGCAACTAACTGTTTAAGGTATATAACTTTCACAAAGTTTTCTTTAGTTAATTATTATCTTTAACTTATTCTCGTTTTCGTGCTGTCATAAGTTGTAGAGTAGGGGGTTTTAGACTCAAGTTTTCTTTCAAAAATCTGTTCGTTATAAATTAACATTTCCTTTTTTAATTGCAATGTAAAATTTGGATTTCATTTGCATTGTTTTTCAGGTTTAAATTCTCTCTCAAACGAACTTGGAATTTCGTTATAGCTGAAAATCATTTCTATTTATTATGTCACTCTCACAGCTTGAGTTCTCTTTAATCTTCTTCTCTCTGTTTAATAGTAACAGATGAAGAGCATGGGTCGGGCCATGAAGGTTAATGGATGCAAGCGAAATTGTTAACTAGTGCTAGGTCATGCTACTCTACGGAGGACATGACTTATATATATATATTTTTTAAACTATTTTAGGTGGGAATGTTACTTGCATCTATGGCCTTGCAGAAACCCATTTCCAACTAGGTCTTTGTAGAAGTGAGAAAATGCAGAGTTTTGCTGGTCCTTGATAAAGCCAAGGCTCAGTATTCTCGACACCTTCTACATTCAGTTGTTTTATTTTATTTTTTTATCTTTTCTCCTTTTACTCACACAGGTAGATACATAACCTTTTCTATGTTGTACTAGGTGTGAGTCAAAATTATATATGTATTTTTTTGCTTAGGTATCTTCTTTATAGAATGTGAATTCTGAATTTTCAAAACTGCTGCGTTGCGCGTTTTGATTTTCAGGTTATTTTGCACCCTTCGTGTTAAATTCTAAAATTTTTTCCTTAGTCTTCAGTTTTGCTCTTAAGTATATATATATATATATATATGTCTTTCAATCACTGAACTGGGAAAACAAAGGGATACAGATTAATGGAGATTATCTAACCCACCTTCGTTTTGCTGATGACATAGTCATTTTTGCAACTACCCCATCAGAGCTGCATAGTATGATCCAGGAGCTTGCTGACAGGAGTAAGGAAGTGGGATTAAAAATAAACTTTCAGAAGACAAAAGTGATGTTCAATGCTTTTACAAGAAATGAAGATTTATCGATTGATGGAGAAAAGCTGGAGATAACAGACACGTACGTTTATCTTGGACAGCAGAAACCAAGTGAGGGTCACATTGGTGAAGAAATTAATCGGCGTACAAAACTGGTCTGGAGAGCTTTTGGAAGAAACAGCATAATTTTCAAGAGCAATATGCCATTATGTCTTAAAAGAAAAGTGTTTGATCAATGCATCCTTCCAGTGCTTACGTATAGTGCAGAGACGTGGACCTTAGCTAAAAGAGACATACAAAGGCTGCAGACAACTCAAAGTAGCATGGAGAGGTGCATGCTTGGTGTAACCAGGAGAGATAAGAAGAGGAACACGTGGATCCGAAAAATGACAAGAGTGGAAGACATCATGATCAGAGTTAAATCCCTGAAATGGCAATGGGCTGGACATACTGCCAGAAGGACAGACCATCGATGGACAGCCGAAATTTTAGATTGGATTCCAAGGGACAGGAAAAGACCCAGAAGAAGACCACATGGGAGATGGGTGGATGAAATTCGAAAGTATGCGGGAGTGACATGGAGGAGACTGGCACAAGACAGACCGTTGTGGAGGAAACTTGGGGAGACCTTCGTCCAGCAGTGGATTGATAATGGTTGATGATGATGATGATATATATATATAAAGAAACTTGCTCTGCCGACCTTGCCGCGAAGCTTACTTTTCTTGCAGAAGACACAAAAGTAGACTTGAAGTTCAGCAGCATTTATTAGTTAAAAGAAGAAATAATTGGCGTTCAATTTGGTGTCAGAGGAAAAGACAAAGCAAGATTGAGCAAATTATACAAGACTGATCTTCCGACTTTTATTATATGTGATGATCTCAGTGCAAGAGGACTCAGCATTGAGGACGTTTGTTGCTGGAGAGAAAGACAAGGATAACAACAATGAGAAAAGAGAAATAGAAGTCTAAAGGAAGCACTTCTTTTTAAATTCTGACAGCCTGTTTTTAGCTTCGAGATAATTCGAAGACAGGCATGTCACTAGAAATGAGATGATGTCAGCTTGATTCGGTTGTCAGAAATTGTATAGGCAGGTATTGCTCGTTCAAACTGACAAGCTAAACAAAGGCATCTTCCCTCTCGGTTTCTTTAAAAAACAAATAACATTTTAAAATGCAGCTTTCTTTCGCAACTGAATTTGTCGTTGCTGTAACTGTACTAATATAAATTCTCATTTTTTTTTAAATTTTCTTTCCACATTCTCTCGCAGAATGTGAACACTACGTGCACTTAAATACGCGATTACCTTCCTTTTACGTCTACATGTTATGCATCTCTCTTATACCTGTGCTCAAATTTTGTCACATTTCCGACATGTGTCAGTTTAAATCATTTTATTAGGTTACGCTAAAGTATCATACACTGAAGACCGAAAATATTATTTCCTTCTGCCTAATTCAGATGATATTCGTCCTCCACGCGTCCCTAAAACAGATCTTACCCTGCGAGGAATGGTCCCTACGAGATCTCTGAAGGTGTAATGTGGTATCTGGTACATTACCAGATGCCACATTACACCTTTAGAGATCTTGTACATTACCAGATACCACAACGCACCTTTGGCGCAGTGGTCTAAGCGATGGCTTCTGATCATTCGTCCGAGATGGATCCGGGTTCGAATTCCGGTGAGGAATGGATGTTGTGTTTGTCTTACGGCGCTGACTCTCTCCCTTCCCTGGAACAAGTGGCCCTAAATTGGGGAAGGAAGACTATTCATAGCCAACTGAGTAGATCACGGTGGTCTCCTCAATATCAAAGAAAAAAAACCACCTTTGAAGATCGTAACCAGCAAGATCCTTTAACTCTTTGAGCCGCCGCAGATCGGATTTGTTCTATCAGCACAATCCACAGATGCTCCTTTGGACTGATGTCTGGGGAATTTGGAGGTCAGGGCAATACCTGGTAATCTTCCTCGTGTTCCGCGAACCATTCTCGAAAAATCCCGGGAGTGTGCCATGGCGCACTATTCCTGAAAGACGGCACTACAAGATAAGACTACCGCTGCCATGAAAGGATATACCTGCTCTGGCGTGATGTTTAGGTAGGTGGCAGACGTCATGGTTTCGTGCACATGAACAACTGGACCCAGGGTTTCCCAGAAGCACTACTAATGGGGAATACCCTTGACATGCAAGGATGTACCTGGTCTGCAATGATGTTTAGATAGGTGGTAGACGTCATAGTTTCGTGCACATGAATGACTGGACCCTGGGTTTCTCAGAGGCACTACTAGTGGGGAATACCGTTGTCATTAAAGGATGTACCTGGTCTGCAATGCTGTTTAGATAGGTGGTAGACGTCATAGTTTCCTGCACATGACTAACTGGACCAAGGGTATCCCAGAAGAACTACTAGTGGGGAATACCGTTGCCATGAAAGAATGTACCTGGTCTGTAGTGATTTTTAGGTAGGTGGTAGACGTCATAGTTTCGTGCACATGAATGACTGGACCCAGGGTTTCCCAGAAGCACTACTAGTGCGAAATACCGCTGCCATGAAAGGATGCACCTGGTCTGCAGTGATGTTTAGGTAGGTGGTAGACGTCATGGTTTCGTACACATGAACAACTGGACCCAGGGTTTCCCAGAAGCACTACTAGTGGGGAATACCCTTGACATGCAAGGATGTACCTGGTCTGCAATGATGTTTAGATAGGTGGTAGAGGTCATAGTTTCGTGCACATGAATGACTGGACCCTGGGTTTCTCAGAGGCACTACTAGTGGGGAATACCGTTGTCATTAAAGGATGTACCTGGTCTGCAATGCTGTTTAGATAGGTGGTAGACGTCATAGTTTCCTGCACATAACTAACTGGACCAAGGGTATCCCAGAAGAACTACTAGTGGGAAATACCGTTGCCATGAAAGAATGTACCTGGTCTGTAGTGATTTTTAGGTAGGTGGTAGACGTCATAGTTTCGTGCACATGAATGACTGGACCCAGGGTTTCCCAGAAGCACTACTAGTGCGAAATACCGCTGCCATGAAAGGATGTTCCTGGTCTGCAGTGATGTTTAGGTAGGTGGTAGACGTCATGGTTTCGTGCACATGAACAACTGGACCCAGGGTTTCCCAGAAGCACTACTAGTGGGGAATACCCTTGACATGCAAGGATGTACCTGGTCTGCAATGATGTTTAGATAGGTGGTAGACGTCATAGTTTCGTGCACATGAATGAGTGGACCCTGGGTTTCTCAGAGGCACTACTAGTGGGGAATACCGTTGTCATTAAAGGATGTACCTGGTCTGCAATGCTGTTTAGATAGGTGGTAGACGTCATAGTTTCCTGCACATGACTAACTGGACCAAGGGTATCCCAGAAGAACTACTAGTGGGGAATACCGTTGCCATGAAAGAATGTACCTGGTCTGTAGTGATTTTTAGGTAGGTGGTAGACGTCATAGTTTCGTGCACATGAATGACTGGACCCAGGGTTTCCCAGAAGCACTACTAGTGCGAAATACCGCTGCCATGAAAGGATGTACCTGGTCTGCAGTGATGTTTAGGTAGGTGGTAGACGTCATGGTTTCGTGCACATGAACAACTGAACCCAGGGTTTCCCAGAAGCACTACTAGTGGGGAATACCCTTGACATGCAAGGATGTACCTGGTCTGCAATGATGTTTAGATAGTTGGTAGACATCATAGTTTCATGCACATGAATGACTGGACCGTGGGTTTCCCAGAAGCACTGCTACTGGGGAATACCGTTGCCATGCAAGGATGTACCTAGTCTGCAATGATGTTTAGATAGGTGGTAGACGTCATAGTTTCGTGCACATGAATGACTGGATCCTGGGTTTCCCAGAAGCACTACTAGTGAGAAATACCCTTGCTATGAAGGGATGTACCTGGTCTGCAATGATGTTTAGGCAGGTAGTAGATGCCATACTTTTCAGCATGTGAATGACTGAACACAGGGTTTCCCAGCTGAACATTACCCAAAGCATTACACTTTCTCCACCGAACTGTTTTCGTCACACGCTGTATCCTGGTGCCAGGACTTCTCTATGTAAACGACGCAAACACACACTGCCGTCCACATGGTGCAACAGGATACGAGATTCATCGGACCTGAAAACTTTCTTTCAATCATCCAAGATTCAGTTTTGATGCTAGCGTGCCCATTGTAGGCACTTTCCACGGCGAACCGAGGTTAGTATGGGCATTCGTAACGGCTTGCTGCTACGCAACCTAATTTTCAGTAGAGTTCGATGTACTGTGTCCTGTGACACATTACTCCCGTCACCAGCATTCAAACTACCGGAAAGCTGCGTCACAGTATCCCTTCTGTTAGTTTGTGATTTACGCAACTCCTGAACCGACGATGTACGCAACTCCTGAACCGACTTTTTGATGGTATTAATCACGGCTGACCGCGAGGACCCCACTAGCCTTGCAGTCTTGGAAGCGCCCTATCCCAGTCGTCTGGCCTTTACAATTTGGCCTTTATCAAAGTCGCTTACGTCCGCTGCCTTTCCCATCTGAAGAACAATGATAACACTAATTAATAGAGCTTAGTGTTGGTTGTTACCTATACCGTGTCATGATCTTCATACGCACCGGGGGTTGACTGAAGTTGCTTAGATTTGCATAAAGACAGGCTGAACACACTGTTTCGACTTTTCGCTGTGAATGGTAGGGACGTAAAAAATAGAAGACCCGCTTCTGCATTTGCTAGAGAGGTTTTACTCAATGCAGCCACCCTTATTTGAAAGGATTCAACGTACACTCACAGACAATAAAATTTGCGCACCTAGAAGAGGACATGCTACAACCGCGAAACTTTGCAAATTGCTAGAGTGCGTGCTAGTATGCAAATGATCCACGTTTGGTGCGATTGCGCATGACCGCAGACTTTCTGGTGGCGCGGCAAAAACGAACCGGCAGCCTTATAAACCGGCGTGTAGTCGATGCCCCATGAAAGCTAAAAGCACTGGCCAACGCAAGCAAGAGTACAGAGTGACAAGAATGCCGGGTAGACGGCAGAGACGTCGATTTACGCAACTTACCGACTTTGAGAGAGGCCTGATCATCGGGCTGAAAACCGGAGGGTGGTTGGCGCGCCGCATAGCCCGCCACGTGGATCGTTCTGACGATAGCGTCCAACTGTGTTGGGAGCAGTGGACACGTGACGGCACTGCCACACTGCGGTGCTGCGCCGAACGGACCAGGAGGACCGATAGAGAGGATCGACGGATCGTGCGGCAGGCACTAACGGATCACACGGGGACCCGATCCACTATACAGGCAGATGTAGCGGCTCCTGTGTCCCCACGAACAGTTTCCCGATGCCTCGCGGAAGCGAATCAGTGATCGCAGCGTCTTTTACGTGTGCTGCCATTAACATCGGAACATCGCCGGCTCCGTTTGCAGTGGTGCCAGGCTAGAGCACTGTGGGACGCCACAGATTGGCCACATGTAGTGTTTAGCGATGAGTGGTGCTTCGTTATGGGGACAGATGATCATCGTGCCCGGGTGTGGTGGTCCCTGGGTTAACGGCCCAATCCCAACCTCCATATCAAGCGTCACACCTCCCCCAATGCAGTCATTATGGTCTGGGGAGCCATAGCCTACGATAGCCGATCAGCTCTGGTAGTGGCACGTAGATCATTGACGGGCAAGCGGTATGTGGATGAGATCCTACAACCCCATGTGATCCCACTTCTGGCCGGGATTTCCGGCGCGCTATACCAGCAGGATAATGCCCGCCCGCACACGCCTCGGGTTTCTCAAAACTGCCTACGTCATGTTCAGACACTTCCATGGCCTGCCCGCTTCTCGGATATATATATATATTTTGATTGGAGGTTTAACGACCACCGTGAGCAACTGAATGGGCTATAAGCTTTCGCCCGCCACTAATTTAGGGTCACTGATTCCAGGGAAGGGAGAGAGCCAGTGCCGTAAGACAAACACAACATCCATGCCTCTCCTGGATTCGAACCCGGACCCCTTTCGGACGAATGATCAGAGGGTAGCGCTTAGACCACTGCGCCACCGGGGCGGCCCCGGATATGTCTTCTATCGAGCATGTGTGGGACCAATTGAAACGGCAGCTGCTGCCGTGCCGCGCAATAAGGGATTTGGAGCACATCGTCCAACACGTATAACGAAGTAAATTGTCGCCCCGGTGGCGCCGTGGTCTAAGGCGCTGGCCTCTGATAATTCGTCCGTAAGGGGTTCGGGTTCGAATCCCGGTCAGGCATGGATGTTGTGTTTGTCTTACGGCACTGGCTCTCTCCCTTCCCTGGAACCAGTGACCCTAAATTAGGGACGGGCGACTGCTTATAGCCCATTGAGTTGCTCAAGGTGGTCGTTAAACCTCCAATCAAAAAAAAAAAAACGAAGTAAATTTCTCTGTCATTTTTGTTCACGCCGGAACTCGAACCCGGGTCCCCTCATTCCGGAATAAATCGCTCTACCAATTGAGCTACGCGGACGCTCGTTCGGACTGCTTTCTGCCTTTATGTCGTGTGCCTTCTGCTGGGCAAGCACGTCCCATCTCCCTCCCCCTCCCCGAAACTGGGCCCACGGGTCAGCCGTGACCATGAATCGTTGCAGGCAGCCATCTGCTGTAGAACGTGCACCTGAGAACTCCCAGTCAATCTGGTGTGTGGAATGCAACGTCACACACATTTATTTTTGAAGCGCTGGAGAAGGGATTCTCTTATTTTTCCTCTCTCGCGGTGTGGAAAGAACATCACACCACTGCGAGATCTTGAACGGCCGGGTCATCCGAAAAGTTCGGGCGCCATTATAACGAAGAAAAATTCTTGGTCATTTTTGTCCATGCCGGGGCTCGAACTCGGGTCCCCTCATTCCGGAATAAGTCGCTCTACCAATTGAGCTACGCGGACGTTCGTTCTAACTGCTATCTGCCTTTATGTCGTGTGCGTCCTGCTGGTCAGGCACGTCACACACGTGTGTGGCAGTCTGCCCTGCAGGACAGCATCAGGCGTATGTTCGCCTCCATGCCGGACCATATTGCAGCATGTATCGCCGCACGAGGCGGTGCGACGCGCTATTGAAGATCACGGGAGTGCGTGCCACAGATCCCTCTGTAATTGTCCTGCAGATCTGTTTTCGCCATCATGTGTATCATTCATCCGTATCATTACGTCCGTAAAATTTCAGTTCAATCCGATGCTTCCTTCTCGGTGGGCAAATTGCATTGTCTGTGAGTGTATATGTCTGGATATACCACACAAAGAAAAGGAAATATAAAAATATTTACGAGACCAGGTGTTTGTAATGAAAACGCATTGTACGAGCTGTCATCCACAGGGTGGGCCAAAAGTCCCTGTTCACCTCACGATAAGAAATAATGATAAGAAATCTATCAAGTGTAGTTACCGCGAACATACATACAATATTATTAATGGAAAACGTTCGAGTGTTTGGTTCGGGGTTACGCGCATCCTGCCGTCTGACCTTGAACGACGCATCAGGTATTTCTGGCGTGTGGCCGTGATTAAATCAGTCAGTAGTGAGGTGTTACAGTGCCCGGTTGAATATGTTGTCGTCGCTTGAGAATCGAGTGTTTCTGATTGAAAACATGTTCCGTAGTGGGGGTGAATATACGGACGAAGTGAAACGTAAGTACAGAGAACAACTTACCGATACTGAAGCATCCTTTCCCTATGCAGTGAGGTGGTTGATTGAAAAGTTTCGAAAAACCGGATCAGTGAGAGATGCTCCGAAAAGCGGTAGACCGCGAGTGTTAACAGAGGAAAAGGCGGAGGATGTTTCCGTTCGTATCACTAAAAGTGCAAAGAAATCGGTTCGAGAATTGGCACAATAAGCAGGTGTGTCCCACTCATATGGCACTGAAGACGCGAGTGCAGCTTTACCAGTACAAAATCAGAACTGAAGCACACAGACTACGATGGGCGTGTAGAATATCGCAGATGGTTAAAATAATTCATTAATGACAACGGAGATGATATTGTGGACGTCCCGTTTTTTTCCGATGAACAATCAATCTGCCGAAATTACAGGAAGCCATCACCACAGTAATCAGCAACATTTTTCCGTTGGAGCTGTCACGTGCTTTTGAGAACATGTTCAGACGCGTGAATTCATGTCTATACACAGGAGGGGGCATTTGCAGCATTTATAGCAGTACGTAGATACGCTTGTAGTTGTTGTACGCTTATCGTTTTGCCAGGTGCACAGTGACTTTTGGCTCACCCTGTATGTAGCCGGTCTTCAGATAAGTATTACACCTATTTAATCTAAGGCCGCCCGGTGGCGCAGTGGTCTAAGGCGATGGCCTCTGATCATTCGTCCGAAAGGGGTCCGGGTTCGAACCCCCGGTGAGGCATGGATGTTGTGTGTGTGTCTTAAGGCAGTGGCTGTCTCTCCATTCCCTGGAACCAGTGACCCTAAATTAGGGACGGGCGACTGCTTATAGACCATTGAGTTGCTCACGGTGGTCGTTAAACCTTCAATCAAAAAAAATAATCTGACATTTCATTTTTGGAAAACCGCTCTCCATGACACATGGAATTAAGTGAACGTGATGGCGTATGCTTTGCATCCGACAAATACTTTCAAAAAGTGATTATGTAGGCGATTTTCAGTTCTGTTTGTTATGCATTGTTTATAATGTAATTATTTTGATACCTTTGAAAAACCCGTCCGGTCGACACTCGAAAGCTCGACGTTACGCATACATATACACTACGTTATCGAAAGTATTCGGACACTACCAAATATTTGCATAAGTGCAAAGAACGGTTGCGCAGAAAGGTGCGCTGTGATTGGAGAGGTAAGTATATATATATACAGTCCTATCAGAATAATATGACCACCACCGAAATCACAGTGTACCCGCCCAGCCGCGTCACAGGATGCACGTGTCAAGCTCGACCACACGGAGATATAAGTGACCGGCCAGGACAGATAAGCCATAGTGCATAACGTGAGCACAACGTGCAGAGGTAGTGATTTGGCGAACGTTGAAGAAGGAATGATCATTGGCTACCGCGCAAAAGATGGAAGCATCTCAGAAACAGCAGACTTCGTGGGCTGTTTGCGCGGTGCTTTAGTAAAGGTGTACCAAGAATGAACCTCTGGCAAACCGAGTACCACCAGACATCATAACTGTGGATCCCCAAACACCATCGACCTCAGAGATTATGTCAACTGCCGTTTACAGTCGACTGGTAAACGGTATTCGAAGCGCAACAGTGCTGCAATTGACCATGCAAATAAATGCTGGGGCACACAGGTACGTGTCCGCGATAACAGCAGAGCGAACCCCGTTAGGCATGGGTCTCCGGAGTAGACGCTGCGTCAAGGCACCGATGTTAACCCAGGCCCATCGGCAATAACGCCTGCAATTCGCATTGGAATACCATTATTGGACAGTGGAAGAGTGGAAAAAGGTTGGCTTCTCTGACGAATTGAGGCTTCTACTCCATAGAAGTGACGGGCGGTGGTGGTTACGGCGTCTGACACACGAGAACAGCACCAGGACAAGCTTGTCGGTCAAGTACAGGCCAACGGTGGCAGTGTGCATGTTAGGGATATGTTTTTCTGGCATGACATTGGACCGCTGGTACCACTGGATGGGCCTCTGAACACCAATGGCTACCTGTACATCCCCGCTGACCACATGCATCCCTTCATGTTGGCAGCTTTCACTGGTTGTGATGGTGTCTACCAGCAGGTAGTACTGGATGGGACTCTGAACACCAATGGCTACATATCCATCCTCGCTGACCAAATGCATCCCTTCATGTTGGGTGTTTTCCCTGGTTGTGTAGGTGTCTACCAGCAGGTAGCACTGGATGGGTTTCTGAACACCAATGGCTACCTGTCCATCCTCGCTGATCACATGTATCCTTTCATGTAGGGCGTTTTCCCTGGTTGTGATGGTGTTTACCAACAGGTAGCACTGGATGGGCCTCTGAACACCAATGGCTACCTGTCCATCCTCGCTGAATACATGCATCCCTTCATGTTGGGCGTTTCCCCCTGGTTGTGAACCAGCAGGTAGTACTGGATGGGACTCTGAACACCAATGGCTACACATCCATCCTCGCTGACCAAATGCATCCCTTCATGTTGGGCGTTTTCCCTGGTTGTGTAGGTGTCTACCAGCAGGTAGCACTGGATGGGTTTCTGAACACTAATGGCTACCTGTCCATCCTCGCTGAATACATGCATCCCTTCATGTTGGGCGTTTTCCCCTGGTTGTGATGGTGTCTACCAGCAGGTAGCACTGGATGGGCCTCTGAACACCAATGGCTACCTGTCCATCCTCGCTGACCACATGCATCCCTTCATGTTGGGCGTTTTCCCTGTTTGTGATGGTGCCTACCAGTAGGTAGCACTGGATGGGCCTTTGAACACCAATGGCTACCTGTCCATCCTCGCTGATCACATGTATGCTTTCATGTTGGGCGTTTTCCCTGGTTGTGATGGTGTCTACTAGCAGGTAGCACCGGATGGGCCTCTGAACACCAATGGCTACCTGTCGATCCTCGCTGACCACATACATCCCTTTATGTTAGGCGTTTTCCCTGGTTGTGATGGTGTCTACCAGCAGGTAGCACTGGATGGGCCTCTGAACACCAATGGCTACCTGTCCATCCTCGCTGACCACATGCATCCCTTCATGTTGGTCGTTTTCCCTGGTTGTGATGGTGTCTACTAGCTGGACAACGCGCCGTACCATGTCGCCAAGAGGGTGCGCGACGGGTTCCAGGAACACGACAGCAATGTCTCCGTTCTGCCTTGGCGGATGAAATCGCGCGATCGCGTGGAGCACTTGTGGGACTAATTGGATCGATAGGTTCGACGTTCTGACCCACAACCACGTCATCTCCAGGACCTCGGTGCTCTGCTGCCGTCCGAATGGGCACGTGTGCTTCGTGCAACCTTCCAAGGCCTGATTGGGTGCATGCCACGCCGTTTCGTTGCTGTCATCCGGGCCAAGGGTGGTTATTCCCATTATTTGGTAGGAGGTCATATTATTGTAATACGACCGTGTACAGCTAAGATGTTCCGTCGTGTTATTAGTATTTTTGAAGAGGATATGCCGCGTGGAAGTGAATTTTCCGAGTTCCAGCATGGGATGGTCCTAGTATTTCATTTGAGTAACATTTCCATACGCAGCATTGCAGCTAAACTAAGCATGCGAAAATCGACTGTTAGTGATTTGGTGAAGAGATGGAAGCAGGACGTTGCAACTACAACAAAACAAAGTTCAGGATTGTCGCTCAAACGAACGGAACGTCACAGAAGAGCCATAGCAAGAAATGCTGAAAAATCCCGTTCTTCCTCTGCCGTTTCCAGTGCTGATGAAGTAGGAAATGCTTGGAATGGCTCGGTTAGTACCATAACTATTCTTAGAGAGTTTCATAGTAAGAAGAGATTAAGGAAGGCCACTTAAACTGACGGAACATGACAGAAGAGCCATGGTAAGAAATGTTAAGGAATCCCGTTCTTTCTCTGCCGTTTCCATCGCTGTTGAAATGGGAAATGCTTGGAATGGCTCGGTTAGTACCATAACTATCCTTAGAGAGTTTCACAGTAAAAAGAGATTAAGGAGGGCCATTTAAACTGTCGGAACGTGACAGAAATGCCACGGTAAGAAATGTTAAGGAATCCCGTTCTTTCTCTGCCGTTTCCATCGCTGTTGAAATGGGGAATGCTTGGAATGGCTCGGTTAGTACCATAACTATTCTTAGAGAGTTGCACTGGGTGGGTTATTATGGTAGAGCAGCAGCACACAAGCCACACATCATAACCGTGAATGCGAATCTCCGTTTGAAGTGGTGTGTCTCCCGTTATTCTTGGACTGTGGGCGACTGGAAAGCTGTTCTTCGGAGTCATGAGTTACGCTTTTCACTCTTCCAATCTGATGGTTGTGTTTGGACTTAGAGACAGCCCGACGAACGATTTCCGTCGGACTATGTTCTTCGAACTGTTAAGTTTGGCGGAGGTTCCACCATAGCATAGAGTTGCTTCCCGTGGATGGGACTCGACCAGTTAATTTTTATACCACAAACCATGATTTCTGAAGTGTACCTCGAAGTTCTGGATAATTCTGCCCTACCAACAATGTAGCAGCATTATGGAAATGACAGTTGTCTCTTCCAAAAGGATGGAGTTCCCATCCACACTGCAACGCGTGTGCAAGACTAGTTCCTTGAAAATAAGATGGAATTCTTAGACTGGCCTGCTCAGAGACCTGCTCTTAATCCCATAAAACACCTCTGGGATGAAGTGGAGCGACGGATACGAAATCGACCACAACAACCATCTTCGCTTTCAGCAGCTTTGAGGACGAATGGCCAACAATTCCTGTGGAGGTCCTACCGGAAGTGAAAATCCTCCAAATACGTGGTGTCAGTGAATAAATAAAGACATCGCTCTTTCCACGTTTAGCAAAGCACAGCAACGGAAAAATTGTTATTCGGCCGCAGACGGGGAATGGAATTCCCGATCTCTCGATATCTTGCCGAGCGCGTTAACCTTACACCACGGTGGCCAACAATCCACGGCGCTATATGAGTTTTTCTGTCAGCATCTGACATTATAAATCCGTAAGATGGGCTCAGCTACTGAGACGTCTCCGTCTGGTGGGCATTAACGGCACTTGCTATATATTAATAATAGCAGTTAAATCCAAAGGGCGAGATCCAAAGGGAAAATCCTTCAAATACTGCGTCAGTGAAAAATTGTTAACAATTTTTCAGTTGCTGTGCGTTGCTAAACGTGGAAAGAGCGATGTCTTTGTTTATTCACTGACGCCACATATTTGGAGGATTTTCACTTTAGATCTCGCCCTTTGGATTTAACTGCTATAATTAATATATAGCCAGTGCCGTTAGTGCCCACCAGATGGAGACGCCTCAGTAGCTGAGCCCATCTTACGGATTTATAATGTCAGATGCTGACAGAAAAACACATACAGCGCCGTGGATTGTTGGCCACCATGGTGTAAGGCTAACGCGCTTGGTTAGATATCGAGAGTTCCGGGATTCAATTCCTCGGCGGCGGCCGACTAACAATTTTTTGGTTGCTGCGCGTTGCTAAACGTGGAAAGAGCGATGTCTTTGTTTATTGACCTACCGGAAATTGGTTGATAGTATGCCTCGGTCAACAAGCAAAAAATGGGCGACTCATTGCGATAACAAAACCATTTATTCAAAAACGTTGTAGTATCCGAGTACTTTTGATAAAATAGTGTATGTGTCGCAGATTGATGAGGAACTTTCTGCTATACGGGGTGTGAGTAGCAAAATCATGAAAGAAATACGGGATTACGCCATATAATACAAATTTTGAAGATTACAATCCGATTTTTGGGGTAAATGTGACAAGGATGGTAAGTCAGATAATATCCGAAAACTTGAAAATTTTCATCATCCTGGAGCGGGACTCGAACCCGCGTCTCCCAGAAAACGCTCGGGTATGCTAACCACTACACCACCCAGAACGACCAAGTTTCAAGTTTCCGATCAATTTGAATATAACCATCACACGATTCGCTAGTTGAAGCAACCGGCGTTCATGTTTAGCGAATCTGGTGGACTAGCGAACCATGTGATGGTTAAATTCAAATTGATCGGAAACTTGAAACTTGGTCGTTCTGGGTGGTGTAGTGGTTAGCATACCCGGGCGTTTTCTGGGAGACGCGGGTTTGAGACCCGCTCCAGGACGATGAAAATTTTCAAATTTTCGGATATTATCTGACTTACCATCCTTGTCACATTTACGCCAAAAATCGGATTGTCATCTTCAAAGTAGCAAAATTTAAAACATTTTCAAGAGAAAGCGTCCTATTAGTTCATCGGACATGGAAGTTGAACAGATAGGCGTTTACGCAACACATTGCAATGATAGTGATCTAAGAAATAGTTCGTCCGCCCAGGGAAAGAACGCATCCGTCTCGTGTTCCAATAATAATACAACGCCGAAACCGCGCTTCTTCTTTGATGTACTTAACCTGTTTAGTTCCATTAACGCCTGACTTATTGACGCATAGCCGATGATTACGTATAATTTGCGAGGAGAATCTTGCCAGAAGCAACATCTCAGAGCTACTTAGACGGGGACGTGTTGTCATGACAATAGAACTAGGAACCTTATTTCCCGGTGATGCCACTTCCCTGTTGATCACTTCCTCGCGTATCAAATTTTTTTTTCAACAATCTGCTTCCTAATCTCACTTCCCACTGACACTTCTATTTTTTTTTCTTATTTATCTAGCTTCCTCTGCGTCTGATGGGTTTTTGGAATCAGTAGGTCACTTCTAGTCGACGATGAGGTTGTCTGATAGATTGCTGCGTAATTACCGCCACATAACTGATTTGCTTTTGGCTTCACGTTAATTCTGAATTGGGTTAAAAACTCTTCCATTAATCAGAGGATTCAAGTAAAGATTCATTTGGATAACGGATGCATTCTAAAAACAAACGGACATGCTTCTTGTAATTTAATTAGGTTAAGACCGTGTTTGGAATAACTTTACATAGCATTTTTAATATTAGAAATCCAGGCCTCACTGTGTCGAATTGGTAAGTATTCCTGGCTACCTGAATGGGAAAAGGTATTGCAATCTGCAATGGCGCTCCTAAATAAATAAACAAAGAAAAGTTTGTTTGTTGTAGATAAAATAAATGGAGTTTATTCGCAATTATACATTTTGTTTAATTTTGGGGTCTACTGTAGTTTTGCTGAGAGTTCAACTTGGCTTCATCAGGAAAAAACGGAGGTAAATACACTATCTGTTCAAAAGTATTGGTACAAAATGACTAATGATTCTTGTGCTAGATTGTATACTAAAAAACAAAATATAGCTATCTGAGCACGCTAACAACTCACCAGATACCAAATAAAAAATTTTAATTATTTACATTAAAAAAAAAAAACTGCTTCTGATAAATTTTCTCTGTTATTTGCAGAAAGCTTGTGCATTCAACGTTACTTGTCTTCCTTTTGCAACGACGAGTTACCATTGTCTGTGCCTTCACACTGGAGTTTTCTTCTGAAGAACTGCTTTCCTGATGATTCGGACGTACTTCGTGAATAACTCATAATTATGACGTCAGTTTCTATCTTCAATAATAGTGTTTTTTTCAGTTGGCAATGTACTCTCCTCGATTGGGGCATGATGGTATTGCTTGTGAGTGTATATATACTCGGGACATTTCCATTTCTGCTCGCCAGGCCTGAAGATGGATGTATAGTACCTCCGAAAGTTCTATCTATGGTTGTTTTTTAAATTCTGTGTGTAATTTTTAAAATGCAAATAAATAGCATCCTTTATTTAGTATCTGGTGAGTTGTCATCGTGCTCAGGCAGCTATATTTTGTTTTTAGTATCAGTACACTTTTCTATCCACAAACTTCCTCCTGCAATAGGAAAGAAATTAATTTCAAGTTGGTCCCAGTAGCGCACCTAGAAATTTCCTAAGGTGGGGTGACCTGCCCCCTAAATTTATCGGTAAAAACAGTCAGGTGATATAGAAATTAAGAAGGATTTTGACCTTTGTGCATTTATTCTTATCCAATTACTAGTAATGTTGCAGTACAAGAAAGTTAAATGATAAGAAGCAGTAGGTGAAATTCTTTTCCTGGTTATATTTATCTAAGTTTATTTAACAGAACTACTCCCTTATAATTATTTTATGTTATAATGATATGGTACATGAATAAAAAGTACATATAGCTCGCGTATCGTGACTTTTTGTTTCAAACTTTGACGTAAAAATTTTCTTCTCTGTCAGCCAAACTCGTGGGTGCGCCTCTGGTTGGCCCACAGTTTTCTACTATCACGGTTCTACTTTGCCGCCCCTGGGGCGCGGTGGCATGAGCAATGGCTTCTGATCATTCGTCCGAGATAAGTCCGGGTTCGAATCCCGGTGAAGCATGGATGTTGAGTTTGTCTTACGGTCTTACGGCACTTGCTCTCTTTCCCTTCCCTGGAACCAGTGGCCCAAATTTTTGTTTTAATTGAAGGTTTAAAGACCACCGTGAGCAACTCAATGGGATGTAAGCAATCGACCGTCCCTAATTTAGGGCCACTGGCTCCAGGGAAGGGAGAGAACCAAGGACATAAGAAAAACACAACATCCATGCCGCACGGAGATCCAAACCCGGACCCTTCACGGACGAATGATCATAAGCCAACGCTTAAACCACTGAGCCAGAGGGGTGGTCCCTAATTTAGGAGAGGGCGACTTCTTATAGACCAGTGAGTTGCTCGTGATGGTCGTTAAACCCCCAAAAGAACAAAAATAAACAAATAAAAAAACAGTCTCAATTTTAACGAAAAGGCTTTCCCCTGGGTTTTGGTAGGTTGCCGCGGAAATTCCCTTCCATTCTGTCGCAAGAACATGTGACGTACTACAGAGGTGAAGAACGTGTCAAGATGACAAATCTGCAGCGATACATTCCGTCGGTGTAGTTTAGTCTGTCAGAACAACTGGCTCCAGAGCGAGATGACGCTATTTCGTCACCGACAAATTTGTGTTTTTGAGTTGCTAACGGTGGTCGTTAAACCTCCAATTCAAAAAAAAAAAAAAAAAAAAAAAGAGAGAACAGCGTTGTCGAGAATATCATTATATTCCCAGGCATTGGAACTTCGGGACCAAAACATAGAAAACAGCAAACATCTCCACAGCGTGATGCCTCCTTCACCAAAAACGTAAATGGCGTCACCAGCATAAGACATAAACACGTTAGTAAAATCATGTAATGTATTGATTATGATATGCTTTCCAACATACCAGAAATCATTACTCAAGTTATGAGGATAATCGCTGTGGAATAAATCTCGCTCCTGTGCCCTGACCTTTGATCCCATTTCGATGATTATATTAAACAGAACCGGTTCAGTATACCTCCGGGACAACATGATAAAGTTTTGTCGCAATCGAGGCATTTTTACGTAAGTTATGAGGCATAACTTACTATGGAATAGATCCCGCTCCTGTGTCCTGACCTTTGACCCCACTTCGCCCGTTTTCAATAGGGTACGTCGGCAGGTTCTCTCCTACCACATACTAAAATTTCATCGAAATCGAACCCTTTTTACGGGAGTTATCGGGCGAACAGACAGGCGCACAAAGCTGGAGCATATACGCTTCTTCAACCTACGGTTGGAAAGCATATTAAAAAATAGCAAATACCTCCACAACATAATGCCTCCCCCCAAACTTAAGGGGGATCAGCCTAAAACATAGAAAACAGCAAACATCTCCACAACATGATGCCACCTTCACCAAACTTAAGGGGGACCAGCCTAAAACATGGAAAACAGCAACCATCTTCACAACATGGTGCCTTCTTAGCAAACTTAAGGGTTGCAACAACATAATACGGCAGGTAGCATTCACCACTCCCAGGGTTCTTCTTGAGACTGCCAGAAAGTGAAGCGTGATTGGTTACTTCAGAGAAAGGATTTCCACTACTCCAGAGCCCACTGGGGCCAAATTAATACCAGTCCAACCTCTGCTTGGCTTAGATCTTGCTAACGTTAGGCTGGTGTACTGGTGTTTGGCTATGAAAACCCATTCCCTTCAACACTTGGTGATCCTCCACTATCATTTTACGTGACCCACCAAGTCACGATTATGCTGTTGTTGTCCTAGGAGTCGCTGATAAGTGGTGAAGAGTTGCGATACATGTATGGGTAGCTTCCGAACTTTCAATCTCGACATTTGAAGCAGTCTCCTCAATAAGTTGTGACGTAGCTACCTCAGAGATGAGGCACACGTCAAGACGACAAAATTGCAACGATAAACTTCGTCGGTGTAGCTTATTTGGAAGAACATTCGGCTCCAGAGCAGAAGGATGCGATTTCAAATCCGTCATCGGCAAATGGGCTAAAATTTTAACGTTTCTAAATAGAAATTCTTGGTTATTTTTGTGAAGATGTTAAGCTATGAATAGCTTCTTCAGTTCACAACTCTGGAGGTAAGTCTTGTTTCCTTTCCAACGGTAAGTAAGGCTCAACGAGTGTGGCCTATATGTGAAATTCCCCATTCACACGAAATCTGATAAACTATCCAGAAATTCATATCTTAGACGCAGTCTGCTGATTTTAAAACTTCGTTTCGTCCACAGGTTTAAAAAATAACTTTGAAATTAAAACTTTCCAGAATCGTTATAAATCTTGAAGCAAATTTCATGAACAGATGGGAACACAGTCAAGTCCTCGCGTACGGGGCGGATAATAGCCGTGAGCGTGCTCGCAAGCTTCGGCATTCTAAATTTTATGACAGCTCTGTCAGTTACGCAAGGCTACATTACATGATCTGCGTGCTACAATACGCAGCTTGTAAAAACGCAATTTTTTCCGCGACACGCATCAAATCCATGTAAGTCGCTCTCCCAACTGAGCTACGGGGACAGAATTTCTCGCTGCAGACTTGTCGTCTTGACACATGTACACAGTGTTGCAAAGAACTTTTAAGACTGGGTCTGTAAAATAAAATAGGAACAAGAAATTCAAATTTGTCTTGGTTTGTTATTCAAAATAGGTCCCTGCGGCTTCAATACACTTGTTACAGCGATTTAATGATGATCCGAATACCTGTTTCAGTTCACTATGCGGAATTGCCTCCAAAGCACACGTCGAAGCTGTTTGTATGGTCGAAATATCATCAAAATAACACCCTTTTAACGTCATTTTAAGTTTTGGGAACAAAGAAAAGTCATACGGTGGATGGTTCAACACACGGACGTTATTTTTCGCCAAAAACCTACAAACAAGAAGTGAGGTGTGACTGGGTGCATTATCGTGCAACAAACACCAACTGTTTTCATCCCGATATTCTGGACGAATGCGACGAATTCTGCCCATCAAACGCCTCAAAACATTTAAATAAAACTCACCAGTAATTGTTTGTCCACTTGGAACAAATTCTTTGTGGATAATACCCTTACTATCGAAGAATGTAATGAGCATTGTTTGATTTTCGATGGAACTTTTCTTGTTTTTTTGGCTTGTGGTGAGTTTTTTGATTTCCATTCCGCACTTTGTCGCTTTGTTTTAGGATCCTATTGAAAACGCCATGTTTCATCACCTGTAACAATCGATTTTAAGAAGCTTGGATCATTTTCAGCGGCTGAAATGATGTCTCAGCAATGTGCACTTCTCCTTGATTTTTGTTCATTGATTAACCTGTGTAGAACAAATTTAGCACAAACTTTTGTTTTGCCCAAATATTCATGCAGGATGGTTCGAATCATTTCTTTGTTGATGTTTAAAGACTCTTCCATCATTCTTAGTGACGCACATCGATTGTTTACCACGAAATCACGCACTTTTTCAATAATCTCAGGTGTCCTAGATGAACTTGGTCTTCCAGTATGCTTATCATCTTCTAGCGTATCTCTTCCGTCCGAAAAACGTTTGTGCCACAGGAAAACATTTGATCTAATTAAACAAAACTCACCGTAAACTTGTTTCATCATTTGGTACGTTTCGAGGCACCATCATTTGGTACGTTTCCACTTTTACCAAGTTTTGCGTTAAATTTAATAACAGCCTTTTGTTCCATCTTAATAATTCAACATGAAAAAAATTTTACTTTTCTAATGAACGGCTGTTTCGTTTGAGTTACTTTAACAACTGCGCAGTACTTTTGGCAGAAAGCAAGCAGTTGGTCACGGTTTATAAAGCATTCGCGATTACACTGGTGGCGCCACAGTAGGCTGAAATCTAGCGCCAGTCTTAAAAATTCTTTGACTCACTGTGTATAACGAAATAAATTTCTTCGTCATTTTTGGTCCACGCCGGGGATCGAACCCGAGTACACTTATTCCGGAACATGTCGCTCTACCAACTGAGCTACGCAGACGTTCGTTCGAGCTGCTATCTGCCTTTATCTCGTGAGCGTCCTGCGGGGAAGGCACGTACCATCTCCTCCCCCCCCCCGAAAGGGGGCCGGGGCATGGCCCACGGCTCAACCGGGATCACGAATTGTTGCAGGCAGCCATCCGCTATAGAACATCCACTTGAGAACTCGCAGTCAATCTGGTGTGTGGAATGCAACGTCACACACTTTTATTTTTCGAAGCGCTGAAGAAGGGATTCTCTTATTTTTCCTATCTCGCGGTGTGGAAAACACACCACACCATTGCGAGATCTTGAACGGCTGGGTCTTCCGGGAAGTTCGGGCGCCGTTATAACGTAATACATTTCTCCATGATTTTTGGTCCACGCCGGGGATCGAACCCGAGTCCACGTATTCCGCACCAAGTCGCTCTACCAACTGAGCTACGCAGACGTTCGTTCTAGCTGCTATCTGCCTTTATGTCGTGTGCGTCCTGCAGCGCAGGCACGTCACATATGCTTTCACCTCTGTAGTACGTCACATCACACATGCAACGAAAACTTGTCTTATGAGATATCAGATGCCAGGAGGAAACTCCTGAACAAGAATCAAGGAAACAACAGGTAATTCCTCTCCATGCCGCATGATCATATTTAAAACACGGACTCCACACGTGAGAATGCCTAAACACGAACTTCTACGTGAAATGGAACTGTTTGGTTCTATAATATCAAAGTTTTGAATTGTAACAATATTGTAAGTTGTTATCTCTAAGAAGGCTTTGAAAGTTTAGCCCAGACGAAGTCTCCAGGTGGAGCGCGAAAACTCGGTTTAAATTGTGTATTTAGTTTCGCTTGCAGTGTCTAATTAAAGGTGGTTCCACTTAAAATCTCTGTCTTATATTTCTAATAGTAAAACTTCTTTATGTATTTTCTTCGCAATGAATGTATTCCCAAGAATGAAAATTCGCACATCGGTAAAACCAACTTTAAGTTATAGGATGGGATACTTAATACTTGCTAAAATACAACCATAATTATATGAAAAATAAATCATTTTTCCTTTGAGTAATATTCAGACCTGTTAATAGATGGCGCTACCTGTACATTGATGACGTCAGTAGATAAACAAATGTTGGATTGCTTAGTTATGGTTATGTTTTAGCAAGTATTAAGTATTCGATGCTATAACTTAAAGTTAGTTTTATCGATGTGCAAATTTTCATCCTTGGGAATATACACTGACGGAAAAAAAAAATCCCAACACTTCGAAAAAATAGTTGTAGAGGAATGAAATGGCTGCAATACATTTGTATAGGTAACATATTTAGTCGATTAAGGTTTCAAGATCACAGCTTAATGTAAGCGCGAGAAGAGCCATTTTAAATGTGAAATGCTGGTACATTAATAACCGGTGTAACCGCCAGAATGTTGAATGCAAGCACGCAAACGTTCATGCATTGTGTCGTACAGGTGCTGGATGTCAGTTTGTGGAATGGAGTTCCATGCCTGTTGCACTTGGTCGGTCAATACAGGGACGGTTAATGCTGGTTGGGGGTGACGCTGGAGTTGTCGTCCAATGACGTCCCATACGTGCTCGATTGGTGAAAGATCTGGTGATCTAGCAGGCCACGGCAACATGTCGACACTCTGTAGAGCATGTTGGGTTACAACAGCGGTATGCGGGCGATCGTTATCCTGTTGGAAAACACCCCCTGGAATGCTGTTCATGAATAGCAGCACAACAGGTTGAATCACCAGACCGACGTACAACTGTGCCGTCAGGGTGCGTGGGATAACAACGAAAGTGCTCCTGCTGTCATAGGAAATTGCTCCCCAAACCATAACTCCAGGTGTAGGTCCAGTGTGTCTCGGCCGCAGACAGGTTGGTTGCAGGCGCTCACCTGGCCTCCTTCTAACCAACACACGGCAATCACTGGCACCCAGGCAGAACTGGCTTTCATCAGAAAACACAACAGATCTCCACTCCGTCCTCCAAATGAGCTCTAGCTTGACACCACAGACGTCGCTAACGGCAGTGGTTTGGTGTAAGTGGAATGCACGCTACAGGGAGTCTGGCTCGGAGCTGTCCTTCAAGTAACCGATTTGTAACAGTTCGTTGTTTCACTGTGGAGGCAATTGCAGCTCGAATTGCTGCCGCAGACGCAGTACGATGCGCCACGGCCATACTCCGTACACGGCGGTCTTCCCTCTCAGTAGTTCCACGTGGCCGGCCGGAACCCGGTCTTCTTGAGGCAGTAACTTCCCTTGACCACCGCTGCCAACAATCATGCACAGTGGCTACATTCCTGCCAAGTCGTTCTGCAATATTACGGAAAGAAAATCCACCTTCTCATAGCCCTATTACACGACCTCGTTCAAACTCCGTGAGCTGTTGATAATGGCTTCTTCGTCTTCTTAAAGGCATTCTTGACTAACATCAACACCCTACGTCGAATCTCAACGATAACTAACGCTCACGAACGTTACAGCGCGTATTTACAGCAAACCTGCTTTACATGTTCCGAGGGGCGCTACTAGCGCCACACGTATGCGCCGAGCGCGAAATTTGCATAGACGTCATCTTACAGATGTACTCTCACCGTCTACCAACTGTCGTTTATCTAACACAACCCCTTCTTCGGTGTTGGGATTTTTTTCCCGTCAGGGTATATACTGTACAAGGGAAATTTCCGAAATTCGTCCGCTGAATGCTACCCTCCCCCAATTTTCTAAGTTCTCCCTACCCAATTAAAGAACGTAAATTGTAGTATTCGTTTGTGACAAGAAATTAAACCTCACTCTTAGTGCCCTATTTACTGTGTGCTTTCCCTCTAACCCCCCACCCAGTACCACCACCACCAAACGATACAAAAGCATTAGGTTTGCTAAACTACAATGAAATAACGGTCAAAGCAGCAAGAAAGACGCAACGACCTCGTCCGATAGTACTTAAGAAAGACGTAACGACCTCGTCCGATAGTACTTAGTAGCAAATTAATTGGGAGAAAGTAAAAAATCCCCCTTTTTTTCCAAAACTGTGCCTTTATATTATTATATGCCTTGATATACACTGATAAATACCTGTATTAGTATGAAGTATGTCCTCCTTTAGCAGAAATGACCTCTTGAATTCGTTTTGGCATTGACTCCACTAATTGAGTGCACATATTTGTGACTTCATAATCGTGGAACCACACTTTTATAGCATTCGTTATCATGCGTTCTTTGGTTCTACAGCCCATTTTACCTAAACGTCTCTTCAAAATATTCCACAAGTTTTCTATGGGATTTAAGTCTGGTGAATTTCCAGGCCAATCAAGAAAATTAATGTGATTTTCCAGCATGAAATTCTTGACCAATTTTGAATTGTGACATGGGGCCAAGTCATGTTCAAATGTCCAGTCAAAAGTTTGCAAGAATAGAGCAATCCTACGTTGTAATATTTCTACGTACTTGGCTAAATTCATCATGCCTCGAACAGGAACTAAGCTTCCAGTGCCATTTGATGTGAAAAAAACCCCAAACATCTGTTTCAGAGGGTGTTTTACAGTTTGTTTGACATGCTCAGATCTTAAGGGTTCACAGTTGCTTCGTCTAACGACATTTTCTTGGTAACCCTGCACAAATAAATGAGTTTCATCACTGAAAATTACCTTTTTCCAGTCGTCAGGAGTCCATGATTTATATTTTTTGGCCCACGCTAAACGTTTTATCTTCATTTTCGCATACAAATATTGTTTTCTTCGTTGGTCTTCTTGCCTTCCGGCCAACTTCCAGAAAGCCTACGGCGTACAGTTAAACCACTAACATCACAACCAATAGCCAATAAATCTCTTTGAAGGTCGGTGCTTGTTTTGTTTTATTCATTTTACTTTTTCTGATTAGATATTTATCGGTTCGTGGAGTTGTTTTTCGTTTTCTTCCACATTTACGTCTCCTTTTTGGAGACGATGATCCAGATGCATTATATCGCGTAAGCAGTCTTGATACTCTTGATCTGCCTACACCAACTGCAGAAGCGATATCTCTCAGTGTCATAGAAGTTTGATCCTTCAGAGCAATTATTTTTGGACGCTTCCTTGGGGAAATATCCATTTTTCAATACGCGAAAGCAACACGTACTCACAGAGAGCAACAACTAACATCCACCTGTCACACACGAAAGTTCACAACTGAAGCTGAAGTGCCTATTTCCTGTTTAAAACCGGTCAAACCACATCCTTACTATCAAATTCTAGCAGTCACACCACCTCACAGCTGATAAAATCGGTTTACGTGGGTTTCCGACATCAACTGGCGATCACATTGCAATTCTGAGAATAAAATAGCTTGTCCCAATTAATTTGCACGGTATAGAAACAGAAGTTTCTGTAGGAAGAAAACAAAACCAAACTCAGACTACTGGAAGTACGTACTTAAAATTCATTCCGCTGTTTTACTGCTTTAAAAGGATTATAAGTTCTTACATTGATGTGATTCTTCTTGTGAATTAAACTGGACGGTAGGAGAAATCTACGTTTGGCTCAGTTTCCTGCTAAGCAATGAAGAATCCATAATGAACTTGTGTGCAGTAAAGTCTTTCCGTAATCACAGTTTGGTTGTGCCTACACCATAGAGATAACATTGAGGTGTGTTGTTAATTTTGTCTAGCAGTGTGCATTTATGTATATATGTACACTAATGTACACCGATGAGCACCTATTACATTATGACCACCTACCTAATAAGCATTAGGACCCCATTTAGCCCGCAAAACAGCAGCCACTCGGCGAGGTATCGATTCGATGAGGTGGCGATAGGTATCCTGGGGTATCGGGTAACATAATGACAATCGCAGTACATTTTGGGGTGGTGGTGATTTAGCGAGAACTCGCTTTCCCAAGTCGAACAACAAATGTTCGATTGGGTTCATGTCAGGTGAATGTAGAGACCAGGGCATTAACAGAAAGTCACCACCATTCCTTGACGATTCCAGGACTATGGAATGGCGTATTATCCTGCTGGTAATGACCATCACCAGCAGGGAACACAGTTGCCATAAATGGGTGAAATTGGTGGTCCACAACGATGTTCAGGTACCTGACAGCTGTCAGGGATTGTGCTACTGTGATAATGGGGCCTAAAGTGTCCCAAGAAAACATCGCCCACAGTATAACACCACCGCCTCCGGTCTGCTTCCTCCCAGCAGTGCATCAGCCAATTGGTAATCAGCGTATTAGCGTTCGGCCGTCAACGCGACGCACCAGGAATCTCGATTTGTCAGACCAAGCCACTTTCTTCCAATCATCCACGGTCCAAACTCAATTATCTTGGGCTCCTTTCATGCATTGTTGGCGAGGACGTGGATTGAGCATGGAGGGGTCTTCGGCTATGCAGGACCATGCGCAGAAGGCTGTGATGAGCTGTGTGCTGTGACACTTTGCCCTGTTCAGCACTGTTGTAGCTGCGGGTGATTTTTTGCACTGTGGCCCTTCGGTTGCTGTAAACAATGCGCGATAGTCTTCGTTCCCCTCTGGCATCAATGAGCTGCGAACGACGGTACGTCGTTTGGCCCTCTGTGCACCACTTTTGATACGTACTCACTACAGGGGCACGCGAACAGCCCACAAATCACACCATTTTCGAGACCGTAGTTCCGAGGCTCCGTGTCATCATAATTTGTCCTTTATCAAACTCCGATAAATTGGCAGCTTTTACCAGTCTGACTCCGAACACTCTACTAACCGAAAGCCGGTCATGGGGTTGTATATATACTTCTCTCTGAAGCTCATCTGCAGCACCGTTCGGTCTCCAGGCGCGCTCATGTGTCGTCATAATGTGATGGCTCATTGGTGTATATGTGTATATACATGCTGAAAGATGGAAAGGCTTCTACGAATTCTAATGTGTAGCGCAATAGTTTGTGGTTTGTCCTGGGCGCAGAAATGCCTAGTTACACCTCTAGCAACATTGTTCGTCATGGTGAAAAACGATTAATTTTTAATTAATATCCTATTATGAATATTTTAAAATAATTACATTTCTTAACCCCTTAACCAGCTGGAACGATTTAACTCGGGGTCAGCAAAATGAGATGGTATCAGCTTGAATGAATGAATTCGCTGTCTAAGAAGTGGAGCGAACGAGGCCGAAACAAGTGATTTTACCCATCTGAGAGCGTTGCATGTTTGAATCATTCGATCGTTCCTACACAATGGCATTATGTCCGCGCCAAGGAATGTAGCCGTCCCCCATCGGGACTTCAGTCATGAAGCAGGGAATAAAGTACTACAACAGAAAGAGCGCGAGAGAGATAGCGAAAGAAATACAGAGAGAGAGAGAGAGAGAGAGAGAGAGAGAGAGAGAGAAAGAGACGGAAGAGAGACAGAGATAGACCGATAGACAGAGAGACACAGAGAGAGAGAGAGGGTCAGAGAGAGATAGAATGAGATCCAGAGAGAGGAGTGCGAGATAAAGAGAAACAGAGAGAGAGCAAGAGAGACCGACAGATACAGAGACAGGGAGAAAAAGACAGAGAGACAGAGAGAGATAATTTACGACCAGTGACAGGTTTTGGTTGGTACTTCTCAGAGAGAGAGGGGAGAGAGGCAGAGAGAGAGAGGGAGAGAGACAGAGAAACAGAGCCAGAGAGAGAGAGAGAGAGAGAGAGAGAGAGAGAGACTGACAGATGCAGAGACAGGGAGAAAAAGACGGAGAGAGAGATAATTTACGACCAGTGACAGGTTTTGGTTGGTACTTCTCAGAGAGAGAGAGGGAGAGAGACAGAGAAACAGAGCCAGAGAGAGAGAGACAGAGAAACAGAGCCAGGGAGAGAGACAGAGAAACAGAGCCAGGGAGAGAGCCAGAGAAACAGAGAGAGAGAGAGAGAGAAAGAGAGACTGAGAGATGCAGAGACAAGGTGAGGCAGATACAGGGAGAAAAAGACGGAGAGACAAAGAGATATAATTTACGACCAGTTACAGGTTTGTGGTTGGTACTTCTCAAATGAAAAGCGGAAATGAATCGTTTTGCCACAACTTTCGTAAATCCAGACCTACATGAGAACATATAGGTTTGGGAAGCGCAGAAAAGTGTGGGCAGGTCCATACACATCGGCCGGTTAAAGGGTTAATGCGCAGTTTGTTTATTTTTGTTTATAGGAAAATCAAGAATTAGGATTTTTCTTCATCAGAAGTTTGTCAACACACTAAAAGACATTTAATAGATAGTATTATTTTCGTTCATTCTCAGAGCGGTAAGGCAATTGCTTCTGCTTGTCGGAAGCATCATGAAAACCTATGAATTTCTGTTTAATGATTTCACGGAAGCATCCTTTCCCTGACCCAAAAGTTGTGCATCAAATATATGTGGGGAAAAACCCACCAGATGTTTTATTCTTTTCCTAGTGGTCTTACGGGAGTTTGTGTAAAAGAGAAGACTAGAATGTGCAGCGCAATGCTTCCCATTTAAACGACAGTAAGTAATTTATAATCAGATGAGCCGGTAGAGACGGAGAGGAATAAGAACCGCCTATTCCATTTTCTCTCGCGAGTTATTTTCCCACTAAGGACACTCAAGTTAACTTATTTTTACTAAGAGATTATTCCAGTGATACCGAGGAATCTCATTCACCTCTTTACCCGATGTACTTCCTGAACTCACTGCTTCTTTGTCCCGTTTGATTAAATGCCAAGAAAAATAAGAAATCCACTCTGTGCTTTTTATTTCGTCAAATTATTCGACATAATCTCGTTAGATAACCCTGTGAAAAGAAGTTGATATTATTCACCCAAGGACAGGTATTTTATTTCGGAGTTCCATTTAGGTTTGGGATATGGTCTTGTCGTTAGCATGATGAAGGGACATGTAATTAAGATTATTTTTATAAATGAAGTAGGAAACACATGTCACGACCACAAAATAATTCTCGTGTTTTATGAGAAATCAAAATACAACCGAAGCAGAGGTGTGAATGTAATCATGAATCTATCAGATAAGGGAAGTGTTTACAATTAAAATATGAGCAAATATGTGTTGAATGAGGGTGCGGTATTGGTAGTGGAATGGAAAAGAAAACACACTCAGTTGATTTCAAATTAGGCAATTATATTTTTTTACCGCCTTTAGAATTCGTAAAAGTACCATTTATTTAACTATAATAAGGCCTTCAACTCTATGTCATGAAGTCAAGGACTGTCTTACGCTGAAGGATTGAAAACTGGCATTCCGTTTTCATTTAACTGTAATTTAAAGCGAAATGTTATTCGTGATACGAGCAAAATTGTCTATTCATCGGCCTACCAGTCAAAGAAATGTACGATTATTTTCAAAAAATTCAAGAAATTATTCAGAAAGTGTTTTCTACGAAATACTTCCACATCGATATTTTGCTGTTTGGGTACTACAAGGCTGGTTCTCTGACCTAAGCGTCGCTGACGGTCTCAAGGGTAGGACAGCCGACCATTTAACCCTTTAACGACCATGATCCCCAAATCCTGTATCACTCTAAATACCATAACGCCCGAAACTGTCTGTTGCTTCACTTCTTTGTTTAATAACAACAGTACTGACTGAGCGTGACTTCTGCTGATCCCTCATAGGTTGAAAAAATTTGAAGAAAAAGTGGGGCAGGAAATCTGACTCACTCTAGACATGCGTTTCAGGCTGCTATGGCTGTTTTTACGAACGGGCGTTTTGGGCGTTATGGTGGTTAAAGGGTTAAGCATGCTGTTCCGGGGTTTTGATCCCAGTTGAACGCTAACGTCGGACCCGGAACATTGGACCCAATGACAATAAAGATATACACAGTTGTATCAAAATAATATGACCACCTACCTAATAATGGGAATAATTGGCCCGGATGACATTGGCGAGAAAGAGTGGCATGGAAATGAGGCCATGGAAGTTTACCCATGGCACACGTACACATTCGGACTGCTGAAGAGCATGGAGGTACCGGAGATGACGTGGCACTTCAAACTTGTCAATCCAAATAGGCCCACAAGTGCTCTATAGGATTGAGGTTGGGCGATTTTACCTGCCAAGGAAGAACGGAGGCATCGCTGTCGTGTTCCTGGAACCACTCGCGCACCCCCTTAGCGACGAGGTAGGGCGCCTTGTTCTGTTGGTAGACACTAGAGTAAACGTCCAACATGAAAGGATGCATGTGGTCAGCGAGAATGGACAGGTAGACATTAGCATTCAGGAACCCATCCAGTGGTACCAGCGGTCATAGGTCATATCAGGAAAACATTCCCCAGACATGCGTACTGCCACCGCCTGCCTGTACTTGACCGACAAGCGTGTCCGGGTCAAAGAATATCTAACGAGAAGAAGTTAAGGCTCGGCGAGACGTAACTAGCGCCGCCATATCTTAAGAACTAAAATGCAGTGCACAGAAGCCAACATACAGGCTGAAGCCGGAGCAGACTGCGCATGCGTGTTTCTGTTGACTTCAATCTTTGACTGCAATTCTTTGGGTAAGGAACAGTCAGCCGAGCTAGTCACAGCACGTGATTGTTACCTTCTCGGTAGCATAATCACTTCGCAAATCGGATATGTTAGTTTTGTTACGCCAACCGGGTTAGTTAAGGCTTTTGTTTCTTCTTCAGTTTTTCAGAAACATTTTCAGTAATGCCGAATACTAGGGAATGTCTGCATTTTGTACGGATACTTAGGCCTAACTGTAATATTTGCTGAAATTTAATTTAAATAGTAATACTAATGTTATTGCATATTTTTCTCACCAAAATAAGGAATGGGCGGGATATCAGAAAACAGCAACAACAATTACAAAAAACTGCTTTAAGAAAATAGTCATCAGATCGAAGGAAACCATCGTGGATCAGAGAAAAGCTTCACTGCCGTAGTCTCCCTAACGTGGTTTGCTCCTGTTTGTTAACTTTCCCGCAGAGCATATTACCTCTTAAGATGTGGTGGCGCTGTTGTCGCTTGTTTGACGTTATCTCTATGAGAGTTGACCTTCTTTAAGCGTTAGATATTCTTTGTCCGGGTGTTTGTTCTCGTGCGTCATATCGGCCACCGCCCGTAACTTCTGTGAAGTGGAAACCTCGATTCACCAATAAAGGCAACCTTTTCCCACTCTTCAACTGTACACTGACGGTAGTCCTATGCAAACGGCAGGTCGTTTCCGATGCACCTGGGTTAACATGGCCGCCTTGACGCAGCGTCAACTCCGGAGACCCATGCGCAATAGAGTTCGCTCTACTGTTATCGGGGACTCGTACATTGGTTGCCCCAGCGTTCATTTGCGTGGGCAGTTGCTGCAGTGGTGCGCGTTGATTGCCCTTGATCACTCGACGGAGGCGACATTCTCCTCTGGGATCAACAGCCTTTGGGACTCCACAGTTATGACGTCGGGAGATACTCAGTGTGCTAGAGGTCTGTTCTTGGTCGCGAACACCCGACGAAATCTGCTGTTTCCGAAATGCTTCCACTCTTGGCATGGTAGACGATGGTCATTCCTTTTAGAACGTCCGTAAAATCACAACCTCTGCCCATTGCGCTCACGTCACGCACTATGGCTCATCTGTCCTGCCGGCCACTTATATCTCCGTGTAGTCGACCTTATCACGTGCACTCTGTGATGCGCATGGGCGGGTACACTGTGATTCCGGGATGGTCATATTATTCTGACACGACTGTGTATAGCATTCAGAGCTAAATACCGATTTATCTCGGCTCTGTTCATCATTAACAAATTTTCGTCGAACTCAGTGGTTTACGCGTATTCCAGGCAAGCCCAGGATATTTGAATGAAACACTATCAACAAGTACCTGGGAATTCATTTTCTTTACTGAAAGAATCGCATCTCGCAATAAAATGTGTTCAACAAATCGCTAACTCGATCGCGTGGTACAAGCTGTCTTCTCAGATAGACTGAATAGCATAAATACAGAGAAAGGTAACACATTTTTGGTACGTTTATGATGACAAATTACAGAAAATTAAAGATGTTCAAAGAATTGGAACTGGCAACAGCGTGTTAGATAAGCACGAAAGAAGCACCTGCTGCAGTTAAATATCGTCTCCTAAGAAAATGGCGCACGTGAACAAGCTGTGGATAGAAGGTTAGGTTTTTGCTCTTTACGAAGATAAATATTCGTATTCTGTAATTAAAGAACGCTCCGAAAATCATGGAATTAGCATTTCTAAATGTAAAATAAACAATGTTATTAACAATAGAGAGAAAAATCGTCAAGCATTACTTTTCACAGGGAAAATAACACCAAACGAATATCCAAAGAATGTACGTACTTTTACGACTATTTCAAAAGTAAGGTCTCTGGTCTTAAAAGAAAATCCACCGACCCAAAGAACACCAAACGAATATCCAAAGAAGGCACGTACTTTGACGACTATTTCAAAAGTAAGGTCTCTGGTCTTAAAAGAAAATCCATCGACCAAAAGAACACCAAACGAATACCCAAAGAAGGTACGTACTTTGACGACTATTTCAAAAGTAAGGTCTCTGGTCTTAAAGTAAAATACACGGACCCAAAGAACACCAAACGAATATCTAAAGAAGGTACGTACTTTGACGACTATTTCAAAAGTAAGGTCTCTGGTCTTAAAAGAAAATCCACCGACCCAAAGAACACCAAACGAATATCTAAAGAAGGTACGTACTTTGACGACTATTTCAAAAGTAAGGTCTCTGGTCTTAAAAGAAAATCCACCGACCCAAAGAACACCAAACGAATATCTAAAGAAGGTACGCACTTTGACGACTATTTCAAAAGTAAGGTCTCTGGTCTTAAAAGAAAATCCACCGACCCAAAGAACACCAAACGAATATCTAAAGAAGGTACGTACTTTGACGACTATTTCAAAAGTAAGGTCTCTGGTCTTAAAAGAAAATCCACCGACCCAAAGAACACCAAACGAATATCTAAAGAAGGAACGTACTTTGACGACTATTTCAAAAGTAAGGTCTCTGGTCTTAAACGAAAATCCGCCGACACAAAGAACACCAAACGAATATCTAAAGAAGGTACGTACTTTGACGACTATTTCAAAAGTAAGGTCTCTGGTCTTAAAAGAAAATCCATCGACCCAAAGAACACCAAACGAATATCCAAAGAAGGTACGTACTTTGACGAATATTTGAAAAGTAAGGTCTCTGGTCTTAAAAGAAAATCCATCGACCCAAAGAACACCAAACGAATATCCAAAGAAGGTACGTACTTTGACGACTATTTCAAAAGTAAGGTCTCTGGTCTTAAACGAAAATCCGCCGACACAAAGAACACCAAACGAATATCTAAAGAAGGTACGTACTTTGACGACTATTTCAAAAGTAAGGTCTCTGGTCTTAAAAGAAAATCCATCTACACAAAGAACACCAAACGAATATCCAAAGATGGTAGGTACTTTGAGGACTATTTCAAAAGTAAGGTCTCTGGTCTTAAAAGAAAATCCATCGAACCAAAGAACACCAAACGAACATCCAAAGAAGGTACGTGCTCTTACGACTATTTCAAAAGTAAGGTCTCTGGTCTTAAAAGAAAATCCATCGACCCAAAGAACACCAAACGAATATCCAAAGAAGGTACGTACTTTGACGAATATTTGAAAAGTAAGGTCTCTGGTCTTAAAAGAAAATCCATCGACCCAAAGAACACCAAACGAATATCCAAAGAAGGTACGTACTTTGACGACTATTTCAAAAGTAAGGTCTCTGGTCTTAAACGAAAATCCGCCGACACAAAGAACACCAAACGAATATCTAAAGAAGGTACGTACTTTGACGACTATTTCAAAAGTAAGGTCTCTGGTCTTAAAAGAAAATCCATCTACACAAAGAACACCAAACGAATATCCAAAGAAGGTATGTACTTTGAGGACTATTTCAAAAGTTAGGTCTCTGGCCTTAAAAGAAAATCCAGTGACCCCAAGAGCACTCACTAAGTCGTTAAAGATATCTGTATCAACTGTAAAAGGGTAATAAAAAGTCTGAAAAAACATCAACATAATGTTCACCGCCTTTGCTCAGGCACGTGGCTGAGCGCAGAACAGGGTGTAGACTTCTTTATGAAAATCACTTAAGCGGAGACAGATGAAAATTTATTGTGACTATTGATGAAGCAGGGATATACCTAAACGACTGTAACTAAAAAACAAGAAAGATGACACCGAATTTTCGGGTGTAATTAGCGTGTCTTTTGAATTCATTCTTAGTCAAATTAAATTATCAAAGCTGTTCAAAGTCAATGGAACCGATATGGAAAATAATGGTATCTGACGGAAGAAAGAAGTTTTGAAATCGGGATTTTAATCTCTCAGATGTTGCTGTAAACGGAATCGTGAGCTTACTCCCTCTGGTTGCAGACTTGGGCGTTAAGAAAAATATGAAATTATATGAGAAACATTTCGCACCGGAAACGCTCTCCAACATAGAATGAATTTTTCAAATCGGACTCTTAGAAAAAAATGATATTAATAAAAATAAGATGTGACTTTACGCCTACTGGTGGGAAAACCATGCATTATTTTAAGAAGAAAGTATTCGCAAAAGGTTTTTAGATGAGCGATATCAGTCCTCAAAGAAAAAAAAATTTCGTCGAGTTTTCAAGAACCCAGATTTAGCTGCAAATTCATCAGAAGCAGAAATTAACACTTATGCCGCCTGGTGGTCAAACTATTCCTTACCAAACATTAGAAATTATATGAAAAATATATTCCATCAGGTGTTGTATGCGATACAGAAATAATTTTTCAAATCGGAATTTTAGAAGCAGAAATAAGGCAGAAAACGCGATTTACCTTTGCGCCCCCTAGCGGAAAGTCTATTAATTATTTGAAAATTTTGAATTTGTATGAAAAACGTTTTACATCGGAAACACTATGCAACAAAGAGGAAATTTTTCAAATTGGACCCATAGAAATATAGATATTAGCAAAAATAAGATATACGTCTACGCCCTCATGCGCAGAAACCATGCACTATTTTAAGAAGAAAATGTTCCTAAAAGATTTGTCGACATGAGTAGTATCGGTCCACAAACGTCTTTTTTTCAATCGAGATTTTAGAAGCTCATATTTTGCTGCAAGTACATCAGAAGCGGAAATTAAGACTTACGCCCCCTAGTGGCCAAACCATTTTTTAGAAAAACTAGAAATTGTGTGCAAAGGATTTTCCATCAGGAGTTGTATCCACTGCAGAAAGAATTTTTCAAATCGGAGATTTAGAAGCATTGATATAGGGGAAACGCAATTTACCTTTACGCCCCCTAGCCGAATGTCTACGAATTACGTGAAAATTTTTAAATTATATGAAAAACATGTAACACCGGAAACTCTATCTAATAAAGAAAGAATTTTTCAAATTGGACCATTAGAAGCTGAGATATTGACAAAAATATGATATACATCTACGCCCTCTGGCGGGGAAACCATGAAATATTTTAAGAAGAAAATATCCCGAAAAGGTTTATGGACGTGAGTTGCATTGGTCCATGAAGGAATTTTTTCAGTCGATATTTTAGAAGCTCATATTTTATGGCAAATACATCAGAAGCAAAAATTAACACGCACGCCCTCTGGTGGCCAAAGTATTCTTTACCAAAAATTAGAAATTATATGCAAAATATTTTCCATCAGGAGCTGTATGAGTTAAAGAAAACATTTTGCAAATCTGAGTTGCAGAAGAAGTAATATAGGGGAAAACGTTATTTACTTTTACGCCCTCTAGCGGAAAATCTATGCGTAATTTGAAAAAGCAACTATGTCTAAAATACTGTTCGACATAAATGGAATCAAAGGATAAAATAATTTTTTCAATCGGATGTTTAGAAGCAAATATGTGAAATAAAATGTATTTTTGAATTCGACATCATCTGCATTTACTCTCTCTAGCGGCGAAATTGTACATCGTAAAAAACAACAACGAAATAAAGGATCATCATTCGTATATTTCAAGCTTCCTAATGCAAAAAATAATTTTCTAAATCGGACTGATAGTTGCAGATATATCATGTCTACAGACGGACGGACGGACGGGCGGGCGGGCGGACAAACCTATAACATTTGCACGATCTTATTTTTACGAAAGACGTGCTAAAAAGGTTGATATATCGCAAAAGAGCAGAAAAAGACTTACAAACTTGGTTCCAAGAATCCAAAGAAAGTTTCAATAAAGCATTTGTGATTATTCCTGGTTTCTCGTACAATGGGAAATTCGAGTTAAGAAAAGTTGAAAGGATGTTAAATGTAATTCTACATCATCATCATTGTCAACCATTATCAATCCACTGCTGGACGAAGGTCTCCCCAAGTTTCCTCCACAACGGTCTGTCTTGTGCCAGTCTCCTCCATGTCACTCCCGCATATTTACGAATTTCATCCACCCATCTCCCATGTGGTCTTTTTCTGGGTCTTTTCCTGTCCCTTGGAATCCAATCTAAAATTTCGGCTGTCCATCTATGGTCTGTCCTTCTGGCAGTATGTCCAGCCCATTGCCATTTCAGGGATTTAACTCTGATCATGATGTCTTCCACTCTCGTCATTTTTCGGATCCACGAGTTCCTCTTCTTATCTCTCCTGGTTATACCAAGCATGCGCCTCTCCATGCTTCTTTGAGTTGTCTGCAGCCTTTGTATGTCTCTTTTAGTTAAGGTCCACGTCTCTGCACCATACGTAAGCACTGGAAGGATGCATTGATCAAACACTTTTCTTTTAAGACATAATGGCATATTGCTCTTGAAAATTATGCTGTTTCTTCCAAAAGCTCTCCAGGCAAGTTTTGTACGCCGATTAATTTCTTCATCAATGTGACCCTCACTTGATATCTGCTGTCCAAGATAAACATACGTATCTGTTATCTCCAGTTTTTCTCCATCAATCGATAAATCTTCATTTCTTGTAAAAGCATTGAACATCACTTTTGTCTTCTGAAAGTTCATTTTTAATCCCACTTCTTTACTCTTGTCAGCAAGTTCCTGGATCATACTCTGCAGCTCTGATGGGGTAGTTGCAAAAATGACTACGTCATCAGCAAAACGAAGGTGGGTTAGATAATCTCCATTAATCTTTATCCCTTTGTTTTCCCAGTTCAGTGATTGAAAGACATTTTCCAATGTGGCATTAAAGAGCTTCGGAGATATGGTGTCACCTTGTCTCACTCCCTTTCCAATTTTTATGTGTGTTGTATTTTCAAACAGCCGAATCTTTGCACTTGCATTTTCATAGATGTTATTAATAATATTAATGTATGCATCTTCAATACCGCAGGATTTCAGAGCCGTGGTAACTGCTGATGGTTTCACCGAATCAAAGGCTTTTTCATAATCGATAAAAGCCATGCACAATGGAAGTTCATATTCCCTTGCTCTTTCAATTAGTTCTCTCAGTACGTGGATATGATCTATTGTGCTGTAGCCACTCCTGAATCCAGCTTGTTCTCTCGGTTGAGCCATGTCCAGTGTTACCTTCAAGCGGTGTGAAAGAACTTTAGTGAAGATTTTATAAACCACTGATAGGAGGCTGATAGGTCTGTAGTTCCTGAGATCCTCAATGTCACCTTTTTTATGTAGCAGGATCATTGTAGCATTGTTCCAATCCTCAGGAATCTTCCCTTCATTAAGGCATCGAGTGAAAATTTGGGCGAGTACTGTTTCAATTTCTCCACTTGCTTCTTGTATGATGTCTATAGTAATTCCATCTTCTCCTGGAGCTTTCCCCCGCTTCATGTTCTTGATTGCATGAGCAACTTCTGCTGGGAGGACTGGAAGAACTCTGGTACCTTTCATGATGTCTGGAGTACATGTATCATCCCTTTCATATAATTTGGAGTAGAAATCTTTCACTCTTGTCAAAATTTCGCCTCTATTTCTTGTTATAGAACCATCTTCTTTTCTCAGAGCCATAATCTGTTTTCTTCCCTTACTGAGATGTCCCTTTGCTATCTTTAGGCTTTGGTTGTTTTCAATTGCTTTCCTCACTAGCTCACAGTTGAATTTCCTTACGTCTTCAGTGATACTTTTTCGTGCTGTCTTGCATAGCTCTATATATTCCACTTTGGAAGTCACATCTTCTTTAGTTGTCCTCATCTCTCTTCTTTTTTGCATCAACATTTTGGTTTTTCCTGATAATTTGTTTACATGCAACTTGTTCTTAGACCCAGCTAATTTTGTTGCTGTTTCCATAAGAGCTTTGGTTACTTTTCTGTTAACTTCCGAAATATCCACTTCTTCCGATGTTAGGCCTTCTAAAGCAGAGAATCTGTTCTTCAGTTCCAACTTGAAAGTATTACGGTGTTTTTTAAGGTTGGTTATGTCAATACATTTTGTTTGTCTTATGAGCTTGCCACGTTCCAGTTTAGTGTTGAGGTGCATCTTACATCTCACCAATCTATGGTCACTACCTGTGTTGAACTTGTTTAGCACACTGCAGTCTTCGATGACGAATTTTTTGTTACACATAATTTTTTGTTACACATGACGAATTTTTTGTTACGCAAAATAATACATTAACGCCTATATTTAAAGAGGAAATACCATTTCTTTAACCACGGAGCTTTCAAAGAGTAGAACTTCATCAGGACAAGGCTATCAGCCGCACATTGAAATCTACCACTCTATTTCTTTAAAAAAATGAAAACGGAGACGTCTATTGTGTTTGCTCATATTCTTTGAAATACCTCTGATGTGTCACCAATGGACTATTGTGCCTTCGAACCTCCTACAAAGAGCGCTTTCTAAACGCAGACTTAAAGCAATGATTGGATTATGGAAAGCAGTGGAAGAGGAATGGAATAAAATACCACTACCAATTTTAAGAAATGCCCTGTTATCTTGGCAATCTAGATGTATGTTCATAGTCCAGAGAAATGGCTATAAGAAAGAAATAATTTTATTTAAGGATTAATTATACTAGCGTACAGCCTGTCCTAGGACGGTTGCTTATAAGTTTTAAATAAATATTAGGTGTACAACTTAATTCTCGGCCACAGGCACGACACGTTGACAGCAAATTATAGCAAACCTAACACGTTCCTAATCAGGGAAATAATTCCCGTCATGTTGGATACATTTGAGCCATTAATCACTGCCGAATGTCACTGCGGAAAAAAGAGGGCTGTTTCGAGGTGATAAAGCCATCAATACTTGTGTGGACCTCCTCGAGGGAAGTGAAGTGCGTATCACTCAGGTGATATTGCAGGAAGCGAAAGAGGTGATAATCCGACGGGGCGAAGCCTGGAGAAATGGCCGGGTTTGACAAAATCTCCCATCCCAGGTCGGTGATCGTGTTTAAATTCGTTTTCGCGGTGTGAGGACGCGCGTTATCCTGAAGCAACAGGACCGACCTTCTGCCCTTGCCGGTGTATGGCCTTTTCGCCTCCATTGCGTCACTCACACGAATGAGTTGCTGACAATAACGCTCAGCACTGACCGTTTCACCAGGTTTGAGCAACTCATAGTGTGCGACACCGCGCTGATCCCACCATATGCACAGCAACAACTTCCTGGCATGGATATTCGGTTTGGCGGTACTGGTGGTAGGCTGACCTGGATAAACCCACGATTTGCGCCGCTTAGGATTATCGTAGAGGATCCACTTATCATTACAGGTCAAAATCTTGTGGAGGATATCCTTCTTCTTGAATCTGGAGAGCAAGGAAACAGCAACATCGCAGCGTCTAGACTTGTTCGCAGCTGCGATTTGGTGGGGCACCCAACGGCCCTCCTTGTGAATCCGTCCAAGCTTGTACAGGCGCTATGTAATGGCTTGCCGTGTTACTCGGAGTTCCTGGGCCAGCTCTGACTGTGTGCGACAAGGATCCGCGTCCAACAGTTGTTCCAGTTCCTCATCGTCAAATTTCTGCGGCTATCCCGGACGTTCTGCATCACGGAGATCGAAATTTCCCTGCTTAAACCGCTGGAAGCACTTCTTACACGTACTGTAGGACACATCAGCCTCACCCAAAGCAGCACTAATCATTTGCTGGTCTTCCACGGCACTTTTTTTCAGCTGAAACGCGAACAGGAGGCAGTGCCTCAAATGTTGCTCCTCGAACAACATTGCGTTCACCGTCAACTTTCGTCCTTTCTGTCACTACAGCTGTGAGCGGTTACGGTCGTTTGGAAAGTTGTTGGATGGCGCTGTAATCAACCATTATCGCACGCAGCTATTTGCATTTGCCGACGTTCTATTATCGCTTGCGGTTAGGGGCTGAAAATTAAGTTGCGCACCTAATATATAGGGGATGTTGAATTTAACATCACACTGATTTATTTTTTCGAAGCACTGAAGAGGGGATTCTCATTTTTCCTGTCTCGCCGTGTGGAAAGAACATCACACCATTGCGAGAAACGTAACAGCCAGACCATCCTGGAAGTTCGGGCGCCAATATGATGAAGTACTTTTTCCATCATTTTTATGCCAGTGCAGTATGTGGCACTATACTGCACTGGCATGTGCTCTCACTGCTACCTACCTTTATCTCATGTGCGCCCTTCTGGGCAAGCACGTCACAACCGCGAAAATGATTTTTAATTACTTTAATTAATTACTGGTAAAAACAACCACTACCAAAAATGGCTCTTCTCTTTTGCGCTTCGTTCAAAGCTGCTGTCAAAATTTTCTGGCTATTTCTTTAACCCGTTTCATACGAAGTTTCCACAAAAGACTTAAAAAATCGTTTTACTGAAGATAGGATGGCCCTCTTAGCTATGAGGGGCTCCCAACAATTCAGGGGTTGCTGGGTCTATCAATACGCCTTTGGTTTTACCCCAAGTAACGAGGCCGCCCCGGTGGCGCAGTGGTCTAAGGCGCTGGCCTATGATCATTCGTCCGTAAGGGGTCCAGGTTCGAATCCCGGTCAGGCATGGATGTTGTGTTTGTCTTACGGCACTGGCTCTCTCCCTTCCCTGGAACCAGTGACCCTAAATTAGGGACGGGCGACTGCTTATAGCCCATTGAGTTGCTCACGGTGGTCGTTAAACTACCAATAAAAAAAAAAAAAAAAGTAACGAGGAAGATTCAAATTAAAGAAGCAGGCAAATGCGTCGAAAGCCATGGTTACAGCAATCGGACAACAGGTTTTTATCAGATCTAATCGACACCGAAGGACGCTGCATCGAATCATCTACGGAATGTAGTTATTTGCGAAGGAGCAATATGTTAGAGCAGGACACTTAACAAAAAGAACAGACTTTTTTAAATGTAGAACTCGTTTTATCATCATAAATTTAATTTTAGATGTTATGGTATGACCTTCGTCCTTGTACAAATCATGAATTGAAAATTAGACGGAAACAGCGTGCAAAAAAATGACGCCCAAATATGTTCAGAAAGCGAAAACGCAACGGGAAATTCTTCAACGAAATTCTTCTGGCAGAAGACAACAAAATAATACCACCAGATGAAAGTGAGGTTTCTGCAGGAAATAACAGAGCAAAGAGAGTCACCCAACCGTAGAACGATTGTGATGGTCTTAATTGGGCTGCAGAGCTTTAAACGAAAAGCTCATTTCTCATCACAAGGCTAAAGAACGCACAAAAGAAGCAGATGGTGCCTTGTACTACGTAAATTCTAATACGCATTTTACAACCACGTGAAATGAAGTCTCAGGCGATAAAACCAAAGTATTTGAATCTCATGACCCCGAGGTCAGGGAAACACCTGCTATAATGCATTTTTACTTGAACCCAGCAAACAATCATTCACCAAATTTATCTTGATACAGATCATCTCCCCATTTTTTATTTCGCTCAAAAAATTAAAGTGTAAGGAATAAAAGAGCACGCTAATTTTATAGATCCATAAAAGAAAACGCCCGACGCAAAAGGACAGCTGTCCAATTCTCATCCATTACCCGCTGGCCATACAAAAATATTTTCCTTATTAAATATTTGAAGGATAGCTTTTCTACCCGGAACAAAGGCGTTTTCTAATCCTTTTTATGTTTTTTCCTGGTCATAAGAGAGAAGAAATTTATTGTCGTGTCCTTGATACGAATGCAGTGTTGTGAAGGGAGATTAGACGTCTCCTCATTAACATGTTCGAATCTAAACACACAAAGAAAGCGTGCTGTTCTTAAAAACGACGCTCCGAATTGTTTCCATCTGCATCAACTCCATTCTAAACAGCAGTAAGTTGTGATATACGTGACACTATCTTTTAATGAGTGACATGCTAAAACTCGAAGAGAACCAAGTTCTAATTGAAGTGTATTTTTTGAAACGGAATTACCGTTCTTAATACGCACTCACAAAAGATCAGAATTCGTGAAAGGAGTGAACATCGTTTAATTATTAGCCGTAAAAAAAATTGTTGGCTATGAATATCTTCTTCACAGAGAAACTGCTCCGAACCAAAACCGAAAATAGAAACAAACCAAAGCATTCAAGAGAGAATCTCATGAAATTTAATTCAGATGATTCACCTGTGAATAAAATCCATTAATTTATTTAGTTAGTTTGCGATGATTACAAATGTAAATTTTTCCATAGGAACATTTTCACCACTTCTTAGAATAAGAAAGTACAAGACAATCTCAGTTTTATCGAAAAGAAAATAGAATTTACAGTGCTTCCACAGTTTACAATGATTCACAATATCTCACAATCGCTCGAACTGTATCCGCAAAATCTCCTGGCCAACGCAGAAATAATGTTGATAGGGAAACCAAATGTCTGTGTGTGTGTGTGTGTGTTTTTCAGCTGTGCTATATGTTACAACGCAGATTGATCAATGAGTAACTTCCGATTACCTTTGCCAGCGGTTTAGGGATGTACAAATCGATGTATCATAACGTTATTACACTTTTCTGACCAGAAGGCGTTGTTTGGCACAGAAATTTGAATAAGAAGACACAGTTGGTCAATAAGCAACTTCTTATGGCATTTGGCGGCGGATTAAGGATATGTAACTCAGTTTATTCCAACGTGTTTGTACTCTCCTCAGAAGATGACGTTGTGTAGTACACGAATTAGAATGCAAAGGCAATTTTGATAAATAAATAACTCCTGATTACCTTTGGCGGCGCACTAGGAATATCAGTATCGGTGTTTCCCAACATCATTACACTCTCCTGAGGAGAGGGCGTGGTTTCGCACAGGAGTTTGAAAAAATGAAAAGTTGTAACTTCCGATTCCCTTCTTGTAACTTTGATTACTTTTAAGTAACATCCGATTACCTTCTTGTGACTTTGATTACTTTTAAGTAACTTCCGATTACCCTCTTCTAACTTTGATTACTTTTCAGTAACTTCCGATTACCTTTGGCGGAGGGTTCGGAATATCTGCATCGGTGTCTCCCAAAGCAGTGAGCGTCGTTTGGCACAAGAGTTTGAATAAAAATGAAAAGTTACAACTTCCGCTTACCTTCCTGTAACTTTGATTAATTTTAAGTAACTTCCGATTACCTTCCTGTAACTTTGATTAATTTCAAGTAACTTCCGATTACCTTTGGCGGACGACGGGAAATACGTGCATCGGTGTCTCCCGACGTCATTACACTCTTCTGAGCAGAGGGCGTTGTTTAGCACAGGAGTTTGAAAAAACAAAAAGTTGAAACTTCCCATTACCTTCCGGTAACTTTGATTACTTTTCAGTAACTTCCGATTACCTGTTACGGAGGGTTAGGAATATCTACATAGGGGTCATCCCTCGGTCAATACACTTTCCTGAGCAGAGGGCGTTGTTTGACACAGGAGTTTGAAAAAACGAGAAATTGTAACTTCCGATTACCTTCCTGTAACTTTGATTATTTTCAAGTTACATCCAAGTACCTTTGGCGGAGGATTAGGAACATGCAAATCAGTGGCTCTCAACGTCATTGCGCTCTCTTTAGCAGAAGGCGTTTGAATGAGAAAGCGTACTTGTTAAGAAATTCAAGTAAAGACCCGCCTTGGAACATGGTGTCCATCAGAGGTACGCGCGTTGATTAGTTTTCTCTAGGCGGGGAAAACATCAAGCATTGACAGCATCAAGATTTGTTGTCTCCAAGACACGAGCGTTCGGAGTGTGTCAAAATGATGTTAAAAACTCTCACTATCGCAATGCGTTGGTGGTTAAAAAACAATGAGGTTAAGCTGATCGCTGGAGCACGAGTAAATGAATGTATCAAGCCTTTAAAGAATTACAGAACGATGACAAAGTTAAGAAGATCGCTAGAATGTATGAGTTGAAGTACTTATGCTCCATTTGTTCTAACGAAGGTGCGCCAAACGCGAAGCGATACTGCGATCGGCAAAATATTAAATTTCCTTGTGACTAATTATTGATATATTTATTCAAAGGTAATTACATAACGTGTGTAGCATGTAATTTATAAAAAAATGTGTGAGTGGTTTAATTAAGTTGAAAAAGATTATAAACTGCCTTTATTAAAACTATCTGAAACATAGTACCAACAAAAAACATTTCAGGGAGGAGTTCGGAAATTCTGAATTCTTTCATTAAATGCATAGTTGTTAGCCACACAAAATAATAAAATATATAGACAAACAAAGCGATGTGTTGAGAATGAATCTCTTTTATTTTAATTTTCGATAAACATTGGGATGCATACCTCTAATTCAACCTTGCTTTTGAGTTTTAGTGTTCCCATGTAAATTTAGTTTCTGCTCGTTAAATATTTTCTCTCTTAGCAGCACATTATTTCTCCTGATGAACTTTTCAAAGTTGACTTCCTGACAGTGGGTCAAAGTTCAGTCAAATGGAAATAAAAGTTACGTGTTCTGAATTGCTCAGAGAGAGAGAGAGAGAAGTGAAAGTGAGAGACCTGTGTTTTGTGTATGATAAGAGCTGATATAAGGAGCTGTGTTTTGTGTATGATAAGAGATCTGATGTAAAGAGCTGTGTTTTATGTATGATGAGAGATCTGGTGTAAAGAGCTGTGCTATGTGTATGATAAGAGATCTGATGTAAAAAGCTGTGTTTTGCGTATGACAAGAGATCTGATGTAAAGAGCTTTGTTTTGTGTATGACAAGAGATCTGATGTAAAGAGCTTTGTTTTGTGTATGATAAGAGGTCTGATGTAAAGAGCTGTGTTTTATGTATGATAAGAAATCCTATGTAAAGAGTTGTGTTTTGTGTATGATAAGAGATCTGATGTAAAGGACTGTGTTTTGTGTATGATAAGAGATCTGATGTAAATAGCTGTGTTTTGAGTATGATAAGAGAGATGATTTAGAGAGCTATGTTTTATGTACGATAGAGAGAGCTTCTCATACTATGTAACATTTTTCTGTGTGTTATGTGACGAACGAATTATGAGATCATGCGATTAGATATATATATGGATCAGATTTGTCATATAGAGAGGTGCAAGCCGTGAATGATATATCAAATAAAAGTTAACAGTTTGAAGTTACAAGTACAGCGTAATCTCGGTTATTCCTTTTCGTAGGGGATTAACTTAAAAACATGTACACGTGTAAAAACGAACAGAATAAGTTTTAAAATGTTAAATGCCATTGTTGAATTTTGAATGACTGCAAAAAGTGTAAAAAGAAGAATGAAACAACTACGTAATTTTAGATTATGCTAATTTATAATGTAAGACATACATACATAGATACGTACATGAACACTTTGTTTGGTATCTTAAGCGTATGTCTATTTTGACTTTTGTATTAATTTTTTTATTCTAATTTCATTGTTAAATTATAGGGAATTCTATACGATTTCACATTCTCAATATATGAGAAAAACACATATTTTACCATTTAAATACAGGTGATAAATCCGAATGCGATTTAGTTTTATTTTCAATACGCAGATTACGCATCCTTTACTTATAAACATCGCTCTCGCTTTAAAGCAGTTTGTCCTTTAGTTTATTTAACATTAGAGCCGAGTAAAATATTCACTAGCCTTTCTTGTTTCAAATTTCTGGAATTTAGAGAGAGAAAAAAGAGAACTATTTATAGTAAATTTTTGTTGCGTTATCTATTTCATTGCTGAAAAGACCTCTTTCAATGTTGTAACACACCGGTCACGTATAAAAGAATAAAATAATCGTGTATTTTTGATAATCTAAAATTCAAAATTTAATATGTAATCGCAGAAAGCGGGTAGGCCCTGTTGATAGCGAAAATTGAAATAGCAAACAAATATGATATGGCAATTTGCCTAAGGGTTCACAGGGCAATAATTTGTTTTGGGTCTTGTTCTCATTTAGCTGAAATTCCTGATAGAAATATGGTAAGTGAAGAGATAATATGAATAATGAGAATTGAGGTGGTGTGGGGCGAACGTATGGCTCGAATTATAAAGTAAACCCCCGCTGTAACTAATGTGAATGAATTACGTACAAGCGAACTAAAAAAGCGATAGAAAGTACAGTAAAATATCCGTACTGGCGAAGAATACCGTGTACAAATAAAGAACCTAAAGCAAGTTAGTAAAATCATGCAATACGTTGATTATGATACGCTTTCCAACATACCAGGAATCATTACTCAAGTTAGTACTCAAGTTATAAGGATAACGGCTGTAGAATAAATCTCGCTCCTATGTCCTGACCTTTGACCTCATTTCGAATATTTTTAACAGGGTTTGTCCCCAGATGGTCCCTTACCACATACTAAAATATCATCGAAATCTAAGCATTTTTGCGCAAGATGACGCATAAGGGCAATGGAATGGATCCCGTTTCTATGTCCTGACCTTTGACTCCATTTCTCCCATTTTCAATAGGGTTCGTCCCCAGTTGGTTCCTTACCACATACTAAAATTTAATCGAAATCAAACCATTTTTACGCGAGCTATCGTGCGCGGACAGACGGACAGACAGACAAAGTTGGAGCATATAAGCGTCATATAAGCGTCTTCAACCTACGGTTGGAAAGCGTAAATAACTGAAAAACGTGTAATTCAGTTCCAGTGAATTTGGAATTCTGTACATACCAAACTATTTATCTTGTGGTCTTCTGATCCAATAAAAGTGGTTATTGAACTCGTAAATATTGTTTTCTCAGATGTATTCTTGAGCCTGGTCGTTTTTACCAGTTAACTTGTTAATGATATGAAAGTGTTTAATTAAGTCTGAAACATTGCAATTACGAGATCTTGAAGCAACGATACGAAATAGAATAACAAGTACTCGTCAAATGAAATTTAAGTCACCCAGTGAGAATTAAGTTGAAGTAAACCTTAAAACCGATAAATGTGCAATCATTTAAACCCTATTATTCTACAATAGGGGTTCTCAAAGTGGAGTAGGCGATAAAACTTTTAGGGGCACGCCTTGAAAGCTGCACAAGCGGAACACAACCATTGAAAAACTGTGCAAGCATAAACAAGCGCAACCATCTCACTGATTACCCAGTAAAATGTTTATAATTTCATAAGATTTGTTAAATTGTTTATATCACTCTTTGTGTTTATTGATATATGCAATTAATCTCCAATAATCTTTATCCCCTTGTTTTTAAAGTTCAACGATTGAAAGACATTTTGTAATGTGGCATTGCAGAGTTTGGGAGAAATGGTGTCCCCTTGTCTCAATACATTTCAAATTTTTATTGGTGCTGTATACTCAGATAACCGAACCTTTGCACTTGCATTTTCACACATGTTATTAATAATGCTAATGTTTGCATCTTCAACAACGCAAGATTTTAAGGCCATTGCAACTGCTGATGGTTTCACGGAATCAAAGGCCTTTTCATAATCGATAAAAGCCATGCATGATGGGAGTTCACCTTCATTTTGCTGATGAAGAAGTCATTTTTGCAACTACCTCTTCAGGTCTGCAGAATATGATACAGGAACTCGCTGACAAGAGTAAAGAAGTGGGATTAAAAATGAACTTTGAGAAGACAAAAGTGATGTACAATGCTTTTACAAGAAAGGAAGATTTATCAATTGACGGGGGAAAGCTGGAGATAACCGACACCTACATTTACCCTGAACAACAGATATCAAGCGAGGGTGACATTGATGAGGAAATTAATCGGCGTCTAAAACTTGCCTGGAGAGCTTTCGGAAGAAATAGTACAATTTTCAAGAGCAATATGGCTTTATGTCTTAAAAGAAAAGTGTTTATTCAATGTATCCTTCCAGTTCTTACGTATGGAGCAGAGACATGGATTTTAACTAAAAAGACATACAAAGGCTGCAGACAACTGAAAGAACATGGAGAGATGCATGCGTGGTGTAACCAGAAAAGATAAGAAGAGGAACTCGTGGATAAGGAAAATGACAAGAGTGGAAGACATCATGATAAGAGTAAAATCCCTGAAATGGCTATGGGCGGGACATGTTGCCAGAAGAATGGACCACACAGATGGACAAGTGAAATTTTAGACTGGATTCCAAGGGACAGAAAAAGACCCAGAAGAAGAACACGGGAGATGGATGGATGAAATTCGAAAGCATACCGAAGTAAAATGGTGGAGAGTGGCTCAACACAGGCAGTTGCGGAATTAACTTGGGGAGACCTTCATCCAGCAGTGGATTGATAATGTTTGACAATGTTGATATACATATATATATATATATTCTATAATAGGGGTTCTCAAAGTGGGGTCATTTGGTGAGGACCAAATTCCTATAAATCACAATGGACAGAAAAAAAAATAAAAAAAAATTCAGAAAATTCAAAACATTTTTAAAATAACAAAAATATAAAAAAGTAAAAAAATTGGACCTACTCAGCAACTAACTAGCAAGCCAAAGGGCAAGCTTTTCTTGCAGTTCCACACGCAGAAGATATTTAATACTGTAGAGCGTAGTGGTTGCTATTATTCTTTGAATACTTATCTTGATCTACCAATATATCTAACTCTCTTTCTATACACACACATATAGAAACACGCACATATATACATGTATATGTTTCATTTTATTCTCATTGTTATACTATAACTATAGTTTTATCTATCTGTAAAAGGAGTACGCCAGTTATATACACATTTCCAGGGTGTACAAGAAGCATAAAAGTTTGAGAACCACCGTTTTATAAGACCTAATTTAAGACAGGAATAAATTAAAAGTTGGATTCAGAAACATCTTCAACAACCAATAAACTGAATTAGAAATACACATTCAAGTAGGAAAAAGATGATTGTTTACCACTTAATTTTTTTTTCCTGAGCATATGCGAGGTCGTGCAATTAGCCGGAAAACAGGAAGGCTTCCGGGTGACTCAATACGATTTTTTGCTTGTACACCTGTTTCCCTAGGGTTCAAGTGCTTTGCCAATGTTCCAGCTTGTGTTAGGTCACTCTTCTTCTACGTCTTTTCTTTATTCTTACCCCCCCTCCTTTTTTTTATTAATCACGCGAGAAATGTGTGCTTGAAGAAAGACTACAAGTTCCAAAACATGCCCCTAGCTACTGTACTAGTAGGAAGTAGCCCCCGCAGTCTGCAGATAATAGTACTGACTCTTGATCTTTGTCTAAAAAAATGCTCTTGCCGTCAAAACCAGAATGAAGAACTAATCGTAGATTTTTTATTTCTTTCTCACTCAGCGACTTGGCGTTTCTCTCCTGCTTACGGCATGAAGGGTGCTGCGTTCTATTTCTGAGCGGCCCAATTCCCTCTTGGATTGATTACTTGTCCGCATCTCTGCCAATCTCACCTGCTTATTTTTCATTCATTCTTTTAGTTTTTGTCACGAAGAGCTATCTTTGGTTTCGGTGAAGCAAGACTTATTGATCACGCTGGGTCACTTTCGCCATGAATTACCTTTTCAGCACAATGTTTTCTTACGGAACATGCTGTCAAAAACGCGTTTTTTATTATTATTTTAATGGAAATCGCATTCTCATTGTTAACTGACAGGAAAAAGTACAACGTATGATTAAAAGTGGACTCCAACATTGTCTAAAATGCCGAAAGAAGCTGTTTCGATTTCCATGTGGGCGTCGTCTGTTGGAATGCTGTGGTTCTAGAGGTTACTGTGTGGTATTCCCCAAGGGAAAAGAATGGAAATCGCTAAAGATCAACAGAAGATGCCGTTTACGTAGGGAGTGGGTGTAAGGGAATAAAACGACATATAAAATATAAAGGTTGTTTCAGGATGGAGCAGAATGGAACTTCAAATCGCTTTTGAGTTGTTTTTTTTATATCGTGTCATTTTTGTGTGATATGTAAGAAAATGAAGAATAGTGATATTAATTTTGATGTCACAGCACTCAAATCTAGATACAATGAAACCTCCGTTTTACGTTTTTGTTGGGGATGGCCTTAAAAACGTATAAATGTAAAGAAAAAAGCAAACTAAATTTCAAAATATTAAATACTCTTGTAAATTTTATGCTTTAAAATAATTTTATGATTCAAGGAACACAAGATGTTTTTCACCAATAAAATTTTATTTAAACTCCAATTGTCGGTGAAAGAAACAAAAAGCTTTACAAATTAAAACATATTTTATCGCATTGGAAAAATCATTAGGACTATGAATATAAAAAAAACAATAAAACTTCTCTTTTGACGACTCTTATCTGTCAAAAAAAAATCCTGATTCTAGATTAAGTAAAATAGTCAAAGTTAAGAATCTGAGACGAGTGTTCAAGTATGAAACTCATGAATTAATAGCTTTCCTTTTTTGCAGGACCCGAATGCATCCATTTGAAACCAGAATGTTGAATCATGATCATGATCATATGTAGAGGATTTTAGGAAGGGAGTGTCTGACCCCAGGTCTTAAACAACCCTTAGAAATAGGAAGCTAAGAGATTTGCCCGATAGGAAAGTGACACGGAAGCCTAAGTAGAAAGGGGGAGGAAGACGCCCTTATTTATTACCGGGGGGCCAGTACCCAGGGTCCGACGGCTTAACGTGCCCATCCGACGCACGGTGGGTATTTAGTGATCGAGCGTTCGTACCTGCTGGGATCGAACCTGAGGTCCTTTCCGTGGCAGTCACAAATGTTGCCCACTAGGCCACCTGCGGCCCCCCAGAATGTTGATTGTTGAAGATACGCTGTTAAAAATTCTGCGGCTGGTTGCACCAAAAAGTGGTGCTACACTAACTGCACCATTTTCTGAGAAAATATACACAATTTTGGGGTGCAAACAAAGTCAACAACATGGTGCAGCACCATGCTGTTGAATTTATTTGCACCGCAAAATCATGATTCCTTTATCAGAAAGTGGTGAAGAGCACCATGTTGTTGGCTTGGCTTGCTCCGCAGAATGGTGATTCCTTTATCAGAAAGTGATAAAGAGCACCATGTTCTCGGCTTCATTTGCACGGCAAAATGGTGTATCCTTTCTGAGAAAGTGGTGAAGAGTACCAGGCTGTTGGCTTCATTTGTACCGCAAAATGGTGTACCCTTTCTCAGAAAGTGATGAAGAGAATCATGTTGTTGGCTTCCTTTGTCTGCAAAATGGTGTATCCTTTCTCAGAAAGCACGGTGAGTAATTAGATATAGATTCCTTCAATCTTTAATTATAGCGTTTACGGTTACAATTCCTGCAGAATTGGCACCAATCCAGAAGTATCAAAGTCTATAGCTCAAAGCAGTTTATGTGTGCAGTTAGTTTAGATTGAGAAACTGTATGGATATGAAAATGTTTTTTTTAAAGATGAATGTATAATCGAAAAAAAAATTCTCCTGCAAATTTTGGTAAAGAAGATAGCACGTCTTCTTTTACAGTAGTACAATAAATTTTGTATAATGATAAAATACTTTTTACTTCGACATCTTGCCTCCGCTATCAAAAAAGAGTTCTGACGCCACTGATGCGAAACCAATTTTTCATCCAAACCGAAAGTAAACAGCATACCCTTCTATGATTACACCAACGTTCAACTTTTGTTGCACTAAGGAGGAATTACAACGACGTTGTATCAATTATCCCAAAGTCTTAGTATACCAGGCTATGTATAAAATAAAAGAACCGTGAATTTTTGATACGATTAAACCATCAGCAGTTACAACGGCTTTGAAATCTTACGGTATTGAAGATGCATACATTAATATTATTAATAACATCTATGAAAATACAACTCGAAAGATTCGGCTATTTGACAATACAGCACCCATCAAAATCGGAAAGGGCGTGAGACAAGGTGACACTATATCTCCCGAACTCTTTAATGCCACTTTGGAAAATGTCTTTCAATCACTGAACTGGGAAAACAAAGGAATAAAGATTAATGGAGATTATCTAACTCACCTTCGTTTTGCTGGTGACGTAGTCATTTTTGCAACTACCCCATTAGAGCTGCAGAGTATGATCCAAGAACTTGCTGACAAGAGTAAAGAAGTGGGATTAAAAATGAACTTTCAGAAGGCAAAAGTGATATACAACGCTTCTACAAGAAATGAAGATTTATCGATTGATGGGGAAAAGCTGGAGATAACCAATACCTACATTTATCTTGGACAACAGATATCAAGCGAGGGTCACATTGATGAAGAAATTAATCGGCGTATAAACTTGCCTGGAGAGCTTCTGGAAGAAACGGTATAATTTTCAAGAGCAATATGCCATTATGCCTTAAAAGAAAAGTGTTTGATCAATGCATCCTTCCAGTGCTTACGTTTGGCGCAGAGACGTGCGCCTTAACTAAAAGAGACATACAAAGACTGCAGACAACTCAAAGCAGGATGGAGAGGTGCATGCTTGGTGTAACCAGGATAGATAAGAAGAGGAACTCGTGTATAAAAAAATGAAGAGAGTGGAAATCATCATAATCAGAGTAAATCCCTAAAATGGTGGGCACTCGATGGACAGACGAAGTTTTAGACTGGATTCCAAGAGTCAGGAAAAGACCCAGAAGAAGACCACATGGGAGATGGGTGGATGAAATTCGAAAGTATGCGGGTGTAACATGGAGGATACTGGCACAAGACAGACCGTTGTGGAAGAAACTTGAGGAGACTTTCGTCCGGCAATGAATTGATAATGGTAGACAATGATGATGATTGTTGATAATCTGAAACTCAAATACTAACGTGTAACCACAAAAAGCATATAACCGAGTTAAAAAAGAGGTAGAAACTACAGTAAAATACCGGGACTAACCCTGAATTACGTATAAAAATAAAAAACGTATAACTGAGAAACGTATCTGAGAAACTTCAACTGAGAAACATATAACTGAGAAACCTATAACTCAGATACATATAACTGTGAAACGTACCTGAGAAACTTATAACTGAGAAACGCATAACTCAGATACATATAACTGAGAAACGTATCTGAGAAATATATAACTGAGAAACATATAACTGAGAAACGTATAACTCAGATACATATAACTGAGAAACGCATCGTATAACTGAAAAACGTATAACTCAGATACATATAATTGAAAAACGTATCGGAGAAACTTATAACTGAGAAACATATAAATGTGAAACGTATAACTCAGATACATATAACTGAGAAACGTATCGAGAAACTTATAACTGAGAAACATATAAATGTGAAACGTATAACTCAGATACATATAACTGAGAAACGCATCATATAACTGAGAAACATAAATGTGAAACGTATAACTCAGATACATATAACTGAGAAACGCATCATATAACTGAGAAACGTATCGTATAACTAAGAAACATATAACCACGGTTTCATTGTATTCCCTAGTTGGAAAGTAAATGAGCGGTAAAGACCCTTAAGTGGAAATGAGCTGGTCATATCGCTACAACTGACCACCGTTTGTAACGTATATTCTGTTTTAACCCTCCTTTTGAGTTTCTTTCTCGATGTAAATTTGAGTTCGTTTTCTTAGATAATTTCAAACTTTAACGTTATGTCTTTTCCCTCAAACAAGAATGATGTTGGCAACACACAGAGGTCGGCACAAGTGACGTATGTGAGGTCGGGTAAGAACGATAGATAAAAAGGCAATGAAGCGGATGTTCAAGGGGATATCGGGCACTCCAACCCAAATCTCCTAGCTTCCTATTTGTAAGGGTTGTTTAAGACTTTTGGTGAGACACACCTTTCCTAAAATTCTCTACGTCTGATCTGATCTGTTTAAGATGGGATTGATGTTATTAATGATAGACGTGCTGTTATACTGCGATTGGATGTTAAATCACTGATGCTGTATTGAGTACGCCAGTAAAACGGATGTGCGTGTGGAGTACAAACCATGCAAGCAAAATAAAGGTATTACTAAGTACTACAACTGACCTCTTTGTTGTAATGCGTTTGAGTACCTTCTAATATTACATTGACTTTAGCACACATAACATAATTATGACGCAAGGACTAAGTTACAGCGGAAAGGCAAATTACTTTATACGTTGGACAATAACTGAAATACCAGACTGAATACGTAGAGACAGGATAAAACCAGAAGAAGACCACGTGGGAGATGTATTGATGAAATTCGAAAGTATAAGATCACGTGAGAAACAGGAGGGTGAAATTCTAAAGTCTGTCTGAGAAAAAATAGAAGAAAATTCCTCATGATTGACAAGGAAAGTGTCTGTTTAGCCCTACTCCGATGTCAACCTAATTTGGCACAAATGTTCATCATCACCAGTGATGGAAGATTGTAAAATATTTTTTCGGAAATCTGATAGGTTAGGAGATACTGGGTCCAGAAAATTGACCAACGATGAAAGCACTACATTCCTCAAAACCACTGAAGCATGACTTTTTTTTTCGATTGGAGGTTTGTTTTTCGACCACCATGAGCAACTCAGTAGTCGCCCATCCTAACTAACATCCTAACCTTTTTTTCGACCACCGTGAGCAACTCAGTAGTCGCCCATCCCTAACTTAAAGTCACTGGTTCCAGGGAAAAGAGAGAGCCAGCACCGTAAGACAAACAAAACATCCATGCATTATCGGAATTTGAACCCGGACCCATCTTGGACGAATAATCAGAAGCTATCACTTAGACCACTGCGCCACCGGGGCGGCAAAGCATGATTTAAATGCTTAAATTATATTAGAAGATGATAATTATTGATGACAACTAAGAAATGATGATAATGAACTGATATAAAACATATCGGTTATTATAGCATAAAGAACAGGTACATTATCCAGCGATTAAATTATGAAGAACTATTCCGGCCATCAATGTTCGAAAACAATGTCCTGCTGGTTGATTCATGGTTTCCCAATAAAGATGAGAACATTATTTGTAGAACACTCTCTCAAGTCAAAACTATTGAAAGGGTGTCAATGGTCTTGATCAATTTGGCATCAATTTGACTGTAAAATCTATTTGACTATTGAAAGGCATCTCTTCCCTGAATGTTGTACAGGTATTATTCAGCCTTCGGATGTACGATTCTTCAGATAATACCAGCAATTGATCGGTTTATTACTGATACAATAATTACGCATCAAAACTCCAATATTTGGCAGTAAGACAGCTTCTTAAAATTACAGTCAGTTTCTTTCTTCCAATTCATAACTCATAGATTCAGAAATTTTGACAAGCACGCTTTTTCTAAATCAGGCTTCGTCTTCTCATCCAGGTCATTATGTAACACATTAGAATATTGTTTCAAATCCGAATTAGACACTTGCAGTACTGATAATTGTACTAATATTAATTTTTTTCCGATGTGCTCATTGCACATAAACACTATATTGACAAAGGTCACCGGACATCCCTTCAAAAGTGAATGAACGGATCCGCTGCGTTGTTAAGATGTGCGGTACAGCTGCAAACGGTATAAAAACAAGCCCGCAGCCGACTGCGACCATATCGCACTGTGAGGTTGAGTAAAAATTTCGAGGCGGGAGAGAACTGACTTTGAGAAAGGAAAGACTGTTGGGTGTTATATTAGTGGGTTGTCCATAAGAGAAATCGAGAGATTTTGGATGTACTGAATAAGTGGTTTAAACATACCCAAGTCAACTGTTTTGGATGTACTGAATAAGTGGAAGACACATGGCGTGCCTGAAGCAGCAAAACGTACCAGCAGACCAAAGAAAATCAGTGATAGAGGACGTCGAAGCCTCAGGAGAGTCGTTACAATTAATCGACGGAGTACTGCACAAAACCTTAGTGTACAGGTGAGTAAAAATGCTGAAACCTCGGTATGTATACGTACCATTCGCAGAGAAGTTCATTCCATAGGTTACCGTGGTCGTGCGGCTGCTCATAAGCCTTTCATCTCCATTCGGAATGCTACTCGTCGTTTAGCGTGGTGTAAACATTTCTCGTGGACCGTAGATCAATGCAAACGGGTCTTATGGACTGATGGATCGAGATACACGATCCATCAGTCGGATGCCTGTGTGTGAGTATAGCGGAAGCTGGAGGAATGCTATTTACCACAGTGTACTGTTCCTACGGTTAAGTTTGGAAGCTGGCAGTGTGCTTGTGTGGGGGTGTTTTTCGTGGTATGGTCCCGGCCCATTGGTTATCGTAGACAAACCTGTTAACCAGCAGGTCTACCTCGATATTCTGGACAATCATGCCCTACCAACTCTGTGGCAATACTACGGAACCGAGCCTTGTTGGTACCAGCAGGATAATGCACTGAGCCATAATGCAAGGACTGTTACGACGTGGTTTGACGACAATTCTCTATCGTGTGTGGATTGGCCAGCACAGAGCCCTGAATTTAATCCCACAGAGCACCTATGGGATGAATTAGAGCGCCACATAAGAAGTTTGAAACCAAGGCCTACTACAAAGCAACAGCTAGCGGCAGCATTATGTACGGAATGGAAGAGCATACCTATCGCTGTATTCCAAAACCTTGTCGAAAGCATGTCTCGAAGGGTCAGTGCATGCATTAAGGTCAAAGGTGGATCGACACCGTACTAATGTATGTCAATAAATGGTATGTTGTGTTTCTCTTGTAGGTGTCTGGTGACTTTTGTCAATGTAGTGTATATTCTGCTTTGAACACTCAATTGTTAATCTTCATATTTGTGTTTAATTTCACTCAAATTTTCGATACAATGTTAAACAAAATTGTATTTTGCGCCTTTGTGTTATTTTTCATGCGAAAATTTCAGCGCGGTGCACCCTCTTAACCTATAAGATTTCCAACGAAATACAGAGTGATCGTAAAGTTCACGAACCCTGAATTTATGAAATTATTGCGTATGCTGTAAGCAAAATTTAACCAGTTGATGTGACAACGCGAGTCATAAAATCGTCGAGATCAAATACTGCGCTTCTCGAATGCCTGAAGGAAACTGGCAGAGTGCCAGAAATTAATAACCGGTTCCACGTGTGTTACGCAGTTTGCCCAGTTTATCCTTTATCCAGTGGCTTTGCATTCCGAAAAAATCGGTTTGTTGTGTGCTATATCTCGAAGCAGAATAGCGGGACCACTGTTTTTGGACAGTACTGTAAATGCGGATATTTATTAAGATTTGATAAATATCATATTTAAAGGACCATGTTTATGCAAACAGTTCGCATGACGTGCAGTCCTTGAAAGCAAACATTATTCAGGCTATAGCGGAAATCACGCCATCTATGTTGAAACGCGTTAGGAAAAACATGTACCGCAGCATTAATATTTGCCTTCAGCAACACTAAGGTCATTTGCAGCACCTTCTTTAGGTCAACATCAATTGCTCAAAAGTCGATGGAAAATGTATCACAACTGTAAGCAAACTTTATATATCCGTATAATGGGAATAAAATTGTTCAAACTAGGGTTCGGGAACTTTTCGATCACCCTATATTTTGCATTTGCCCATCATTAGTCGTTATGAACATTTGTGCTAAGTTTGGTTAAAATCCGAGTGAGACAACAAAAGACACTTTCCTTGTCAGAGTTCAGGAAGAGACCTGTGGAGACCTTCATGTGTTGAAAAGGGTTGCTAATGCTACTGTGAAACCTCGGTTATACGTATTCCAGTTATACGTTTTTGACATTTATATCTAATTCTGCGTTAACACCCGTATTTTATTGTAGTTTCTATCGCTTTTTCAATTCGGTTACAGTTAATTCATCTATGCGCTTTTTTTGATTATACGTAAAATTTTGAATTTTAGATTTTCAAAAACACACAATTCCTTGATCCGTTTTTACGTAACCGGTCGGTTATAACTTTGAGAGAATCGAGACAACGTTGCTGAGTTCTGCTTGATGTAGCCAAAGTTGAACCTTGAACCCATCAGAGAAGGGTATGTTGTTTACTTTTTGTTTTGACGAAAAATTGGTTTCGCATTCCAAGCTTTGAGTTAAACATGCCACCAACTTTTAGGGGCGCATTTAAAGGGAGGGGGAAAGGGCGCTACCCACCCCCCGAAAGTGTTTAATTTCTTTGTTAAAATACAATTTACATTAGAAAAATGTTTAATTTAATAAAAATGCATCAACTTACAATAGAAAATAATGCTTTAATTTTTTCTTATATTTTTCATAAATTTTTATTTTGTCCTCATGGATTTCAAAAATTTCCACCTTCTGCATTCCCCCCCCATCCCCCGAAAAAATATTATATACGCCCGTGGAAGTTATATTGCTTCTTTGGAGGAGGTACAGGTGGTTTTTTTCGTTTGACAGAAATGAAATAGATAGTGCAACCAAAAAACATATTAAATGACGTTCGCAGTTATCTTCACCGAATTTAAGAAATTTTAAACGAGCAAAGATTAATGAATATTTTGCTCGACACTAATGCTAAATAACTAGGAAACAAACTGTTTTGAAAAGAGCAATGCTTATAAACAGGCCTCAGACTTTGAAGATATTTGAATTTTTGAGCTTTTTTTTTTTCTCTTTTAGGGCATTTTTTAGAGTTTTTAGGGCATTTCTTGAGGTTTGGGGGCATTTTTTTTTACTTCGGAGCATTTTTTTGTTTTAGGTAATTATTTTTGTATTTTCTGTCATTTTTTTTTTAAATAAGAAATAAGATTTTTATAAAGACTATGCTTTCAAATTGCAACACTCAAAACCAGGATTGCGGATGACCAAAAAAAAAAAAAACATCTTAAAAAATAGCTCATTCTGGCAACTCTGTTCAAGACACTGCTTAATGCTATCCAGTTTAGGGGAAAGAGAATCCCCCATTGTTCGCTTTTGAAGGATTACCAGATAACCAAAGCAAAAAACTTTCAAAAGTAGCTCATTTTGGCAACTCTGTTCAAGACCATGTTTAATGTTATTAAGTTGTGGGGAAAGAGAATCCCAATGGTCCGCTTTTGAAGGATTGCCAGATGACCAAAGCAAAACAACCTTCAAAAGTAGCTCATTCTGGCAAATCTGTTCAAGACACTGTTTAGTGCTATCCACTATTGGGGAAAGAGAATCCCTATTGTCCACTTTTGAAGGATTGCCAGATGACCAAAGCCAAAATCCTTCAAAAGGAGTTCATTCTAGCAACTCTGTTCAAGACCCTGTTTAGTCCTATGCAGTTTTCAGGGAAGAGAATCTCCATTGTTAAGTTTTGAACGGGACTGTGCGGCGGAAACGGAGGCGTGGGGGAAGAGGGGTCAGTGAACAAAATAATTCAAATTCAGAACTTCTTATCTTGTACTGTTCTGGCATTCCAAACCCTTTATGTACTGCATGGCAAGTATTTACTTGTTTTTTTCTTTCTTAGGGTTTGTAGTGTACTTTATTTTTTTATTTTTTTTTATTGGAGGTTTAACGACCACCGTGAGCAACTCAGTAGGCTGTAAGCAGTTGCCCTTCCCTAATTTAGGGCCACTGGTTCCAGGAAAGGGAGAGAACCAGTGACGTAAGACAAACACAACGTCCATAGCTCAACGGAATTCGAACCGGGACCCAGCACGAACGAATGGTCAGAAGCCATCGCTTTGACCACTGCGCCACGATGGCGGCATAGCGCATTTTATAAAGAAAAGGCAAAATTCTATTCAATGAACTGTTTGAGATTGCAGTTATTTAATTTATAATTTTTTAAAAAATATAATAGAATTGTTTTAGGGTTTGTAGTGTACTTTATTTTTTGATTTTTTTTTGATTGGAGGTTTAACGACCACCGTGAGCAACTCAGTGGGCTGTAAGCAGTTGCCCTTCCCTAATTTAGGGCCACTGGTTCCAGGAAAGGGAGAGAGCCAGTGACGTAAGACAAACACAACGTCCATAGCTCAACGGGATTCGAACCCGGACCCAGCACGAACGAATGGTCGGAAGCCATCGCTTTGACCACTGCGCCACGATGGCGGCATAGCGCATTTTATAAAGAAAAGGCAAAATTCTATTCAATGAACTGTTTGAGATTGCAGTTATTTAATTTATAATTTTTTTTAAAATATAATAGAAATTGTTTTACGGGGACTTTTCCTTTAAATTTTAAGGGCATTTTTTAGGAACTTTTGGGTCATCAACATCCGAGCCTTGCTTATAAGTAAGGAAATTGTAATAAGGTCATTGAATATACAACAAAATAGTATTCGAATTTACTACAAAGTTTTTCAAAGGTAATTTTTTTCATGTATTGAAAAGACGAAATCATGCAGAATTCCTTAACCTATTTTTTTAATGAAACTACAATAAACATTTAATTCAAAATAGGCAGGTTTAAGGTAGCATACAAAGTATTCATGTAAATATGCCTTACAATATGAAATAGCGTTATCTAAACTAGCGAGCTTTTTCCCTTCTTTTTCATTTTTGGAAGCACGAACATTTTGAAACAGTGCTTAACATTCAGAAATGTTTTTTCATACTTTTTTACATTTATATATTTCTTTAAGCAATTTGTTATTGGGGGTTTAACGACTATCGTGAGCAACTCAATGCGCTAAAAGCAGTCACCCGTCCCTAATTTAGGGTCACTGGTTCCAGGGAAGGGAGAGAGCCAATGCCTTAAGAAAAATACAACATCCATGCCTCACCGAAATTCGAACCCGCACCCATCCCGGACAAATTATCAGCGGACCACAGGGGCGGGAAAAAATGCATAACTGAAGTTTCGTTGTATTTCCTATTTCATTTCACAATTTATCGTTGGAATAAGAAAAGAAAAGATACTTCTTTAAAAAATTTCCTCTTTGCGTCCTAGATCTTTAGCAAAAAATGTAATATGTTTTCTATTTTTCCGGTAAAGCGTCCTTGTGAACAAAAAATTCGACAAAAACAACTTTCATATTGACAATATGGGTGGTTCTAGTAATGTCGAAAGTTTTGGAATATAAGAAAATAAGGTTACTGTGAACATCAACGCAAAATACTATCATTAAGTGATTTCGACACAACTCGTGGAATACTAATCTTCGTACTGTGCGCAATGTAGGAGACGTCATTGAGAAAGGTTGGAGGATGTGACCTTCTTGTCAAAAAGGACAATGGAAAGGTGTTAATCCTCTTCTGTCCACTCTTAATTGCCATACGTGACATAGGAGAAACGGAGTTTGAGGTCACGTTTGAAACATTTATGATGTTTCGATTCCATTACCATTTTCCCTTGTATAAAAACGGGAGTGAAAGGCTGATAAAAATTAGGCTCACTAAAAAACTAAATTTTTTAATACATGATAGGACCTTATTGAGCAATAAATGTTTCATAGAATTAGTGTTGGGAAGTGCTGAATTCTTCATGCTTGTTTCTTGCTTCTGTGGTGCACAAAAAACCGATATACCACAAAATTATATTCGCTGATGGGTCAGATTAATACGGGCCCTCCTGTCTCTATCAGTGGAAGCATTCCACAGTACGTAGGAGGGATGCCACTGACAGACACGGAATGCAATCATAAACATGCCGCACATTATCTCGGAACGGAAGCGAAATGTCGAAACAAAAACTACAGAAAAAATGTTTACAACGGAAGTCCTCACATTACATTGGAAACTTCTCGGAAATCTTATTTCGGAAACTAAATTTTGCATATCTCTCGCTGCGAATTTTTCTTCCCAAGCGATTTTTATTCAAAGCATTGCGCATGCGTCAAGATCACCTGCTCAGATGCTTAGTTCACTACATCATCTAATAAGCAAGCTCTTGATGCGACCTGCGTTCACTAATTAAGCTTTTTCTAAAAGTCGTCTTTTATTATTCTTTACGGAGTGTTTAATCATTCTGATTATTCTTTCCGGAGTGCTAAGAATAAAGCGATCCATTGCTTACTTAATTTACCGAAGTTTATTATTAAATACACAAAGAGTAAACTGAGTCATACTTCACTCAGATTTACTGAAGTTTATTACTAAATGCAAAAATAATGAAACGAGCCATACTTCACTTAGATTTACTGAATTTATTATTAAATGCAAAATTAATGAAACAAACCATATTTTGTTTAGACTTACTGAAGTTCATTATTAAATGAAAAAATAAAAAAAAGAACCACGTTTCACTTAGATTTACTGTTTTTTTTTATAATTTACATTTACTGAAGTTAATAATAAACTTCAATAAAGGTAAATGAACTTTGGCTCGATTTTTGCATTTAATAATAAACTTCAGTAAATCTAAGTGAAGAATGGCTCGTTTTATTCTTTTTGCATTTAATAACATAGGCTTCGCTTAACACATACAAGAAAAATAGCTTCTGTAGGTTATTGCATATCGACGCTACAGGGTCATCTTATTACACATTCGAGTCACATTATTGTGACCACCTTCTACTTTTGATGTCAAAAGCGCATAGCCAATGAAAGAAGGCACGTGCCGTGAGCTGGCTGGGAGGGTATATAAGGTGTGCTGTAAACATTCTGAAAATATTAATTGCAGTGGGCCGCGGGTGGCCAAGTGGGCAACGTTCGTGACTGCCACGGAAAAGACCTCAGCTTCGATCCCAGGCAGGTACGAACGCTCGATCCACTAAATATCCGCCGTGCGTCGGATGGGCACGTTAAGCCGTCGGACCCCGGGTACTGGACCCCCGGCAATAAATAAGGGCGTCTTCCTCCCCCTTTCTACTTCGCTTCCGTGTCACTTTCCTATCGGGCACTCTAACCCAAATCTCCTAGCTTCCTATTTCTAAGGGTTGTTTAAGACCTGGGGTTAGACACTCCCTTCCTAAAATCCTCCACATATGATCATTGATCGTTCATTCTGAAAACATATCACTCATTGCTGTCATTGATAAAAGGAGCGATTTATCAGATTTGGAAAAAAGGGATTATTATCGGCTTTGGGACCAAGGGTGGAAGTATTTCTGAAACAGCGCAGTTTGTGAACTGTTCGCGTGCTGTGGTTAAAGTGTATCTTGATTGGAGAAATGGCGCAATTGCGAATAAACGATGTGGAAACTGCGGAGCACCACGTGTCATTGATGTGAGAGGTGAACGTAGGCTTCGAAGGTGCCTGAAGGTCAATCTACACGGTACAGTGGAGCAACTCACTGGCAAATGAACCAGGGGGCTACCGGAAGTGTGTCTAAAACGACAGTTCAGCGATCTCTGCTGCGTATGGGGCTCCGATGTAAGTCCCTGCACCTATGATAACGAAGGTGCATCGGCAGAAAAAACTTATCTTTGCACGGCAGTATCGGTATTGAACTTCCGCTGATTGGCAAAGGTTTGCCTTCTCCGATGAGTCACGTTTTCTGCTTCATCGAACGGATGGACGTTGGCGTATAAGGCGAGATACATCGGAGAACAAACACTCTTCAACCATTACAGGAAGAAAACAAACTGGTGGGGGCAGCGTTATGGTCTGGAGAATGTCTCCTTGGCATTCTCTGGGTCCACTCAAACCTGTGAAAAGTATTATGGTCCGAATTCGTTATGAATCCATCCTTTCAGACCATGTACACCAACACATGCTGTTTGCATTCCCTGGGGTGGAAAGGATATTTCAGCATGACAATGCGACGTGTCACGCAGCTAGAAATGTCCGAGAGTGGTTGGAAGAGCACGATGAATACCTCAAAGTACCTTCCTGGTTCCCTAATTTGCCAAACTGAAACCCAATTGAGCATCTGTGGGACCACCTCGATCGTGTCGTGCGCTCTATTGATCCTCCACCACGCACCCTCCAGCAGCTGTCAGATGCACTGCAGAGAGCATGGCTCCACATACATGTAAACACCTTCCAGTACCTTATTGGGTCACTCCCAGCCCGTCTAGCTGCTGTCCGCGCTGCACACGGCGGTTACTCTGGATGTTAGCTGGTGGTCACAATAATGTGGCTATATCATCATCATCATCATCATTGTCAACCATTATCAATCCACTGCTGGACGAAGGTCTCCCCAAGTTTCCTCCACAACAGTCTGTCTTGTGCCAGTCTCCTCCATGTCACCCCTGCATACTTTCGAATTTCATCCACCCATCTCCCATGTGGTCTTTTTCTGGGTCTTTTCCTGTCCCTTGGAATCCAATCTAAAATTTCGGCTGTCCATCGATGATCTGTCCTTCTGGCAGTATGTCCAGCCCATTGCCATTTCAGGGATTTAACTCTGATCATGATGTCTTCCACTCTTGTCATTTTTCAGATCCACGTGTTCCTCTTCTTATCTCTCCTGGTTACACCAAGCATGCACCTCTCCATGCCGCTTTGAGTTGTCTGCAGCCTTTGTATGTCTCTTTTAGTTAAGGTCCACGTCTCTGCACCATACGTAAGCACTGGAAGAATGCATTGATCAAACACTTTTCTTTTAAGACATAATGGCATATTGCTCTTGAAAATTATGCTGTTTCTTCCAAAAGCTCTCCAGGCAAGTTTTGTATGCCGATTAATTTCTTCATCAATGTGACCCTCACTTGATATCTGCTGTCCAAGATAAACGTACGTGTCTGTTATCTCCAGCTTTTCTCCATCAATCGATAAATCTTCATTTCTTGTAAAAGCATTGAACATCACTTTTGTCTTCTGAAAGTTCATTTTTAATCCCACTTCTTTGCTCTTGTCAGCAAGTTCCTGGATCATACTCTGCAGCTCTGATGGGGTAGTTGCAAAAATGACTACGTCATCAGCAAAACGAAGGTGGGTTAGATAATCTCCATTAATCTTTATCCCCTTGTTTTCCCAGCTCAGCGACTGAAAGACATTTTCCAATGCGGCATTAAAGAGCTTCGGAGATATGGTGTCACCTTGTCTCACTCCCTTTCCAATTTTTACGTGTGTTGTATTTTCAAACAGCCGAATCTTTGCACTTGCATTTTCATAGATGTTATTAATAATATTAATGTATGCATCTTCAATACCGCAGGTTTTCAGAGCCATTGTAACTGCTGATGGTTTCACCGAATCAAAGGCTTTTTCATAATCGATAAAAGCCATGCACAATGGAAGTTCATATTCCCTCGCTCTTTCAATTAGTTCTCTCAGTACGTGGATATGATCTATTGTGCTGTAGCCACTCCTGAATCCAGCTTGTTCTCTCGGTTGAGCCATGTCCAGTGTTACCTTCAAGCGGTGTGAAAGAACTTTAGTGAAGATTTTATAAACTACTGATAGGAGGCTGATAGGTCTGTAGTTTTCGAGATCCTCAATGTCACCTTTCTTATGTAGCAGGATCATTGTAGCGGTGTTCCAATCCTCAGTAATCTTTCCTTCATTAAGGCATCGAGTGAAAATTTGGGCGAGTACTGTTTCGATTTCTCCACTTGCTTCTTGTATGATGTCTACAGTAATTCCATCTTCTCCTGGAGCTTTTCCCCGCTTCATGTTCTTGATTGCATGTGCAACTTCTGCTGGAAGGACTGGAGGAACTCTGGTACTGGTATCTTTCATGATGTCTGGAGTGCATGTATCATCCCTTTCATATAATTTGGAGTAGAAATCTTTCACTCTTGTCAAAATTTCGCCTCTATTTCTTGTTACAGAACCATCTTCTTTTCTCAGTGCCATAATCTGTTTTCTTCCCTTACTGAGATGTCCCTTTGCTATCTTTAGGCTTTGGTTGTTTTCAATTGCTTTCCTCACTAGTTCACAGTTGAATTTTTCTTACGTCTTCAGTGATACTTTTTCTTACTGTCTTGCATAGCTCTATATATTCCACTTTGGAAGTCACATCTTCTTTAGTTGTCCTCATCTCTCTTCTTTTTTGCATCAACATTTTCGTTTTTCCTGATAATTTGTTTACATGCAACTTGTTCTTAGACCCAGCTAATTTTGTTGCTGTTTCCATAAGAGCGTTGGTTACTTTTCTGTTAACTTCAGAGATGTCCACTTCTTCCGATGTTAGGCCTTCTAAAGCAGAGAACCTGTTATTCAGTTCCAACTTGAAGGTATTATGGTGTTTTTTAAGGTTGGTTATGTCAATACATTTTGTTTGTCTTATGAGCTTGCCACGTTCAAGTTTAGTGTTGAGGTGCATCTTACATCTCACCAATCTATGGTCACTACCTGTGTTGAACTTGTTTAGCACACTGCAGTCTTCTATGACGAATTTTTTGTTACACATAATAAAATCAATTTCACTTGTCGTCCCATTTGGATGTCTCCATGTCCATTTCCTGTGTGGCTTTTTCTTGAAGAAGGAGTTCAAGATGAAAAACCCTTCTGCCTCTGCAAACTCAACGAGAGTATTTCCACGCTGGTTTCTGTTGCCGTGACCGAATTTACCTACTGAAGTTTCATTCTGTTGCCGTTGCTCTATTTTTGCATTGAAATCTCCCATAATTATTTTCAAGTGCTGCTTACCTTTATTATTTAGATGACAAATTTCCTCATAAAATTCTTCAATTTCTTCTTCAGGATGACTTGTGGTGGGTGCATAAGTTTGAATAATCTGAGCCTGGTATCTTTTCGAGAGTTGGATAACAAGTCGTGCAGCTCTGTCAGAGGAACTTTCAACTTCTACAACTTTATCCTTCAGTTTCTTGTTTATTATAAATCCAACACCACTAATTCTGCCAGTATCTGTCCCACGATAGTAGAAGAGATGCCCACTTTTCAGTTCGATGAGATCTTCCCCTTTTCTCCTTACCTCACTTAGCCCCACGATGTCCCACTTGATCCTTTGTAGTTCCTCTTCCAATTCAAGAAGCCTTGAATCAGAAGATAGGGAGCGTCCATTATACGTAGCCAAGATCAGCATCAGATGGCAGCCTAGTCCGGTCCTCCGGGGATTCTTAGCACCCTCTGCCTTCATGTCGCACTGGCCGCTGCCTTGGCCAGGTACATTCCAGTTGCCGGAGACTGAGGGCCAAGATTTAAGTTGTGGAATCATTTTGGAGGGGTTTGGCCATAACTCACCACGCTGGCCAAGCGGGTTGGTGAGTGTGGGATAGAATTTCCTCTAATCCCGATGGTATAGTTATACCGCTATTGGCGGTCGTCAGAGCCCCTTTAGTGGGAACAGGATGCACCACGAGAAGGCGGGGTTGACATTTGTCAAGGAGAGGCTGTGATGTTACGCATCACCTGACCTTACATCCCAATGTGGCTATATATATGTATATCATCATCATCACCATCATTGTCAACCATTATCAATCCACTGCTGGACGAATATATATATATATATATATATATATATATATATATATATATATATATATAGAACGCCAATAGCGGTATAACTATACCATCGGGATTAGTGGAAATGCTATCCCACACTCACCAACCCGCTTGGCCAGCGTGGTGAGTTATGGCCAAACCCTCCAAAATGACTCCACAACTTAAATCTTGGCCCTCAGTCTCCGGCAGCTGGAATGTACCTGGCCAAGGCAGCGGCCAGTGCGACATGAAGGCAGAGGGTGCTAAGAATCCCCGGAGGACCGGACTAGGCTGCCATCTGATGCTGACCTTGGCGACGTATAACGGACGCTCCCTATCTTCTGATTCAAGGCTTCTTGAATTGGAAGAGGAACTACAAAGGATCAAGTGGGACATCGTCGGGCTAAGTGAGGTAAGGAGAAAAGGAGAAGATCTCATTGAACTGAAAAGTGGACATCTCTTCTACTATCGTGGGACAGATACTGGCAGAACTAGTGGTGTTGGATTTATAATAAACAAGAAACTAAAGGATAAAGTTGTAGAAGTTGAAAGTTCCTCTGACAGAGCTGCACGACGCGTTATCCAACTCTCGAAAAGATACCAGGCTCAGATTATTCAAACTTATGCACCCACCACAAGTCATCCTGAAGAAGAAATTGAAGAATTTCATGAGGAAATTCGTTATCTAAATAATAAAGGTAAGCAGCACTTGAAGATAATTATGGGAGATTTCAATGCAAAAATAGGGCAACGGCAACAGAATGAAACTTCAGTAGGTAAATTCGGTCACGGAAACAGAAACCAGCGTGGGAATACTCTCGTAGAGTTTGCAGAGGCAGAAGGGTTTTTCATCTTGAACTCCTTTTTCAAGAAAAAAGCCACACAGGAAATGGACATGGAGACATCCAAATGGGACGACAAGTGAAATTGATTTTATTATGTGTAACAAAAAATTCGTCATAGAAGACTGCAGTGTGCTAAACAAGTTCAACACAGGCAGTGACCATAGATTGGTGAGATGTAAGATGCACCTCAACACTAAACTCGAACGTAGCAAGCTCATAAGACAAACAAAATGTATTGACATAACCAACCTTAAAAAACACCATAATACCTTCAAATTGGAACTGAAGAACAGATTCTCTGCTTTAGAAGGCCTAACATCGGAAGAAGTGGATATTTCTGAAGTTAACAGAAAAGTAACCAAAGCTCTTATGGAAACAGCAACAAAATTAGCTGGGTCTAAGAACAAATTGCATGTGAACAAATAATCAGGAAAATCCAAAATGTTGATGCAAAAAAGAAGAGTGATGAGGACAACTAAAGAAGATGTGACTTCCAAAGTGGAGTATATAGAGCTATGCAAGACAGTACGAAAAAGTATCACTGAAGACGTAAGGAAATTCAACTGTGAACTAGTAAGGAAAGCAATTGAAAACAACCAAAGCCTAAAGATAGCAAAGGGACATCTCAGTAAGGGGAAAAACAGATTATGGCACTGAGAAAAGAAGATGGTTCTGTAACAAGAAATAGAGGCGAAATTTTGACAAGAGTGAAAGATTTCTACTCCAAATTATATGAAAGGGATGATACATGTACTCCAGACATCATGAAAGGTACCAGTACCAGAGTTCCTCCAGTCCTTCCAGCAGAAGTTGCACATGCAATCAAGAACATGCAGCGGGGAAAAGCTCCAGGAGAAGATGGAATTACTGTAGACATCATACAAGAAGCAAGTGGAGAAATCGAAACAGTACTCGCCCAAATTTTCACTCGATGCCTTAATGAAGGGAAAATTCCTGAGGATCGGAACAACGCTACAATGATCTTGCTACATGAAAAAGGTGACATTGAGGATCTCAGGAACTACAGACCTATCAGCCTCCTATCAGTGGTTTATAAAATCTTCACTAAAGTTCTTTCACACCGCTTGAAGGTGACACTGGACATGGCTCAACCGAGAGAACAAGCTGGATTCAGGAGTGGCTACAGCACAATAGATCATATCCACGTACTGAGAGAACTAATTGAAAGAGCGAGGGAATATGAACTTCCATTGTGCATGGCTTTTATCGATTATGAAAAAGCCTTTGATTCGGTGAAACCATCAGCAGTTACCACGGCTCTGAAATCCTGCGGTATTGAAGATGCATACATTAATATTATTAATAACATCTATGAAAATGCAAGTGCAAAGATTCGGCTGTTTGAAAATACAACACACATAAAAATTGGAAAGGGAGTGAGACAAGGTGACACCATATCTCCGAAGCTCTTTAATGCCACATTGGAAAATGTCTTTCAATCACTGAACTGGGAAAACAAAGGGATAAAGATTAATGGAATGGAGATTATCTAACCCACCTTCGTTTTGCTGATGACGTAGTCATTTTTGCAACTACCCCATCAGAGCTGCAGAGTATGATCCAGGAACTTGCTGACAAGAGTAAAGAAGTGGGATTAAAAATGAACTTTCAGAAGACAAAAGTGATGTACAATGCTTTTACAAGAAATGAAGATTTATCGATTGATGGAGAAAAGCTATCAAGTGAGGGTCACATTGGTGAAGAAATTAATCGGCGTACAAAACTTGCCTGGAGAGCTATTGGAAAAAACAGCATAATTTTCAAGAGCAATATGCCATTATGTCTTAAAAGAAAACTGTTTGATCAATGCATCCTTCCAGTGCTTACGTATGGTGCAGAGACGTGGACCTTAACTAAAAGAGACATACAAAGGCTGCAGACAACTCAAAGAAGCATGGAGAGGTGCATACTTGGTGTAACCAGGAGAGATAAGAAGAGGAACTCGTGGATCCGAAAAATGACGAGAGTGGAAGACATCATGATCAGAGTAAAATCCCTGAAATGGCAATGGGCTGGACATACTGCCAGAAGGACAGATCATCGATGGACAGCCGAAATTTTAGATTGGATTCCAAGGGACAGGAAAAGACCCAGAAGAAGACCACATGGGAGATGGGTGGATGAAATTCGAAAGTATGCAGGGGTGACATGGAGGAGACTGGCACAAGACAGACCGTTGTGGAGGAAACTTGGGGAGACCTTCGTCCAGCAGTGGATTGATAATGGTTGACAATGATGATGATGATGATGATGATGATGATATAGAAATCTTTCACCCTTGTCAAAATTTCGCCTCTATTTCTTGTTATAGAACCATCTTCTTTTCTCAGAGCCATAATCTGTTTTCTTCCCTTACTGAGATGTCCCTTTGCTATCTTTAGGCTTTGGTTGTTTTCAATTGCTTTCCTCACTAGCTCACAGTTGAATTTCCGTACGTCTTCAGTGATACTTTTTCGTGCTGTCTTGCATAGCTCTATATATTCCACTTTGGAAGTCACATCTTCTTTAGTTGTCCTCATCTCTCTTCTTTTTTGCATCAACATTTTGGTTTTTCCTGATAATTTGTTTACATGCAACTTGTTCTTAGACCCAGCTAATTTTGTTGCTGTTTCCATAAGAGCTTTGGTTACTTTTCTGTTAACTTCCGAAATATCCACTTCTTCCGATGTTAGGCCTTCTAAAGCAGAGAATCTGTTCTTCAGTTCCAACTTGAAAGTATTATGGTGTTTTTTAAGGTTGGTTATGTCAATACATTTTGTTTGTCTTATGAGCTTGCCACGTTCCAGTTTAGTGTTGAGGTGCATCTTACATCTCACCAATCTATGGTCACTACCTGTGTTGAACTTGTTTAGCACACTGCAGTCTTCGATGACGAATTTTTTGTTACACATAATAAAATCAGTTTCACTTGTCGTCCCAATTGGATGTCTCCATGTCCATTTCCTGTGTGGCTTTTTCTTGAAAAAGGAATTCAAGATGAAAAATCCTTCTGCCTCTGCAAACTCAACGAGAGTATTTCCACGCTGGTTTCTGTTGCCGTGACCGAATTTACCTACTGAAGTTTCATTCTGTTGCCGGTGCCCTATTTTTGCATTGAAATCTCCCATAATTATCTTCAAGTGCTGCTTACCTTTATTATTTAGATGACGAATTTCCTCATAAAATTCTTCAATTTCTTCTTCAGGATGACTTGTGGTGGGTGCATAAGTTTGAATAATCTGAGCCTGGTATCTTCTCGATAGTTGGATAACGAGTCGTGCAGCTCTGCCAGAGGAACTTTCAACTTCTACCACTTTATCCTTCAGTTTCTTGTTTATTATAAATCCAACACCACTAGTTCTGCCAGTATCTGTCCCACGATGATAGAAGAGATGTCCACTTTTCAGTTCAATGAGATCTTCTCCTTTTCTCCTTACCTCACTCAGCCCGACGATGTCCCACTTGATCCTTTGTAGTTCCTCTTCCAATTCAAGAAGCCTTGAATCAGAAGATAGTGAGCGTCCGTTGTAGGTAGCCAAGGTCAGCATCAAATGGCAGCCTAGTCCGGTCCTCCGGGGATTCTTAGCACCCTCTGCCTTCATGTCGCACTGGCCGCTGCCTTGGCCAGGTACATTCCAGCTGCCGGAGACTGAGGGCCAAGATTTAAGTTGTGGAGTCATTTTGGAGGTGTTTGGCCATAACTCACCACGCTGGCCAAGCGGGTTGGTGAGTGTGGGATAGCATTTCCTCTGATCCCGATGGTATAGTTATACCGCTATTTGCGGTCGTCAGAGCCCCTTTAGTGGGAACAGGATGCACCACGAGAAGGCGGGGTTGACATTTGTCAAGGAGAGGCTGTGATGTTACGCATCACCTGACCTTATTTCTACTCCAAATTATATGAAAGGGATGATACATGTACTCCAGACATCATGAAAGGTACCAGAGTTCTTCCAGTCCTCCCAGCAGAAGTTGCACATGCAATCAAGAACATGAAGCGGGGGAAAGCTCCAGGAGAAGATGGAATTACTATAGACATCATACAAGAAGCAAGTGGAGAAATTGAAACAGTACTCGCCCAAATTTTCACTCGATGCCTTAATGAAGGGAAGATTCCTGAGGATTGGAACAATGCTACAATGATCCTGCTACATAAAAAAGGTGACATTGAGGATCTCAGGAACTACAGACCTATCAGCCTCCTATCAGTGGTTTATAAAATCTTCACTAAAGTTCTTTCACACCGCTTGAAGGTAACACTGGACATGGCTCAACCGAGAGAACAAGCTGGATTCAGGAGTGGCTACAGCACAATAGATCATATCCACGTACTGAGAGAACTAATTGAAAGAGCGAGGGAATATGAACTTCCATTGTGCATGGCTTTTATCGATTATGAAAAAGCCTTTGATTCGGTGAAACCATCAGCAGTTACCACGGCTCTGAAATCCTGCGGTATTGAAGATGCATACATTAATATTATTAATAACATCTATGAAAATGCAAGTGCAAAGATTCGGCTGTTTGAAAATACAACACACATAAAAATTGGAAAGGGAGTGAGACAAGGTGACACCATATCTCCGAAGCTCTTTAATGCCACATTGGAAAATGTCTTTCAATCACTGAACTGGGAAAACAAAGGGATAAAGATTAATGGAATGGAGATTATCTAACCCACCTTCGTTTTGCTGATGACGTAGTCATTTTTGCAACTACCCCATCAGAGCTGCAGAGTATGATCCAGGAACTTGCTGACCAGAGTAAAGAAGTGGGATTAAAAATGAACTTTCAGAAGACAAAAGTGATGTTCAATGCTTTTACAAGAAATGAAGATTTATCGATTGATGGAGAAAAACTGGAGATAACAGATACGTATGTTTATCTTGGACAGCAGATATCAAGTGAGGGTCACATTGATGAAGAAATTAATCGGCGTACAAAACTTGCCTGGAGAGCTTTTGGAAGAAACAGCATAATTTTCAAGAGCAATATGCCATTATGTCTTAAAAGAAAAGTGTTTGATCAATGCATCCTTCCAGTGCTTACGTATGGTGCAGAGACGTGGACCTTAACTAAAAGAGACATACAAAGGCTGCAGACAACTCAAAATAGCATGGAGAGGTGCATGCTTGGTATAACCAGGAGAGATAAGAAGAGGAAGTCGTGGATCCGAAAAATGACGAGAGTGGAAGACATCATGATCAGAGTTAAATCCCTGAAATGGCAATGGGCTGGACATACTGCCAGAAGGACAGACCATAGATGGACAGCCGAAATTTTAGATTGGATTCCAAGGGACAGGAAAAGACCCAGAAAAAGACCACATGGGAGATGGGTGGATGAAATTCGTAAATATGCGGGAGTGACATGGAGGAGACTGGCACAAGACAGACTGTTGTGGAGGAAACTTGGGGAGACCTTCGTCCAGCAGTGGATTGATAATGGTTGACAATGATGATGATGATGATATATATATACACTTGGTGTTCAACAAGTGTCTCCGCAGTGGGCATTGTAGGTTATATAGAAATCATATAAATGCACAATATTACGGGAACGTATGATTTACTTACAGCAGAAAGTGTTAAAACTGTCGTCTTTCACATATTCACATAATCTAAGTTTTTTACAGATGTTTTCAGACACATCTAATAGAATTAAAAATTCCCTCCGCAGTGATGTTAAGGCTGTTCCGCTCAATGTTTATAATGGTACAGTCAAAATGTTTGAATTAAGTAACTGGTTGTATGTTTAATTTCAGTATTTACTGCTTTCTTGATGACATATGTTTCACAGCAACATCAATTTTCACCAGTTTCTAATGAGTTGAAAGTTTTCAAAATATGGATGTTGATTTCGTCATTGCCCCTCAGAAAGAAGGAACATTCATGAAATCAACATTCACATTTTGGAAACTTTCAACTTGTGAAAATTGGTGTTGCTCTGAGACATATTCTGGTTTCTTAACGAGACAAGACAATGCCAGAATTCCCTCATCCCCTTTTTGTTTTCAACAAGCAATTATTGTTTGGCCACGACGCCGTCTTGCAATCTCCTTAACATTAAATTCATCCATATATTAACAAATAAGGCATTAATTCCTTCACAGCATGCAATAGAACGAGATGTTAGCACGTCAGAAGCCTCTAAATGCTTAATACGAAAGATGGGATATGAAAAGTAACTCTCAGTCTTACAATGTGACACACGCGATGCGAGAGAATGAATCACCAGAGAAGCCTCACATATCGCTCCGGACAATCGTACTGAAAACAAACGCAAAGGAAGTATCGTTTTACGATATGATATCGGTGAGTCTAGCGTCTGCGCTGTATATTCAGTCGGTGGAAATCTTCGTTTCTTTAAGAAAAAGACGGCAATATTTTTGTATGAGAAATTGTTTTCTATTTCACTGGCTGTAGCATCGAGCACAAGATTTTACAGTACGCATTTTTCTTTGAAATATTTTTTCTTTTTAAAAATAAAACGGAAATAAAATCGGGTCGAATTCGGGTTAGGAGCGCCTTGACCTGACCCGTTTGACCCGCAAAAAATTGTCAACTCATTGACCTACTGCCCCGTGACCGTTTCAACCTCTGATATTATTAGTAAAACGAACCACCGTTGCACAACTGAAATACAGACGATGTTCACACATTTTTAGAACGTTTTCGATAAGAGATTAGAGAAAATAAAAGTTCAAAGAATTGAAACTGGCCGCAGCGTGTTACATGAACACGAAAGAAACATCTGCTGCTATTAAACATCGTCTGCTAAGATCATGGCCCACGCAAAAACGCTGTGGGTTGAAGGTTATGTTTTTCCTGTTTACGTATGGAAATATTTGTCTTATGTAAATAACAAGTTGATAAAATCGTGCAATGCATTGATTATGATATGCCTTTCAACATACCAGAAATCATTACTCAAGTTATTACTCAAGTTATGAGGATAATGGCTGTAGAATAAATCTCGCTCCTATGCCCTGACCTTTGACCCTATTTCGATGATATTCAACAGAACCGATTCAGTATACCTCCGGAACAACATACTAAAGTTTTGTCTTAATAGAAACAGTTTTAGTGAAGTTATAAGGATAAAGGCTGTAGAATAAATCTCGCTCCTGTGCCCTGACCTTTGACCCCATTTCGATGATATTAAGTAGAATTGGTTCAGTATATATCCGGAACAACATGCTAAAGTTTTGTTGCAACAGAAGCATTTTTAGGGAAGATATGAGGATAATGGCTGTGGAATAAATTTCGCTTCTGTGCCCTGACCTTTGACCTCATTTCGACGATATTAAACAGAACTGCTTTAGTATATCTCCGGAACAACATACTAAAGTTTTGTCGCAATAGAAGCAATTTTAGTCACATTATGAGGATAATGCTGCGGAATAAATCTCGCTCCTGTGCCCTGAACTTTGGCCCCATTTCGATAATATTCAACAGAACCAGTTCAGTATATTTCCGGAACAACATGATAAAGGTTTGTCGCAATCAAAGCATTTTTTGCGTAAGTTATGGCGATGAGGGCGATGGAATGGATCCCGCTCCTATGTCCTGAACTTTGACCCCATTTCGTCCATTTTCAATTGGGTTCGTCCCCTGGTTTTCCCGTACCACATATTAAAACTTAATCGAAATCGAACCGTTTTTACGCGAGTTATCGTACGGACAGACAGACAGACAGACGGACAAAGAAAGCTGGAGCATATACGCTTCTTCAACCTACGGTTGGAAAGCGTAAAAAACGCTCTGAAAATCATGGAATTAGTATTTCCAAATGCAAAATAAGCAATATTATTAATAATAGAGGGGAAAATCGTCAAGCATTGCTTTTAACAGTGAAAAAAACACCAAACGAATATGAAAAGAGTATTTTTACGACTATTTCAAAAGTAAGGTTTCTGATCTTAAAAGAAAGTTCACCGACCAAAATAACAATCACTAAGACGTTAAAAAATTCTGTATAAACTGTAACCGAGGTATAACGAAGTAAATTTTTCCGTCATTTTTGGTCTACGCCGGGATTCGAACCCCCAGGCCGCTTATTCCGGAACAAGTCGCTCTACCAACTGAGCTACGCAGACATTTATTCTGATTCCTATCTGCCTTTATGTTGTGTGCGTCCTGCTGGCAGGTACGTCACAGAGGCAATAAACAAACATTTGAATCTAAAAATTAAACAAGAAACATAATGTTCACCCCTTTTTCACGCTTTCTAACCGTAGGTTGAAGAAGCGTATATGCTCCAGCTTTGTCCGTTTGTCCGTCCGTCCGTCCGTCCGTCCGCCTGTCAGTCTGTCCGCACGATAACTCGTGTAAAAACGGTTCAATTTCGATGAAATTTCAGCATGTGGTAAAGGACCAACTGGAGCAATTCTTGTACATATGTAAATTTTATTTTGAAAACGGCTCTAAAGATTTTGATGAAAGTGGTTAACCTACCGTTTTCTGGTACTAGAAATCGATTTAGCTTGATATCTACTTTGGAAAAATTCGTTTAGTGGGTTAAATAACCACCCCGAGTTAATACGTTCTTAGTGTCATGGCGTCGTCCTATTAATGTTTCCCATTCTTAGAAATCTTATGATGTCACACTCTCGCGATCGACTCGCGATTAAGATGTTGGCGCGAGGTCACGCCATCTGCCTCATTACGTCACGCGTTGTTTGTGGAACCTATTAAATTTTATGACGTCACAGCCTCGCGGCCATCTGCCTCATTACGTCACGCGTTGTGTGCGTATGCCCGTCTGCACGATAACTCGCGTAAAAATCATTCGATTTCGATGAAATTTTAGTATGTGGTAGGGGACCACCTGGGGACAAACTCTATTGAAAATGGGCGAAATGGGATTAAAGGTCAGGACATAGGAACGGGATCACTTCCATCGCCTTTATGAGTCATAACTTACGTAAAAATGCTTCGATTAAGATGAAATGTTAGTATGTTGTAGGGTCCTGCCTGGGGACGAATCCTATTGAAAACAGGCGAAATGGGATTAACGGTCAGGATACAGGAGCGGATCTATTCCATAGCCCTTATGCATCATAACTTGCGTAAAAGAGCTTCGATTGCGACAAAACTTTATTATGTTGTTTCGGAGATATACTGAACCGGTTCTGTTGAATATAATCGAAATGGGATCAAAGGTCAGGGCAAAGGACCGAGATTTATTCCACAGCCATTATCCTCATAAGTTGAGTGATTACTATAGAGTAATGATTTCTGGTATGTTGGAAAGCGTATCATAATCAATGCATTGCATGATTTTACTAACTTGTTGCTTACAGGCACGTGGTTGAGGTGAGAACTCGGTTTAGACTTGTTTAAAAAATCGCTTAGCCTGTGACAGGTGGAAATTTATTGTGACTATCGATGAAGCATTATTGTGACTATCGATGAAGCATGGATCTACGTAAGCGACTATAACAAAGAAAGGTCGATTTACGATCGCAAAAGAGCAGAAAAAAGTTACAAATTTGATTACAAGAATAAAAAGGAAGTTTCAGTAAATTAATCATGATTATTGCTGGTTTTTCCTATAGTAGGAAAATAAAGATTGGAAAGAATATTAAAATGAATTCTACATATTACTAAAATAATATTTTAACTCCGATATTTAAAGAGGAAATATCATTCCTTTATCCACAGAGCCTTCAAAGAGTAGAATTTCATCAGCATTAGAATACCAGTCATGCATCTAAATCTGCAACTCTATTTCATGAACAAAAGAGACTTGTATCAAGTCCATACCTTTTGCACATATTTCGTCAAAGTCCCCTGATGTGTCACCAGTGGACTCTTGTGCCTTCGGACTGCAAAACAGAGCGCTTTCTAAACGCAAACCTAAAATAATGATTGGACTATGGAAAACGGTGAAAGAGGAGTGGAATAAAATACCACTACCAATTTTAAGAAATGTCCTGTTATCTTGGAAATCTAAATGTAGGTTCATAGTCCAGAGAAAAGGCTGTCAGATAGAACATTTAAGAAAGAAATAATTTTACTTTAAACATTAAGTATATTGCTGGAAAATCGTTTACAGATCCAGACAAAGGGCTATCAGATAGAACATTTAAGAAAGGAATAATTTTACTTTAAGCATTAATTATTTTGCTGGAAAATCGTTCATAGTCCAGAGAAAGGACTATCAGATAGAACATTTAAGAAAGGAATAATTTTATTTTAAGCATTAATTATTTTGCTGGAAAATCGTTCATTGTCCAGAGAAAGAGCTATCAAATAGAACATTTAAGAAAGGAATAATTTTATTTCAAGCATTAGTTATTTTGCTGGAAAATCGTTCATTGTCCAGAGAAAGGACTCTCAGATAGAACATTTAAGAAACAAATAAATGCATTTTAAACATTAATTTTATTGCTGGAAAATCATTCATAGTCCAGAGAAAGGGCTATCAAATAGAACATTTAAGAAAGAAATAATTTTATTTTAAACATTAATTATATTGCTGGAAAATCGTTCATAGTCCAGAGAAAGGGCTATCAGGTAGAACATTTAAGAACGAAATAATTTTATTTTAAACATTAATTATATTGCTGGAAAATCGTACATGGTCCAGAGAAAGGACTATCGAATAGAACATTTAAGAAATAAATAAATGCATTTTAAACATTAATTTTATCGCTGGAAAATCATTCATAGTGCAGAGAAAGGGTTATCAGATAGAACATTTAAGAAAGAAATAATTTTATTTTAAACATTAATTATATTGCTGGAAAATCGTTCATAGTCCAGAGAAAGGGCTACCAGATAAAACATTTAAGAAAGAAATAATTTCACTTTAAACATTAATTATATTGCTGGAAAATCGTTCATAGTCCAGAGAAAGGGCTATCAGATAGAACATTTAAGAAAGAAATAATTTTATTTTAAACAATTATTATATTGCTGGAAAATCGTTCATAGTCCAGAGAAAGGGCTATCAGATAGAACATTTAAGAAAGAAATAATTTTATTTTAAACATTAATTATATTGCTGGAAAATCGTTCATAGTCCAGAGAAAGGGCTATCAGATAGAACATTTAAGAAAGAAATAATTTTATTTTAAACATTAGTTATATTGTTGGAAAATCGTTCATAGTCCAGAGAAAGGGCTATCAGATAGAACATTTAAGAAAGAAATAATTTTATTTTAAACATTAATTATATTGCTGGAAAATCGTTCATAGTCCAGAGAAAGGGCTACCAGATAAAACATTTAAGAAAGAAATAATTTCACTTTAAACATTAATTATATTGCTGGAAAATCGTTCATAGTCCAGAGAAAGGGCTATCAGATAGAACATTTAAGAAAGAAATAATTTTATTTTAAACATTAATTATATTGCTGGAAAATCGTTCATATTCCAGAGAAGGGGCTATCAGATAGAACATTTAAGAAAAAAATAATTTCACTTTAAACATTAATTATATTGCTGGAAAATCGTTCATAGTCTAGAAAAGGGCTATCAGATAGGACATTTAAGAAAGAAATAATTTCATTGTGGAAGAGACTGGGAAAACTTTAACCAGGAATGGATTGAAAATGTTTGATGATCATCATGATGATAAAAGGTTGATGGGAGAATTGCGTTTTGCATCGAACATCTGTTCTTTATGAAGACCATTTTGTTAGTTATGAGATTTCACGTGCTAATAGATGGTAATATATTTTACATAATCATACTTTCTCCTGTGTCAGAGGTCGCTTGTTACACCTGACAATTCGTGATCTTCTTTTTTGCAGATGGGACGCAGTCACGACTGAAATGTTTTCTAGTTCCCGTTCCCTTAAATTGCGTCCTCTCAAATGAAATTCGGTTCCTTACAGAGCAATCACACTACCGTTTCGATTACTACGCTTGCAAGATACGTATGTTCGCAGCTGAAACGATACGGCACTTTGGCAAAATGACCGATCACTTTCGAGATCCGGGTCGATTTGTCGCTTCCAATGCAAATGTCCACAATAACAAAGTCATTTCAACGTAAATAAAGGTCACGCTCGCAATTTGACTCACTGCACGATTGGGTCAAGCAAAATATCCCGAAGGCTCCTTCTGTTGCAACGATCACCATGTCTTCTAATTACCGGAGATCGCAATTTGGAACGGAATCAGATCGTAAGAACAAAGCATCTTACAATCCTTGTGTTTACTCTATGCATAAATGCTCCATAAATCATTATTTACCTCATGTGGCGATGAAATCGGAACGTCCTAATCTTCACCTTAATGGTTTTATTATGAAACGGGAATGCCATCTCTCTCTCTCTCTCTCTCTGTCTCTCTCTCTCTCTCTATCTTCCAGTTCCGCGGATACAGTCAGCCTTCATTCACACGTTTCTAGCCTTTCTACGGGAAAAAAAAAAAGAAAAACAAGGAGGCTTTTCTTCGAACTTCATATTCTTGACCTGGATACTTTGTACAACTTTTGTCTCATCTGCAAATAAATTGAGACAAAAACAAGCTACCAAAGGAACAAATTACTGTTTTTAACTGTTGCATGATCTCACAGATACTCTAGAATGCTTGCTACAGATCATAAATCAGAAAATTATTAATGTCGTTCGCACAAATAATTCTCACTCGTTGAACAACATGTAATTCGTAATCCCTCCCATTCATTGCTTCTTCCTGTTTTTCAACAATTCTATTTGGAAGTATCAATTCCGCTGTACTTTTGCTTAGTTATGCTTATGTCAGAGTTCAAGATTTATTGTAGTTTTAGATGCATTGCAAGATGATTTTCTGCTCTACAATATCATAATGGAACACACATTATATATATCTTTTTGGGCGGGGGGGGTGTGTGTTAAACCTTACAGTGGCTGATCGACCTAAAGCAAATGTGTTCAAAGCTTTCTGCTCTCCTCATACAGGCACGCTCATATAGCGGTTGGGTTTTACAAAAGCTACGTTAAAGCAGTTCTTTTTGCCATTTCATCTCAGCTGTATCAACCGTAAACCGGTCACGGGTGATAAACTCTCCCTCCTAGTCCTTTATTCTTTTCTTCATGACCTAAGGAACGATGGGGACGGGCTAGTCCCTTTGACACGGATATCATGTCACTGGGTAGGAACGCGTGATTCAAACATCTTAAACCAGATTAAAAGAACATCGAAATAATTGAAATAGAAATCAACAAACTACAGCACTCATCCAAAACTGCTTGAACAATAACCCTGTCCCTTATTGGGACATCATCAAGTTATTGACATTACATATTAGTCCCAGACAGACTTTAATATCTGAAGCAGTGGTCATAGAGAAAACAGATGACATAAATTCTAATAACAATACGTCTATAGAATGAATTTTTAACTTATCCGGTGCGTATTTTAACTTACGGAGCGCATTGCCTGGTAGCATTTTGACATTTACAGAATTATCTCCGGCATGGAAGTTCTTTATTCAGTCAGAAAACCAACAACAGGCTACACACAATAAAATTAACAAGAAAGATGACACCGAATTTTCGGGTGTAATAAGCACGTCTTTTGAATCCGTTCTGACGCAAATTAAATTTATCAAAGCTATTCAAAGTCAATGGAACCGGTATGGAAAACAATAGTATCTGACGGAAAAAGAAGTTTTTCAATCGGGTCTTTAATCCCTCAGATATTGCTGTAAACGGAATCGTGAGCTTACGAACTCTTAGAAACAAAGTTATCGACAAAATTAAGATTGGACTTTACGTCCTCTGGTGGGAAAACCATGCATTATTTTAGGAGCCCAGATTTTGCTACAAATACATCTGAAGCAGAAATTAACACTTATGACCACTGGTGGCCAAATCATTCTTTACCAAACATTAGAAATTATGTGGAAATTTTTTCCATCAGGTCTTGTATGCGATACAGGAAGAATTTTTCAAATCGGAGTTTCAGGAGCAGAATACGCAATTTATATTTATGCGCCCTAGCGGAAAGTCTATGATTTACTTGAAAATTTTGAATTTATAGGAAAAACATTTCGCATCGGAAACACTATCCAACAAAGAAGGAATTTTTCAAATCTAACATTTAGAAGTAGAGATATTGACAAAAATAAGCTATACATCTACGCCCCCTGGCGTAGAAACTATGCATTATTTCAAAAAGAAAATGTTCCTAAAAGGTTTGTCGACATGAGTTGTATCGGTCAACAACCGACGTTTTTTTAATCGAGATTTTAGAAGCTCATATTTTGCTGCAAATTCATCAGAAGCGGAAATTAAGACTTACGCCACGTGGTGGCCAAACAGTTTTTTACAAAAATTAGAAATTACGTGCAAACGATTTCGCATCAGGGGCTGTATTCGGTGCAGAAAGAAGTTTTCAAATCGGAGATTCAGAAGGAGAGATATAGGGGGGAAGGCAATTTACCTTTACGCCCCTTAGCGGAAAGTCTATGAATTACTTGAAAATTTTGAATTTATAAGAAAAACATGTCACACTAGAAACACTATCCAACAAAGAAGGAATTTTTAAAATCGGACTCCTAGAAGTCGAGATATTGACAAAAATAAGATATACATCTACGCCCCCTGGCGTAGAAACCATGCACTATTTTAAGAAGAAAATTTTTTCTAAAAGGTTTGTCGACATGAGTAGTATCGGTCAACAAACGACGTTTTTTTTCAATCGAGAATTTAGAAGCTCATATTTTGCAGCAAATACATGAGAAGCGGAAATTAAGATTTACGCCCCCTGGTGGCCAAACCATTTTTTTTAAAAAAATTAGTAATTATGTGAACACGATTTCCCATCAGGAGCTGTATCCGGTGCAGAAAGAATTTTTCAAATCGGAGATTTAGAAGCAGAGATCTCGGGAGAAACGCAATTTACCTTTACGTCCCCTAGCGGAAAGTCTATGAAATACTTGAAAATTTTGAAATTATATGAAACACATGTCACACGGAAACACTATCCAACAAAGAAGGAATTTTTCAAATCGGACTCCTAGAAGTAGAGATATTGACAAAAATGAGATGTAAATCTACGCCCCCTGGCTGAAAAACTGTGAAATATTTTAGAAAGAAAATATTCCGAAAAGGTTTATCGATGTGAGTGGCATCAGTCCGCGAAAGAATTTTTTCAATCGATATTTTAGGAGCTCAGATTTTATGGCAAACACATCAGAAGCGAAAATTAACGCTTAGGCCCCCTGGTGGCCAAAGTATTCTTTACCAAAAATCCGAAATTATATGCAAAAGATTTTTCACCAGGAGATGTATCCGCTGAAATTTTTTCTTTTCATATCGGAGTTTTAGAAAAAGGGTTATCGGGAAAAATGTTGTTTACTTTTACGCCCCCTAGCGGAAAATCTATGCGTAATTTGAAAAAGAAACTATACCTAAAATACTGTTCGACACAAATGGAATCGAAAGATAAAATAATTTTTTCAATCGGATGTGTAGAAGCAAATACGTGGAATAAAACGTATTTTTAAATTCGACATCATCTGCATTTACGCCCTCTAGCGGTGAGATTGTACATCGGAAAAAACAAAAACAAAATGAAGGACCATCATTCGTATATTTCAAGCTTCCGAATGCAGAAAGAATTTTTCAAATCGGACTAATAGTTGCAGAGATATCGTGGGTACAGACGGACGGACAAACCGATAACATAAACACGATCTTTTTTTACAAAAGACGTGCTAGAAAAGAGGAATAAGCAATTTGCATCTGTCCAATTGCATGGAACAGAAGCACATGGCATGCGTACTAGACGTCTTGACTTGGCGACGGAGGATAAACAGTATTCAAGGAATGCGATAACCAGCGTTGGGGTTTGTGTAGGTGTTCAAATCTGTGGGAGCAATTCACATACTTCAGATTAATCCGGAGAACGGCATTATCGCCAGGGTGTGTGATTATTTGGGCAATAGCAATGAGTGACAGCTGCCCACACCTATATGTCATAGCCCATGTCAAGTAGACGTTTCATTTTATCTCTTCATATATTCTAAATTTCAACAATCATATTTTAGCCACTCCATCGCGCACCAAACGATGAGTTACTTGATGGATTTGCAACGAAGATTTCCTTTTCGATATAAGCATGAACTGTATTTTTACTGCGACAGAATTGGACGATTGGCTGAGGGTTGAGTGCTATCCAATAATTTGATTATAATTTTGAAGTACTGAATACATGACGGCCAACGAACAATATTAATCAGTAAATAGCCTAAAAATGCATTTAGTTATGTAATAGTATTTCTGCGCATATGAGGTGACTTTAAGTTCGAAACGCCTCTTCATCTTGTGGTGACATTTAGCCGTCTCAACCATCGATTTTGCCTTCCTTCCATATCATTTGGGGTTGATGCAGTATATTCTATATCAGTACCCTGCTTATTGATTTTATAGAAGTGGGATTAAAAATGAACTTTCAGAAGACAAAAGTGATGTACAATGCTTTTACAAGAAATGAAGATTTATCGATTGATGGAGAAAAGCTGGAGATAACAGACACGTACGTTTATCTTGGACAGCAGATATCAAGTGAAGGTCACATTGATGAAGAAATTAATCGGCGTATGAAAATTGGCTGGAGAGCTTTTAGAAGAAACAGCATAATTTTCAAGAACAATATGCCATTATGTCTTAAAAGAAAAGTGTTGGATCAGTGCATCCTTCCAGTGCTGCTTACGTATGGTGCAGAGACATGGACCTTAACTAAAAGAGACATGCAAAGACTGCAGACAACTCAAAGAGGCATGGAGAGGTGCATGCTTGCTGTGACCTGGAGAGATAAGAAGAGGAACTCGTGGATCAGAAAAATGACAAGAGTGGAAGACATCATGATCAGAGTAAAATCCCTGAAATGGCAATGGGCTGGACATACTGCCAGAAGGACAGATCATCGATGGACAGCCGAAATTTTAGATTGGATTCCAAGGGACAGGAAAAGACCCAGAAGAAGACCACATGGGAGATGGGTGGATAAAATTCGAAAGTATGCGGGAGTAACATGGAGGAGAGTGGCGCTAGACAGACCGTTGTGGAAGAAACTTGGGGAGACCTTCGTCCAGCAGTAGATTGATAATGGTTGACAATAATGATGATGATTATATGCTATTCAATGTATATATCATAATTCAATATCCATTTTATCATGAGTAAATATTGATATATATGTCCACTATTGAGGATTGACTGACCATTAATTACCCTATTGCGGAATTTATATTTTTTCAAATTACTTACAGTACTTAGTTGCATGGTATACCTCGCAGATGCATATTATGCAGGAGTGTTCCGTGGTGTCAAACTACGTAAAACAAACGTGTGAATAAGAAATACGACGTTCATTATTTCGTCACAGCTATAGAACGGATAACCAAGCAATACAGCATTGTGAATTCTGTGATTCCTGAGATAAACTTATCTGCATCCTCCTTTCTAAAGTTAAATCTTATCACTGGTGATAAGGGTTCCCTTTTAGTCCTTTATTCGTTTTGCTCCATGACCCAAGGCAGGACGAAGGCTAGTCCCTCTGGCACAAAAGTGCCACTGGGTAGAAAGGAGTGAGTCACATATCATCTTATTCTTCTCTAAAGTTAAATCTTATCGCTTGCAATAAGCACTCCCTTCTATTATTCCTTTATTCTCTGCTAAATGACCCAAGGGATGGCGAAGACTAGTCCCTCTGACACAAATTGCCACTGGGTAGGAAGGAGTGAGTCACGTATCTTCTTATTCTTCTCTAAAGTTTAATCCTATCGCTTGCAATAAGCACTCCCTTCTAGTCCTTTATTCTCTGCTACGTGACCCAAGGCATGGCGAAAAGGCTAGTCTCTCTGACACAAAAGTGCCACTGGGTAGAAAGGAGTGAGTCACATATCTTCTTATACTGCTCTAAAGTTTAATCTTATCGCTTGCAATAAGTACTCCCTTCTAGTCCTTTATTCTCTGCTACATGACCCAAAGGGATGACGAAGAAGACTAGTCCCTCTGACACAAATTGTCACTGGGTAGAAAGGAGTGAGTCACATATCTTCTTATTCTTCTCTAAAGTTTAATTCTATCGCTAACACTAAACGCTCCCTTCTAGTCATTTATTCTCTGCTCAGTGACCTAAAGCATGATGGGGAAATGCTAGTCACCTGAGACGGACATCATGCTACTGTGTAGAAACGTGTGATTTAAACATCTTTTTACCGTTTTCCAAAAAGTTTAATCCTATCACTGGTGATAAGCGGTCCCTTCTGGTTCTTTACTCCCTGCTCCATGACCCATGGCACGATCTGGAAAAGTTAGTCCCCCTGACACGTACATCAGGGGGACCAAATTTTCCGATTATGACACTAGGTAGAATCGTAATTTAAGTATCTTCTCTCACTTTTCTTAGGTTCATCACAATTGCTATAATCCAATAGGTAGGACGAATGACTCAAATATATTCTCTCCCTGTTCTTAGGTTCACCATCATTGTTACAATCCACTAGGTAGGATGAGTGACACAAATATCTTCTCTCCTTTTCTTAGGTTCACCACAATTGTTATAATCCAATAGGTAGAACGAGTGACTCAAATATCTTCTCTGCCTTTTCTAAGGTTTACCACTATTCTTATAATCCACTAGGTAGGACGAGTGATTCAAATATCTTCTCTCCTTTTCTTAGGTTCACCATCATTGTTATAATCCACTAGGTAGGATGAGTGACAGAAATATCTCCTATATCTTTTCTTAGGATCATCACCATTGTTATAGGTAGGACGAGTGACTCAAATATCTTCTCTCCTTTTTCTTAGGTTCACCACTATTGTTATAATCCACTAGGTAGAACGAGTGACTCAAATATCTTCTCTTCCTTTTCTTAGGTTCACCATCATTGTTATAATCCGCTAAGTAGGATGAGTGATGCAAATGCCTTATCTCTCTTTTCTTAGGATCATCACCTTTGTTATAGGTAGGACGAGTGAGTCAAATATCTTCTCCCCCTTTTCTTAGGTTTACCACCATTGTTATAATCCACTAGGTAGAACAAGTGACTCAAATATCTTCTCTCCCTTTTCTTAGGTTCACTATCATTGTTTTAAACCTCTAAGTAGGGATGAGTGATGCAAATATCTTCTTTCCCTTTTCTTAGGTTCACGACCATTGTTATAATCCACTAAGCAGAACGAGTGACTCAAATATCTTCTCCCTTTTCTGAGGTTCATTATCATTGTTTTAATCCACTAGGTAGGATGAGTGATGCAAATATCTTCTTTCCTTTTTCTTTAGGATCATCACCATTGTTATGGGTAGGACGAGTGGCACAAATAGCTTCTCTCCCTTTTCTTAGGTTCACCACCATTGTTATAATCCAATAGTTAGGACGAGTGACTCAAATATCTTCTGTCCCTTTTCTGAGGTTCATCATCACCATTATTATAATCCACTAGGTAGGACGAATGACTCAAATATCTTCTCTCCCTTTTCGTATGTCGACCATTGTTGTTATAAAGTCTTTTAGGAGACAATCAGTCAAAAAGGATTAGTGTATATCATCATTCCCATTGATGGCCACTCTTAAATATCAAACTAAGGGTAAAGCGACGCTTTCTGGTGAGCTGGTTTACTCGTTTCAGCCGCGTTCGGCCCACTTCTTAGACAATGAATTTATTCGTTGGAGCTGATTTTTGTCTATTTTGCTAATGAGTTTATTCGTACCAGTCCGAGAAAGTGTTTAAGACCAACTCTGGAAGTCACGTGGTTGAGCCGCCGCAGATCGAATTTGCTGTTCCAACACAAACCACAGATGCTCGATTGGATTGGTGTCTGATTTGGAGTCCAGAGCAATATGTGGAAATAATCCTGATGCCCTGATGATTGTTCGAGTATCCAACCATTCTCGAATAATCTGGTAATGGTAGCATGGCCCATTGTCCTGCTGAAAGAAGACAGAGGAAAATATCTTTGTCATGAAAGGATGTACCTGGTCTGTATGATGTTAGGTAGGTCGTAGAAATCATAGTTTCCTGTACATGAATGACTGGGATCAGGGTTTCCCAGAAGAAAGTTGCCCGAAGCATGTCCCTTCTTTCAACTGCTGGTTTTCGTATCACGGTGCATCCTGGTGCCAACCTTTCTCCAGATAAACAACGCACACGTACCCATCTGTACACATGGTACAATAGGGAACAAGATTCATTAGACCAGAAGACTTCCTCCCAATCCTTCAAGGCCTAGGTTTGACGCTCGAGTGCCCATTATAGGCGTTTTTGAAGGTAAACCAAGATTGGCATGGGCACTCGCAGCGGCCTGCGGCTCCGCAGTCCATTTTCCGCAGGGCTCGATGCCCCGTGTGTTGTGGCACATTACTCTCGTCACCGCATTCAAATTACCGGCGAGTTGCGCCACAGTATCTCTTCTGTTAGCTCGTATCATAGAGGATGAAAGTCTTCGCTCTCCCCTACCATCCATGATCCATAGTCGGCCCATATTTTGCTAAAGGTTCGGGGTTTTTACCTCCTCGGACCACTTTTTGAAGGTGCTAACCACACCTGACCGTGATCATCACACAAGACTTGTCGTCTCGGAAATGCTCTGAGCCAATTACAATTTAGTCTTCTTCAAACTTGCTGCCTTTCCCATCTGAAGAACAAGAAAAACACTGATTAATAGAGCTCAGTATCAGATGTTATTTATACCATTTCATGACATTCAAACGCGTCGTCCTTTATCTGTAGTTGCTTCGATTTGCATAAAAGGTCATAATGTTTTGGATCTGCCGTCTATTATGGTTTTTTTTGATTGGAGGTTTAACGACCACCGTGAGCAACTCAATGGGCTATAAGCAGTCGCCCGTCCCTAATTTAGGGCCACTGGTTCCAGGGAAGGGAAAGAGCCAGTGCCGTAAGACAAACACAACATCCATGCCTCACCGGGACTCGAACCCGGACCCCTAACGGACGACTGATCAGAGGCCATCGCTTAGACCACTGCGGCCACCGGGGCGGCTCTATTATGGTTAACTGCTATTGCAAATTATACTGTTTCTTCCGAATGCACTGCTGCCAGGATTTATACGCAGGTTAATTTCTTGTTCGATGTGACATTCGCTTAACATTTGCCGTCCAAGAAGGCATCAGGGACTCTTAAATTTGCCTCAAAAACCTCTGAATTTCCAGGTTTTGTAAAAGCATTGTACATCGATTTCGTTTTCTGTAAGCTCATCTTTTGTCAGCAAGTTCCTGGATTAATATTCAGATGTTCGATGGAAGGCACTTCCAAAAATGACTGACTTGTAGTTAGCAAATCAAAATAGATTTTACGTGTTTACTTTGGTGGACTGTCGTTAGAGAAGGTGACGTATAGTGTATCTTCTTAGTAGAACCACAAAAAGCCGCCCCGGTGGCGCAGTGGTCTAAGGCGTTGGCCTATGATCATTCGTCCTTAAGGGGTCTGGGTTCGAATCCCGGTCAGGCATGGATGTTGTGTTTGTCTTACGGCACTGGCTCTCTCCCTTCCCTGGAGCCAGTGACCCTAAATTAGGGACGGGCGACTCGCTTATAGCCCATTGAGTTGCTCACGGTGGGTTAGTCGTGTTTATCTGTGCTCCTCAAGTTTTCGTTGGTGTGTTATTTTTCTTCGTTGTCAGTGTTCTATTTCGTGTGTGTGTTGTGTGTGAAGGTTCCGTGTTTCTTTTTATATGCCTGCCGAGCTGGTAAGTGCTTATTTTGATTAGTTTACCTTATTTTTCTGCCTTGGCCAAGCTGGCTAAGGGCTAAGCTTTTCCTCGCCATTGCAAATGGCGGCTTCCGGGGAGAATGACGTCCTAACCCTTGTTACCGGAAATGATGATCTCCCGATAACAGCTTCTCTAAATACTACTACCAATGACGAGTCAATCTCGATAAACCACTCCTCCTTGCAGCCTTTTGTTGCTGCCTTACCATCGGATATCGCCTCTTCTTCCAAGTCTCCCAGCGGCGATACGATGTCTTCTCTGAAAGCTAATGATGACGCCATGGATGTTTCGCACTCCATACCGGAATCATCTCCAAAGCAACGTAAAACTACCATCTCATATGCTGACGTAACCGCATCTAAGTCGGGACCTTCCCAGTCTTCTTTTTCTCCTGGACAATATGAGATGACGCATAATGCTGAAGTCATTGAGGTTGTCCTTAAAGAAGATACCCCTTCTGGGCTGAAATTCCTTCAAACTATGGAGAATGGTGTTGTATTTCCGAGCCTGAGAAATACAAAACTTACTGCATATACTGCTGCTCTTCGAGAGATTGTTCCTGCATCAGCCATAACTCATGTGGGCAGGAAGCCTTACAAAGTAGTTGTTTACTTCTCTACTCCTGCCCATTCCCTACATGTACTGACCAAGGGCATCTCAATTGGTGATCGTCACATCCATGCCGAACCTGTTTCACAGAGTTCCGTTGTTGTAAGCTTCTCACCAGTTCCACCTGAGGTTTCAGATGATCTCTTGATTGCCGCTCTTCTTCCTTATGGCCGGATCATTGGAGGTGTAACTACCTACTCTTCGTTTCCAGAGGTGCCAGAAGATAGATACCTACTCGGGTTTTGCCGCAATGTTCGTGTGGTCTTCCCTTCAGAGGAGCACATGCTGCGTATTCCACCCACTTTACGTGTACCCTGTTGCACGCACATTAGAGAGATATTCATCACAGTAGGCTCCGTCTGTCCGAATTGTAACGGCACGGGACATCCCCGCACTCTATGCCCTCATAATGCGAACACTCTTTCCAAGTCAACAGCACGACCTTCTTCCTCTTTGTCACGCCAATCGGCATCCTCTTCTGGTGCTAAAGACCAGCAACAGCAGACTTTTTCAAAAAGTAGTGATACATTTGTTGGTCAACCGACGTCTACAAAAAGTAGTGAGACAGCCGTTGGTCAACCGACGTCTACCAGAAGTAGTGAGACAGCCGTTGGTCAACCGACGTCTACCAGAAGTAGTGAGACAGCCGTTGGTCAACCGACGTCTATGGGTAAACCCTCGACCTCGGGTGATGCATTGGCGCCCACTTTATCTCTTCAGTCAAAAGAGGCATCAATTGTTAATCCAAAGTCTCCTATAGAGATGGTTGATGACGATTCTCGTCATACTGCTACACCGACCGTTGAGGTTGTTTCTTCAGTTCCTTTTAAATTGCCGGAAGTTCCAATTCCGGTTACAGCACAAAGTCGTGGACGGGCGAAGCGACGTAGAACTTCACGCGCTCAGAATAAGAAGTTTAGAATTACAACTATCCTTAAGGCAGGACGTGATTGTTCTAGTAGTCAGATGCTCACGTCTGAAGGCTCTATGGAATCTGATACAGATGATGGAACAATTATTCCGATCTCCTGTGAAAACGTTTTACATATTCTAGAGGCATCCTCTCTTCCACAGACACCTGTGTCTGGGGAGAAGGTGTATGCGTTCCTAATAAGTCCCCGTAGAGACAAGCTGTCTCGCAATTTTTTGGAAGGTTACTCCCACTGTCTGTCTGACACCATGAATCAAATGTTGGCGATACATTCTCATTTACGTACCGTTCCGGGCAGAGATCTGGGTGGTCCCTACTGGGCAAAGAAGTTCCGTAGCCGTCTCGCCAAGTTACAGAACGCAGCCGACAACATCCTCCAACCATCATCAGACTATTCTGTTCAAGACAGTCTCACTGAATAGTAGGGGTATGTGTACCCCTTTGGCGAATGCTTTAGTGTATGAAGACGTCCACCACCTCAAAGCAGATCTCCTACTTTTGCAAGAGACAAATTGTCTATCCACTTCACCCTTCCATTGCTGGAGGAGATGGGACTATCAGTTTCATCACGCGTATAGACTCTCTCTTCGTGGAGGTTTAGCGATTGGTGTACATAATAGATTTCGTCAAGCACTATCCTCTGTTAAAGTTCATAACCTGTGCCGAGACTTATTGCAGCGACTCACTTTCGTCCTAAATGGACAACGATATTTAGTTTTCAACATATATATTCCATGTTCCTCTACACATCTAACGTTGTTATTTTCGTCGCTCCGCACTGCACTTCAGTCAGCATTACCATCAGATCATGTGCTCATTGGAGGAGACTTTAACTGTACACTTCAACCAGAGCTCGATCGCGCTCCTTCGAGGATTGAACATCGTTCACGTCTTGTGGAGCAATTGCGATCATTAGTGTCTGATTTTGATTTACATGACGTGTTCCGACGATTGCATCCGACATCCATTTCACATACCTGGAGAGCTTCATCTGCATCCTCCTCTCTTTCTGCCAGGCTGGATCGATTTTACGCTTCTGCTCCGTTATTGCCCATTACAACGGATTGTATGCACTCTCCTACAGCTTCATCGGATCATTGTGCCATCACTATCTCCTGTAGCTCTTCATCTCGTCTGCATGTTAGACCTCGGTCATGGACACTGGACACTTCTCTCCTAGCTGATGAGAATATGTGCACCGAGATCAGAGATCTTCTTGATCATATGCGAGAGGGCCTGTCCACTGCACCTTGTGCCATCAATTACTGGCTCGAGGTAAAATCTTACCTAATTTATCTTCTCAGACGTCATTCCTTCTCCGAAGGCACGAAGCGCTCCATGGAAGAGCAAAATCTCCGAAACATCCTGTTACAGCTTGGTGCGAGTCATCCCATGTATACAGCTTACCAAGCGGATCTTAGAGCACTTCTTGAGCCTCGTGCACGTCAGGTAATTCTTCGTCTCCGTCTACAACATCTATCACCAGAGGACTGCTCCTTTGAGTTTCTATCCGCGTTAGAAGAAAAACGCCGCTCGTCGCATCAGCTTCGACTACTTCGGCGGCCTGATGGTGAAATCATCTCTGATCCGGATGCAGTTTGCTCTCAGGTTCGTCGATATTTTACTATCAAATACAGTGAAACTCCTCAGCCTTCTGTTTCTGCTTCTGCTACTTTACTCTTTGCTCTTCCCCAAGTTCCTTCCAATCTCTCTGATTCCCTTTTACAACCTATTTCGCAGACTGAACTTCGGACCATTCTTGCCTCTCTAAATTCCCGTGTTGTCCCAGGTCCAGATGGCCTTCCGCTCCTTTTCTACCGTACTTTTCTCCCTTCGTTGCTTCCATTTCTTCTCGACGCTTTCAATGCTGCTCTTTCTTCCTCTTCTCTTCCGAGGGGGTTCACAGAGGCCCATATGGTGTTATTCCCCAAGAAAGGCGATCTGCTTGACTTGGGAAACTGGCGTCCTATCTCGCTACTAAACATTGACTATAAACTCTTCACTAAACTCCTTTCCAGTCGACTCAACCAAGTTCTTCCATTTCTTCTTTCTCCCGACCAGACCTACACGGTTCCTGGTCGGTCCATCGCTTCTAATCTCAATCTCCTTCGAGATCTCCTACATCTGGCTCGTACTAACTCTGAACCACTTGCCCTCTTTAATCTTGACCAAAGAGCTGCTTTCGACAATATCTCACATTCGTATCTTTCTGCTGTTCTTATTGCTTTCGGCTTTCCTTTTGCTTTTGTTACCCCTATTCTTGCCCTTTATCAGGACGCTGCTTTCCATGTCAAGACGGACGCCTTCTTGACTGCACCTATTCCTTTTCGGCGAGGCATTCGGCAGGGTTGCCCACTTTCTGGGCAGCTCTTTGCCATTGCTTTTGAGCCGTTTCTTCGGTCTGTCCATCGAGTCTTTATAGATGCACTGCCACCGCTTACTGCAAGTACTAGGCACTTTTCTGTGACATACTCTGCATATGCTGATGACGCGACCTTTTGTGTACGGACAGACGCTCAATTCGACATCTTGCTCCAGATTTACGATCAATATTCTTCATGTTCAGCGGCATCACTTAATACATCCAAGAGTGCAGGTCTATGGAGCGGAGCGTGGGCCTCTAGGACTGACACCCCGTGGGGCGCCTCATGGACTGCTTCATCCCAGAAATTCCTTGGGGTCCATCTCGGAGTCCGTCTTTCTGCTCAAAATGAAACATGGAATGCTCTCAGAACACGCCTTACTCGAACTGCTGCCTTCTGGCGAGGTTCCCAGTTTTGTACTTCTTACTTATCAAGAGCTAGAATAGCTCAGACTTATATTCTTTCACCATGCCTATATGCATGGTCAGCTGAACGTATGCCCATTTATCACCTCAATGAAATCACTCGAATCATCTCAACGATAATATGGAACAGGTACCATTGGATCCAGGTCTCCACTCTCTGTTGTCGAGTCACTGATGGAGGTATTTCACTGCTGGACGTTCGCACCTACTATAAAGCACATAAAGTGGTTTCTTTCCTGCGGCTACTAAGTGCACCAGAGTCGCCAGTTACGCTCGTTAGAGATGTCATGATATCGCCTAGGAATTTCCGAATCACTTTCATCATGTATCTTCTAATGGATCAATCTCCTTTTTCCATTCTAAACTTTCCCCTTTCTACAAAGAGGTCCTTTCCTTTCTCCGTTCTCTACCCCTCTTCCGTGCTCCACCGGCTTCCACCACTGAACTATTAGCTGAGCCCTTGTTCTTTTCTTCCATCCTTCATCCCCCTAATGCTCCCTACTTTACTGACCTTTCCTGGCTCCCCGCCGGAATAGTATCTGTTCAGGATCTAATTTCTCCAGATCTTTCTTGGAAACCCTTCTCTGATCTTTCCCCCCTCCTCCCCCTACCTCTTCCTCTCTTTCGCTGTATGATTCCTTCCGTTCTTCAATCATTACCCTCTTCCCTAACCTTGCCTCTCAAGCTGGGTTAACTCTTGTTCCCTCTGCCTCTCTTCCTCTTCCCTTTTTCCTTTCCGTTCGGGGCTCATTACTTCCTCTCTCCAGTTTTTCTACCTTGTCTCATTGATCCACTGTATGCTACACCATTGATGATTCCAGATGTTCCGAATGTCGCCCTTTCACAAGTGTGGTCCATGTCTAATTCGCCACTATCTGTTCCAGCAGAAAGAAATATCCAATGGTTGTTTCTTCATCGGCGGTTACCAGTTCCTACCAAATTATTCAGGATGACGCTTGTTGATTCGCCTAACTGCATGTTTTGCTCTACGATTGCGGATGTAGATCATGTATATCAACATTGCACAGTGCTTCTTCCCTTGTTACATCTGACCTTCACTACTGCACAGTGCCTTAGTACTACTGATCTCTCTTTCTCAGCCTATAGCACGCTACTTAGTTCCAGTACTCTGCCTATTCCTATATCAGAGTCATGTGCTTATGTTTTCATATTAGCAAAACATGTGATTTTTTGCTACTATCAACAGCTTCGTTCTACCCCTATACAGCCTACCATCTTTCAGGCGGGAGCTGCCATGTGCAGTCAGTTCCGGAACAGACTGATTTCACGCTTGAGGCTTGCTTTCACTGTTGCTAAGGCTGCGAATCGAATCCCACACTTTATGTCAGTGTGGTCACCTTTTCGTCAATGGTTTTCTGGTCCATCAGAAGACCTTAGACTATTGTTCTGACTTCTGTGAATTTGTTTAGACTAACTAAAGTATAGTTTTGTGATTAACGTGTTCTTAGGTGCCCTCTTCATCATTGCTGCCCAATGTTACTGCGCGTCTGCATGTTTCTCACCAACAAGGTCCTGTAGGTGAGGGGTTTTTTTTTACACCACAGGCACTTAGATAAAGTTTAAAGTTTTATGTTCAACGCTTTCCTTATGTCTGCCGGGCTTTATAATTTCTGATTTATGCTCACGGTGCTGAGCAAATGTTTGTTAATGTTTAAATTTAATTATTAATTTTGCACAGTGGGGTTTTTGATCATGTTACATGTACATAAATGTATATGATCAGTCAAATACACAATGTTCAGCGAGGTTTAGCACTTTTGTTGTACAAAGAATAATTGTTCCTCGTTCAGATATTTGTACTATACCTGAAGTATAGTTGCTATGCCAAAAGCTCAGTTTTGTATATACTAATGTACTTTCCTAATTGCACTGTAAAATTTATGTTCGGCACATTTCGCATGTTGGGTCAAGATTAGATGTCTTAAGTTTTATGCTCATGGTGCGGAGCAAACGTTTTGATAGTATTTCAATTATATGTTAATGTTACACAGTGTGGTTTTTCTCATGTCACATGTGCCTACCAGGAAATAATCAGTCTTTTACATAATGTTCTGCGCTGTATTGCACATTTGCTGTACAAAGAGTCAATTTCATATTTTCATTATTTGTATTGTACCCGAAGTATAAATTTCCTGTAAAACGCAAGTTCTGTTTGTACTAATATACTTTACTCTTTGCACTGTGAAATTTACAGTTGTACCATGGAATTGTAATTCTTTATTAGTGTCTTCCCTATGCCGTTGCACCTTGTGTACATATGTTGTAGTTCATTACAAGTTAATCTATAGTATTGTGATTGAGGCACTTGTTTAAGCCTAAGTAATAGTTCTTTTTATAATTTGACAGTGTTTCACAATAGAGATATTGCATTCAATTTGTATAGAGTTCACACCATCATTGTAATTAGATTATTTATTCGCTTATCTTTCAGACACTGAAAAGTATAAGCTTTCTGCTCTTTTTCTTTTTTTCAAGATTGCTCAAAATATACATGTTTGTTTTTGCACTGTAAACTTTATAGTTATACCTTGTACTGGTGTTCACCTATTAGAGATGGCACTCTGCTGATGCACATTGCGAACATATGTTGTACATAGATTAAGTAAATCCTTCAGTCCAGTATTGTCAGTGTTATGAATTTGCTTACATTGTATATAGTGCATCCACATAGTGTAAATATCTCATCGTCATTGTAAATAGGTCATCTACTTGTTTATCTTTTGGTAACTGTTAAGCACAGGCCATCTGTATCTTCCTGTCCATGTTTGCTCCAAATAAATATTGTTGAAGCTCACTGTGGTCGTTAAACCTCCATTCAAAAAAAAAAAAAAAAAAGAACCACAAAAGTTTGTTTCAGGTCCACGTTGATAACTCACACCGAAAGTTCATAGTCGCAATTATAAATACACTAATAGATCAAGTACTATTACGTATCTCTAATCCTCAGTGAAATAAATCACATTATTGGTGTGTCCTTTTTCTTACTTGTGGATTCATTGACGATTCTCAACACATGTCGTGATATTTTTATGATAATTCCTTGGTAGATGAGACTCTTTTGGCTTTAAATTTCTTTTATGTACACTATTGCACACATACTATTGCACTATGGTTGCAGCTCTTTTAATGTTAAAATCACTATATACATGTTGATAAAATACTCATTCCATCGATGTTCCCTGTACTTATTGCACCAGTAGTTTAATTTGAAGTTTGAAAATTCATCAATGAAAATTCACATTCCATCGATGTTTAACTTGCACCACTAGATTAAAATATTTCACTAGTAAAATCCGTTAAGAAGTTTAAAATCACGGTATGCCTGATATCACCATAACTCCACTAAAACTGTAGTTGAAGCTTTTCAACCTCTAAGAGGCCATCATCAGAACACTTGTCCTAATCATATGTTGCAAACCGACCATGTGCACCAGATTCCCTACGGGGTCTCTAGTAAAGAGACCCTTCTCCCAAAATGCTTGTGACGACAACCACAGAAGTGTCGTCCGTTGCATCTGATGGCCGGACGCTTCTTGGGTCGTCTTCGATGCTTTCCTGACCTTGGCGGAAAGTAGAGCGTGACACTGTGTTACACTCCACTACATTAATTGCATAAACTTCAAGCAAAGCTTTATTAATTTTGGCAGGAGATTTTCCTAGTAAAGTTTCAATTTCAATGTAGGATCGCTACGCGGGATTTGACCTGACTCACTTTCTTCCTCTAATTAATTTTTCGGAACAGGAACAAATTAGTCAACAAACGTAGACACAACTTTGTATACTGAAGTCTGACTCAAAACTGGCGCAACGATTGGAGCCATTGCATCATTCTACGGACAGCGCCTGCGCAGTGTGCAAAACTTTTGAAATGACCTACGTACTACGACCGCCCCAAAACGGCAGTCTAGAATGAGTGGAATATTTTACTCTCACCTGTTTGAATTTATACAGCCTCTACGTGATTAGCAGAAGTCACCCTCAGTTCCCATTGTTGTCGCTAAACAAATAAGTAAGTGTTTGTATCTCCCGGTGTGATATTATTTTCTCTCATGACATCACATGCCTTCTTCGTTGAAAAGTCCAGTGATCGTCTCCAGGAAACCTTTGAAGGTAATAAATATCGCACGTCAAGATATAGATCGGAGGCTCCGTGCGCAGATCGAGCACTAATCCTTCTTTTGTTAAATTGTAAAGGGGAGGGAAGAAATTCAGACATACAGTTTCTGGCGTTATGTTATTTTGAGCGTCACAAGACATCAGAGGTCGTTAAAGTGTTAAACGATTATTGTGACGTGAGCTCGTCTGTGAGCTCGTTTTCACGTTGTATCGATGTCTTTCGTTTTGCGTAGTCAGTTTTCTGTTTGTCGGCTACTTACACCGGTTTTCATCTTCCTGTCATGATTTAATGTTAATTTTGTTGCTATTTTAAACTGCTGGGTTTGGCACTCTTTTGCCAATTGAGGCCCCTGCGTCAGTAAAGGCAAATCAACCAATCAACCAGATTAGGGACGGGCAACTGCCTTTAGCCTACTGAGTCGCTCACTGTTGTCGTTAAACCCCGAAACTAACAAAAAATCCTTTTCATATTGTAACGTACCATTGTGGTGACGCAAGAATCAAAACAAGTCCCAACTATAAGCCAAGGTCGGTGTAGATCAATCGGGAGAATAACTGGCACGGAGCAAGTAGACGTGGGGTTGGAATGGCATCCCCGACGCAAATGGGACTTTCTTCTCACATTGGCGCCCTAACGTGAACATGAAGCTCCTGGTGCTTCTTCCACATACCATCTGGAATTAATCAAAATTCCATCTTCTGCAGGGAGCTCCTTCAAGCAGGGATTGTTGGCTTACCCGGAAACCTACGATTTTGTTTCACTCCTTTCTCAAGAAGATGGTATATGTGACGTACCACTGAGGCGACGCAAGAATAAAAATGTGAAGTTGCAGCGATAAGCCAAGTTTGATGCAGTTAGGTCGGGAGAATAACTACCTCCGGAGCGAGGAGCCGTGGGTATCCAATCCACCACGTTCAACAAGAGTTTTATTTTCACACTTGCGCCGTAACGTAAAAATTAATCACCTCGCCTTGAGGTTCGAAAACAATGTGTGATGCTTTTTCCACACACATCGTCTGGAATGAACGGGAATTCTTTCTTCGCATCGAAAAATATGTGACTTTTCTTGCTCACGTCGTTTGGAATTAATTTCTTCTTTGCTTTGAAAAACGTGTCATACTTTTTCAAGACATCGTCCGGAATTGATTAGAATTCCTTCTTCTACGTTTCGAAGAATGTGTGGTGCTTCTTCCACACATCGCCTGGAATTAATGAGAATTCCTTTTTCGCTTCGAAAACTGTGTGACGCTTCTTCCACACATCGTCTGGAATTAGTGATAATTCCTTCTACGATATGATAAATGTGTGATGCTCCTTCCACAAATCCTCTGGAATTAAAGAGAACTCCTTCTTCACTTCGAAAAATGAGACGCTTCTTACGCACATGGCCTGGAATTACTGACAATTCTTTTTCTACGCTTCGAAGAATGTGATTCCTCTTACACACATCATCTGGAAGTAATGAGAATTTCTCCTTCGCTTTGAAAACTGCATGACGCTTCTTCAACACATCGTCTGGAATTAATGAGAATTCCTTTTTCTACAGTGAGTTCGTTGAAGCACGGTTTAAGCTGCTGACCTGAAAACCTACGATTCTGATCCAGCGCTTTCTCAAAGCGCGTGGAGGGATATACAGTATGTGACGTACTACAGAAGTGACGGAAGAGTAAAAACGGCTATTTAACAGTGAGAAGCCAAAGTCGGTGTAGTTCAGCCGGGAGAATAATCAATTCCGGAGCGAGGAGACGTTGGCTCGAGCTCCACAACTTGCAGAAATGGGGCTTTGTTTTCACAACATGCAAATCTTTTCGATAAGAAAAGGAATTTCTTCAGGACAGAATAATTTTCTAACCTGTCTTTTAGAGACCGAAACATCGTGAGGAACAAATGTACATGACTTTCTCCTGATGGTGAAATTTTTTGATTATCTTGGGGGAAATTTTCCTGCCGTGAAATACACAGTGTGGCAAAGAATTTTTAAGACTGGGTCTGTAAAATAAAATAGAAACAAGAAATTACAATTTGTTTTGGTTTGTTATTGAAAATAAGTCCCTCCGGTTTTAATACACTTGTTACAGCGATTTAATAATGATTCAAATGCCTGTTCCAGTTCACTTTGCGGAATTGCCTCCAAAGCACGCGTCGAAGCTGTTTGTATGGTCGAAATAACATCAAAATAACACCCTTTTAACGTCATTTTAAGTTTTGAGAATAAAGAAAAGTCGCAGGGGGCTAAATCAGGCGAATACGGTGGATGATTCAACACACAGACGTTATTTTTTGCCAAAAATCTACGAACAAGAAGTGAGGTGTGACTGGGTGCCTTATCGTGCAACAAACACAAACTATTTTCATCCCGATGTTCTGGACGAATGCGACAAATTCTGCCCATTAAAGGCCTCAAAACATTTAAACAAAACTCACCAGTAATTGTTTGTCCACTTGGAACAAATTCTTTGTGGATAATACCCTTACTATCGAAGAATGTAATGAACATTGTTTTGATTTTCGATGGAACTTTTCTTGTTTTTTTGGCTTGTGGTGAGTTTTTTGACTTCCATTCCGCTCTTTGTCGTTTTGTTTTAGAATCATATTGAAAACATCATGTTTCATCACCTGTAACAATCGATTTTAAGAAGTTTGGATCATTTTCAGCGGCTGAAATGATGTCTGTGCAATGTGCACTTCTCCTTGATTTTTGTTCATTGGTTAACGTGTGTGGAACAAATTTAGCACAGACTTTTGTTTTGCCCAAATCTTCATGCAGGATGGTTCGAATCGTTCCTTTGTTGATGTTTAAAGACTCTTCCATCATTCTCAGTGACACACATCGATTGTTTGCCACGAAATCACGCACTTTTTTCAATAATCTCAGGTGTCCTAGATGAACTTGGTCTTCCAGTATGCTTATCATCTTCTAGCGTATCTCTTCCGTCCAAAAAACGTTTGTACCACAGGAAAACATTTGATCTACTTAAACAAAACTCACCGTAAACTTGTTTCATCATTTGGTACGTTTCCGAGGCAATTTTACCAAGTTTTGCGTTAAATTTAATAACAGCCCTTTGTTCCATCTTAATAATTCAACATGAAAAAAATTTTACTTCTCTAATGAAGGGCCGTTTCGTTTGAGTTACTTTAACAACCGCGCAGTACTTTTACCAGAAAGCAAGCAGATGGTCACGGTTTATAACGCATTCGCGATTACACTGGTGGCGCCAGCGTAGGCTGAAATCTAGCGCCAGTCTTAAAAATTCTTTGACGCACTGTGTATAGCGTGTTTTTGTCTTTCATTCTGTCTCTGTATCTAAAGGATGGGTTGAAAAATCGTTCTTGTGCGTGTGCGACGGTAATCCTATATCTAACACAAGTTCTAATGGACTCTGGATGCAAAGGTATAGCCTCAACGCAACACACTGATTGGCTGATGAAAGAACGATATAAATACTGCTTTTTAGTACGAGTGAGTATCTCAAAAAAATTGCTGAGAAGATTCGAAAGAGCAGCGTGAAGATGTTTTGGCAAGAGATAACAATTAAACTTTTTTAAATTTTCTGGATGCTATATTAATTAGGAGGACTTCAAGCAGACTGTCGCCGGAAGGTATAATTATTGATGCCATTAAACGAGTTAAAATTGCTGTTTTGTATGTAATTTGCGGCAATAGTTTTAAAGGAAAACAAAATAATATCAAGATCCACGTCATGTCTCCCTCTTAATTCTCACCTACGCCGTCGTGAGTTTTTACAAAACCAATGCACATCTGTCAGTTTTGGCAAAACTAACATGAAAACAAATTGATAGGGGCAAATGTGTTCTGTCACAAAACGCTCTGACTACAGTCTTTGGTAACTTTTTCTTCTTATTTTTTTCGATAAATTCAGGTCACAGATTGCCACGACGAAAGATGCGTCAGAAAAGAAATAGAAATGACATGTTATCAAGCTTTGGAATCAAACTTGCTTTACAAGCTTTTCAAGTTAAAATAGAGGAGAAATGCGTCACCGTGTCAGAAAAACCACGAAAAATCATAACCTTTGTCAGTATAAATGAAATATTACCTGTTCGTGCGACCGGATATCCTTATTATTTCTTTTTCACTAAAATGTATCACAAGGTTGTAATCAGTCTTGAAATCGTGTGCACGTTTCTTTTTTATTTCTTCGATTGAAATGGAATGATTTCTCCAACTTTTTTATCTTTTCATAGTCCTTAAAACCTTTTGTTCGCATCTGCAAAACTTCACCATCACTAATTAATTTTTTTTTATCTAAGTATATTTTTCTAGAAGGCAGGTGATTTACAAAATACCATTTTGTGGAATTTATAATGTTATTGCCACTTTCAGAAGAAAAAGGACAAAAACGATGAATTCAGTTTCCTTTTTACGCTTTCCAACCGTAGGTTGAAGAAGCGTATATGCTCCAGCTTTGTCCGTCCGTCTGTCTGTCGTCACGATAACTCGCGTAAAAATGGTTCGATTTCGATGAAATTTTAGTATGTGGTACGGGACCACCTGGGGACGAACCCTATCGAAAATGGACGAAATGGGGTCAAAGGTCACCGCATAAGAGCGAGATCCATTCCATTGCCGTTATGCGTCATAACTTGCGTAAATATGGTTGGATGTCTATGAAATTTTAGCGTTTTGTAGGGGACCACCTGGGAACGACCCCTATTGAAAATGGGTGACGTGGGGTCAAAGGTCACAGCATAGGAGCGGGATCCCTTCCATTGCCTTTATGCGTCATAACTTGCATAAATATGGTTCAATGTCGATGAAATTTTAGTATATTGTAGGGGACCGCCTGGGAATGAACCCTATTGAAAATGGGTGAAGTGGGGTCAAAGGTCAGGACATAGTAGCGGAATGCATTCCATTGCCTTTATGCGTCATAACGTGCGTAAAAATGGTTCGATTTCGATGAAATTTTATTATGTGGTAGGGAACCACCTGGGCACGATCTTATGACGTCACAATCTCGCGCTTGATATGTTGGCGCGCGGTCACGCCATCTGTCTCATTACGTCACGCGTTGTGTGTGGATCCTGTTAAAGTTTTATGACGTCACACTCTTGCGAGCAGATGGTTGCGATTCCCATCTGCCTCATTTTTTTTTTTTTTTTTTTTTGGATTGGAGGTTTAACGACCACCGTGAGCAACTCAATGGGCTATAAGCAGTCGCCCGTCCCTAATTTGGGGTCACTGGTTCCAGGGAAGGGAGAGAGCCAGTGCCGTAAGACAAGCACAACATCCATGCCTCACCGGGATTCGAACCCGGACCCCTTAGGACGAATGATCATAGGCCAACGCCTTAGACCACTGCGCCACCGGGGCGGCCATCTGCCTCATTACGTCACGCTTTGTGTGCGTATGTTCGTCCGCACGATAACTCGCGTGAAAATTGTTCGATTTCGATGAACTTTTAGTATGTGGAAAGGGATCACCTGGGAAGGAACCCTATTGAACGTGAACGAAATGGGGTCAAAGGTTAGCACATAGGAGCGGGATACATTCCACTGCTCTTATACGTCATAACTAACGTAACAAAGATTCGATTTCGATGAAATTTTAGTATATGGTAGGGGACCACCCGGGAACAAACCCTTTTGAAAATGGGCGAAATGGGGTCAAAGGTCAGGACATACGAGCGGAATCACTTCCATCACCATTATGCGTCATAACTTATGTAAAAATTCTTCGATCTGGATAAAATGCTAGTATGTTGTAGGGGCTTGCCTATTAAATGGGCGAAATGGATTCAACGAAGCGTATTGAAAATGGGCGAAATGGAGTCAAAGGTTAGGACACAGGAGCGGAATCTATTCCATAGCCCTTATGCATCATGACTTACGTAAAAATGCTTCCATTCCGACAAAACTTTATCATGTTATTTCGGAGGTATACTGAACCGGTTCTGTAGAATATAATTGAAATGGGATCAAAGTTCAGGGCACAAGACTGAGATTTATTCCACAGCCATTATCCTCATAACTTGAGTAATGATTTCTGGTATGTTGAAAAGCGTATCATAATCAATGTATTGCATGATTTTGAAGATGACAATCCGATTTTTGGCGTAAATGTGACAAGGATGATTTTACTAACTTGCTTTTTTTTTTTTTTTTTTGGTTGGAAGTTTAACGATCACCGTGAACAACTCGATGGGCAATAAGCAGTCACCCGTCCCTAATTTAGGACCACTGCATCCATTGACGGGAGACAGCCAGTGCCTTAAGACAAACACAAAGTCCATCTCTCAGTGGGATTCGAACCGTTTACCGATCTCGGACGAATGGTCAGAAATCAGCTCTTAGACCACTGCGCCACCGGGGAGGGAGACATTTGTTTGTTTAATTGTCACCGTGAAGAACTCAATGCGCTACAAACAGTCGTCCGTCCCTAATTTATGGTCACTGGTTCCAGGAAATCGAAAGAGCCTGTGTCGTAAAACAAACACAAGATCTATGATTCATCGGGATTCGATTCCGGCCCCATCTCGGAAGAACAGTCACATGCCAGCGCTTAGACCACTACGCCCCCGGGGTGGCATTTGGGGGTTTAACGGTCGCCATAAAGGACTCAATGAGCTACAAGCAGTCGTCCATTCCTAATTTAGGGTCACTGGTTCCAGGAAATCGAAAGAGCTAGTGTCGTAAGACAAACACAAGATCTATGATTCATCGGGATTCGAATCCGGACCCATCATGGACGAACAGTCACATGCCAGCGTTTAGACCACTACGCTCCCGGGGCGGGATTTGGGGGTTTAGCGGTCACCATGAAGGACTCAATGGGCTACAAGCAGTCGTCCATTCCTAATTTAGGGTCAGTGGTTCCAGGGAAAGGGGAGAGCCAGTGCCAGTAAGACAAAGACAGCATCCATGCCTCACCGGGATTCCCATCGCGGACGAATTGCTAGACTCCGTGTTTAGACCACTACGCCCCAGGGAAGGTTTAGTTTCTTTCTCATGACGGAAACAATGTGGAAAACGTAACATACCAGCCAAGACTGGTACATTTCCAAAATGATACAAATACCGAAAAATGAATAGCGATTATCAATTTTATTCACCAACCTATTTCCTTCTGCCATACCTTTCACATATTTTTTTTCTCATAAAGAATAAGTTTTATTTAATCCTTTTAGCGATGTGTCTGAATCAAATGATGCGTTAAACTTTCTGTGTTCCCCAAGCAAAAATGTTTCCATAGTACCAGATTTCAGGAAAGCTATAGTAAAATAATTCCTTTCCCCCTATCATCTCAGAAGTACCGACCATAAATCTATCACTGGGGATAGGAGCTGGTTTCCAATCTTTTATTATTCGGTTAATGGAACAAAGCTTGATGGACAAGAGCTAGTGCCCCTGACCCGAACATTATGCCACTTTGTAGAAGAAATGACTCGAATATCTCTCTTCTTTCTTAGTTCGTCTGCAATGTTGTAGATCTTTTAGCGTTGATCAGTCAGAAAGCATAAATATCAATCATTCCCTTTGAGAAAACACAGATTTGCCGGTGACGCTGATCGAACCTCGTCCTTCTGCTCCGGAGCCGAATGCTTTCCCAACAAAGCTACACCGGCAAGTTCTTGTCACAGCTACGTGCCATCTTAACGTGTGCGTCACCTCAGTGGTATGTCACACCTTAAAGGACCACTTTTAGTAGCAAAGCAAAGGGGGAAGCAACAGTTTCTGATGCGTAGGTTCTCTCGTTCCACACGTGTTGGGCGCACTTCTTAGACAACGAATATATTCGTTAGAGATGATTTCATCTCACCATGAGAACCCCGAGTTAATTCGTTACAACCGGTTAAAGGGTTAAAACCGTTCTTAGTTACAGGTATTTACAGATCGAACCCTGCTGAAAATGGGGCAGCGTAACAACAGGCCGCTCCGAGCTCCCATCGATTCACCGTTGAAAGCGCCTAAAATGCGCATGGGAGCACCAAAACTGAACCTTAAATGACTAGAAGAAGGTCGCCTGGTCCGATGAATCTCGTTTTTCATTTACGCTTTCCAACCGTAGGTTGAAGAAGCGTACATGCTCCAGCTTTGTCCTTCCGTCTGTCTGTCCGTCCTTCCGCCCGCACGATAACTTACGTGAAAATGGTTCGATTTCGACGAAATTTTAGTATGTGGTAGGGAACTACCTGGGGACGATCCCTATTGAAAATGGGCGAAATTGGGTCAAAGGTCAGGACATAAGAGCTGGGATCCATTCCATTGCCTTCATGCTTCATAACTTGCGTAAAAATGGTTCGATTTCTATGAAATTTTAGTATGTGGTAGGGATCTACCTGGGGACGATCCCTATTGAAAATGGGCGAAATTGGGTTAAAGGTCAGGACATAAAACTGGGATCCATTCCATTGCCTTGATGCGTCATAACTTGCGTAAAAATGGTTCGATTTCTATGAAATTTTAGTATGTGGTAGGGAACCACCTGGGCGCGAACCCTATTGAAAATGGGAGAAATGGGGTCAAAGGTCAGGCAGGACATAAGAGCGGGATTTATTCCATTGCCCTTATGCGTCATAACTTGCGTAAAAATGGTTCGACTTCGATGAAATTTTAGTATGTGGTAGGGAGTCACTGGGGACGAACCCCATTGAAAATGGGCGAAATGGGGTCAAAGGTCAGGACACTGGAGGGGGATCCATTCCATTGCCCTTGTGCATCACAAGTTACCTAAAATGCTTGGATTGCAACAAAACTTTATCATGTTGTTCCGGAGGTATAGTGAACCGGTTCTGTTGAATATCAACGAAACGGGGTCAAAGGTCATTGCACAAAAGCCAGATTTATTCCACAGCCATTATTCTCATAACTTGCGTAATACTGCTTCTATTGCAACAAAACTTTATCATTTTGTTCCGGAGGTAGAGTGAACCGGTTCTGTTGAATATCATCGAAATGGGGTTAAAGGTCAGGACACAGGAGCGAGATTTATTCCACAGCCATTATCCACATAACTGGAGTAATAATTTCTGGTATGTTGGAAAGCGTATCATAATCAATGCATTGCATGATTTTACTAACTTGTTTCAGCATGCGGACGGCCAGATACGTGTGGGTCGTTTAGTTGGGGAAGTGTTGGCACCATCATGTCCCGTGGGACGAAAACGTGCCAGTGGAAGAAATGTAACGCTTTGGGCAATGCTCTGCTAAGAAACCCAGGTTCCATTCATTTATGCGCAGGAAACTGTAACATCTACCTCCTACTTAAACGTCATTGCAGGCCAGATACATCCTTTCATGGCAACGGAGTTTCCTTCTAGTGGTGCCTTCTTTCAGCAGGAAAATGCGCCGTGCCATACTGCCAGGATTGCTCAAGAATGGTTCGCGGAACACGAGGAAATTGACCTTTAAATTCCCTAGCTGTCAATTCGTGCGTAGGTCGATGACTTCCATTTGAGTGGACAGGCCTTGAGACAACTTAAATACTAAATCATCAGGAGCAGAAACTAAAGTCTCATTGTCTGACTTTCTTCCAAACACACCACCGTTGTATTAATGAGGACAATGCAGTTACAAGCAAAGTAGCTGTTATTGCTAGTCTTTCCGGACAGGATACTTTGATCTCCGTCAGAAAATCTAGTAAATAAGCGTCAGTCGGAACATCTGGTTCTTCGGGAAAGATCAGCAGTACGTTAAAATTCAGCTGAGGTAGAGCGAACAGAACATCGAAAGAACATCTAATTAGAACCAACAATCACAAACGGCAGTACAGATTCACTACGTTATCAAAAGTATCCTGATACATTCCTATCCACACACTCCCTATAATAGGAAAGGAATTAATATTCTATTGGTCCACCTGTCACAGCCTCTACTGGGAAGGCTTTCCACTTGATTTTGGTACACTGCTGCGGAATTTTCCGTTCTGCCACAACAGTATTATTCAAGTTGGTCACCGATGTCGGTAATTCGGGCTGACTCACGGTGAGCTTTCCAATTCATGTTCCATAGGTTGAGATCGTTCATGTTCTATAGGTTGATTACAAAAACAAGTTAGTAAAATCACGCAATGCATTGATTATGATACGCTTTCCAACATACCAGAAATCATTACTTAAGTTATGAGGTTAATCGCTGTGGAATAAATCTCGATCCTGTGCCCTGACCTTTGACCCCATTTCGATGATATTCAAAAGAACTGGTTCAGTATACCTCCGGAAGAACATACTAAAGGCTTGCTGCAATAGAAACATTTGTAGACAAGTTATGAGGGTAAGGCAGTGGAATAAATCTCGTTCCTGTGCCCTGACCTTTTACCCCATTTCGATTATTATATTAAACAGAACCGGTTCAGTATATCTCCGGAACAACATACTAAATTTTTGTCGCAATAGAAGCATTTTTAGTCAAGTTATGAGGATAATGGCTGTGGAATAAATCTTGCTCTGTGTCCTGACCTTGACCCCATTTCGATTATATTCAACAGAATTGGTTCAGTATACCCCCGGAACTACGCAATAGAAGCATTTTTAGTCAACTTATGAGGGAAACGGCTGTGGAATAAATATCGCTCTTGTGTCCTGACCTTTGACCCCATTCCGATGGTATTTGACAGAACCGGTTCAGTATACTTCCAGAACAACATAGTAACGTTTTGTCGTAATAGAAGAATATTTAGTCAAGTTATGAGGATAATGGCTATGGAATAAATCTGTTTCCTGTGCCTTGTCCTTTGACTCCATTTCAATGATATTAAACGAACCGGTTCAGTATACCTCCAGAACAACATCCTAAAGTTTGGCGCAATAGTAGCATTTTTAGACAAATTATGAGGATAATGGCTGTGGAATAAATCTTGCTCTTGTGCCCTGCCCTTTGACCCCATTTCGATTATATTAAACAGAACCGGTTCAGTATACCTCCGGAACAACATGATAAAGTTTTGTCGCAATCGAAGCATTTGTACCTAAGTTATGACGCATAAAGGCGATGGAATCGATCCCTCTCCTATGTTCTGACCTTTGACCCCATTTCTCTGATTTTTAATAGGGTTTGTCTCCAGGTCGTTTCCTACCATATACTAAAATTTCATCGAAATCGAACCGTTTTTACGCGAGTTATCGTGCGGACGGACGGATAGACAGATAGACGCACAAAGCTGGGGCATGTACGCTTCTTTAACCTACGGTTGGAAAGCGTAAACGACTCATCAAACTATTCCTGTACTGACCTCAATTTTTAGACGAGGCATTGTGCTGCTAATAAAGGAGTGGACCTTTGTGCTGCTAATAAAGGAGAGGACCTTCACCGAACTGTTGTCATAATGCTAGAATCAGATATTTGTCTAGAATGTCACCATAGGCACCAGGGATAAGATTGCTGGGCATTGGAACAAGGAGGCTCAACCTAAACTATGGAAAACAGCTTCTAATCATGATGCTTCCTCCCCAAAACTTTACAGTTAGCGCAACACAGTAGGGAAGGTAGCGTTGACTTGGAATTCTCCACACTTAGACTCGTCTGTCTGACGGCTAGATGGTAAAGAGTTATTTATCAGTCCATAGGCACTGGCGTTGAGTTGTACACCACTCCATAGTCACTGGCGTTGAGCTGTACACCATTCCATAGTAACTGGCGTTGAGCTGTACACCATTCCATAGTCACTGGTGTTGGGCTGTACACCACTCCATAGTCACTGGCGTTGAGCTGTACACCACTCCATAGTCACTGACGTTGAGCTGTACACCACTCCATGGTCACTGGCGTTGAGCTGCACACCACTCCATAGTCACTGGCGTTGAGCTATACACCACTCCATAGTCACTGGCGTTGAACTGTACACCACTCCATAGTCACTGGCGTTGAGCTGTACACCACTCCATAGTCACTGGCGTTGAGCTGTACACCACTCCATAGTCACTGGTGTTGGGCTGTACACCACTCCATGGTCACTGGCGTTGAGCTGCACACCACTCCATAGTCACTGGCGTTGAGCTATACACCACTCCATAGTCACTGGCGTTGAACTGTACACCACTCCATAGTCACTGGCGTTGAGCTGTACACCACTCCATAGTCACTGGCGTTGAGCTGTACACCACTCCATAGTCATTGGCGTTGAGCTGTACACCACTCCATAGTCGCTGGCGTTGGGCTGTACACCACTCCATAGTCACTGGCGTTGAGCTGTACACCAGTTTAACCGACGCTTGGAGTTCATCTTGCTGACGTTAGGCTTTAGAACGTCTACTCTGCTATGGAAATCTGTTCCCTTCATCTCTCGACGAACCGTGATGTGGTGGTGTTGCTCCCAGAGCCATTTTGGAACACGTTTCTGAGTGTTGTAACCGAGTACGGGTGATTTTATCGCACCATCTTCTTCAGTTTATAGCAGTCCCAGTCTCTCACTTTACGTGGCCTACTTGGTCGCGATTATGCTGCTGCTGTTCCGTCTAGAAAGCACAAGGCCATAATATTAGAGTGATGTTACCTCCGTTTGTGACGTCATACACGACAGCGACGTGTGTGACATCACATACGTCACTGTAGTGCTTAACGTCCTTGCCCAACTTATTTGCCCCAGTCCAACTACTTCAACCCCGGCAGGGAAGACGATCTTAGCAAAGTTGACTTATACATTAACCCTTTAACTGGCTAGAACGGTTTCCAAAAATCGACTGAAATCAACTGGGCGAATAAATTTGCTATCTAAGAAGTGGGCTGAATGCGACTGGGACGAGTTCATTAAGGAGGCATTTAGTGGTCCCAATGCAGCTCAAATGAGTGAACTGAAATACTAGAGCATCGAAAAACTTTGCTTCCTCCCTTACCATTTTTACTCAGAGTGGACATTTAGTGGTAAGATTGACACTAATCCTTTCTGGCAGATTATTCGTTAAAAGGCTGCAGCAATGGAGACGAATGTAAGAACAGAAGATGTTTGAGTCACTTATTTTTAAGTAGTGGCATGATGTCCCGGTCCGGTAGACTACCTCCTCCTGATCATGTCTTGGGTCATGGAACGAAGAACAATGGACTAGAATGGAGATTTCATCACTGTGACAGGCTTATTTTCGGTGCTGATAAGATGAGATTGGGAAAGGAATTATTTTACAATAGCTTTCGTAAAACCCCGCCGCTATGACAACAGTTCTGTTTGGGTTAGCGAAAACTTTAGGTACCGTTTGGTTCAAGTACATCGGCCGCTTAAAGGGTTAAGTTGCTGACAGTGCACAAAAATTAAACAAACACGATATTTTATCTCAACTATTTATTTCCTAATCAAATCATTAGTTCAAAATCAGAAGGAAAACATTTACATTTTAAAGGCTTCTTTACAGCACGGAGCCTTGCATAAACAGAAGAATTCAGAGATATAATTCTCCATCAATTTTAAACAGCTATAATGCAGTAGAAGAGAAGCTGTTACTTCATAGCTTTCACGTCACTTCAATCCCACGAAGCACTCCTCAGCAGATACCACATCTGCAAGGAAAATTTAAAATGACAGTTTAATAAGTAGTAATCATGCTGGGCCTAGGTGCCTCTTCTGGACTAACACGATCATCAGCAGGAACGATGAGAACGGGAGTTCGACAAGAAACAGTCAACTCGGCTTATGTGTCTCTCCTCGGCAGACAACACTGTCGGCAGCAAAGAGGAGAATGGAAGTTCGGCAAGAAGCAGTCAAACTCGGCCCATGCGCCTCTCCTCGCAGGCACAATTATCGGCAGGAAAGATCAAAACGAAAATTCAATAAGTAATAGTCATGCTTGGACTATGCGCCTTTTCTCAGTAGACGAACGAACGTTCAGCATCACGCTCTGCAGACAGTCACGTATAACCTATTCTGCATTCCTCAAACAGCATAACGCCAGCAAGAATAGCTGACTCCCTGTTTCAAAGGTTTTTATTGTTGTTTCCTCATGATGAAGAAAGACAAAGGAAAACATAAGGGTAGGCTGTGTCCGGGGACACATCAACAAGTTTTATTTACGGGAATACGTGTTTTATAGTAAGGGGTTTGAGGTTGAAGTCGGTTGATAAATGAAAGAGGAATGCAGTTAGACTATAATTTTATTTATTAAAGTGCGATGATATGAGAAGTAACAAACATATGGCATACAATTCACATCTATGCTTCGTACAAAGGTTAAGTCGATACAAGTATTGCCTAAGGTAGTTGGTGGAGAATTTATATATAGGCCGAAATTGTCTTTCATGAACTTGAGTTAGTTGGTGTTTTGTTGAACATCAATATTAAAGTCACCAGTGCGAATGATAGGCACTTGGGTATCCGGTACTATACTTGGTATGATTTTCTTGATGTTTTCAGAGTAATCGCATATGTGACGTATATTCTAAATTATAATAACTTTCCTTTTTAGTTTCTTTCCCTATGTAAATCTTAAGTTTGTTCTGAGTTATACTTCATACTTAACGTGATATCTTTTCTCTCAAACGAATACTGTTGGCAGCATAATTGAGGTTGAATTAACGTGACGTATGCCTGTTATGAGATAAGAACGAGAGATATAAACTGCGATACAACTGTTACTTGGGTAGAGCGTGAAATGTTGATTTGTGTTAGAGATGTGTTATGTGATTCCAATACTATTCTGAATTGCTATAATCTGTGATGGAGAAATGAAGCCAATTTCCGTAAGTTTGACTTCTGTTTAAATGTTTCGTATGCCGTTAAGGTTTAATTTGGGAACTCTTTCATCGTATGGTAATGTTTTAAAATAACATAAGAAGAGCGATAAAAGTTCAAGTAACGAATGATATTTACGTTATACATAGCATCCGGAACATGAAGACCGCTAGTGATGTTTGTGAAACGTTGGGATGAATGTAAACCGAACCAAGTATGAAGCGAATTTGGGCAGACACTGTCACATCAACTAAACGCATGCGACCCACATAGTCATCTTCAATTCCCAATCTGATGATGACTGAGACATTAAAGGGTTAGCGATCTGTTAGAAATTGACGTTTTTGCAAATGGCAACTCTCCCCAGTTCGTTTTGTGGGCGAAGTAATATGTTTGGAAGTGGATGGTTTGTGTTGGGCTATTGCCCTATTTCTTTTCGCCTTGAATTTGAAACCTGGCAAATGTATAAAAACTAGAATCATCCATCCAAGTTTCACTCACGTCCAAGTAGTCCATTGGTTCACGCATACTAGCTATAAAAGTGCTTGGTTGTGGCTTTACGCGTTACGCCTCTTCGGCTTTCTTTTTCTGTCTATAAACCGTACATCGTTGTGTATTAGTCGTTTTGGACTTATTCGATTCCTTTTGTGTTCTTTATTCTTCTGATATGCGTTTGTAGCATTTTGAGTCGGACTTTTGCTTCAAATATTTAGACATTTTGATTTTCTCACAAATATTTTTTTTGTTTATCACTTATAAATTTTTAAATGTTTATGAATTCTTGCTTTTCAGATAGATCTCATCCAGACGAATCGTTTCAGACCATTATCTCGTACCTCTACGAGATTTTTTTTTTTTTTTTGATTGAAGGTTTAACGACCACCGTGAGCAACTCAATGGGCTATAAGCAGTCGCCCGTCCCTAATTTAGGGTCACTGGTTCCAGGGAAGGGAGAGAGCCAGTGCCGTAAGATAAACACAACATCCATGCCTGACCGGGATTCGAACCCGGACCCTTTACGGACGAATGATCAGAGGCCATCGCTTAGGCCACTGCGCCACCGGGGCGGCCCTCTACGAGATCTTGAGTTATACTGATTTTTTTTTTCGTTTGGAGGTTTAACGACCACCGTGAGCAACTCAATGGGCTATAAGCAGTCGCCCGTCCCTAATTTAGGGTCACTGGTTCCAGGGAAGGGAGAGAGCCAGTGCCATAAGACAAACACAACATCCATGTCTCACCGGGATTCAAACCCGGACCCCGTTCGGACAAATGATCAGAGGCCATCGCTTAGACCACAGCGCCACCGGGACGGCATACTAATTTTTTTTTTTTTTTGATTGGAGGTTTAATGACCACCGTGAGCAACTCAATGGGCTATAAGCGGTCGCCCGTCCCTAATTTAGAGTCACTGGTTCCAGGGAAGGGAGAGAGCCAGTGCCGTAAGACAAACACAACATCCATGCCTCACCGGGATTCGAACCCGGACCCCGTTCGGACGAATGATCAGAGGATATCGCTTAGACCACTGCGCCACCGGGGCGGCATACTGATTTCAAAGCGCTTGATTCACCGTATTGGACCCCAAAATGCGGACGCCCTCCCCTCTTCCCGCGCATGCGCATGACCTTGAAGTGGATATTTTTAGAATTATTCGTTATTACTCTTTTTATGTCAGTTATTAGATTTTAGCTATCTGTTATAATTTAGAAATTATAAGCACTTGAAAAAGAGATTATGTTGGTCAAGTTTTCCAAGAGGGTACCTCCATGGTAGCGATTTTAAAGATGCCAAAAAATAACAAAAAAAAAAAAAACCGCAGCAGCGGCCACACAAAGAAGCCAATAAAATATTCGTTACATTATGCTTTATCTCACTTCAAACAACCGCTAAGAATTGTGCATCCAAGATTAAATAGATGTGCACCGCCGAGCCACCGGGGGCGGCAAGCACGACCGCATTTTTCGCCGCCCCGGTGGCGCAGTGGTCTAAGCGATGACCTCTGATCATCCGTCCGAAAGAGGTCCGGGTTCAAATCCCGGTGAGGTTGGAATGTTGTGTTTGCTTTACGGCACTGGCTTTCTCCCTTCCCTGGCTGGAGCCAGTGGCCCTAAATTAAGGACGGGCCACTGCTTATACCCCATTGAGTTGTTCACGATGGTTGTTAAACCTCCAATAAAAAAAAAATATTCACCTTGACGATGTACCGAAGAGGAGACGCCAAAGAAAAACAAGTGCTTTTTTTTTTTTTTTTTTTTTGATTGGAGGTTTAACGACCACCGTGAGCAACTCAATGGGCTATAAGCAGTCGTCCGTCCCTAATTTAGGGTCACTGGTTCCAGGGAAGGAGAGAGCCAGTGCCGTAAGACAAACACAACATCCATGCCTGACCGGGATTCGAACCCGGACCCCTTACGGACGAATGATCAGAGGCCAACGCCTTAGACCACTGCGCCACCGGGGCGGCAACAAGTGCTTCAAGACCTTTAGATTTTTTTTTTTTTGATTGGAGGTTTAACGACCACCGTGAGCAACTCAATGGGCTATAAGCAGTCGCCCGTCCCTAATTTAGGGTCACTGGCTCCAGGGAAGGGAGAGAGCCAGTGCTGCAAGACAAACACAACATCCATGCCTCACCGGGATTCGAACCCGGATCCCGTTCGGACGAATGATCAGAGGCCATCGCTTAGACCACTGCGCCACCGGGGCGGCCCTTTAGATTTCATTCAATGCCTCATAAACGTCCCCTTTTTTTTTTTTCTTATTGGAGGTTTAACGACTACAGTGAGCAACTCAATGGGCTATAAGCAGTCGCACGCCCACAATTTAGGGCCACTGACTCTAGGGAAGGGAGAGAGCCAGAGCTGTGAGTCAAACACAACATCCATGCCTCACCGGTATTCGAACCCGTGCCCATCTCTGACGAATGACCAGAAGCCATCGCTTAGACCACTGCGCCACCTGGGCGGCCATAAATGCCTTTCTCTGATAACTATTTCTCTCGTACCCTCGTAACGGGACAAGTGGCACACGTTTTACAAGTTTATGCTTCTCAAACACAGTGTAACAAGAGTAACAATACCGACAAAGAGTTTGTGCGACAGACAACTCATGATTAAAGAGAAAAAACACAAGTGTGATGTAACTTGCCACATCCTGTGTGCCTCCAAGTGACAATTGGTTCTACAGTCAACTTATGGGCCAGAAGCACAAAACAATAACTGTCATACATCAGAAACTGCTGACGAGTAACACTGGACTTCGTTCATTAATAAAGTCACGTTTAATGTAAACAGTTAGGAACTAGAAGAGTAATTTAATGACTGTGAGACTGTTTTCATTAAAACCATGTACTTTATACAATTCTGTAAAGTTGCATTTTCCTCTAATACACAATTATTCATTCATTAAGATGCAAATAAAAAGGTAAGTCCACCCTAGTTTTTGCTCTTTCTGGAACTAGAATAATAGAAATTTTTTTCTGCCAACAAGCAATAGGTTACTTGCATTTATTTCTAATTTCATGGGTAATTGCAGTTAAGTATGATTCAAGAATTTTCTATTAATATTTTTTGCTCTCCTGAAAACTTGACATTTTGGACTTACATGGTTCGTCCCCCTCTTCGATCACCCCCAAAGCATGGACCATGTGGGCTTCTTTCTGACCGTCTTGCCGCCCCGGTGGCTCAGTGGTCTAAGCGATGGCTTCTGATCATTCGTCCGAGATGGGTCCGGGTTCGAATCCTGGTGAGGCATGGACCCTGTGTTGTCCTACGGTGCTAGCTCTGTCCCTTCCCTGGAACCAGTGGACCTAAATTAGGGACGGGCATCTGCTTATAGCCCACTGAGTTGCTCATGGTGGTCGTTAAACCTCTAATCAATCAATCAATCAATCTGGCCGTCTCCCAATATTTCCTACAACGTACTGAAAAATGTTCCAACCAATTCGTGACGCGGATTCTGTTAAATCTTCATCCGGTTTGTTGTACCCCGAAAACCGCCCCGATCGTTGAGTGGTCAGAGGCGCTGGCTTCTCTCCAGTGTCCACAGATGGGCCAGGGTTTGAGCTCTGGATGAGTCATGGTTGATGTGTTCATCAAAAGGCGTTGGCTCTGATTCTTTCATGGATAGATTAGCCCTAATTTAGGTACGGGCTTATAGCTTTCTAAGGGTGGTTGAACCCGAAAGGGCCGCCCCGGTGGCGCAGTGGTCTAAGGCGTTGGCCTCTGATCATTCGTCCGTAAGGGGTCCGGGTTCGAATCCCGGTCAGGCATGGATGTTGTGTTTGTCTTACGGCACTGGCTCTCTCCCTTCCCTGGAACCAGTGACCCTAAATTAGGGACGGGCGACTGCTTATAGCCCATTGAGTTGCTCACGGTGGTCGTTAAACCTCCAATCAAAAAAAAAAAAAAAAAAAAACCCGAAAGGGCAATAACAAGAAGTTCAATGGGGTCGTAGCTAAAAGCTTTAGAAGACGGTCGTGTCCCTACAGATACAATATCGTCCATGAGGTGTGACCTACTACAGAGGTGAATCATGTGTCAAGACGACAAATCTGCAGTGGTACATTCTTTCCGTATAGCTTAGCTGGGAGAGCAACTTACTCCGGAGTGAGCGGGCCCGATTTCGATCCCCTCACAGACCAATTTGTGTTTTCGCGGAGATGAAGGGCGCAGAGAGTGTTGGCGAGTGTAGCGTTTACGATATTTATCCCTAATCGTATTTTACTTTTGTTAAACAGTGTATATGATTTTGTTTTTAGAGACCTTTCCAAAGGCTTAAGCGCCTAAAGCATCTTTCTTTCAACACCATTTCAGGTAAGTGTCAATATCTAGTTATAACGAAGATGAAAACAGTGATATGACATTAAAGTACACCGTATAATGATGTCCAAAGTTGTAAACCACTGCCCGAGGAAATGGCCATTTTCTCAAGAAGGGGCCTGCCCACTTGACACGTTGTTCCAATAGCACCCACTTGGCCCACTGTTCTATGTTGACCCCCTTCGGAAGGTTATCTTTTTCATCCTGTCACACAAACAAAATGAGTAACCGGGATTTAGAATGGGTAGGTGGGGATGATGAATAGGCAACGGGCACGTTCGTGACGAGAATCTTATTAAGCGGTTTCTCGTTTCTCTAATTTGTTTTAGGTCTAGTTCTCATTGCGCTGTAATGAGGATGTTAAAAGAATAAATGCTAATTTGTCACTTTTACTTCGCTGCTTTGTTAAAACGCAAACGTTATCTCTTAATTACCACCACTTTGCATGCAAAGTGCCAGCATTACTTTCACTGCCATTCACAACAAAGCTAATGTGTTGAGCATCGCGAGGGCATGTCATTGTTCTTTGTTGTTCCTGCAAACATTTGCACTAAGTACTGATTGATGCTTGTCAGAGGGAATAATGAAACACGAATGATGAGCTTTATGAACGAATTAACATTATGAAATTTCTAAAGAAAGTATCAGTTCCATTGTTTTGTCTAAGAAGTACACGGTGATTCATAATTATTGTCAGGACTTCTGTGGCATATAATCGGAAAACGGTAAACAACAAACTAAAACCGCAAACAGAATATCACATATTACAGCTAAAAGTTTTATTAATACAGACAATTGATGTGGATTAGGCACATCAAACAGAAGTCACCGCTGTTTCCACGTTTATAAGTGAGTCACGAAAAAATTCTCAACGGCCGACGTCAGGAATCGAACCCAGGGTATTGCAGTTACGCGCTGGATATGCTACCACTGCATCACAGCGGTCTCAAATTCCTCCAGACTCACATACGACTAACTGCCAAGCCACTTGGCAGGTTGCTTCCTGAAGCCCCGCACAATGCTGGTGTTTCACCAAAGATGGTAAGAAGCAACTGAACAAATAACTAGGAGGCGAATGAATAATTAATACAGACAATTGACGTGGATTAGAAACATCAAACAGAAGTCATCGCTCTTCCCACGTTTATAAGTAAGTCACGGAAAAATTCTCATCGGTCGCCACCGGGAATCGAACTCAGTGTCTTCCAGTTACGCGCTGGACATACTACCACTGCACCACAGCGACCTCAAATTCCTCCAGACTCACATAGGACTAACTGCCCAGCTACTTGGCAGGTTGCTTCCTGAAGCCCCGCACAATGCTGGTGTTTCACCAAAGATGGTAAGAAGCAACTGAACAAAAAACTAGGAGGCGAATGAATAATTAATACAGACAATTGACGTGGATTAGAAACATCAAACAGAAGTAATCGCTCTTCCCACGTTTGTAAGTAAGTCACGGAAAAATTCTCATCGGTCGCCACCGGGAATCGAACCCAGGGTCTTCCAGTTATGCGCTGGACATACTACCACTGCACCACAGCGGCCTCAAATTCCTCCGGACTAACTGCCCAGCTACTTGGCAGGTTGCTTCTTGGAGCCCCGCACAATGCTCTATGTCGTATATGAGTCTGAAGGAATTTGAGGCCGCTGTGGTGCAGTGGTAGCATGTCCGGCGCATAACTGGAAGACCCTGGGTTCGATTCCTGGTGGCGGAAGATAAGATTTTTTCCGTGACTCACTTAGAAACGTGGAAAGAGCGATGACTTATGTTTCGTAAAAGTTTTATTTCCTGCAGAACCGATACATCAGATTGTTAAACCACTTCGACATGCGCGCCTTTCGTGGCACGTAAGATATCCAAGCGATAATCAATTTCCCTCCAAGTATCTTTCGTGGCACGTAAGATATCCAAGCGATAATCAATTTCCCTCCAAGTGTCTTTCGTGGCACGTAAGATATCCAAGCGATAATCAATTTCCCGCCAAGTGCCTTTCGTGGCACGTAAGATATCCAAGCGATAATCAATTTCCCTCCAAGTGTCTTTCGTGGCACGTAAGATATCCAAGCGATAATCAATTTCCCTCCAAGTGTCTTTCGTGGCACGTAAGATATCCAAGCGATAATCAATTTCCCGCCAAGTGCCTTTCGTGGCACGTAAGATATCCAAGCGATAATCAATTTTCCTCCAAGTGTCTTTCGTGGCACGTAAAATATCCAAGCGATAATCAATTTCACGCCAAGTGCCTTTCGTGGCACGTAAGATATCCAAGCGATAATCAATTTCCCGCCAAGTGTCTTTCGTGGCACGTAAGATATCCAAGCGATAATCAATTTCCCTCCAAGTGTCTTTCGTGGCACGTAAGATATCCAAGCGATAATCAATTTCCCGCCAAGTGCCTTTCGTGGCACGTAAGATATCCAAGCGATAATCAATTTCCCTCCAAGTGTCTTTCGTGGCACGTAAAATATCCAAGCGATAATCAATTTCACGCCAAGTGCCTTTCGTGGCACGTAAGATATCCAAGCGATAATCAATTTCCCGCCAAGTGTCTTTCGTGGCACGTAAGATATCCAAGCGATAATCAATTTCCCTCCAAGTGTCTTTCGTGGCACGTAAGATATCCAAGCGATAATCAATTTCCCGCCAAGTGCCTTTCGTGGCACGTAAGATATCCAAGCGATAATCAATTTCCCTCCAAGTGTCTTTCGTGGCACGTAAAATATCCAAGCGATAATCAATTTCCCTCCAAGTGTCTTTCGTGGCACGTAAGATATCCAAGCGATAATCAATTTCCCGCCAAGTGCCTTTCGTGGCACGTAAGATATCCAAGCGATAATCAATTTCCCTCCAAGTGTCTTTCGTGGCACGTAAGATATCCAAGCGATAATCAATTTCCCGCCAAGTGTTCGCCCGCATTTTCTGAGTTACTGTTGCTATCGCAGCAACTGTTCTGATCTTCAGGTCATCGAGGGAGGTCACAGGGGTCTTGTAAACGATATTTTCCACTTATCCCCGCAAGACAAATTCCAGTGGCGTAATATCAGGCGAGCGCCCGGGGCCACAAAATGGGTCCACTACGCCAAACCCAGCGAACAGAAAAATGCAAGTCAAGAAATTCTCGGACAATAACAGCCCAACGCGGCGGTGCGCCATCGTGCTCGAACACCACATTGGGCTGCCGATCTTCCAACTCAGGTGACAGATACAGCTGTAGCATGTCCAGATAGGTCACCATTTTCACTGTTTTCTACACAAAGAAAAATGGCCCAAACATGACACAAAGCGCACCAGACTTTCACCTCTTGACTATCTCGTTCGACTTCTCCAATGGCGTGAGGGTTTTCGGAGCCCTATATTCAACAGTTATGCCAATGTACCCCTTCCTGAGACGAAAAACGTTGCTTCATCACTAAATACCCAAATATCTATTTAAAAAATACTAAATATCTATTTTCCCTTCAGTTCACTGATGATCAAAGGCCTCCTTGTCTCTGCCTTTCGCTGGCTGTTGATCGTAGTTGTCTGCCATTTTTTTGTATCTCATCCAACCATCTGTGTCTAGGACTTCTTCTTCTTTTTCCTGAAGTATACAGCTTCTTTGAGAAGCTTGCTGAATTATCGCAACTGCTTTGTTTTAACTGAAATCCCTGTTAGCTTAAAACTTAACAGTAGGAAATACTAGCATCTTTAAAGCACAGAAATGTCACTTAAAGAATACGTTTAGAGTTTCAGTGAAAATAAGGTCTACTTACAGATTCTGACTTTATTTATGAGTGTCATATGCCACTTATAGTCCAATCGTCTTTAGCACATAAAAAGATGCGTTGCATATAATTTCGCTTGGTAATCAATAGACTATCTCGTCAATATCGGTATACCGTAACTGCCTATAACACAACAATTTAAAGCTTTAATATCAGTGAAGCACAATATTCGCCGCCCCGGTGGCGCAGTGGTCTAAGCGATGGCCTCTGATCATTCGTCCGAACGGGGTCCGGGTTCGAATCCCGGTGAGGCATGGATGTTGTGTTTGACTTACGGCACTGATCTCTCCCTACCCTGAAACCAGTGATCCTAAATTAGGGACGGGCGACTGCTTATAGCCCATTGAGTTGCTCACGATGGTCGTTAAACCCCCAATAAAAAAAATGCACAATATTCAAAGCGAAACAAAACTTACGAAATCAAGTTCTCTAATCAGTCTCTCTCCAGTGCAATTACAGGCCACGGGTGGGCTAGTGGGCAACGTTCGTGACTGCCTTGGAGAAGACCTCAGATTTGATCCCAGGCAGCTACGAACGCTCTATCCACTAAATATCCGCCGTGCGTCGGATATTTAATGACCCCGGGTACTGGCTCCCCGGTAATACATAAGGACATCTTCCTCCCTCTTTCTAATTCGCTTACATGTCACTTTCCTATCGGGCACCCTAGCCCAAATCTCCAAGCTTCCTATTTCTAAATGTTGTTTAAGATCTGGGATCAGACACTGCCTTCCTAAAATCCTCTATATATGATATGATATGATCCACTGCAATTACAGAAGATGTTCAAACACATTTGGAACGCTTTTGATAAGAAATTACAGAAAATAAAAGAAGTTCAAAGAATTGAAATTGGCAACAGCATATTAGATGAACACGAGAGAAAAATGTGATGCAGTTAAATATCGTCTGCTAAGAAAATGGTGCACGTAAGCAAGCTGTGGAAAAAAGGTTACGTTTTTGCTCTTTACGAAGACAAATATTCGTATTGTTTAATAAAAAACGCTGTGGAAATCATGGAATTATTATTTTTAAATGTAAAATAAGCAATATTATTATTAATAAAGGGAAAATCATAAATCGTTGCATTTAACAGGAAAAATAACACCAAATGAATATCCAAAGAAGGTACGTGCTTTGTGGACTATTTCAAAAGTAAGGTCTCTGTTCTTAAAAGAAAATCCATGGACCCAAAGAACACCAAACGAATATCCAAAGAAGGTACGTGCTTTGACGACTATTACAAAAGTAAGGTCTCTGTTTTAAAAAAAATCCATCGACCCGAAGAACACCAAACGAATATCCAAAGAAGGTACGTGCTTTGACGACTATTTCAAAAGTAAGGTCTCTGTTCTTAAAAGAAAATCCATCGACCCAAAGAACACCAAACGAATATCCAAAGAAGGTACGTACTTTGACGACTATTTCAAAAGTAAGGTCTCTGTTCTTAAAAGAAAATCCATCGACCTAAAGAACACCAAACGAATATCCAAAGAAGGTACGTACTTTGACGACTATTTCAAAAGTAAGGTCTTTGGTTGTAACGTACCAGGAGATGTGACGTACCTGCCAGAAGGACGCATAAAGGCAGATAGGAATCAGAATAAAACGTCCGCGTAGCTCAATTGGTAGAGTGACTTATTCCTGAATGAGTGGATCCGGGTTCGAATCCTGGCGTGGACAGAAATGACGGAGAAATTTACTTCGTTATATGGTCTTAAAAGAAAATCCATCGACCCAAAGAACACCAAACGAATATCCAAAGAGTGTACGTGCTTTGACGACTATTTCAAAAGTAAGGTCTCTGTTCTTAAAAGAAAATCCATCTACCCAAAGAACACCAAACGAATATCCAAAGAAGGTACGTGCTTTGACGACTATTTCAAAAGTAAGGTCTCTGTTCTTAAAAGAAAATCCATCGACCCAAAGAACACCAAACGAATATCCAAAGAAGGTACGTACTTTGAAGACTATTTCAAAAGTAAGCTCTTTGGTCTTAAAAGAAAATCCATCGACCCAAAGAACACCAAACGAATATCCAAAGAAGGTACGTGCTTTGACGACTATTTCAAAAGTAAGGTCTCTGTTCTTAAAAGAAAATCCACCGCCCAAAAGAGCAATTACTAAGTCGTTAAAAATCTCTACTTCTTTACTCTCTCCTTTCTCTCTTCGCGAACTCCGCGAGGCGTTCGCTACTCTCAATCCTCATGCCGCTCCTGGACCTGACGGCCTTCCTCTGTCCTTTTATCGTGCTTTTCTACCGTGCCTTCTGCCTTTTCTGTCTGCGTGTTTCTCGTCTGCTTTTTCCTCTCCTGCGTTACCGCCCGACTTTACTTTGGCACACATCATCCTCCTTCCTAAGAAGGGTGACCTCTTGGATCTTGGAAACTGGCGCCCTATCTCCATCCTAAACACTGACTATAAGTTCTATACAAAACTCTTATCCCGTCGCCTTAATTCTGTTCTCTCTTTCGTTATTTCTCCTGACCAGACATACACTGTGCTTGGTCGGACTATTTCCACTAACGTTTCTCTTCTCCTTCATCTTCACTTCCTCGCTCGCTCTTTTTCTGAACCTCTTGCCTTTCTCAATCTGGATCAAAAGTCCGCTTTTGATAACGTTTCTCATTTTTATCTCTCTGCTGTCCTTTCACAATTTGGCTTTCCTCCTACTTTTTCTTCCGCACTCTTGGCCCTTTATCAGGGCGCCAGTTTCCATGTTCGAGCGGCCACATTTCTAACCGCTCCAATTCCGTTTAAGCGAGGCATCCGGCAAGGATGTCCGCTCTCCGGCCAGCTATTCGCTCTCGCTTTTGAGCCTTTCCTGTTAGCAGCCCGAAGATCACTCCTGGATGTCCTACCGCCGACAGTGGCTAGTACTCGTCATCATCGAATAATTTTCACCGCCTATGCTGATGATGTGACCTTTTGCGTCCGGGATGAATCTCAATTTGATCGCCTGTATTCTGTATATCAACAGTATGTTGCATTATATGGAGCAGCGCTGAATGCCACTAAAAGTACTGGCTTATGGTGCGGGGCATGGGCTGCCCGCACCGATGCTCCTTGGGGTGCGCAGTGGACAGCCACTACACAGAAGATCCTCGGTGCGTATGTCGGATTGCCCTTGGCTTCTGCATCTGCCTCCTGGACTGCTCTTCTTCCCCGGATACAACGGACTGCTGCCTACTGGAGTAAGGCCCGCCCTTTCACATCGTTCCGTCAACGAGCAGCCGTTGTTCGTCGTCAACTTATCTCTCTTTGCAAATACTCTTGGATGTCGACGGTTGTGCCCGTGTCACAAATGATGACCATCACTCGCCTCTCAACTTCCGTCATCTGGTCTTCACATCACTGGGACTGGGTTAAACCTGCCACGCTTCATCTGCCAGCCTCTTTGGGTGGCATCCAGCTTCCTGATCCAGCTTTCCCTTATAAAATACATCGCATTATTCATTTCATTCGCCTTGCCACTTCAACTGTTCCGTCCCTTACCACTACCTTGAATGTTCTAGCTTCTTTCCGTGACCCATCTTTCACCTTCCTACTGTTTCTGAAGATGGATGCATACTCTCTTCTCCCGTCCCACCTCCCTCCTGTCCTGCGAGAGGGCCTTTCTCTCTTTCGTTCGCTTCCTCTTCTCCGTTCATTTCCTTCTTCAACTCTTGATCTCCTAGATGAACCTCTCTTCTTCTCTTCTCTTATTCACCCTCCTAACCTCCCTTACTTTTACTTTCCTCATTGGATCCGCTCTGGTGTGATAACTGTCCGTTCTCTCGTAACTTCTGATCTAACCTGGAGATCTCTTTCTTCCCTGTTTCTATCTCCAACCATTACTCTTGCTAACGAATATCTTCTTCTTCGCACAGCGCTTTGGAGCCTCTTTCCACTCCTCGCTTCACCTAATGGTCTCTTCTCGGTCCCCTCTGCTCCTCTTTCCCTACCGTTCTTTCTCCTCATTCGTAGCTCCCCGGTTCTAGTTACTTCTCTCTCCTCCTCTTCTCTTTATTGGCTTCTTCTTTCCCCTCCCGCACTTCCACTTTCTGTGCATTCTGCTCCTCCTTCTCTTCTCCCCGCCATCTGGACAGCATCTACCTCTCTCCTTTCCTCCTTTCTTGAACTCAATGTCCATTGGCAATTTCTTCACCTTCGTCTCCCCGCCCCATCAGTACTATTTCGCATGACTCTTCTCACCTCTCCACAATGCTCCTTTTGCCCTGAAGTCAGCGACGTCCAACATCAATACCTATTCTGCCCCGTTCTCCTGCCAGTCCTAAACACAGCATTTCGTCTTGCTGATCGAATTTGTGCTCGATCGTTACCATTTCTTGCATATGCTTGGCTACTCCAAACAAAGCATCCACCTACTCACTTGCCTCCTGTGTGTCGTTATATTTTTCTTCTTGTGAAGTTCACTGTCTATGCTTTCCATCTTCAACAACGCTTCCCCGCTTTTATTCCACCTCCTCAGGAGGCAAGTGCTATCATTCGGAGACGCTTCCTAGCACGGTTAACCTCTCGCCTCCAAATGGAACACTCTCGTGCTGCCTCAACAAACACCGATAGCGTTTTTCAATCCACTTGGGCCCAATCGGCTGGGTGGTTCCATATCCACAATTTGCAGTTACATCTCAACCTATAAGTGGGATTTTTGTTGTCGCCCACGTTCACTGTAACAAATCATGTTTTTACGTATTAATTTTGGTGCTTCGCTATTTGTGATTTTTGTGTTTTAATGTGCCATTGAAGATAGCTCACCATGTTTCCCATGTTCTCTTCGATAATGTTGGGTTTTATGTTGTTGTATATAATTCTTCCTTCTGCACAGTTTACTGCCCACGCAATGTCCCCTTCATTATGTTGAATATTTTTTTAAAATATTAGTCACTGTGTGTATAATTTAATGTAACAAGATGTCCTTCTGAGTACATTTAGCGTTATTTCCTCTTGTCACTGAATACTTCTGTACATATGTTGTAAATTTTGAATGTAGCATCACTGTTGCATTTCTGTGAATTAGTACCTAATGTTTAATCTTTAGTATGGTAGTTATGCTTAATTGGAATTTGTGCATAGTATAGAATCATGTCTTGCCCTGTCTACAATACTGTAGGTAAACATTTTCGTTTGTATCGCTCGTGCTTTATTGTCTGCCTCTCTTTCGCCCTACGTGGCGAAATAAGTTTTTTTGTTTTTTTTTTTTATGATTTTAACAATATTTTGTTTTACGTTTCACTGGAACTTTCCAGCTGATGTATATACCGCTGTATTTATTGGCAGAATTCCATTGTCATGTACATAGAAATGTTATTTTACTGAAGAATAAAGGCAATTTTGAAATGTAAGCAAAGTATGGTTTGAGGAATAAGTAATGTCGGTTTTTTCAAACGTTGGAAAACTTTATTTCGCAACTGTAAAAAATAACCATATAATCAATAATGTATTCGCCACTAACATTTACAACGGCTTCCCATCGTTCAACAAGTTGTTCGATGCCTCGGCAATAGAATTATGCTGGTCGTGACCCGAAGAAGTCGTCCAACCACGTCCGCATTTGCACGTCATTATTGAACGACACGCCGCGCAAATTGTTGGAAAACCATCGAAACAGATGAAAATCCGATGGAGCCAAGTCCGGAGAATAGGGAGGGTGCGGCAGAACTTCCCAATTGAGCGCTTGAATGGCGGTTTTGAACATATTGGCGATGTGGGGCCTAGCGTTGTCTTGTTGCAGCAGAATACCATGTCGCCGGTCGAGTCTCTTTTGTTGCATTGCGTCGTGGAGTCGATGTAGTTGTTGAATATAGATGTCCGCGTTGCTCGTCTCATTGTTCCAAAGAAGTTCGTAGCGGATGATGCCCTGCCAATCCCACCAGACACACAGCATGGTTTCTCCGAGGTTGCAACTCTTGTTTTGCTCGCGGAGTTTCGTGTTTCGTGGGACTGAACCATTCTTTTCGCTGCTTCATGTTGACGTACAGACACCATTTTTCGTCGCCGGTAACGATGCGGTACAGAAATCTTGCCTTGTGACCACGAGGAGCCCTGTGACGAGCAAGCAAACCGGCAGCAATTGTGGAACGTTGATTTCTGTTGTTGTCGTTCAAAACGTGGGGAACCCAAGCGCCGAGCTTATGAACTTTTCCCATCGCATGAAGGTGATTCACGACTGTCTTCTGATCACTGGTCGATTGACGTGGTCGATTGACGTGGGTTTTCGTGCATCATCTGGTTCAATTGCTCTTCATCTAACTAAACCGGGCAACCGAGGCGATCCATGTCCTTAAGTTTGAAATTGCCAGATTTAAAGGGCGAAAACCACCGTTGAACTATCCTTTCAGTCACAGCATCTTCACCGTAGAAAGCACAAATCTCGGGAACAACTTTCGTGGCTTTGGTCCCTCGATTAAACGCGAAAAGCATCAGATGTCCTTAATGCTCCTTTTTGTCCACTTGGTATTCCATTTCAATGACCCGGAAACCAAATAAAATTAAATCAAATCGCACACATTAGCATGTAGAGCCAACACGTATCTATCGCATAGTATATCACATGTTGCCACAATATTTTATTCTGGCACACAAATAGAACTGTGGAAAAAACCGACATTACTCATTCCTCAACCCAATGATAAACAAAGATTTGAATCTGAAAAAAACAACAACAGAAAAACATTATGTTCACCGCCTTTTGCCCAGGCACATGACTGAGCTCAGAACACGGAGTAGACATCTCTATGAAAATAATTTAGCCGGAGACAGATGGAAATTCATTGTGACTGTTGAATAAGAATGGGTCTACCTAAACGATTGTAACAAGAAACAAGTTAGTAAAATCATGCAATGCATTGATTATGATACGCTTTCCAGCATACCAGAAATCATTCCTCAAGTTATGAGGATAATGGTTGTGGAATAAATCTCGCTCCTGTGCCCTAACCTTTGATCCCATTTCGATGATATTCAACAGAAACTGTTCAGTATACCTCCGGAATAACATACTAAAGTTTTGTCGCAATAGAACCATTTTTACGTAAGTTAAGACGCACAAGATCGAAAGAATGGATCCTCTCCTATGTCCTGAACTTCGACCCCTTTTCGTCCATTTTCAATAGGGTTCCTTCCCAGGTTATCGCCTACCACATACTAAAATTTCATCGAAATCGAACTATTGTTTCGGTAGGTATCGTGAGGACAGGCAGACGGATAAAGCTGGAGCATATACGCTTCTTCAACCTACGGTTGGAAAGCGTAAACAAGTTAGTAAAATCATGCAATGCATTAATTATGATACGCTTTCCAACATACCAGGATTCATTACTCAAGTTATAAATATAATGGCTGTGGAATAAATCTCACTCCTGTGTCCTGACCTTTGACTCCATTTCGATGATATTCAACAGAACCGGTTCAGTATACCTCCGGAACAACATGATAACGTTTTGTCCCAATCGAAGCATTTTTATGTAAGTTATGACGCATGAGGGCGATGGAATTGATCACCTCCTATGTCCTGACCTTTGACTCCATTTCGCACTTTTTCAATAGGGTTCGTCCCCAGGTTGTCCCCTACCACATACTAAAATTTCATTGAAATCGAACAATTTTTACGCGAGTTATCGTGCAGTCGGACAGACTGACAAAGCTGGAGTATGTATGGTGTTCAACCTATGACTGGAAACCGTAAAAAACGTAGATTCACTATCGCAAAAGAGCAGAAAGAGACTTATAAACATGGTTTTAAGAATCCAAAAAATGTTTGAGTAAAGGATTCATGATTATTGTTCGTTTCTTGTACAATGGGAAATTAAAGTTAAGAAAAGTTAAAAAGAATATTAAAATCAATTCTACATATTACTAAAATAATGTTTTAACTCCTACATTTAAAGAGGAAATACCATTCCTTTATCCACAGAGCCTCCAAAGAGTAGGACTCCATCAGGATAAGGATACCAGTCTTACATCCAAATGTATCACACTGTTTCTTGACATCAAAAAAGAGATGGGTATCAAATCTATACCTTTTGCTCATGTTCCATCAAAGTCCCCTAATGACTCACCAATGAACTATCGTATCTTCGGACTGTTAAAAAGAGTGCGTTATCTTAACGAGACCTAAAACAATGATTGGACTATGGAAAACAGCGGAAGAGAAATGGAATAAAATAACACTACCAATTTTGAGAAATTGTGGCGTAAAAGTCTCTTCGACTTGTAAGCTGTTTTAACACGTCAATACACTAGGAAATAGTTCCATAAATGAAAGAAACCTTAACGGCCAGACGAAACATGTAAACAGAAGTCAACTTACGGAAAATGTCCTTTATTCACGATGAAATGCACTACACTCTCCACACATTTATCACACCACTCTTTTCAATCAACATCCGTTTATAAAACAACACTCTCAATAATCGCTCTCAATACTCGCTCTTCATAATCGCTCTCAATAACACCTCCCATACAACAGTTCAGTAATCGCTTTTATCTCTTGTTCTTATCTCATAACAGGCATACGTCACGTGCATTCAACCTCAATTGTTGCCAAACGCATTCATTTGAGGGAAAAGATATTTCGTTAAGCGTGAAGAATACTGAGAATAAAGTCAAGATTTACATAGGGATAGAAACTAAAAAAGGAAAGTTAATCTAGAATATACGTCACAAAATGCTTTACTGTCTTGGAAATCCAGATGAAAGTTCATTGTCCAGACACAAGGTTATGAGATAGAACATTTAAAAAACAATTAATTTTATTTTAAATATTAATTGTATTCCTGCAAAATCGTTCTAAAATGTGTGAACCAGAGGTGGAAACGGGTCACTGGTCAACGGATCGAGAGTTTCTAACGGGTCAAACGGATCAAGTCAAGGTGTTCCTAAAAAAACCAAGAAAGATGACACCGAATTTTTGGGTGTAATAAGCACGTCTTTTGAATCCGTTCTGACGCAAATTAAATTTATCAAAGCTATTCAAAGTAAATGGAACCGGTATGGAAAACAATAGTATCTCATGGAAGAAAGAAGTTTTTCAATCGGGTTTTTAATCCCTCAGATATTGCTGTAAACGGAATCGTGTGCTTACGCCCTGTGGTTGAAGACTTGTGCGTTAAGAAACATATGAATTTATTTGAGAAACATTTCGCACCCGGAACGCTCTCCAACACAGAAAGAATTTCTCAAATCGGACTCTTAGAAACAGAGATATCGAAAAAAATAAGATGTGACTTTACGTCCTCTGGTGGGAAAATCATGCAGTATTTTAGGAAGAAAGTATTCTCAAAAGGTTTTTCAATATGAGTGGCATCGGTCCATGAAAAAAAATTTAGTCGAATTTTCAGGAGCCCAGATTTTGCTACAAAAACATCAGCAACAGAAATTAACACTTATGCCCCCTGGTGACCAAACCATTCTTTACCAAACATTAGAAATTATATGAAAAATATTTCCCATCAGGTGTTGTGTGCGATACAGGAAGAATTTTTCAAATCAGAGTTTTAGAAGCAGAAATAACACAGAAAACGCAATTTACCTTTGTGCCCCCTAGCGGAAAGTCTATGATTTACTTGAAAATTTTGAATTCACATGGAAAACATTTCGCATCGGAAACACTATCCAACAAAGAAGGAATTTTTCAAATCGGACTCCTAAAAGTAGAGATATTGACAAAAATAAGATATACTTCTACGCCCCATGGCGTAGAAACCATGCATTATTTTAAGAAGAAAGGGCTCCTAAAAGGTTTGTCGACATGAGTAGTATCAGTCTGCAAACGAGTTTTTTTTCAGTCGAGATTTTAGAAACTCATATTTTGCTGCAAATACATCAGAAGCGGAAATTAAAGCTTACGCCACCTAGAGGCCAAAACATTTTTTACAAAAATTAGAAATTATGTGCAGAGGATTTCCCATGAGAAGCTGTATCCGGTGCAGAAATAATTTTTCCAGTCGGAGATTTAGAAGCAGATATTTAGGGGGAAAATAACTTACCTTCACGTCCCCTAGGGGAAAGTCTATGAATTACTTGAACACTTTTAAAATATATGAAAAACATGTCACATTGAAAACACTATCCACCAAAGAAGGAATTTTTCAATTCGAACTCCTAGAAGTAGAGATATTGATAAAAATAAGATATACATCTACGCCCCCTGGCGGAGAAACCATGACATATTTTAAGAAGAAAATATTCCTAAAAGGTTTATCGACGTGAGTGGCATCGGGCCCCGAAATAATATTTTCAATCCAGATTTTAGAAGCTCAGATTTTATGGCAAATACATCAGAAGCAAAAATTAACACTTACGCCCCCTGGTGGTCAAGGTATCCTTTACCAAAAATTTTAATTATATGCAAATGATTTTCCATCAGGAGCTGCATCCGTTAAAAAAACATTTTCCAAATCGGAGTTTTAGAATAAGAGTTATCGGGGAAAACAAAATTTACTTTTTACGCCCCCAAGCGGAAAATATATAAATAATTTGAAAAAGTAACTATATCTAAAATACTCTTCGACATAAATGGAATCGAAAGATAAAATAATTTTTTCAATCGGATGTTTAGAAGCAAATATGTGGAATAAAACGTACTTTTGAATTCGACATCATCTGCATTTTACGCCCTCTAGCGGCGAAATTTTACATCGTAAAAAAAAAAAACTAAATGAAGGATCATCCTTCGCATGCTTCAAGCTTCCCAATGCGAAAATAGTTTTTCAAATCCGACTAATAGTTGCAGAGATAACATATATACAGACGGACGGACGGACGGACAAACCGATAACATAAGCTCAATCTTTTTTTACAAAAGACGTGCTGATTCAAAGAAAAATGCGCACTGCAGAATTTCGTGCTTGATACTGGTGCCCCGCGGACTGAAAAATGATTTTTTTTATTGGAAGTCTAACGACCACCGTGAGCAGCTCAATGGGCTGTAAGCAGTCGGCCGTCCCTAATTTAGGGTCACTGGTGCCAGGGGAGAGAGAGAAACAGAGCCGGAAGACAAACACAACATACATGCCTCACCGGGATTCAAATCCGGAACCCCCCTTTAGGACGAATGATCAGAAGCCGTCGCTTAGACCAATGCGCCACCGGGGCGGCTGAAGAATGATTTATCATGCAGTATGAAGGAACAATGTCTTCAGAAGGAAAGTGTCCCTTCCTTCTGAGGGGCAATGATGAAAACAACATCCAGATTTTGGAAACTTCAGCTCATCATAAGCTTGCAAAAATTGCCATGAAAGATATTCTGAGGCTTGGTATGTTATCAAGAAAAGAGCAAAAACTGAAATTAAACGTACAACAAGTTGCATAATTCAAACATTTTGACTGTAGCGCTATCAAAACTTTGCTGAACAGCCTTAACATTACTGCGGATGGTCTTTCTGACTACCGCAGATGTGTTTTAAAATATGTACAAAAGAGTTACGTTATGTCTTGCAAATGAAGGACAACAGTTTCAACACTTACTGTAAGGAAGTGAGTAAATTACACGTACTTGTAATATACACTGAAGTGCCACAAAAACTGGTACAGACTAGCTTATGCAAAATACATAGCAACGTCACCTATGCGCGTACTCGGTTGCGTCCGCCACTGCGTATATAAAGCGATAGACATCCTTGCCAGCGGTCAGAGCTGTTTTCGGCATGAGAATGACAAGTAATAACGATTTAAGCGATTTTCAACGACGTGTCATAGTTGGCGCTCGTGAGATGGTATTTCAGAGGTAGAAACGAAGTTCGGATTTTCACGGACGACCATTGCAAGGGTGTACCATGACTACAAGAATTCCGGCAAAATCTCCATCCTACGATACCAGTGTGGCCGTAAAAAGACATTGGGTGAACGTGACCATCGTTGGCTGTCAAAAATCGTTTCAGGCGATAGGCGTGCAACACTCTCACAGATATCATCGGAATTCAAGGCTGGAGCCTTACCAAGCATCAGCGTCCGGACTGTGCAATGTACCCTGCACGATATGGGCTTTGGGAGCCGACGCCCAACTCGAGTCCCCTTGATGGGTGCACGACACAGAGCTATGCGCCTTACTTGGGCACGGCAACACCGCCACTGGACACTTGATGACTGGAAGCAAGTAGCCTGGTCTGACGAGTCACGTTTCCAACTGTATCGGGCAGATGGAAGGATTCGTGTGTGAAGGAAACCCCATGAAGCCATGGATACCAATTATCAACAGTGAACTGTACCGGCTGGTGGGGGGTCCGTAATGGTATGGGGTGTGTTTAGCTGGACTTCACGTGGATCCCTGGTACGTCTACAAACGTCTGTGACCGGCCAACGCTATGTGCGCATCCTTTCTGACGAGGTACACCGTTCATATCCTGCATTCATGCCGATGGGTTGGGCCTGTTCCAACAGGACAATGCACATCAACACAAGTGTCGGGAGGCCACATTATGGTTAGAGAAGCATTCATCTGACTTTGGGGTGTTGACATTCCCACCCAAGTCCCCAGATATGAACGTGATAGAACACATTTGGGATGCCATGCAACGTGCTATCGAACACAGGAAACCTAAGACACCCGCTGGGGAGAGACGTCCTGAACGCCCTATATACAAAGCCCGTTCCCTAAAAACTAATCACTCTTATCTGTCTTGTTAACATACGTCATTCAACATTTGACCTAAAATCAGGTTGCCAGAAAAATATTCTGCGAGTAAGAAAATGCATCGTTAAGATATGGAAATGCTTAAGGGAAATGAACCAAAATTTACATAAGATAACTTGAACCACAAAGTAAAGTTAATTTGAAGTATACGGAAATATATAGTGGTAGTAATTAAAATACTGGGTGTTTCACTGCTACGTTGACCTGGTGAGTGAATTATTACACAAATATTTATTTAATGTGGTCGGCTGAACCCACAGTCACACTATTCCCCACCGTAGGACGTGTTTACATGTGGAGAACACCATCAGAAGCGTACAACCGAGACTATCTGCTCCCAACAGTGTAGCATGGTTGTGGTTCTGTCATGATAAGAGCGGTCATGTCGTAGTTTTTAACAGATCCCATGATCACCTTGAAAGGACGGATGACTGGAATGGCCTATAAAACCATTTTGGCCGACCAAATTCATCCAATGGCAAAACATTGTTTCCTGCATGGGATGCCATCTATCAAGATGATAACACCCCAATCTACATAGCTCGGAATGTACAATCAGGGTTTGAGGAACATGAGAACGAACTTTAACACCTTCCTTATACTCCCCAATTACCATACTTAAACATCGTCAAGCCAGTGTGGTCTGTGTTGGAAAACAGAGTAAGATCCCGTTTTCCTCCTCCTGCATCTCGCAAGAACCTGGAGCAGTTTCTACATCAAGAATGGTGTAACATCCCACTAACCACCATCCAGGATTTGTATGCGTCCATTCAAAGGAGGATTCAGGTGGTTTTGAATGCCAAAGGTGGTCCCACACCCTATTAGGTACGTAAAACCTTCTTTCTGCATGAAGAATGGTGTAACATCCCACTAACCACCATCCAGGATTTGTATGCGTCGATTCCAAGGAGGATTCAGGTGGTTTTGAATGTCAAAGGTGGTCCCACACCCTATTAGGTACGTAACACCTTCTTTCTGCATGAAGAATGGTGTAACATCCCACTAACCACCATTCAGAATTTGTATGCGTCGATTCCAAGGAAGATTCAGGTGGTTTTGAATGCGAAAGGTGGTCCCACACCCTATTAGATACGTAAAACCTTCTTTCTGCATGAAGAATGGTGTAACATCCCACTAACCACCATCCAGGATCTGTATGCGTCCATTCCAAGGAGGATTCAGGTGGTTTTGAATGCCAAAGGTGGTCCCACACCCTATTAGGTACGTAAAACCTTCTTTCTGCATGAAGAATGGTGTAACATCCCACTAACCACCATCCAGGATTTGTATGCGTCTATTCCAAGGAGGAGTCAGGGGTTTTGAATGCCAAAGGTGGTCCCACACCCTATTAGGTACGTAAAACCTTCTTTCTGCATGAAGAACGGTATAACATGCACTAACCACCATCCAGTATTTGTATGCGTCCATTCCAAGGAGAATTCAGGTGGTTTTGAATGCCAAAGGTGGTCCCACAGCATACCAGGGACACAAAACCATCTTTCCCTAGGTGTTCACATTATTCTGCCCAACCCCTGTATGTCGAAATCTATTTTTACTGACAGCGATCACACAACTTTAAAATAGGGCATTTCGAAATTATTATCCATTTTTGGATCAATGTGGGTGAGTGAATCGACGTTCGCTACGATGGGATTCATGTAGTCAGAATACAAATCTCCAATAGTTGATGTCCATTTGGAGGCGGAACTAAGATGTGCGTTTGTCTTACATATTTCAATTTGAACAGTTTTTATCATTTGCATCCGTGGCAGTTGTAATTGAGTAGTCGAAATGTATATGTCTTGAACAAACTTGTTCAAACAGAGGGTTTAATTTTAAATCATTTAAAACAACACATTTCCTTTTTTTTTACATGATACGGCAAATTTCCATTCTCGTTCGCCACACCAATGCTGCTATAAAAATAAGCTGGCCAGCTGTGTTCGAACAGTTCCGTCATTTTGGACTGACGTCAAAAGGAACCGAATGCATACATGCTTTGCGCCATTGTTTCTGCAATGTTACTGATGGACATTCGATATCATTTGCATATCTATCAGCTCCTTTAACCGCTGCGCAATGCATTTTCTGTCCACAAATCACCATGATTAAATTGCATTTATTGTCTAAGTCGGTTTGGAAGGAGGGGATGAGGATTTTCGAGATTTTAATTTCATTGATGGAGATTACACAGTATCATTTATGTTCCATAGGTAGTGGGAGGAGGAAATATGATATATCCTATTTTTCTTTCTTTTATTAATGCTCTTGTATCGTTTTTCTTTCTCCGGACACATTGTTTGATTTTCTTGGAACATGGATGCTGATCTCATGCAAATAAATGTTGGTGTATTTTTGTAGCTTTATTTTCGCACTTGTGGATGCTCAGACAGATAAAATATCGTTTACAGCAAAGGTTTAGGGGACTAAATAGCTTAAGTTTATAAGACTATTTAGGTCTCTATTTAGGTCTCTGCTGGTTAATGCTCTGAAATAACTTCGTTGACATATATTCAACTCTTTGAATAAATATAATTAACTGCTAACTGCCAAAGAATACAATCAGCATTTTTTTGAAAATAAATTTACGTTGTTCTAGCACTTTATTCCTTCATTCTCTGAAGGATTACATCCACTTATACACTTAGACTCTGAGAAAACACAAATACGGAAACACATGTGTTGTAACGTATACTCTATATTCACTTTCCTTTTGATTTTACTATCTCTGGTTATTTTATTTTACTATGTAAATTATCTTCTTACTGAACGAAATATTATTTCACCCGCTGAATGAGATCTGGCAATGAGTGTAAGTCATGACGTGGTGGTAGCTAGTATATAGGCGCGTTCATCGAGACTTAGAGAGAGCTTTTGTTGTTGTTATGAGAGAGCGTTGTTGTTTACGGAGAGCGTTTATAATACGAGGAGAGATTGTGTTGTTATGAGGAGAGATTGTGTTGTTATGAGGAGAGATTCTTCATTAGTGTAAAACAAGTCGTGTGTGTGCTTTAGATGACCAAGAGTCTTATAATAAAGAAGTTTGTGTAAGTTAGTTTTTCTCAATTCATAGTTTTTGTCAGACCTCTGTCTGGCTGTTAGGTTTACAATTAGTTTCTTACCATAAATAACCAGCGTTAAGACTTTGTTTACGTTCGTAATTAACTAGTAACAACACCCTTTTGAATTCACTATTTTGAAGCTTAGTACAAGTATATCATTAGCTAGCTGGTAGGTAGAGCATTATTCAATCATAATAATTAGCTTAGCGGAAAGAGTATAAAGCTAATTCATTATAGTGTAGAATCTGCGCCTTTCCACTCCGGAGTAAGTTGCTCTCCCAACTAAGCTACACGGACAGAATATATCGCTGCAGAATTGTCATCTTGGCACGTGATTTACCTCTGTACTACGTCACAACATCTCTGTCTTGTTTTCTTGCTTACACTTTCCAGCCGTAGGTTGTAGAAGCTTATATGCTTCACCATTTGTCAGTCTGTCTGTCTGCCTTCCGCACGATAACTCGCGCAGAAACGGTTCAGTTTCGATGAAATTTTAGTATGTGGTCGGGTACAACCTGGGGATAGAACCTATTGGAAATGGGCGATATGGGGTCAAAGGTCAGGACATAGGAGCGGGATCCATTCCATCTCCCTTACGTGTCATAACTTACGTAAAAATACTTCGATTGCGACAAAACTTTATCATGTTGTTCCGGATGTATACTGAACCAGTTCATTTTAATATCACCGAAATGGGGTCAAAGGTCAGGGCACAGGAGCGAGATCTATTCCACAGCCTCATAACTTGAGTAAAAATGCTTTTATTGCGACCGAACTTTAGTATGTTGTTCCGGAGGTACAGTGAACCAAATCTGTTTAATATCATCGAAATGACGTCAAAGGTCAGGGCACAGGAGCGAGATTTGCTCCACAGCCATTATCCTCATAACTTGAGTAATGATTTCTGGTATGTTGGAAATCGTATCATAATCAATGCATTGCATGATTTTACTAACTTGTTCATTATTTGAAGCGAAGTAGGGATTTTTCATTAATTCCAAACGATGAGTGGAATAATTATCAAACTTTTTCGAAGAACCCAAAGGTTAGTACGTCAATTTTTACGTTTGGGTGCCAATGTTAAAACGCAAATTTGTCCGTAACAACGATCGAACGTCACATCTCTCAGATCTTCATATAGAGTTCGAAGCAACGATAGCAATCGTTCTTATAACAACGTTTAACAATCAACTCTTGAACATAAAATATGGTACATAAATCTCGTCACATATGAATCGCTATATCTCTACAGTTTATAAATTTCCCTATAACGAAGTAAATTTCTCCGTCATTTTTGGTCTACGCCGGGATTCGAACCCGAGGCCGCTTATTCCGGAACAAGTCGCTCTACCAACTGAGCTACGCAAACATTTGTTCTGATTCCTATCTGCCTTTATGTCGTGTGCGCCCTGCTGGCAGGTACGTCACATCTCTCCCCCCCGAAAGAGGGCCGGGGGCATGGCCCACGGGTCAGCCGTGACCATTAATCGTTGCAGGCAGCCATCCACTGTAGAACGTGCACTTGAGAACTCCCAGTCAATCTGCTGTGTGGAATGCAACATCACACATTTTTATTTTTCGAAGCGCTGGAGAAGGAATTCTCTGATTTTTCCTGTCTCGCGGTGTGGAAATAATATCACACCAATGCGAGATTTTGAACGGCCGGGTCATCCGGATAGTTCGGGCGCCATTATAACGAAGTAAATTTCTCCGCCATTTTTGGTCTACGCCGGGATTCGAACCCGAGGCCACTTATTCCGGAACAAGTCGCTCTACCAACTGAGCTACGCAGACATTTGTTCTGATTCCTATCTGCCTTTATGTCGTGTGCGTCCTGCTGGCAGGTACGTCACATCCCGACAACTTCACATGAATTGCCACGCTTTTACTCTCAACTCAACTCTGTGACGAGATTCTTATCTCGCTTTGACTCACTGTCAATGTAGCCAAATTGTAAAAGTTCTTCGGAGAAGTAATGTTTCATTTAGTGCGAAAACGTTTAACCACGAGTAACTAATTTTATCTTATAGTACAGATACTCAAAAGGAAGGATAGAGTCATACACCACAAGTTCTGAAAGGAAAACTTTTAAACATGAATCGAACTGTTTTTTTTACGCTTTCCAACCGTAGGTTGAAGAAGCGTATATGCTAGAGCTTTGTCCGTCTGTCCGGACGATAACTCGCATAAAAATGGTTCGATTCTGATGACATTTTAGTATGTGGTATGGGACCACCTGGGGACGAACCCTGTTAAAAATGGACGAAATGGGGTCAAAGGTCACGACATAGGACCGGGATACATTCCATTGCTTTTATTCGTCATAACTTGAGTAAAAATGCTTCGATTGCAACAAAACTTTATCATGTTGTTTCAGAGGAACACTGAACTGGTTCTGTTGAATATCATCGAAATGAGGTCAAAGGTCAGGACACAGGAGCGAGATTTATTCCACAGCCATTATCCTAATAACTTGACTAAAAATGTTTCTATCGCGACACAACGCCAGTATGTTGTACCGGAGGGATACTGAACCGGTTCTAATGAATATCATCGAAATGAGGTCAAAGGTCAGGTCACAGGAGCGAGATTTATTCCACAGCCATTATCTAATAACTTGACTAAAAATGTTTCTATTGCGACACAATGTCAGTATGTTGTACCGGAGGTATACTGAACCGGTTCTAATGAATATAATCGAAATGGAGTCAAAGGTCAGACACAGGAGCGAGATTTATTCCACAGCCATTATCTAATAACTTGACTAAAAATGTTTCTATTGCGACACAACGTCAGTATGTTGTACCGGAGGTATACTGAACCGGTGCTAATGAATATAATCGAAATGGAGTCAAAGGTCAGAAACAGGAGCGAGATTTATTCCACAGCCATTATCCTCATAACTTGATTAAAAATGCTTCGATTGCGACAAAACTTTATCACGCTGTTCCAGTGGTATACTGAACCGGTTCTATTGAATATCATCGAAATGGGGTCAAAGGTCAGGACACAAGACCGATATTTATTCCACAACCATTATCCTCATAGCTTGATTAAGGATTTCTGGTATGTTCGAAAGTGTATTATAATCAATGCATTGCATGATTTTACTAATTGTTTTTATTTCTGAAGCTTCGCAGTCTAGAGGCTAATATATCATGTTAAGCGTTCGAGTTGCAAATGCTGAATGCGCTTACCTTTGAGCTAGACGTTGTTTATTCTGAGCACTAGGTCAGTCTAAATGATACAGAGTTAAACTAGGAGTTCTGGTTATGTCCCTTCATTTTGGCCAGGGATTACTTATTTACGATTCGTTCACAAACATGAGTAAATTAAACAAGAAAGATGGCGCCAAATTTTCCGTTGTAATGAGCACGTCTTTTGAATCCGTTCTGACGCGAATTAAACTTATCAAAGCTCATTGAACTCAATGGAACCGGTTAGGAAACCAATCAAACGGTTTCAACAGTCGATGAAACATCCAGAAAAAGAAACATTTACTTGGTTCCACCAGCAGCTAAAAAGCATGTTACGAAAATTAACAAATGGCGCACAAAATGTTTCTCATAGCACAAGGAAAGTATTAAAGGAAAAAAAGGTCTTCAAATCGAACTAGTAAAGACGAAATATATGGGAAACGTTTTTTAACTCAAGATGCCTTCTACCGGAAGAATTTTGCATAATCGAAGTGGAAAAGAAGCGAAAAATATTCTGCATGGGAAAAGGTATGCTAAGGGAAAAGAACTTTTCAACTACGTCTTCCGGAAGCAGAAATAGCGAAAAAAGGGGTTTCGAACTTTTCACCCCTAGCGGGAAAACTGCATTATTTAAAGAGGATTAGGCTCCACAACTCTAGAGTAGCGAATGGCATACAGTAGAGAAGAAATCTCTTCACAGTGTTTATAGAAGCGGCGATACAGCTGCAAGCTGAAGTACACAAACACTACTTACCGACAGAACTGGGAACTACAAAATCCCTCATATATAGTAATGGCCAATATTGTGGAAACCTTTTGGAAATAGTGTATTTTTGATGTTTGATGGCTCATAACACCACTTTTATTTGGAGGAATACCATAAAGTTATACATCAATGGAAAGATAATTTCATCAAGAATGTAATACAATAACTTTTATGAAGGATTTTGTATTTGAACAGCAGTTATAAAAAAGAAAAGTGAAACACATAGAAAAAATCAGATATACAAAAATTCTTATTATTCCAGTTAATACTTAGTTAGGTAACCTTTAGCGTTAATTACGGCCTTACAACGCCTTCCCATGGAGTGAACAAAGTTTTTTAGTTCTGCAGCTTTTATAATGTGAAACCAAGATTGAATTATTGCTTCTATTAATCGGGTTTTATTGCTGGGTTGCTTCTGACTAACAAGTTTCTTTAGTCGGCTCCATAGATTTTCGATGAGGTTAAGGTCTGGGCTATTCCCAGGTTATTCTAGCAGTGGAATATGATTATCTTGAAACCACTTTTTGCACACAGCAGCAACATGACATGGAGCTGAATCCTGTTGAAATATAAATGCTTCATTATCATGGGAAAGATCACGTGCGGAAGGCTTCAGTTTGGGCTCAAGTATTTCATTAATGTATTTTTGGCCATTTATATTCCCATTAATCACGCAAACTCCGCCCACACCTTTTGATGACATACAACCCCAGATCATAACACTAACTGGGTGTTTCACGGTACATGTAATGCAATCAGGATGCAAATCTTCTCCGATTCTTCTCCTTACGTATTTTATGCCATCACTACCAAATAGAGAGATTTTGATCTCATCACTCCTTCAGTCCCACTGTTCTGCTGCCCAGTTAACATCGGTTTTAGCCCAGTTTAGTCTTTTTAACCTTTCTTTGAGAGATAAAAATGGCTTTATTCGTGGAATTCTAGCTTTTAGACCGAATTTCTGCAGTCTGCGCCAAACAGTCCTTGCACTCAACTTCACATTGCATTGCGCCATTTCATCTTGTATGCATCCAGATGATTTTCTTCTGTCACTTAGGCACAGTCTCTTGATTCTTCTATCATCACTTGCTGTTGTGAACCTTTTCCTGCCTTTACCGGTCTGGCTTTGTAGTGACTGGGTCTCCTTATACCTCTTCAAAAATTTAGAAATGCCACCTTTGGTTAAGTTTCCACCAATTTTTCTTCTAATTTCTTTATAACTAACGCCTTGTTCACTTAATAGTACTATTTTACATCGCTTTCTGGGTGACTAGTCAACTCTTTGCGCCATTTCTTTAATTTTAATACGTTTTACAAGCTCACTAAATGAAAGAGCACACACACAAAGAAAACTAACCAACTTGATGGCAATCACATAACACACTAACAAATGTCCTCCTCTCAGCTCCAATACATGATATCAATAGCTGAATCCTACTGTGACCTGATTGGCTCATTGCCAAAACCAGGATGACACTTGATTGGCTCTCTAAACACTCATGTTCATTGGTTACATTTAAATGAAGGAAATTTACTTCATATCAACCTAAGCAAGTTGTGCTTCCTTTGTTTGGTTATTTGGCTATAACGTTTCATAGAATACAGATAATTGAACAAACTTTGTTGCATTACATTCTTGATGAAATTATTGATATATAATTTTATGGTATTGCTCTGTGTTATGAGCTATCAAACCTCAAAAATGCACTTTTCCCAAAAGGTTTCCACAATTTTGGCCACTACTGTACTAGCATAAAGCGTTTTAAAAAGGTAAGTGGCTTAGTGTGTTGAAAAATGTTTTTAAATCGCACATGTAGAAGCAGATATATTGAGAAAAACAGTTAAACATTTGCACCCCTTAGTGGCGAAATTGTGTATTATTTTGGGAAGAAAATGCGCACAGAGAGCTTGCACAGTTTGTAGTATGTGACCGAAGAAAGAAGCTTTTGAATCGGGTTTTTAGTTTCGCAGATATTGCTGTAAACGGAAACCTGATGGCAGACTTGGGCGTTAAGAAAAATTTCAAATTATATAAGAAACATTTCGCAGCGAAAACGCTCCCCAACAAGGAAATAAGTTTTCAAATGGGACTCTAAGAAGCAGATATATCGGCAAAAAATAAAATATACATCCATGTACCTGGCGGAAAAACCATGCATTATTTTAGGAAGAAAATATTCCAAAAAGGTTTATCGATATGAGTGGTATCGGTCCACGAATGAATTTTTCAAATGAGATTTTAGAAGCTCAGATTTTGCTGCGAGAAGCAGAAATTAACACTTACGTCCCCTGGTAGACAAACCGTTTCTTACCAAAAATTAATTATATGCAAACAATTTCTCATTAGGAACTGTATACGCTGCAGAAAGAAGTTTTCAAATCGGAGTTTTAGAAGCAGAGATATCAGCGGAAACGCAGTTTACTTTTACGTCCCCTAGCGGAAAATCCATGCGTAACTTGAAGAAGTGATTGTAACTGAACTAGTGTTTTACATAAATGGAATCGAAAGGTAAAAGGATTTTTGTAATCGGACGTTTAGAAGCAAATATATGGAATAAAATGTGTTTTGAATTCGACATCATCTGCATTTACGCCCTCTAACGGCAAAATTGTGCATCGTGAGAAAAAACGAAATAAAGGATCATCAAGGAATTTTTCAAATCGGAGTAATACTTGCAGAGATATGGTGTCCACATACGGACGGACGGACGGACGGACGGACGGACAAATACATAACATAAGCACGATCTTTTTTGCAAAAGATGAGCTAAAAAAATAATGTTGCTGGATTATCACTTTCCCCGCTATTCTATTTACAAAACAATATTTAGGCAGATAGCTTTTTACACGAGAATGTTTCCTCAGTAGTTTACGCCTTTTGAAGCGCAGAAGTTTTTCCTTTTACTTACACTTTTTCTGACGGAAAGGTTTCCGCATTGCATTCGTGATGACTTTTCTTTTTCTTTTTTTAGGGGTTTAACAACCATCGTGAGCAACTACACTATCTACCAACAAGTAATTGGACATCCGTGATTGCAAAGGAAAACGAAGTTTATTCACCTTCAATAGTTGGTGGAGCCTCCACGAGCGGCGATTACAGCTGCGACCCTCCGGGGCATACTCTCAACCGGGCGTTGTACGACGGCTAGTGGTATTTTCTTCCACTCGGCTTGGAGAAGACAGGTCAGTTCCTTCACCGATTTCGGACGGTGGGGGCACTCCTTAAGTCGACGCTCTAACTCGTCCCAGAGGTGCTCGATAGGGTTAAGGTCCGGGCTCTGCAGGCCAGTCCATTCGATTAACCCCATTGTCACCATACCAAGCCAGGGTGGTCCTCGCAACATGACAGGTGGCATTGTCATCCTGAAAGTAACATGGGTCCACTACGTAAAACTGCCACAACGAAGGAAGCGCATGGTCATCCAAAATGGTGCAGTAGGTCTCGGAGTTGAGTCTACCAGGAATTGCGACCAAGGGTCCCGTGCCATACCAGGAGAAACACACCCATAGCATAATTCCACCGCCGCCGAACTTCACAGTTGGCACAATACATTCCGGCAGGAGGCGTTCTCCATGAAGACACCAAACCCAGACCGTGCCATCCGAACGGTAGAGGGTGAACCTTGATTCGTCGCTCCAGAGAACCTGTTTCCACTGTTCAACGGTCCACTGTAGACGTTCTTTGCACCACGTCAGCCGAGCAGCGCTATTGGACTTGGTGATCGAAGGCTTGTGGGCGGCAGTACGTCCATGATAACCAAGCAGATGGGCTTCCTTACGGATGGTATTCATCGAAAGAACACTCCCGGATGCCTGTTGAAACTCCTCGCGGATGTGTGGGTCTGCCGGGTCGGGGCACATTCCGACAGTCACCTCTCATCTTCCACTTGCCAATCACGTAGGCCACTGTCGATTTTGGGTACTTCAACTCGCTGGATATGTCACGTATGGATCGGCCATTTCTGTGATACCCGACGATTACACCTTTCTCGAAATCAGAGAGCTCCGAACTGCGTGACATCTTGAATGCGACTGGTTGCGTTGTTGTTTTCCACACGATATTTAACGGCGGCGGCCGTGACGTGTATGAGGACCGCAGATATCGTCGATTGCAGGGGTGTCCAATTACTTGTTGTTAGATAGTGTATAAAAGAAATATGAAATCTCCTATTCCTTATTTGGGGCTATTTGCTCTTTGGAAAGGAGTGAACCAGTGTCTTAAGACAAACTCACCCATGATGTCTTACATAAGACTCGAAATGAACTCGGACCCATTCTGACGGATTATCAGAAGTGAGAGCTGAGACCACTGCGCCATCGCGCCGCGATTTAGCGACGTTAACTCTAGTGATGGACTATTCGTGAATCATTCGTTCATAATGAATGACTCTCCACTATGAATGACGAATGGTTCTCTTGGTTCTCGAATGGTTCTCACAGCTGTGAATGACCGTTTAATCCGCCATTATGGCTGCCAACATATTGACGTTGTAGCACGATTAGCTTCATCCCACTCGCATGAATTCCGAAACGATTTCTCAATTAGAAAAGTAATGTCGATTATTATAAGTATCGCCATTATGTGAGTAAGCAGTCAGCTGTTAACACTAGGATATACACAGTATGGTGAAACTTAAGGATGTGAATAATGCGTGAACCGTATGCATTTGAATGCTGTGATTTAATCGTTGGGCACGAGCGGAGATATCTTCAAGAACGAACGAGGAATTAGTCATTTAAGCTCTTGCTCTTCTGGGCAGTTTGCCATAAAGAACTGTGGATGGGAAAAGGACATGTCTACGTACACTGCTGGCCACCCAAAATGCAACACCAAGAAGGAAGCATCCGATTGGCCTGAAATTCGCAGCATGCGTCGCCCGCGAGAGGACATGCAAACGATTAGCATTGCAGAGCATATGCAAATCATGTGCGTCCGGCACGCCACCGAGAAGCACTACAAGAAGGGTGCACAGAAGGTGGGGGGTAAGTAGTGGAAGTGTGTTGTGCTGCCGGACCTGTGCGTGGGAAGCTTCCTGATGCCTCGTCGCAGAATACGGCAGTCATTCCAGCACGTTTCGCAGTTCGACAGAGGACGGATAGTGTCTTATCGCGACAGCGGTTTATCGTACCGACACATCGGCGCCAGTGTGGGATGACTCCAGCCACAGTGTGGCGAGTATGGATTTTGTGTTGTCTGCTTGAATTTTTCGCAAATTGTTTGATCACTTCTAAATGACCCGAAGATCTGAAAATTGGTATACTAATAGGTCTGAAGGTCCTGACACCAAGAAAAGTCCGAAACCCAAAAATAGTAAAATGGCGGCTTTGGAACATTTCTGCTTGAATTTTTTGCGAACTGTTCGATGACTTCTAAATGATCTGAAGATCTGAAAATTGGTATACTGATAGGTCTGAAGGTCCTGACACCTAGAAAAGTCCGAAAACCAAAAATAATAAAACGGCGGCTTTGGAACATTGCTTGAATTTTTCGCGAATTGTTTGATCACTTCTAAATGACTTGAATTAAGATCTGATAATTTTTTTTTTTTTTTGATTGGAGGTTTAACGACCACCGTGAGCAACTCAAATGGGCTATAAGCAGTCGCCCGTCCCTAATTTAGGGTCACTGGTTCCAGGGAAGGGAGAGAGCCAGTGCCGTAAGACAAACACAACATCCATGCCTGACCGGGATTCGAACCCGGACCCCTTACGGACAAATGATCAGAGGCCAACGCCTTATACCACTGCGCCACCGGGGCGGCAATCTGATATTTGGCATACTGATGATAGGTGCAAAGGTCCGGATACCTAGAAAAGTCCGAAACCCCCAAAACCCTCATCCAAATGTAAGCTTTGGATTATTTTGCCTGTTTGAATGTTTCTAATACTTCTACAGCTAAAAAAGTCTGAAAACCAAAAAATGCAAAAGGGTCGCTTAGCTTTACTGTTCAAAATGCTGATGGGTTTGGAGATAATTATTCCAGAAACGTTGAAACGCTGTTTTAAAAATTGAATTTTGATTTAAAATTAAGGGTGGAGGCACAACTTGCTCCGTTTTACGTCAAACCTTATGCACTGACATCACGACCCTGTTCAGAATCGTAAAACAGTTACGGGTCTTAAATTGCTTTTCTCGTTCTTTAATTTTATGTTAAAAAAAATGATAGATTCACCGTTCGGAGAACCGGCATAACTGCTAGTTTTATTTGTCACTGACAGAAAGCATGATTTCTCTTTCGGAAATGCGAAAAAGCATTTAGTTATCAAGCACAATCGTGAAAATATTCAAGAGTAAAATGTATATACAGGTACAATATGTGAATACGAGGTAAAATTGCCAGATATTTTAATTCATATTTTGTCTATTTAAATGGGTATTTTCGTGTTATTCTGAGTGCATAAATGCTTGTTTATTCCGTAGGCTTTTATTGCTTGAACATCAGGGCTTTAGTGATAACCTATTAAGTATCTCGGTGTGATTCTTCATGTATTTTTTGGCTTTTACTAAGTTTAAGACAAAATGGAAAGTGCAAGAAGCTTCTATAAGCAGCCGGGAAAACAAACACATCCAGTGTCCGTTTTTGAAATTACTGTACCGAAGGATGGCGCTGAACAGCATTGTGTCAATCTTCCTGCGTCATGAGAAATCAACTGATAATAAATTCACTTTCATTCTTTAGTAATAGGCATTCATAATTATTATCATCATCAAGATAAATGGCATGCGTAAGTTGTAATTTAACTGGCATGGCTGACCCAGCACTTTAACGTAAATGTGGGCGACCCAGTGGACGAAATATCTTAACAATGTATTCTGGTGGAAGCGGATTCTGCGTTTTCTTCCACTTGTCTGTCTCGAAACGTGCTTCTCCGGCGAGTTTTAATTCTGCGCAGTTTACCAGACGAGGATCATATTGAAGATCTTTTCTTCAGCTCCGAAGTAAACGTGGCTACTCAGGCGTGTCATTGTATCATCGCATCTTGCTTCTGTGTTATCTGCGTCTTCATGCTTGGTTTGTCGCGTTCCTCGAAGAATCATTGCCTTGCTGTCAAACGTCAGCCTAGACAATAGACATTAAATCATGGGCTGCTTTGACGAGAATGAGAAAGAAAACCGAATCGAATGTGCCTGGCTATTGCTTAACAGTTAGCTGTTAAATTAATTCCTCGAAGTAAATACAAAAAAAAGGAACTTGATTCAATGATACTGTTAGAATATTGAAATCGTGACCATCTTACGATGAGCACAGCTGCACTAAAATGGGCGCTACTGTTCCATCGCCTGTTTTGACATATTATTAATAATCTGGTAGACGTATACCTGTTACAGATACCATAGTTCCACATGTATTATTGTGATTTCATAAATTCATTTTACATTTAGTAGCTTGATCAGCGAAAGCTCGCCGGAGAAGTTAATAGCCTATTAAGTAAAACGACACTAGACATTAAACCATGGGCTGCTTTGACTAGAATGAGAAAGAAAACCGAATCGAATGTGCCTGGCAATTGCTTAACAGACAGCTGTTAAATTAATTCCTCGAAGTAAATGCAAACAAGAAAGATGACACCGAATTTTCGGGTGTAATAAGCACGTCTTTTGAATCCGTTCTGACGCAAATTAAATTTTTCAAAGTTATTCAAAGTCAATGGAACCGGTACGGAAAACAATAGTATCTGACGGAAGAAAGAAGTTTTGCAATCGGGTTTTTAATCCGTCAGATATTGCTGTAAATGGAATTTATATGAGAAACATTTCGCACCGGAAACGCTCTCCAACACCGAAAGAATTTTTAAAATCGGCAACTTAGAAACAGAGATATCGACAAAAATAAGATGTGATTTTACGTCACCTGGTGGAAAAACCATGCATTATTTTAGGAAGAAAGTATTACCAAAAGGATTTTCCATATGAGCGGTATCGGTCCAAGAAAAAAAAATTGTCGAGTTTTCAGGAGCCCAGATTTTTGCTACAAATACATCAGAAGCAGAAATGAACACTTATGCCCCGTGGTAGCCAAACTATTCTTTACCAAACACTAGAAATTATTTAAAAAATATTTTGCATCAGGTCTTGTATGCGATACAGGAAGAAGTTTTCGAATCGGAGTTTTGGAAGCAGAAATAACGCAGAAAACGCAATTCACCTTTGTGCCCCCCTAGCGGAAAGTCTATGATTTACTTGAAAATTATTAATTTATAGGAAATACATTTCGCATCGGAAACACTATCCAACAAAGAAGGAATTTTTCAAATCGGACTCTTAGAAGTAGAGATATTGACAAAAATAAGATATATATATCTACGCCCCCTGGTGTAGAAACCATGCATGATTTCAAGAAGAAAATGTTCAATTAATACAAACACTTGACGGGGACCAAGAACATCAAACAAAGCTCTTCGCTCTTTCCACGTTTATAAGTGAGTCACGAAAAAATTCTCAATGGTCGCCACCGGAAATCGAACCCAGGGTCTTCCAGTTACGCGCCAGATGTGTAGTGGAAGCATATCCAGCGGGTAACTGGAAGACCATGGGTTCGATTCCCGGTTGGCGGCCAATGATAATTTTTCCGTGACTCACTTATAAACGTGGAAAGAGCAAAGACCTTTGTTTGATGTTCCTGGTCCACGTCAAGTGTCTGTATTAATTATTCTTTCGCCTTCTAATTATTACTTCAGTTGCTGCTTACCATCTTTGGTGAATCCCCAGCATTGTGCGGGGCTCCAAGAAGCAACCTGCGAACTTGGCTTGGCAGTTCGTGTGTGTGAGTCTGGAGGAACTCGAGGCCGCTGTGGTGTAGCGGAAGCATATCCGGCGCGTAACTGGAAGACCCTGGGTTCGACTCCCGGTGGCGGCCGATGAGAATTTTTCCGTGAATCACTTTTAAACGCGGAAAGAGCGAAGACCTTTATTTGAAAAAATGTTCCTAAAAGGTTTGTCGGCATGAGTAGTATCGGTCAACAAACGAATTTTTTTCAATCGAGATTTTAGAAGCTCATATTTTGCTGCAAATACATCAGAAGCGGAAATTAAGACTTACGCCACCTGGTGGCCAGACCTTTTTTTACAAAAATTAGAAACTACGTGCAAAGGATTTCCCATCAGGAGCTGTATCTGGTATAGAAAGATTTTTCAAATCGGAGATTTAGAAGCACAGATATAAGTGGGAAAGCAATTTACCTTTACGCCCCGTAGCGGAATAACTACGAATTACTTGAAAATTTTGTAATTATGTGAAAAACACATCACACTGGAATAACTATCCAACAAAGAAGGAATTTTTCAAATCGGACTCACAGAAGTAGAGATATTGCCAAAAATAAGATATTCATCTAGGCCCCTTGGCGTAGAAACCATGCATTATTTTAAGAAGAAAATGTTTCTAAAAGGTTTGTCGACAAACGACGTTTTTTTCAATCCAGAATTTAGAAGCCCATATTTTGCTGCAAATACATCAGAAGCGGAAATTAAGATTTACGCCCCCTGGTGGCCAAACCATTTTTTCTACAAGGATTAGCTATTATGTGCAAACGATTTCCCATCAGGAGTTGTATCCGGTGCAGAAAGAATATTTCAAATCGGACATTTGGAAGCAGAGATATAGAGGGAAACGCAATTTACCGCTACGCCCCCTAGCGGAACTTCTATGAATTACTTGAAAATTTTGAAATTATATGAAAAACATGTCACACTGAAAACACTATCCAACAAAGAAGGAATTTTTCAAATCGGACTCCTAGAAGTAGAGATATTGACAAAAATAAGATGTACATCTACGCCCCCTGGCGGAGAAACTCTGGAATATTTTAAGAAGAAAATATTCCGAAAATGTTTATCGGTGTAAGTGGCATCAATCCACGAAATAATTTTTTCAGTCGATATTTTAGAAACTCAGATTTTATGGCAAATACATCAGAAGCAAAAATTAACATTTAAGCCCCCTGGTGGCTAAAGCATTCTTTACCAAAAATTAGAAATTATATGCAAATGATTTTGCATCAAAAACTGTATCCGCGGAAGAAAACATTTTTCAAATCGGAGTTTTAGAAGAAGAGTTATCGGGAAAAATATAATTTACTTTTTTGCCCCCTAGCGGAAAATCTATGCGTAATTTGAAAAAGTAACTATATCTAAAATACGCTTCGACATAAATGGAATCGAAAGATAAAATAATTTTTTCAATCGGATGTTTAGAAGCAAATATGTGGAATAAAACGTATTTTTGAATTTGACATCATCTGCATTTACGTCATCTAGCGGCGAAATTCTCATATTTCAAGCGTCCCAACGCAAAAAGAATTTTTCAAATCGGACTAATAGTTGCAGAGATATCGTGGGTGCAGACGGACGGACGGACGGACAACCCGATAACATAAGCACGATCTTTTTTTACAAAAGACGTGCTAAAAAAGGAACCTAATTCAATGATACTGTCAGAATATTGAAATCGTGACTATCTTACGATGAGCACAGCTACGTTAAAATGGGCGCCACTATTCCGTCTCGCGTTTTGACTTGTTATTCACAATCTGGTAGACGTACACCTGTTACAGATACCATAGCTCCACATGCCTTAGTCTGATTTGATAAATTCATTTTACATTTAGTAGCTTGATCAGTGAAAGCTGGGCGAGGAGTCAGAGGTGTTGAGAACTGGCTGGTCGCCCCAGCTTGTCCTGGGTTGAAGTCCCCGATGAGAATTGGGTAGGGTGCCTGCCCTAGCGAGCTGGTTGTGTCCCCTTTCTGGAGCCAGCACCCTAAAATTAGGGACGGGCAACTGCTCATAGCACTAAGCTGTCATTATGGTGGTCGTTCAATCTTGAAACATGGAAAATGTCAGTGATACCAGAGCCCGATTACCGCACGGGTGCGTTGGACTCGTATGGGAATCCTATTTAACATTGTCCTCTTTTTTGTAATACGGTTTCCAGAAATAACCTAGTCAAGTCATAAAATAAGCCGTCTGATGCACGATTTTTCAGATAAAACCAATCTTAAATATTTAAAAATGATGTTAAAAACACATTAAAAACATCAAAAAGGGACGAGATCTTTCGGTGACTGCGTTGGTCCCTTCATCAAGTCATACACACTGAGCAATCGAAATGAAAAGTTGGGTGACTTAAATACAGAATGAAGTATGCAATATTTAACTAGCGACGGCAGCGCTAGTTAAATATTTGCATACCATGACTTTTAGGCACTTTAGTATATACACTACTGCCCACCCAAAATGCAACACCAAGAAGGACACGAGATAGGAAAGACAGATTTACTGGACCCATAACAACAGATACAAAGATCAAACGATTGAGCTTGCAGGCCCGTGCGACTTGCGGAAAAACACGCAGATATCAATATTTCGTGGGGCCCCCATGGCTGGCAATAACGGCCGCTACACGCCGCGGCATCGATCGAAAGAGGCTTTGGATGTGGGCTTGGGGTATGTCGGTCCAGGCTGCATCCAAACGTTGCCACAGTTCATCAGGCGTAGCCGCGGGTGGTGCTTGCCGAGCCATTCGGTTGCCGATCAGCGACCAGACGTGTTCGATGGGCGACATATCGGGAGAACAGGCGGGCCATGGCAGCAGTGACACCTGGTGGGCCGTGAAGAATTGCTGCACGATGCGTGCCACGTGCGGGCGCGCATTGTCCTGTTGAAACGTGGCCGCTGGCAGGTCCTGCAGGTAAGGGAGGACTACAGGCTCCAAAACGTCGGAGATGGTGCGGTGGCTGTTGAGTGTACAGGCGATGCGTACCAGAGGGATGAGGGTGTCAAATCCAATTGCGCCCCAAACCATAACGCTAGGCGACGCACCGGTATGGCGATGCATAATGCACGCGTCATACAGTCTCTCGCCGCGGTGCCGACACACGCGGATGCGACCATGATGGTGTTGCAGGCAGAAGCGGGATTCGTCACAGAAGACAATGTCGTGCCATTCCGTAGTCCAGGTGCGGCGTTCAACGGACCACTGCCGCCGCACTCGCCGGTGGTGTAACGTCAATGGTAATCGAAGCAGTGCGCTCAGTGCGACAAGTCGCCGCTCCTGCAGACAACGTGGAACGGTACGTGCTGACACAGGTTGTTGCGCAACACACCCTAATTCCTGCGCTAACGTTCGTGATGTGGCGGTGCGAGCCGTCAATGCCCGCCACACAACATGGCGGTCCTCTCGTTCGGTAGTGTGTCGCGGATGCTGCAATCGCTCACGTCGGTTCGTCGGTCCATCCTGCACCCACCGAATCCATACTCACCTCACTGTGGCTGGATGTCGCCCCACACGGGCGCCGAAATCTCGTTACGATAAACCTCTGTCGCGATAAGCCACTATTCGTCCTCTGTCGAACTCCGAAACGTGCTGGAATGATTGCCGTATTCTGCGACGAGGCATCAGAAAGCTTCCCACGCACAGGTCCGGCCGCACACCACACTTCCACCAATTACACCTCGCCTTCTGTGCACCCTTCTTATAGTGCTTTTCGGTGGCGTGCCGGGCGCACATGATTTGCATATGCTCTGTAATGCTAATCGTTTGCATGCCCTCTCGCGGGCGACGCATGCTGCGAATTTCAGGCCAATCGGATGCTTCCTTCTTGGTGTTGCAATTTGGGTGGCCAGCCGCGTATATCAATTGCATCTTCTTCTGTTTTGTGGTGCAGTCATTCTACAAAAAGCTTCATAGGCTTCTCTCTATAATTATTTCTGTTGTTGTCATTGCATTTCTCGGCCAGCCCAAAATGAGCAAGGAACGCAGATATGCATCTCAAGCCTCGAAATTCAGGAATTCTTTAGTTACGCGAAACGCAGCTTTGTAGCATTACTGCGCAACAAAACTAAAGAAGGCACAAATAATATACACACTAAAGTGCCAAAAGTTATGTGGTAGCAGTACGCAAATATTTAACTAGCCCTGCAGTCGTCTAAAGGTTTCGACGCACGCCCGGATTTTTATCAGTGGTGAGGTATAATCTCGTGAGACAGACTGAACAACCGCCAGTCGGATTATGGCAAGTCGACGTGAACGAACGAGGCACGGTAGTGAGAGCCAGGCGGATGGGGCGTTCAATTTCCGAAGCTGTGCGAACATTCAAAGTTCTTCGATCGACGGTGTCAAGTGTGTATACAGAGTACCTCCTGGAAGGCATTACCACTCACTGTGGAAGGTACAGTGCTCGACCACGGGGGTTGAAGGACTGTGACCAACGGCATCTGACCAGGATTGTCCATGCAAACAGACAAGCAACACTGGCTTAAATAACATCCACATTCAATGCAAGAGGTACCAGAGAATTATCCATGAGATCAGTGCAGCGTAATTTACCCGCCAGTTTGCCTTTGTTAACACCATGACATCAAACCCAGTGTCTCATCTGAGCTAGTGAACACGATAATTGGACCCTGGAAGACTGGCAACATGTCACGTGGTCCGATGAGTCACACTACCAGTTGTTACGAGCTGATTGTAGGGTTCGTGTGTGGCGCAGATTCCATGAGGTCATGGACCGAAGCTGTCAACAAGGCACTGTGCAAGCTGGTGGTGATTCCAAACATATGTGGGGTGTCTTTACGTGGCACGGTTTGGGTCTCCTGGCCTCGTAAATACGTCACGAACCAGTAATCTCTTTGTTGCTCTTGTGTGTGACCATTTGCAGCTCTCCATGGACTTCATGTACCCCAACAACGATGGGGTTTTCCAGGCGGACAGAGCACCATGTCATCGGGCCCAAGTTGTACAGAATTGGTTCGAGGAGCAATCTGGACAGTTCCGGCGAATGGTGTGGCCACCACGTTCGCCCGACATGAATCCAATTAAGCACTTATGGGACGTGGGGGGAAAGTCCAATCTCATCCAAAATCTTGCACCTATAAACACTAGGGAATTGTGTGGGCCGGCTGTTCATACGGCATGGCTCAAATCTCCTCCAGAAGTCTTCTAACCACTTGTGGAATGGATGCCACGTTGAGTTGCTGCACTTCGCCGGGCTAGAGGAGGTCCTATACGATACTAGGTAGATATCTCATGACTTTTGACACTGCAATGTATCCAGGGTGTTTAGATAATGTGGCAGCAAACTCAGAGGGTTGTTAATAGACATCAAGAGGAACAAAATTTGAAACGGAACATGGTGTCGCAAATCACGTTTAGTCGGTTAAAATCGCGAAAATACGTATGCAGGCGCTGACTCCAGAGGAAAGGGAATAATGATGTCAGTTGATCGCTGAATGCGTTCGTGGGTTCACTCAAGATGTCTGAGGTAAACAGCATCGCGAAACGCATGCGCTGGGGTAGGAGCACGTGCTGCTGGCGACGTTAGGTAGCGTCATTTCGGTGGTAGGCACGTGTAGTAGTTAGTTGTCTGTTTCAGCGGGGATTGTGATGGCCGACATGATGGCCTTGCCGACATGTGTCGCTTTCCACTGACCAGGATATGCTTCTGGTAGTTTCTGGTGTTTGCAACTTGATCTTGTATAGCCATCAGGAGCCCATCAGTCTCGGGGAAGAGTGATCCGTCTGTAAGCCATGCATTGGAGGCAGTCTTATATACAAGGTCCGATTACATATCGTGTTGGTGCTTTCTGTGTAGGACTTTTTTGCTCCAAGCTTCTTCTTTTGGCTTCCTCGTTCCAACCTCGATGTTCTGAGTAGAGAGGTCTAGGGCTGTGAACTTCTTGTCACTCTGGTTTATCACTTGGTGAAGGGGTCCCTTGCTCTAATGGAAGTATTTTCTGAGGCTGTTGATTTCTTTGTCTCGGTGTTCCAGGAGATCAATCATTCCCCATCCTCCTTCTGCCCGTCCAATGGTCAGCCTTTCTACTGATGACTTCGGGTGGTGCTGGCGATGTTTAGTGAGGGTTGTCCTGGTATTGCGCATTATTTCCTCAAGCTCTGTAGTGGTCCACTTAATGATTCCAAAGTAATACGTGAGGACTGGAACTGCGTATGTTTTGATAGCCCTAGTGTTGTAGCGAGTGTTGACCTTGGTCTTCATTAGTCTCCTTACCCTTTGGTTCTGCTGCCTATAAGTCTGCCCTTGATGAACGGGAAGAGGCTCTCGAATTCTTCGAAATAGAGTCTTCTGAAATTTGCTTCTCGCGTTCATCTTCACCATCCTCCGTCACTACTATGCGAGCTACTCTTTCCACACTGTTTGTGTCTGTTACTGCTTCGCAGCCTACTCCCTCCGTTGCTTCATCGCCAGTGTCTCCTGTTGCTCAACTTTCGACATCTGCTCCTGCAGCGTCGTCTCCTGGACAGTCGTCTACCCGAGAGTCTTCACTTGGTGCTATTCCTAAGAAACGCTCACGTCGCTCTTCTCAGCATACACGGAAACGTCGTACTAGGAATATAGATCCTCCAGTGACTCTTGTTGCGACTGCTGCCCGACATCTCATCGCTCATCATTCTGTGCCGTGCCCTTCTTTTCCTCCCCCAACATTTTCCCAAGATTATGCTTCGTATGATGACTATTGTCCTACAACTTTTGTCTTGTGTGACGTACATTCTAAATTAACTTTCCTTTTTAGTTTCTTTCCCTATATAAATCTTGAGTTTATTCTGTTATTCTTCACTCTTAACGTAATATCTTTTCTCTCAAACAAATACGTTTGGCAACACAATTGAGGTTGAATGCACGTGACGTATGCCTGAATTGATAAGAACAAGAGATAAAAAAAGGATGACTAATCTGTTGCTGGATTAGCGTTGAGAGAGAGCTTTGAAAGAGTGCATTGTATCAAAGCGAGCATTGAAAAGAGAGCGTTGTGTGGTGTGTGGAGCGTTTACTGCAATATGCTATGTTACAATGTGTGTGCTACGACCTTGAATAAAGCATCTTTTCCGTAAGTTGACTTCTGTTATTTACATGTTTCGTCTGGCCGTTAAGGTTTCTTTCATTTAGGAACTATTTCTTAGTATATTGATGTGTTAAATTAACGTAGAAGAAAGACAAGACTTCTACGTAATACTTGGACTAATTGCCCTTTATTATCCGAACTTTTCCTCTTCTCAGTGGTCACTGTGCTCCTTTTACCTGCCCTTGTTCTATGTATGCTTATATCACGATTGTTCAGTATAATTCCTTGTATTTTGCTCACGACTTCATATGTTTATGCACACTGTATTTGTCCTGCATTTTCTTTGTACCATATGGTCTTCCAATAAAGCGATTTTAAAACCTCACCCTTTGGTTGTATTTAGCGGCTAGATTGTTTTTGATTTCTTTGTGTTCTAGACGTTGTGCTTGAAGCACACCAAGGTGCTTATAGGCTCCTCCTTCCTCCATAGCTGCGATCTGTTCTTCGGTCTTCACTTGGCAGCTACGTGCATCATGCTTTCCTTTATTATTATTATTATTACTAGACGAAACCCGTCGGAATCGACGGTTAATTTTCTCTCTCTTTTTTTTTTTTTTAAAGAATAAACTCATATGAAACAACAAATGTAAACTTTATTTGATTGACAAATTCATTCAACCACTTCAGTAAAGACAATAGTCCAGGTTCGTAATTTTTTTTGACTGAAGGTTTAACGACCACCGTGAGCAACTCAATGGGCTATAAGCAGTCGCCCGTCCCTAATTTAGGGTAACTGGTTCCAGGGAAGGGAGTGAGCCAGTGCCATAAGACAAACATGACATCCATGCCTCACCGGGATTCGAACCCGGACACTTCACGAACGAATCATCATAATCCAGCGCTTAGACCACTGCGCCAACGGGGCGGCCAGGTTCGTGATGAGCATCACGACTGCACCCTTTTTCAGACTAAAATGTCAAGCGGAAGTCCACTCATGTCGACAGCGCACTCTTTCACTCTCATCTTCAGTCACAACTGTGTTTATAAATGTTGTTGGAATGAGATTTGCGTTGCGAATGCTCTTCATTCTCTTTGTCTGAGACATATATTTGCGACCCTTTGATCGCTCACGCCTTCCAGTAAGGCTCTTACGTTTTCTTTCTTTTTTTATTTTCTGCGGGAGACACATTCTGTTAAGGGTAAGTATGCAATAAAGTATTTACTTACTTTTTTTTTTTTGATTGAAGGTTAAACGACCGCCGCGAGCAACTCAATGGGCTATAAGCAGTCGCCCGTCCCCAATTTAGGGTCACTGGAGAGAGCCAGTGCCGTAAGACAAACACAACATCCTTGCCTCACCGGGATTCGAACCCGAACCCCGTTCGGACGAATGATCAGAGGCCATCGCTTAGACCACTGCGCCACCGGGGCGGCTTACTTAATTTAGGACTGATCATGCACACACGAAGTCTAACACTGAACTGAGCGCCTGATGTAGATAACGGCCGCCCGCTTCTCCCATAGAATTTATATGGGAACTTTGCCGCCCCGCCACGGCCGAATCGTTGCTCCAATCTAAGCTTTCTCTTCGACGGGGGCATCTACATAGTAAGAGCTTTATTTTGATACCTCAACCATATCTTTACGTTCAGCCACTTTCTCAAAATAGGACTCACAGTAAAAAAACTTATAGAATTAATATCATCATCATCATTGTCAACCATTATCAATCCACTGCTTAACGAAGGTCTCCCCAAGTTTCCTCCACAACGGTCTGTCTTGTGCCAGTCTCCTCCATGTCACCCCTGCATACTTTCGAATTTCATCCACCCATCTCCCATGTGGTCTTCTTCTGGGTCTTTTCCTGTCCCTTGGAATCCAATCTAAAATTTCGGCTGTCCATCGATGGTCTGTCCTTCTGGCAGTATGTCCAGCCCATTGCCATTTCAGGGATTTAACTCTGATCATGATGTCTTCCACTCTTGTCATTTTTCGGATCCACGAGTTCCTCTTCTTATCTCTCCTGGTTACACCAAGTATGCACCTCTCCATGCTGCTTTGAGTTGTCTGCAGCCTTTGTATGTCTCTTTTAGTTAAGGACCACGTCTCTGCACCATACGTAAGCACTGGAAGGATGCATTGATCAAACACTTTTCTTTTAAGACATAATGGCATATTGCTCTTGAAAATTATGCTGTTTCTTCCAAAAGCTCTACAGGCAAGTTTTGTACGCCGATTAATTTCTTCATCAATGTGACCCTCACTTGATATCTGCTGTCCAAGATAAACGTACGTGTCTGTTATCTCCAGCTTTTCTCCATCAATCGACAAATCTTCATTTCTTGTAAAAGCATTGAACATCACTATATAGATTATTATTATTATTATTATTATTATACTTTAATTTCATTAAAGAAGCAGTCTCAATTTTCACAAAATCCTTCGTTACTCTTCTCTGTAACTGCTAACTCACTTCAAGATATTTATTTTAGAATTTATTGCAAATTCTAAAAATATTATTAAACTTCAGTGTTGCAAATTCGTGGGTTATTAAAATTCGTTGTCACAAATTAGTAGATTAATAATTGAATCTACGACTTTCACGTAACACAATCAGATTTGCCATGCAAGTTAAAATATAAAGTAGCTGTCTCTTTTGCGATAATCCGTATTGTTTTGTTCTTTTTTCGGATCTGGAATCTTGCCGCTATGAGAGTAAATGCATATCGCTATTCACTCTATTTGATTCCATATAACTGCATCTAAAAATACATCTGAAAATAAAAATATGCTGTATTTCTTCCGATGTCGTTTACTATGACGAATTTTACAAGCATTTAGTATTTCAAGTGATGCACACAGAGTTCCAAGCTAGAACAAGGCCGTGTAGAGAGTACAGGACCATGACATAAGACAGATCATTTCACTCTGCTAGTGACGTCACTCTCATCTTACACGGATTGATACGTCGGTGTCGTGTTTGACGTGATACATGACAGCGTTGGAAACCAATCGGAAGTCTTGATTTCCGTATGACGTCACTAAAAGAGGGAACTCGCCTCTAATGCCATATCCTTGTATTCTCTAGACGGCCTTAGCTGGGGAGAGAAGGGCGTTAATGTATATTATGTTTCTCCAATTGTCACTCTTCAAAAATTCTGATTTTTTTATTTTTTTTATTTGAGGTTTAACGACCACCGTGAGCAACTGAATTGGCTATAAGCAGTCGTCCGTCCCTAATTCAGGGCAACTGGTTCCAGGGAAGGGAGAGAGCCAGTGCCATAACAAAAACACAACATCCGTGCCTCACCGTCATTCGAACCCGGACTCATCTCGGACTAATGGTCATGAGCCAGCACTTAGACCACTGCACCACCGGGGTGGCTTTTAATATTTGAACCCATGGCAATTTTTCTGCATCGGATTCCTATCATAGTGAAAACATTGATATTAATTTTTCACTTCTGGAAATGCACAGTTTTTTCACTAGGATTTTCAATTTTTAAATGACATTATTTTTTTATCATCACTCGTACATTACAGTCTCTGCTGGAAGCCTACCTATTAGCCCGCGCTACTTAAGACCGAGAAGTCCCTGGTAAATATCTGGCTGCCTCGAGGAATCGGCCGTGGTTAGATGTTGGTTTTCTCGGTACAGACACTGCTTTTGAATTAAATGCTACAGTTTTCATACAAAGGATAAATGGCTCCGACAAAAGCTCCAAGGGAAAGTAGGGGTAACCGTTGACTGACTTAGACAGCTTGGGGCCCTGGGCAAGAGGCTTTCAGAGGGGGGCCCCCGGCATCCCGTGTAATGTGCATGCATGTATGATTAAGGACTGGTTAAATAGTTATTATTGGCAGATTAGGACATTAATTTGCTAATAATATGGTCTTCTTTTTATTTGTGGAAATTATATTTGTCATTTCCATGTGTTCAACGGGCAATTCTGAATTTTGGATACAGTTTTATATGATCTTCTTTTTACTTGTGGAAATTATATTTGTCATTTCCATGTGTTCAACGGGCAATTCTGAATTTTGGATACAGTTTTCTTTTCAAGAAGGTTCCACTTTTCCCCCGCTAGGGAGCTTAATGTTGAATTGCGATTTTCTCGATATCTCTGCTACTGAAAATCAGATTTCAAAAATTCTTTCTGCATCGGACAGAGGTCCTACCTAATAATTTTTTGCATATAATTAAAATTTTTTGAGAAGAACGGTTTTGACACTAGGGGGAGTAAGCGTACATTTATATTTCTCACGTATTGGAAGCAACAGTGGCGTAGCCAGAAATTTCTTAAGGGGGGGATCCATGGGTTTGGTGCATTGGTGAAAGCATCGTATGCGCGTATATATTGCTTTAAATTCGTGCTCAGTCTCACCTGAAGGGGGGGGGGTTCAAACCCCGAACCCCCTCCCCTTTGGCTACGCCACTGGGAAGCAACATCTGCACGTGTGAAAACTCGATTTAGAAACTTCTTTTGTGAAAAGGTACCCCCCAACATGGAAAACCTTGCGACAGTACTTTCTGCTTAGAATGATGCATAGTTTTTCCACAAGGGAGCGTAGCAGTAAATCTTACTTTTCTCGATATCTCTGCTTCTAATAGTCAGATTTGAAAAAAATACTTCTTTGTCGGAGATCGTTTCAGATGCAAAATGTTTTCAATCCAATTTAAAATTTTTCTTAACACACAAATTTACCACTGAAAGGCAGGAAGGAGTTAACATTTGCGTTTTCAGCATATTTACAGCAATATCTGGGCGTCTAAAAACCCGACTGAAAAAATCCTTTTTTGGTCAGATACTACTAACTACAAAAACGTTTTACGTGCACCTTCTTCCCAAAATAATATAAAATTTCACCGCAGGGTGCGCACATATTTAATCTGTTTTTCTCGATATCTCTACTTCTAAAAGACCAATTTCAAAACTTCTTTTAATGCGGAACGCCATTCACCACCTGAAACATTTTGCATGCCTTTTTGGGTTATTTCAGTTCACAGTTCTGCCGCTAGATGGTGTTAGAGAACATCTATGTTTTCAACCGTATGTGAGCTTCTAAAAATTCTGTTGAAAAATTTCTTTTTGTACTGCATTCCATTCGCTTCTGAAAAGATGAGTAACACTATCCTATTTAAATGATGCACAGTTTTTCTGCTAGGTGGCGTAAATGTCAAACCTTTTTTTCTCTATCTCTTCTTCCGAGGGTATATTTGAAAAATTCTTCGTCGTTTTGCTGTGAAGAATACTTTTGACACACATGTATTTTCTACTTTTCCATTATTCAAGATTCTACTACCAGGGGGCGTAAGGGTATATTTCTATTCAAAAGTGTTAATTCCATTCTAAGAATCACCAGTACGTCTACCTCATTTTTGGGTTATTTCAGTTCACAGTTCTGCCGCTAGGTGGTGTCAGAGTACATCAGTTCTTCCGCTAGGTGGTGTTAAGTTTTCAATTTTGCCGCTAGGTGGTGTTATAGTACATCAGTTCTGCCGCAAGGTGGTGTTAGAGTACATCAGTTCTGCCGCTATGTGGTGTTTTTTAATTTTTGATTGGAGGTTTAACGACCACCGTGAGCAACTCAATGGGCTATAAGCAGTCGCCCGTCCCTAATTTAGGGTCACTGGTTCCAAGGAAGGGAGAGCCAGTGCCGTAAGACAAACACAACATCCATGCCTCACCGGGATTCGAACCCGGACCCCTTTCGGACGAATGATCAGAGGCCATCGCTAAGACCACTGCGCCACCGGGGCGGCCTCGTGATTTGTTTGTTGTTGCGTTGTCATTGGCTTGCGTGCATTCGGAAACATGCAATACTCTGTTCCAGAGCGTGTTTTTTTAGTGAAATCGTATTGGGTAACCAATTCTGTCATCAAAACGCAACGAGCATTTCGAAGAGAGTTTGGAGTTTGAAAAGTGCCAAACAAGTCAACAATTCTGTCGATGGCAAAAAAACTGGAGCAAACCGGTTTTCTTCAAAGCGGTAGCGGTAGACATCACCCTTTGATGCCCCAAACGCTTGTGGACGATGTTCGGCAACGTTTACTTCAATCTCCGACGAAATCGTTGCGCAGATTAAGCCAACAGACAGGAGTATTCATACGGAACTTGTCAAAGGGCGAATATTCGACCATTTAAAGAGCACGTAATCCATCTGCTGCAGGAACCGGACAAGAGAAAGAGAGTAAGTTACTGCAAATGGTTTCAAAAATTTCTTAATTTGCGATCTGATATTCTCTCCATCACATGGTTTACGGATGAAGCCTGGTTTTATCTGTCAGGCTACGACAATTCGCAAAACAGCAGATACTAAGCTGCCGAAAACCCACACGTTATGTGTGAAACACCGATGCATTCATAAAAGGTTGGTGTATGGTGTGCGGTTTCGTCTACGAAAATTATTGGCCCCATTTTTTCTCTGAGACTGTCAACACTAACGTTTATTCCCGCATATTCAATGAATTTGTGGAACAACTTGATGGCATTGAATTGACAGAGGGCTACTTTCAGCAGGATGACGCTACATGTCACACATCGAAAGTCTCAATGGAACGGAACTCATAACAAGCTTCTTTGATGACAGATTAATTTAAAAAAACATATGGCCTCCTCGATCTCCGGACTTAACTTCCCTGACTTTTTTTATGGGGCTACTTAAAGGATAGAGTTTACAAAACCCATCCACAAACATTGGATGCATTGCGTGAAACAATTACGACTGAAATTGGCAATGTTATTGCTCGTACTCTACATGAGACATCACTGAATACGGTGCGGCGTGTTCAACTGTGTTTACGAGAAAATGGAGGACAGTTCCAACATTTGCTTTGATAAAATGACTTACTGTATGATTTTGTTGTTATTTATAAAAAAGTTATAAGTAAATCACATGGTACTAATTTAAATGGATCACCCTGTATTATTAACACCAAAGAAGATATTACAACGAAATTTAAAGTGAACTTACCTCATTTCGTGCAAAATGTCATGACATCACAACATGTGCTGGAAGTGGCCACCATTTGTGTCCAGGCAGCATTGAACATTGCGCACCATACTGCGGAAAGTCCTTGCCAGTACGTCCGCCGTCACTCTCTGAATTTCTTCTGTGAAGTTTGCTTTCAAGGCATCTATGGCTCGCGGTTTCTTTTGATAAACTGTCCCTTTTAGATATCCCCATGAAAGGTAATCAGGAGGCGTCAGATCGGGCGAGCGCGGTGGCCATAGATTCTTCGAAATGATGCGGTCGCCGTAAAGGGACTGAATTTCGGCCATACTGGTGTGAGTGTGTGTGATCTCGCTCCATCATGCTGGTAATATCCAATGGAGAGTTTTTCGTCGTCCAGTTGATTTACAAAGGCGTTAAAGATTGCCATATATATGCAGCTGTTGTGATGGTTGTATCGAAGAAGATGGGACCAAATATGCGGCCTCGGGACATCTCACACCGAACACCAATCTTCTGTGAATGAAGGGGTTCTTCACGCATCGCGTTGGGATTTTCACTTTCCCAAATACGGAAATTTTGAGAATTGACGTACCCGGACAGGTGAAACTACGCCTCGTCCGTGAACCACGTGTAGTCCAGAATGCCCGGATTTTCCTGAAGAAATGTCTAAAATCATCGACATTATGCCACTCGTTTCACGTGGTGAGACTCTTTCAGTTCGTGGACCACGGAGATAGGGTACACATGAAGCTCCGCTTTTTTCACAGCACGTTGACAGGTGCCTTTGGACAACCCTGTTTCCTGTGACAGTCGGCGAAGTGACTTTCTGGGAGACGCAAGTAGTTGGCTCTTTACATTCTGGATCATTTCCTCGGACATTTGTGGACAACTTCCTGCATGGTCATCTAATAAAGTCCCCCTTGTTTTCCAGTTTCTTCGACAACGCCCAAATGGTGGCCTTGCTCGGCGGATGCTACGATGCTCTCTGGATGCAAATGGTGGCCACTTCCAGCATATGTTGTGATGTCATCACATTTCACACGAAATGAGGAAGTCCACTTCAAATTTCGTTGCAATATCTACATTGGTGTTAATATTATTAAAGAACTGCCGGGTTCAATTGCGAGTGGGACACACTCTAAATATTCTTTTCCAACTGTTTGATTTGAAAACCCCCTTGCCTCTGATATCTTCCATCAGCTATGAGAAACTTCTGGGGGCACAACTTTTTAATTTTCTTTTCAGCCACAAGTGTGCGCAAAACGCTGTTTCTATTTCTGATATTTTATGGATTGCAGAAATCCGGTTGATTTTTTTAACCGGTTTGGTTTTCTATGAATATTCTGCTTTCATTATGTATTTTAAATTATGCGGAGCGTTTCCTTGGGTACCTTAAGTCTATTTTCCTTTTTGCAGAATTTTAGAATTTCTAAATATCTGAAAACAGGCTCCGCATAATTAAAACAAGTTAGTAAAATCATGCAATGCATTCATTATGATACGCTTTCCAACATACCACAAATTATTACTCAAATTATGAGGATAATGGCTGTGGAATAAATCTCGCTCCTGTGTCCTGACCTTTGACCCCATTTCGATGATACTCAACAGAACCGGTTCAGTACACCTCAAGAATAACATACTAAAGTTTTGTCGCAATAAAAGCAGTTTTACGCAAGTTATGAGAATAATGGCTGTGGAACAAATCTTGCTTTTGTGCAATGACCTTTGATCCCATTTCGTTGATATTCAACAGAACCGGTTCACTATACCTCCGGAACAACATGATAACGTTTTGTCGCAATCGAAACATTTTTTGGTAAGTTATGATGCACAAGGGCAATGGAATGGATCCCACTCCAGTGTCCTGACCTTTGACCCCATTTCGCCCATCTTCAATAGGGTTCGTCCCCACTAGCTCCCTACCACATACTAAAATTTCATCGAAATCGAACCACTTTTACGCAAGTTATGACGCATAAGGACAATGGAACAAATCCCACTCTTAATGACCTGCCTGACCTTTGACCCCATTTCGCCCATTTTCAGTAGGGTTCGTGCCCAGGTGTTTCCCTACCACATACTAAAATTTCATCGAAATCGAACCATATTTACGCATGTTATGACGCATAAAGGTAATGGAATGGATTCCACTTTTATGTCCTGACCTTTGACCCCATTTCACCCATTTTCAATAGGGTTCGTCCCCAGGTGGTTCCTTACCAAATACTAAAATTTCATCGAAATCGAACCATTTTTACACAAGTTATGACGCATAAGTGCAATGGAATAAATACCGCTTTTATGCCCTGCCTAACCTTTGACCCCATTCGCACATTTTCAATAGGGTTCGTGCCCAGTGGTTCCCTACCACATACCAAAATTTCATCGAAATCAAACCATATTTACGCATTTTATGACGCTTAAAGCATATGAAATGGATCCTGCTTTTATGTCCTGACCTTTGACCCCATTCCACCCATTTTCAATAGGTTTCTTTGCCAGGTGGTTCCTTACCACATACCAAAATTTATGGAAATCGAACCATTTTTACGCAAGTTATGACGCATAAGGGCAATGGAATAAATCCCGCTCTTATGCCCTGCCTGACCTTTGACCCCAATTTTCCAATTTTCAATAGGGTTCGCCCCGGGTTTTCAATAGGGTTCGTCCCCCTACCACATACTAAAATTTCATCGAAATCGAACCATATTTACGCATGTTATGACGCATAAAGGCAATGAAATGGATCCTGCTCTTATGGCGTGACCTTTGACCCCACTTCACCCATTATCAATAAGGTTCGTCTTCTGGTGGTTCCCTACCACATACTAAAATTTCATCGAAAGCGAACCTTTTTTATGTTAGTTATGGCGCATAACTGCAGTGGAATGGATCCCTCTCCTATGAACTGACCTTTGATCCCATTTCGTTCACTTTAAATAGGGTTCCTTCCCAGGTGATCCTCTACCAGATACTAAAATTTCATCGAAATCCAACGGTTGTTACGCGAGTTATCGTGCTGACGGAAATACGCACACAACGCGTGATGTAATGAGGCAGATGGGAATCGCGACCATCTGCTAGCAAGGTCATCATCATCATCATTGTCAACCATTATCAATCCACTGCTGGACGAAGGTCTCCCCAAGTTTCCTCCACAACGGTCTGTCTTGTGCCAGTCTCCTCCATGTCACCCCTGCATACTTTCGAATTTCATCCACCCATCTCCTATGTGGTCTTCTTCTGGGTCTTTTCCTGTCCCTTGGAATCCAATCTAAAATTTCGGCTGTCCATCGATGATCTGTCCTTCTGGCAGTATGTCCAGCCCATTGCCATTTCAGGGATTTAACTCTGATCATGATGTCTTCCACTCTTGTCATTTTTCGGATCCACGTGTTCCTCTTCTTATCTCTCCTGGTTACACCAAGCATGCACCTCTCCATGCTACTTTGAGTTGTCTGCAGCCTTTGTATGTTTCTTTTAGTTAAGGTCCACGTCTCTGCACCATACGTAAGCACTGGAAGGATGCATTGATCAAACACTTTTCTTTTAAGACATAATGGCATATTGCTCTTGAAAATTATGCTGTTTCTTCCAAAAGCTCTCCAGGCAAGTTTTGTACGCCGATTAATTTCTTCATCAATGTGACCCTCACTTGATATCTGCTGTCCAAGATAAACGTACGTGTCTGTTATCTCCAGCTTTTCTCCATCAATCGATAAATCTTCATTTCTTGTAAAAGCATTGAACATCACTTTTGTCTTCTGAAAGTTCATTTTTAGTCCCACTTCTTTACTCTTGTCAGCAAGCTCCTGGATCATACTCTGAAGCTCTGATGGGGTAGTTGCAAAAATGACTACGTCATCAGCAAAACGAAGGTGGGTTAGATAATCTCCATTAATCTTTATCCCCTTGTTTTCCCAGCTCAGCGACTGAAAAACACCCTCCAATGTGGCATTAAAGAGCTTCGGAGATATGGTGTCACCTTGTCTCACTCCCTTTCCAATTTTTACGTGTGTTGTATTTTCAAACAGCCTAATCTTTGCACTTGCATTTTCATAGATGTTATTAATAATATTAATGTATGCATCTTCAATACCGCAGGATTTCAGAGCCATTGTAACTGCTGATGGTTTCACCGAATCAAAGGCTTTTTCATAATCGATAAAAGCCATGCACAATGGAAGTTCATATTCCCTCGCTCTTTCAATTAGTTCTCTCAGCACGTGGATATGATCTATTGTGCTGTAGCCACTCCTGAATCCAGCTTGTTCTCTCTGTTGAGCCATGTCTAGTGCTACCTTCAAGCGGTGTGAAAGAACTTTAGTGAAGATTTTATAAACTACTGATAGGAGGCTGATAGGTCTGTAGTTTCCGAGATCCTCAATGTCACCTTTCTTATGTAGCAGGATCATTGTAGCGGTGTTCCAATCCTCAGGAATCTTTCCTTCATTAAGGCATCGAGTGAAAATTTGGGCGAGTACTGTTTCGATTTCTCCACTTGCTTCTTGTATGATGTCTACAGTAATTCCATCTTCTCCTGGAGCTTTTCCTCGCTTCATGTTCTTGATTGCATGTGCAACTTCTGCTGGAAGGACTGGAGGAACTCTGGTACTGGTATCTTTCATGATGTCTGGAGTGCATATATCATCCCTTTCATATAATTTGGAGTAGAAATCTTTCACTCTTGTCAAAATTTCTGCCTCTATTTCTTGTTACAGAACCATCTTCTTTTCTCAGTGCCATAATCTGTTTTCTTCCCTTACTGAGATGTCCCTTTGCTATCTTTAGGCTTTGGTTGTTTTCAATTGCTTTCCTCACTAGTTCACAGTTGAATTTCCTTACGTCTTCAGTGATACTTTTTCTTACTGTCTTGCATAGCTCTATATATTCCACTTTGGAAGTCACATCTTCTTTAGTTGTCCTCATCTCTCTTCTTTTTTGCATCAACATTTTGGTTTTTCCTGATAATTTGTTCACGTGCAACTTGTTCTTAGACCCAGCTAATTTTGTTGCTGTTTCCATAAGAGCTTTGGTTATTTTTCTGTTAACTTCAGAGATATCCACTTCTTCCGATGTAAGGCCTTCTAAAGCAGAGAACCTGTTCTTCAGTTCTAACTTGAAGGTATTATGGTGTTTTTTAAGGTTGGTTATGTCAATAGATTTTGTTTGTCTTATGAGCTTGCCACGTTCAAGTTTGGTGTTGAGGTGCATCTTACATCTCACCAATCTATGGTCACTACCTGTGTTGAACTTGTTTAGCACACTGCAGTCTTCTATGACGAATTTTTTGTTACACATAATAAAATCAATTTCACTTGTCGTCCCATTTGGATGTCTCCATGTCCATTTCCTGTGTGGCTTTTTCTTGAAGAAGGAGTTCAAGATGAAAAACCCTTCTGCCTCTGCAAACTCAACGAGAGTATTTCCACGCTGGTTTCTGTTGCCATGACCGAATTTACCTACTGAAGTTTCATTCTGTTGCCGTTGCCCTATTTTTGCATTGAAATCTCCCATAATTATTTTCAAGTGCTGCTTACCTTTATTATTTAGATGACAAATTTCCTCATAAAATTCTTCAATTTCTTCTTCAGGATGACTTGTGGTGGGTGCATAAGTTTGAATAATCTGAGCCTGGTATCTTTTCGAGAGTTGGATAACAAGTCGTGCAGCTCTGTCAGAGGAACTTTCAACTTCTACAACTTTATCCTTCAGTTTCTTGTTTATTATAAATCCAACACCACTAGTTCTGCCAGTATCTGTCCCACGATAGTAGAAGAGATGTCCACTTTTCAGTTCGATGAGATCTTCTCCTTTTCTCCTTACCTCACTTAGCCCCACGATGTCCCACTTGATCCTTTGTAGTTCCTCTTCCAATTCAAGAAGCCTTGAATCAGAAGATAGGGAGCGTCCATTGTAAGTAGCCAAGGTCAGCATCAGATGGCAGCCTAGTCCGGTCCTCCGAGGATTCTTAGCACCCTCTGCCTTCATGTCGCACTGGCCGCTGCCTTGGCCAGGTACATTCCAGCTGCCGGAGACTGAGGGCCAAGATTTAAGTTGTGGAATCATTTTGGAGGGGTTTGGCCATAACTCACCACGAAATTCTATCCACACTCACCAAGCGGGTTGGTGAGTGTGGGATAAATTTCCTCTGATCCCGATGGTATAGTTATACCGCTATGGGCGGTCGTCAGAGCCCCTTTAGTGGGAACAGGATGCACCACGAGAAGGCGGGGTTGACATTTGTCAAGGAGAGGCTATGATGTTACGCATCACCTGACCTTACATCCCGCTAGCAAGGTATGACGTCATAAATCTTTAATAGGATCCACAAACAACGCGTGACGTAATGAGATAGATGACATGACCGCGCGCCAACATTCTCAAACGCGAGTTGTGACGTCATAAGATTTCTAAGCATTGGTAACACAAATGGAACAACGCCATCACTAAAAACGTTATAATTCGGGGTGGCTATTTAACATACTAAACGAATTCTTCTACAGTCGAGATCAAGCTAAATCGATTTCTAGTACCAGAAAACGGTAGGTTAACGACCTTCATCAAAATTCTTAGAGCCGTTTTCAACATAAAATGTACATACATACATAAATACATACATACAAGAATTGCTACTTTAAGGTGGACGTCAAGTAATTTGGCTTCCTATACTTCCAATGGAAAAACTTCTGTACACATTTTCTTCACAATTAAGGCGTTCCCAAGGATGAAAATTTGAACATCGATTAAAATATCTTCATTTTATAACTTGCAATACTTAATATTTTCTAAAACATAACCATATTTATGCAATTCAACATTTGTTTGTCTACTGACGTCATGAAAATATAGGTCGCGCCATCTTTTTTCTGGACAATTAATGCGTTCACAAGGATGAAAATTTGAACATCGATTAAAATAGCTTCATTTCATAACTTGGAATACTTAATATTTTCTAAACCATAACCGTAATTATGCAGTCCAACATTTTTTTGTCCACTGACTTAATCAAAGTACAAGTCGCGCCATCTTTTCCCTGGTTTCAACTCCACCAAGGGAAAAGTTATTGATTTTTAAAATAATTATGGTTATGTTTTAGAAAATATTAAGTTTTCCAAGTTATAATATGAAGTTATTTTACTCGATGTTAAAATTTTCATCCTTGGGAACAGATTAATTGTGCATTAAATGTGTACAAAAGTTTTTCCATTGGAAGTGTAGGAAGCAAAATTACTTGACGTCCACCTTATTAATATGGGATAAGGATAATGGAATGGATCGCAATCCTATGTCCTGACCTTTTTCCACATTTCGTCCATTTTCAGTAGGTTCGTCCCCAGGTGGTTCCCTACTACATACTGAAATTTCATCGAAATCGAACAATTTTTACGCACGTTATGACGTATGAGGGCAATGGAATGCATACCGATTTTAGTCCTGACCTTTGACCCCACTTCACCCATTTTGAATAGGGTTCGTCCCCAGGCGGTCTCTTACCACATAGTAAACTTTCATTGAAATCGAACCATATTTACGCAAGTTATGACTCATAAGGGTAATGGAATGATCCCGCTCCTACGTCGTGACCTTTGACCCCATTTGTCCCATTTTCAATAGGGTTCGTCCCCGGGTGGTCCCCTACCACATACTAAAATTTCATCCAGCAAATCGACCCATTTTTACGCCAGTTATCGTGTGACAGACGGACGGACGGACGGACGGACAAAGCTGGAGCATATACGCTTCTTCAACCTACGGTTGGAAAGCGTAAAAAACATAATTAAAGATGGATATTCATAGCAAACCAAACCGGTTAAAAAAATCAACCGGATTTCTGCAATCCATAAAATATCATTTCTGAAATCCATACATTTTTCTTGTCGAAAAGGATTCGAAAGACCTGCTCATTACAAGCGAAAATTCGGTGTCATCTTTTTTGTTAGCACGTCTTTTGTAAAAAGATCGTGCTATTGTTATCGGTTTGTCCGTCCGTCCGTCCGTCTGTACCCACGATATCTCAGCAACTATTAGTCCGATTTGAAAAATTCTTTTTGCATTGGGAAGCTTGAAATATGCAAATGATGATCCTTTATTTCGGTTTTTTTACGATGTACAATTTCGCCGGTAGAGGGCGTAAATGCAGATGATGTCGAATTAAAAAAATACGTTTTATTCTACATATTTGCTTCTAAACATCCGATTGAAAATTTTTTTATATCTTTCGATTCCATTTATATCGAAGAGTATTTTAGATATAGTTACTTTTTCAAATTACGCATAGATTTTCCGCTAGGGGGCGTAAAGGTAAATTACATTTTCCCCGATAACTCTTCTTCTAAAATTCCGATTCGAAAAATGTTTTCTTCAGCGGATACATCTCTTGATGGAAACTTTTTGCATATAATTTCAAATTTTTGATAAAGAATACTTTGGCCACCAGGAGGCGTAAGTGTTAATTTTTGCTTCTGATGTATTTGCCATAAAATCGTAGCTTCTAAAATATCGATTAAAAAACTCTTTCGTGGACTGATGCCACTCACATCGATAAACATTTTCGGAATATTTTCTTCTTAAAATATTCTACAGTTTTTCCGCCAGGGGGCGTAGATGTACATCTTGTTTTTGTCAATATATCTACTTCTAGGAGTCCGATTTGAAAAATTCCTTCTTTGTTGGATAGTGTTTTCAGTGTGACATGTTTTCCATATAATTTCAAAATTTTCAAGTAATTCATAGACTTTCCGCTAGGGGGCGTAGCGGTAAATTGCGTTTCCCCCTACATCTCTGCTTCTAAATCTCCGATTTGAAAAATTCTCTCTGCACTGGATACAGCTCCTGATGGGAAATCGTTTGCACATAATTTCTAATTTTTGTAAAAAAATAGTTTGGCCATCAGGGGGCGTAAATCTCAATTTCCGCTTCTGTTGTATTTGCAGCGAAATATGAGCTTCTAAAATATCGATTGAAAAAAAACGTCGTTTGTTGGCCGATACTACTCATGCCGACAAACCTTTTAGGAAAATTTTCTTCTTGAAAAAATGCATGGTTTCTACGCCAGGGTGCGCAGATGTATATTTTATTTTTGTCAATATCTCTTCTTCTAAGGTAACGATTTCAAAAACTCCTTCTTTGTTGAATAGCTTTTCCGATGCGAAATATTTTTACTCTAAATTCAAAATTTTCAAGTAAATCATACACTTTCCGCTAGGGGGCACAAAGGTAAATTGCGTTTTCTGCGTTATTTCTGCTCCTAAAGCTCTGATTTGAAAAATTCTTCCTGTATCGCATTCAAGACCTGATGGAAAATATTTTTCACATAATTTCTAATGTTTGGTAAAGAATGGTTTGGCCACCAGGTGTCATATGTGTTAATATCTGCTTCTGAAGTATTTGTTGCAAAATCTGGGCTACTGAAAACTCGACTAATTTTTTTTCTTGGACCGATACCGCTTATACGGAAAAACCTTTTGAGAATACTTTCTTCCTAAAATAATGCATGGTTTTCTCACCAGGGGACGTAAAGTCACATCTTATTTTTGTCGATATCTCTGTTTCTAAGAGTTCGTAAGCTCACGATTCCGTTTGCAGCATTATCTGAGGGATTAAAAACCCGATTGAAAATCTTCTTTCTTTTGTCAGATCTATTGGTTTCCATACCGATTCCATTGACTTTGAATAGCTTTGATAAATTTAATTTGCGTCAGAACGGATTCAAAAGACGTGCTTATTACACCCGAAAATTCGGTGTCAACTTTCTTGTTAAAAACTAGTTTTACTTAATCGGCTCTAACATGTAAATTAACGGTGGACTAACAGGAGCTAATTGGCGCTCTCATTTCTTATAATTTCTCGCAATGATAAAAAATAGGAAACGTAAGAAAAATAAAAGACAGTGAAAGCAAAAAATAAATAAGGTTATTTCACTTTCTCTGCAATTCTGCCTGAAATTTGCCTTTAAAACGCGCCAAGTTACCATTGTAGGCAGTCGTTAAAAAATAATTTGGAGAAAAAAAGCGTGCATCGGATATGAAACCTCCAATTCAATACAACCACAAATGTAGAAACACATACATTAGCTACACGGAAGATGATTTTCATCACTTTATGTTAGACACCGTGTGGAATGAAACGGAATAACAGCAGAATTACACTTCGTGTTTTATCACAGTAATCGACCAGTCTTTCCTTATGTGTCGTGTAATTTGGATTCATAGCACTGATCGAAGCGACAAGCCATTCCAGCAGGGCACATTCTTTAAGCAAAGGGATATTTGTTTTTCCGTAGATTAGGACATAGAAAGGGATGTTCTACTGTATTCTTATTCGAAACAAAAGGGAGCAATAATAGCTGTCAGAGTCGAGCAAAGTGCGGTTTCAGGCCAAGCGTCTTTCACTCCACTCTCATTGTTTACATTGAAGCGTTTCTGGATGCGCGTTTTATTCATATCCATTTTTAACCCAAAACACTAGCGTTTGTCTATAAGGAAATGAAACGAACCTGTTTCCCCCGCAGAGGACAAGAACTCCTCGCATCCGAAATTCTAACCTTTCACCATACAGCAAATCATGTTTATAAACATAGGAAGAAGAAAACAAAACAAAAAAATTAACGTGAACTAAACTTGGAAGGATGAAATAACCTGTAAAAAATAAAAAAAGAAAGGAAGAAAGAAAAGAAATGGTTCTCTTAATGAAAAGTCTGGTACTGCGGAAATGGTAGAAAGGTCGTAAAGGAAAGAAAACATGAATGAATGAAAGGAAGGAGAATTGAAATTCGGGAAACTATGAAAGTACGGGAAAATAACCCTCCTTGGACAAATATGTAGAGACAAGTATTGATTATTCCCTTTTGTTTTACATTGCGGTGTGTAGAGTCTATTAAAAGTTTTCCTAGACTGACTGGTTCTTGTGGGAATGTGTTTGAAATTTCACCAAACGGATTTTCGTGATAAAACGGTCCGTTACTAAAACAAGACACTGCAGCGTTTAAAGGACGACGTCCCTGGTTACCCAAATACTTTCATTGTTTATCTAAATTATTTCGCCGTCCCGGTGGCGCAGTGGTCTAAGCAATGGCCTCTGATCATTTGTCCAAACGGGGTCCGGGTTCGAATCCCGGTGAGGCATGGATGTTGTGTTTGTCTTACGGCACTGGCTTTCTCCTTTCCCTGGAATCAGTGCTCCTAAATTAGGGACGGGCGACTGCTTATAGCCCATTGAGTTGCTCACGGTGGTCGTTAAACCTCCAATCAAAAAAAATAAAAATAAATTCTTTCATTTGTGGAGTAACCATACTCAGTGAAGAATAAATGATAGTACAAAGAATGTTCCAATATTTTTAGAACTATTTTCCAGTATTAATAGACAAAGTCATCTATGTGTAATAGACAAAGTCATCGTTCTTTCCACGTTTTTCTTTAATTAACACGAAGCAACCGAAAAATTGTATTTCGACACCTATGGGATCGAATCTCTCGATAACTAGCCCAGTGCGTTCGCTTTACGCTACGATGCCAACAAACCACGGCGCTATGTGTAAATCTCAGCGGTGTCGAAATACAATTTTTCTGGGCTCCGCCCTCTCTGCAGTACTGGCCGAAGCAATCCTACGACCCCTAGAAGACCGGATACTCAGCGCACCTGGACCAACCCCATGTACATGGCTACGATACGTAGATGACGTTTTCTTCATCTGGGAAAACACCGAGGAGGAACTAAATCGGTTTCTCACCACAATCAATTTGGAACACCCTGCAATAAAGTTCACTATGGAGAGAGAAAAAATGCATCCCTACCGTTCCTGGATGTTTTGGTCAAGAAGTCTCCATCCAGGTACCTCAGCACTAGTGTCCACTACAAACCTACCTATGTTCCTAATGTCATACTGCCTTCCTCATCGTGCCCCAAGGAGAGAAAGCTAGCACTTTTCCGACACAGGGCTAGGCGAGCTTTTACCCACTCATCAGACAACGCCGCACTCCACGCCGAGCTTGACACCCTAAGATCTTTAGCCTTTTCTGCAGGACACTCACCCAGCATGGTAGATCAGATCATACACCAGACAAAGTCTAAACTCGCATCCCGTGGCACCATATGCCCCACCCAAAAACTACAATATATAGGCTCATGCCAGTATGTACCAGGCTTCACATATTTCCTAAAAATGCCCTAAAAAACTTGGTTTCGGCATAGGGATTACCGCACCTAGGACAATAGCATCTTGTCTAAACAGCATGTACACCAACAAAGAAATTGTTCAAAAGAACAATTTGTTGAGTTTTGTCTGCTGACACAATTGATAATTCAGGGTTACGAGATAGAGAATTGTGTCAGCAGACAAAACTCAACTCATTGTTCTTTTGAACAAGAGTGAATATCAAGTGAAAATGCTTGAGGCTCTTGATAGTATTCCCCATAGGGTTATTTCGTTTGATCCAACCGCAGCTACCATAAAATCCCTGAGGAAGTTGAGAAATCAGGAGCATCTCCCTGTTTCTATATCTTCTCAGATGCACCCACCCAGTCGACCTAGAGTACCCACAGGTATTCTGTGGACTTCGTTGGATCGACACGCAAAGAAATTTCAGGAGTAAGTTCCTAAGCAGAGCAAGCTAACGCTTAGGAAAGACCCGCAGATCTCTATTGTGTTGTCTAATAAATCTTTGCAGTTGGTTATTGTAAATAGCAGTTTTTATTTTCAAGGTATGAATGAGGTAATTGATACCACCTTACACAAGGAGTTGCGTGTCGATCCAACGAAGTCCACAGTTTCTGTTTTAGGTAGATTAAAGAAAGCTCATGAATTTCCTGAGGATTTTGCGTCTGCGTTTACCCTACCCCCAGGTTACCGTGTGTACCTGATATGTTTGGTCGCATTAAGCTCCATAAGGAAGGGTACCCGTTTCGTCCTCTGGTATCGGGCTATGTTAGCCTCACCAGACCTTTAGAAAAAGCCTTGGCCAATTATCTTGACAAATTTACCGGGAGTTCGCTTTGTTCGATTAGGAGTCCCGTTGGGGCTTTAGATAGGCTTAGGGTACTTCAGCCACACCCAGGGCCTCTCATGTTGGCGTCTTTAGATGTTGTAGCATTGTACCCCAATGTACCCATAGAGGCTACACATCAAATTATAGAGGCTAAACTTGCTGATACCCGCGTTTTCCCCCTCGAAATTTCGGCTATCATGAATGCTTTACGATTTATTAAGCAGCATTCGTTTTTTTTTAATTCCAAAGCGGTATTTATCAGCAATTTGAAGGTTCACCTATATGTTCCCCTCTTTCAGCAGTTCTCGCAGAGATCCTGATGCAGGATCTTGAGAACAAAGTTACTAGTGAATTTCCCCTTACCCTGCTTTTATTTTTAAGGTACGTTGACGATATCTTGGTAGCGTGGGCTCACTCCCAAGATGATTTATTTTGTTTCGCCGACGTACTTTCTTCAACTATCAAACTCACGGTACAACTTGAGTCTAACTGTGAAATTCCTTTTCTTGATTTTTGTATTAACGGGCACCCAATCTCGAATTACTTATCTTTTTCGGTCTATCGTAAGCCTTCTGCCCCGGGTTCCTTATTCCCATTTGCCTCTTTTCACCCAATGCAGCATAAAGTTGCTGCATTTTACTCTTTGTTTCATAGAGCATTTATACATTCATCTACCAGGGTTTTCTTTAACCACGAAGTCAATTACATTTTTGATTTAGCCCACTCGTTCGGCTATCCTCGACAGATTGCTTGTAAAATATTTCGTCGAGTTTTTGCATCCCGTTGACCTCTGTCAACTTTGGTCGGTGATTCACGTATTATTAAAAAGTTTGTTGGAAAAATGGATTTCCTACCTGGTTTTACTACTTTAATGTCTAAAATTTGCTCTAGAAACCGGCTACATTTTGGCGTGGGTGTTTACAACCTATCGTCTGTTTTGAGGAAAGACCGTCAAGGAATTGATGATTCGCAGAGGTGGGGCGTTTATTGCATCCCACTATTGGGCAATGACTCACATGAGAATATTAACTATACCATAGGATCCACTCGTCGGTAACAGTGCTTCAGGTAGCAGGAACATAAATATACACTGCTGGACAATTGCTAAGGACGGATCATAGACGGCTATATAGCGCATAAAAAAGTAAGTGTGGTTGGATGCCAAGTGAAATAAAATAATGTCAGAATGTCAGGACATTACAAGAAAGACAATTTATTGTGCTCTGAAATCCACAAGGCTTTGGAACGTGTTCAAGGGACAAACACGCCATTTTGTGCAGAATACGTGAACGTGAAAAAAATGCAATTACCGTCCGCAGGCGTTCCAGCGTAAGATGTCAATACAGGATATGGCCACCATGGAGGGCGATGCAAGATTCCACACGTAGTGTCATGCTTTGCACAACATTATCAAGCAGCTGTTGTGCTAATTTATCCCATTCCTCTGTCAGTGCACGGATGAGGGGGTCCTTGTTTATTGGAGGGCATTGGCGACCAGCAAGACTCCTCCCCAAAGCATCCCACACATTTTCAATGGGATTCAGATCTGGAGAACGTGTTGGCCATACGAGGCGTTGAATATCCTCGCTCTCAAGACACTCCTGGACATCGACTGTTCGATGACATGTTGCGTTGTCGTCCATGAAAATGAATCTATCACCGACAGCACCACGGAACATGCGAACACGAGGTAGCAGAACATCATTAATGTATCGTTGGCCAGTCATTGTCCCAGTTGGAAGCACATAGAGGGACGTACGGCCATTGATCATGATGCCAGCCCATACCATGACACTACATGTCGGATATCGGTCCCTTTCCTGTATGTTTGCTGGACAATATGCAGTACCACTATCACGCCAGATCAGTTGTCGTCGACAATCAGACGATAGACCGTATCTACTCTCATCTGAGAAGAGGACAGCAGACCAGTCGTTATCAGTCCAATTGCGATGTTCATGGCACCATTGCAAACCGGCGGTACGGTGACGTCTGGACAATGGGATGCACACAACAGGACGGCGGGCGTATAGTCCTCCTTCATGCAAACGTCTGGCGACAGTTTTTCGGGAGATCCGCTTGCCAGTAGCAGACATATACTGATTTGCTACCTCACTAGCTGTGCTGCGCCGGTGTCTTTTTGTTGATAGCACTATGTACCGATCTTCTGCAGGTGTCGTACTGCGAACACGACCTCCCCCGTGACGTTTGCTACACTCTCCATTTGTTTGAAATGATTTCCAAAGCCTTGAAACAACACTGTGGCTGACGTCGAACTCCCTGGCAACATCTGTTATTTTTCGCCCTTCTTCAATCTTGCCAATAATACGGCCACGCGTAAAATCATCTAGGTGATGTCGGGAAGACATACTGAAAATTGCAAGTTCGTCAATTGATTCTTTCCCTTTCAACTTTGCGTTTGAACAACAACGGTCAATACGCGTCAAATCCTTTATATCTCTTATCAGCGCTATGACGTCACGAACAAGTTCGGCAATCCAAAATTTGCATACGCACAACACGTCGTACTGTATCCCGCACTTATGCTAACTTCCACATTTTCCTGCCTTCCATTTTATGGTTGCTATCGTTGCTATTGTCATCCGTCCTTAGCAATTGTCCGGCAGTGTAGTTTAAAAGCAAGCCATATCTGTACAGCCCTTACCAAGTGTATTGATTCAGAAGATATAATCCCTGATTGGGACAATGCCAAAATTTTGATTACCCCAGCCTCTACACACATGCTACTGGTGACTGAGAGTTTGTTCAATCCACAGAACTATCTTCCTTTTTTAGACTTTAATAATTAATGTTGCAGTCATAATCATGTTTACGATTTGTGATGTGATGTCGCTCTGATCGTGGTTTAACCGCCGGGACAGATGGCGCGTACGTCGCAAAATTCTGTTACGCCGATTGCAGTTATGGCACACTACAGATATTTATTCTTAACGGTTTGGGAGATCCGAACACACCTGATGATGGAGCGACTGTCGCTCTGAAAGTGCTAGTGTGTTTTATAGTATTTTAATTGTACATATATTTCACATTTTAATATCATTAAAATCGTGTGAAGACGGTATTCACCCAAATGATATATACTGTATACCACTGTAACCTGAGCTTCCCAATGACCAACCTGGGACATATATCGGATCCACACTTCGGACGATAGGTGTCCGAGTTTCGGAACACAAGTACGGTATCAAAACGGGGGCAACGACTACAGCCATTGCATCTTGGGTAGCCAAAGGCAAATATAATCCACATTGGGAAAACGTGAATCATCTGGCTTTTACCAAAAATAAACGAGATACATTTTTTTACGGAATCATTATTTATCACATGGTTTGATGATCTATGTTGCAATGAAGACCTACCAAGTAATTTACCCTTACCTTGGCATCAATATGTTAGAACATTAAAACTACCGTATACTTAGATTAAATATCGTAAAAGTCCAATTTTATGATGTCAGCCAGTTTTTGCGATTTATGCTCCGTTTTTTAATTTTGTCTGTTTGTCTTGTGTCTGGCGCTCTTTGGCCAACCATGGCCCTTGCGCCAATAAAATCTAATAACCAACCAACCAACCAATTTTATGATTACAGCACATGTACACCTAGATGTTGCTATAGTCACAGATGCATGACGGTCGCTTACTTGAACATATATAGTCTTGTTCACTGCACATTGGGCTGTACTTTGGCTTGATAATGAATCTTGTGAAGACTTGAAAGATCTGGCCTGTTTTTAGCACGTCTTTTGTAAAAAAAAGATCGTGCTTATGTTATCGGTTTGTCCGTCCGTCTGTACCCACGATATCTCTGCAACCAATAGTCCGATTTAAAAAAATTCTTGTTGCATTGGGAAGCTTGAAATATGCGAAACATGATCCTTTATTTCGTTTTTTTTTTTACAATGTGCAATTTTGCCGCTAAAGAGCGTAAATACAGATAATGTCGAATTCCAAAATACGTTTTATTCCACATATTTGCTTCTAAACATCCGATTGAAAAAAATCTTTTATCTTTCGATTCCATTTATGTCGTAGAGTATTTTAGATATAGTTGTTTTTTTCAAATTACCCATAGATTTTCCGCTAGGGGGCGTAAAAGTAAATAACGTTTTCCTCGATATTACGTCTTCTGCAACTCAGATTTGAAAAATGTTTTCTTTAACGGATACAGCTTCTGATGGAAAATCTTTTGCATATAATTTCAAATTTTTGGTAAAGAATACTTTGCCCACCAGGGGGCGTAAGTGTTAATTTTTGCTCCTGATGCATTTGCCATAAAATCTGAGCTTCTAAAAATATCGATCCAAAAAACTCTTTCATGCACTGATGCCGCTCATATCGATAAACCTTTTCGGAAAATTTTCTTCTTAAAATATTCCACAGTTTCTCCGCCAGGGGGCGTAGAAGTATATCTTATTTTTTGTCAATATCTCAACTTCTATGAGTCCGATTTGAAAAATTCATTCTTTGTTGGATATTGTTTTTAGTGTAACATGATTTTCATATAACTTTAAAATTTTCAAGTAATTCATAGACTTTCCGCTAGGGGGCGTAAAGGTAAATTGCTTTCCCCTATATCTCTGCTTCTAAATCTCCGATTTGAAAAATTCTTTCTGCACCGGGCACAGCTCCTAAAGGAAAATCGGTTGCACATAATTTCTAATTTTGGTAAAAAAATGGTTTTGCCACCAGGGGCGTAAATCTTAATTTCCGCTTTGATGTATTTGCAGCAAAATATGAACTTCTAAATTCTCGGCTGAAAAAAACGTCGTTTGTAGAGAGATGCCACTCATGTAGACAAACCTTTTAGAAACATTTCTTCTTAAAATAATGCATGGTTTCTACGCCAGGGGTGTAGATGTTTATCTTATTTTTGTCAATATCTGTACTTCTAGGAGTCTCATTTGAAAAATTCCTTCTTTGTTGGATAGTGTTTCCAGTGTGACACGCTTTTTATATGATTTCAAAATTTTCAAGTAATTCATAGACTTTCCGCTAGGGAGCGCAAGGGTAAATTGCGTTTTCTGCGTTATTTCTGCTCCTAAACCTCCGATTTGAAAAATTCTTCCTGTTTCGAATACAAGACCTGGTGGAAAATATTCTTCACATAATTTCTAATGTTTGGTAAAGAATGGTTTGGCCATCAGGGGGCATAAGTGTTAATTCTTCTTCTGATATATCTGTAGCAAAATCTGGGCTCCTGAAAACTCGACTAAATTTTTTTTTCTTGGACAGATACCGCTCATATGGAAAAACCTTTTGAGAATACTTTCTTCCCAAAATAATACATGGTTTTCCCACCAATGTACATAAAGTCACATCTTATTTTTGTCGATATCATTTTCTAAGCGTCTGATTTAAAAAATTCTTTCGGTGTTGGACAGCGTTTCCGGTGCGAAATGTTTCTCATATAAATTCATGTTTTTCTTAACGCACAAGTCTGCAACCAGAGGGCGTGAGCTCACGATTCCGTTTACAGCAATATCTGAGGGATTGAAAACCCGATTGAAAAACTTCTTTCTTCCGTCAGATACTATTGTTTTCCATATCGGTACCATTGACTTTGAATAGCTTTGATAAATTCAATTTGCGTCAGAAAGGATTCAAAAGACGTGCTTATTACACTCGAAAATTTGGTGTCATCTTTCTTGTTTGAAGTTGCTTTTATCTGTACATACTGATTTTAGATGTAAATAAATATTTTATACTTCTGAGGCTTGCGCCTATTAGATGAAAGTGTTATACATCGTGGCGAGGCAGCTGTATGTAAGATTAACTCTATGGTTGTACGAGATATATGTTCTCTTCGCAATTCTTGTACTACAACTATACTTGTAATCCGAATTTATTGGCGTAAATAGAAATCAAATTGCCTCCAAGCTTTCGAATATCAACCAAATGGCTTTTCCGAGGAAGGTAGAGAGTAAACCTTATACAAAATAACAGAACGCTTCAACTTTATCTATTTCGGCTGACCTTTCACACACACAAGTCACCTCATTCAAATTGTTGAAACACTCTATGATTCAATTCGCTGTCTACCTTCTTTCAAAAAGCCGTTTGGTTGATTTGCGAAAGCTTGGAAACTTTATTTCTTATTTTACGCCAATGAGGTTGGATTACTAGTTCAGTTATACACTATTAAGTATAATAGTTGGTGCACAATTCATTCCTCGTTATCAATTGCTCTAATGCACTTTTCTTGCAGGTAGGAGAATAATCCCCATTCCGGATACGAAGAAGACCAGAAACATCTCAGCCCAGAGCCCGACAGGGATTTGAAACGGATAAAGAACTCTTCGCGAGGCAGGAAGATTATCTAAGGCCTATAGAGAAAACTTCAGGAAGAGAAAGTACAGATGAAGATGAGGACGACCCACCCTCTGTGTCGTTGTCCTAGCACCACTTAGTACTAGGAATGTAAATGCTTCTATTTTCATTTTTCAGTGTAATTATCATCAATTCATCCTAATCAATGTAAAACCTCAAATTCAATAAGGAATTTATTTTCCGGTAAAATGAGAATTTTAAAACTTCAATCGAGACAATGTATTTTTGATCTTAATAAACGACTGGAGTTGATAACAAAGTTTTTGCTGCCTTCATATACACTGGCGTGCATAAATTAAGGACGAGACGGTTTTTCGAATGTGACGTCGTGGAGAAGTGCTCCACATCGACTCAAATCATGCCATAAGATCCCCAAGATGTAAGAATATATGGGACAAGTGAGCAAAACCGTCCATACAAGGAATCCAAAGGATACCAAAGGCACTTTATTAAAGAGATAGCTTCGAGCACAACTGGACAGAAGACAGAAACGTCCATGTGACAGGAGACAGCCAAGATAAATCCAGTCTTTAGTAGGGGATATGATCACCCCTGACTGCGTTGAAGGATTTACAACGTATGTCCATGCTAAGGACGAGGTTATCGAGGAGCTATTGAGGCATCGCGGCCCATTCCTCTTGTAGCGCCAACTGCAGCTGCGGAGTCCTTGTTGGCGGCTGGTGACGTGTTGCCAAGCGTCTCCCTAGAAGGTCCCACACATGTTCGATTGGATTTAGGTCTGGAGACCTTGCGGGCCAATCCATGTGTTGAATATCTTTACTCTCCAACAGCTCTGCGACAGCCACTGTACGATGAGGTGTAGCGTTGTCGTTCATGAAGAGGAACTCAGGACCCACAGCACCTCTAAATAGACGCCCGTGAGGCAGGAGAACCTTAGTACAGTAGCGGACACCAGTGACTGAACCTCCTTGGTAGATGTGGAGGTCAGTACGGCTACCAGGCATGATACCGCCCCAAACAAGAACTCAGCCACATCCACACCGGTACCTTTCGATGATGTAGGAGGTTTAATTGCGTGTTTACGGCTCTCTCCAGATGTTCATACGTCCAGAATCGCTCGTCAGACTAAATCGGCTCTCATCCGTAAATAGAACTCGACCCCATTGCTGATGTGTCCAGTTCTTGTGATCCTGGCACCACAGAAACCGCCGTCTCTGATGAGCATGCGTTAATGGCACACACCGTACTGGTCGTCGTGCAAATAGACCACCTTTGTGCAACCTCCTGGCCACGGTAAAACGCGATAACGGACTTCCAGTTGTCTGTTGCATGTGCCTTGCCATTTCTCCCGCTGTCTGCCGTCTGTCTCTTCTCGCCTGTAGGACAATATACCGGTCGTGAGCCGCCGTTGTTGCTTGTGGACGACCACTGCTAATCTCTCGGACAGCTGTTTCTCTCGTTTGAAATGCTCTCCAAGCTCTTGAAACGTTGCTGTGAGCAATCCCGAACTCCTCGGCCACACTATTCACACTTCGACCTTCTTCCAACTTTCCAATGACGCGACCTCTGGTAAAGTCATCCAGATGTCGTCTAGTGGATTGCTTGTTGGCCATATCACACGGTGGCAGAAACTCGACGTCGTTCAAACCGATGTACACCGTGCAATAGCTTTCACCGAATTGCTGAGCGTACACCACCCGTGTGCTTTATACCCTTCCGACACTCCCCTCCCCCTTCGTCATGCTGCATATATGCGCATGCCCTATCGTACCGGACCCTAGTCTATCTCCTGAGTGGTCTTTCGGTTCCTTCTGCCTGCTCGTTCCGCTATTATCCTAATTTCTCCTCTTCGTCCTTAATTTCTGCACACCAATGTATTTAGAGAAAGCTTACGACCGAGTAAATAGGACACTTTTGTGGAAGGTATTGAATGAATATGGTGTTACTGGTTATCTACTTATTAGTGAAAAAAGCCATGTATGCTGGCACTAGAGCTTGTGTACGAGTGAATGGTGTTTCATCAAAATGGTTTTCTATTGGTTCAGGAGTAAGATAAGGTAGTGTAATGTTATCCTGGCTGTTTAATATGTTTATAGATGCGTGCATGTGTGATGCCGAAATAGATAACACTCGTTTATGTCTTAATAATATCCGTGCGTGCAGATTTATGTTTGCTGATGACACAGTACCGTTGGCAGAGAGCAAAAGTGAGTTGCAGAGTATGTTTTACCGGATGTACGAAGTTTGCATGAAATTCAAACTGAGGTTAATGTGCGAAATAAGGGGGAAAAAGTTATGATTTTTGTGAGAGCGACTGGTAATACTGAATGTAATATAAGTCTAAATGGCAAAGCGATTGACCAGGTGAATGAGTTTGTGTATTTAAGAAGCATGTTTGACAGAGAGAACGAATTGGATGGTGAAATTAGTAGGCGAGTGAATTCTTCATTGGAAGTCATGGCTGCTGTGGAAGGTTTTCACAGGAATGATGGGTTCTCAAGAGAGTCCCGCATGGCTGTGTGTGAAAATGTAACTGTTCCTACTCTGATGTATGGCAGTAAAACCTGGGTACTACAAACGAAACATAGGAATCGTTTGTGTAATGGAGAAATCGTTACTTACTGGGGTTTGGGGCAAGACACGCTCTGATTGTGTGAGGAATGAGATATGTTGCAGTTGCGTAATGTGAAGCAAAACGTTGTTAGCAAGGTGGAGACTAATATGTTTCGTTGGTTTGGCCATGTTGAAAGAATGACTGATGAGATGCTTATTAAGAAAATCTTTTTAGCCCAAGTGGTAGGAAGGAAAGGCAGAGGAAGGCCAAGGAAGTCATGAAAGGATCTGATTCAAGAGTGTCCGCATGAGAAAAGGATTAGGAGTATGAAGTACAGAAGATCTTGTGTACGGCGTGTGATGGATGTCAGTGAAGCCCGAATTGTATGTCAAGATCGCTGTAAATGGAGAAGTTTGATACGGCAACAGTAAGTAAAAATTATCTGATAGTTTGTACTTCTTTGTGGAGCTAACCTCTGAATGTCGGAGAACAGATTAGTGATAAGTATGTATGTATATATGGCCCGCTTCCTGTCAAACGGAAACTCTTACTGGCGAACACATATCCTAGTCTTCTACATCGAAGCTATAGAGAACGTCACCCCAACCGGTTGTAAGCAGGAGAAGATATCAAGCAAAGGTCTTCGCTCTTTCCACGTTTATAAGTGAGTCACGAAAAAATTCTCATTGGCCGCCACCGGGAGTCGAACCCAGGGTCTTCCAGTTACGCGCCGGATATGCTTCCGCTACACCACAGCGGCCTCGTATTCCTCCAGACTCACACATACGAACTGCTAAGCCAAGTTGGCAGGTTGCTTCTTGGAGCCCCGCACAATGCTGGGAATTCACCAAAGATGGCAAGCAGCAACTGAAGAAATAATTATAAGGCGAATGAATAATTAATACAGACAAAGAAGATATGTGGTGGTGTGAAGAAGGAGAAGATCTGTGGTGGTGTGGAGCAGCAGCAGTAGCTGGCCGGTCCTACTACCGATTCTGTCCAGAAACAAGTGACATCAATGATTCCCGACAGGATTTCCCTTGCAGCGCCTTCACTAAACATCTTAATTTAGCCCTTTAAGCTGCCCAGTGTACCTGAACCAAATAGTACCCAAAATTTTCTGTGTTACCCAAACAGAAATGTTCATATTGAGGCCAGGTTTTACGAAAGCTGCGGCACAACAATCCCTTCACTTTTCATCTCTGCAGTACCGACCATAAACCTGTCAAAGCTGATAAGGTATTCTCTGCTCCACAACACTTTCAATTCATGGAGAGATGGGGATGAGCTGGTCCCGCGGACACCAAGGAATGGTGCAGGAGAGCTAGTGCCTCTGAATGAACATCATGCTACTCAGTAGAAACAATTGAGTCAAACATCTATCTCATTTCTTAGGTTCGTCGCCATTGTAATTGCTCTTTTAGCAGGTAATAAGTCAGTAAGGTTTAATGTCAATCATCCCCCTAAATGACCGCTTTGATTAACAAAGATAAGAGGAAGGACCCAAGGCATGATAGGGAAGGGCGAGTCCCCGTAACATGGACATCATGCCACTGGGTAGAAACAAGTGACAGGAACAACTATCTCCTTTCTTAGGTTCGTTGCCTTTGTTATAGCCTTTTTTTTTTTTTTTGATTGGAGGTTTAACGACCACCGTGAGCAACTCAATGGGCTATAAGCAGTCGCCAGTCCCTAATTTAGGGCCACTGGTTCCAGGGAAGGGAGAGAGCCAGTGCCGAAAGACAAACACAACATCCATGCCTCACCGGGATTCGAACCCGGACCCCTTTGGGACGAATGATCAGAAGCCATCGCTTAGACCACTGCGCCACCGGGGCGGCTGTTATAGCCTTTGTAGCAGGTAATCAGTCAGAAAGGATTAGTATCAATCATCCCCCTAAATGACCACTTTAAATAACAAAGCTAAGGGGAAAGACCCAAGGCATGATAGGAAAGGGCTACTCCCCCTGACACGGACATCATGCCACGGGACAGAAACAAGTGACAGGAGCAACTCTCTTCTTTCTTAGGTTCGTCGCCCTTGTTATAGTCCTTTTAGCAGGTATTTTTTTCTTTTATTGGAGGTTTAGCGACCACCATGAGCAACTCAATGGGCTATAAGCAAACCCGTCCCTAATTTAGGGTCACTGGTTCCAGGGAAGGGAGAGAGCTAGTGTCGTAAGACAAACACAACATTCATGCCTCTCCGGGATTCCAACCCGGACCCCTTTCGGACGAATGATCAGAGGCTATCGCTTAGACCACTGCGCCACCGGGGCGGCATTAGCAGGTAATCAGTCAGCAAGGGTTAGTGTCAGTCATCCTGTTAAATTAATGATCACTTTGAATGACAAAACTAAGGGGAAAGACCCAAGGCATGATTGGGAAGCGCTACTCCCCCTGAAACGGACATCATGTCACTGGGTAGAAACAACTCAAACATCTATCACCTTTCTTAGGTTCGTCGCCATTGTTACAGCCCTTTTAGCACGTAATCAGTCATAAAGGATTAGTGTCAATCATCCCCTAAATGACCAGTTTGAATAACAAAACTAACGGGAGAGCAAAGATTTCTGATGCTCAGATTCAGCACTCGTTCCAGTCCCTTACAGAGTTCTTCTCAGACAGAGAATGTATTCGTTCGAGCTAATTTCATCCCATTTTGCTAACCCAGAGCTAATTCTTTCCAACCGGTTTAAAGGTTAAAGGGTTCGATCACACACTGCAGAGCCAGCATTTTGGCGAAGCAGACTCAGTCATCTGCGTACTGTGGGGTAGGGATACAAATGAAGTAGGGGTAGGTGATCGACGAATACTTCAAAAGCGCCTTGTGGGGTGATGGTGATCTGAATATGTACAATGGGCCTCAAAATGGTCCAAGTAAACTTGCACCAGGACATTAAGAAGCATACACAAGACCCAGACTAGAGAGTTTGTTTCCATGACAACGTGTGACCTACCAAACGCGCGCACCACTCCGTCGGTGTGTTGTACTTCGAGCCTCAAGTCGTCGGATCAAGATCTCCGTTTTAACGCAGCTTCATAGCCAAGTGATGTGCTATTAACAAGCGTAATTCATGTGGGCGACGTCTGGCGCATCCCACTCCTATCACCTCAAGTCCAATGGATTTTGCGCAAACATTCGTCGCTGTACGTCGGTATTGTGCTATGCGTTGTGACCCTATGGAATTACTATACGGGAAAGGCTTGGCTCATCTCGTCCATCAACGGTCCGTTTACGACCCCCTGCACTTACTCGCAACAGAATAAAACTCATACTGGATTTCAAATTGTTGAAAACATTTGCTACTAGATCCTCCACGCGTCTCGCTACTGTGACACCAGAAAAGTTAATGTTCGAAACAACTTGAGCCTGTAACGGGCCAAGCGCATCAACTGCACATTGAAGACGTTCTTTCACAAACTTCCGCCAATAAAAGGCTTTGCATTTTTTTCTGCTCTCATGTAGCAAAAATTGCTTCCACTCTGTTTAATTACCTTGGAGATTAACGATTGCTGACAATTTTGTTTGTCTTTTAATTCATTAACTTTTGCTCCTCTAAAATGTCCCTCCATCTAGAATATTTCTCACTATGCTTCGTATCATGATGCCTCTTCATGTTGAATTCTTTCATTACTGCAACACTCTCATGGCAAATAAGGCAAATTACCTTATTCTTATGCTGAACAAAAAAGCAATAGGACGACCACTTTTCTTAAAAAAAAACAACACTTTGTCTCTAACTTTCCACCTCTTGCGCTATTGCGCTAGCCATTGTGCATGCATTCAAAGACCAAACGTATCTGCTGACTGAAATCAGATCACAAGATCATATGTTAGGGGATTTTAGAAAGGGAGTGTCTGACCACAGGTCTTAAACAACCTTTAGAAATAAGAAGCTAGGAGATTTGGGCTAGAGTGCCCGATAGGCAAGTGACACGGAAGCGAGGTAGAAAGGGGGAGGAAGACGCTTTTATTTATTACCGGGGGGGGAGTATCTTGGGTTCGACGGCTTAACGTGCCTGCTGACTGAAGTGTTTCACCCGGCTCAGGTCTACTACTCGGCACCCTTCTTATCGCCAACCAATCACAAGCTTTACATCCACCTGCTCCCTTACTTCAACGCAAACGCTCTCCTCCTATACTCCGGGCCCACCGAACCTGATAATGGGTGGAAAGCCTAGAGCAGGATGATTCCGCCATTGCAATATAGTCCGCAATTTCGCCTGTTAACAGAGTTGATAAACGATACATCTGAGTCATAAAACATTAAAATAATGATTGAACTGATTAAAATGTAGGGATATTTGTGCAATTAAAACGTGGTCTGTAATGTATTTACGAAAGCATATTCACTACAGAGAGCGAGCGAGAGTATGACGTCATACAATGATCTGACCACTCCCACTGCTTCTCTCTATTCGCGGGAGTACGGCTGGCGTCCAGTGGAATTCTGGTAAACCGGTTCTGCTGTCTGGAGTGTCGCCAATTCACTTGAAGTGGCGTAGAGATACTTGTGCAGTGAGTGTGAATAGGTCGCCGCAGCGTATTTCGTGTTATCAGGTTAGGTGTGCCACGACTATAGCATCCATTCCTCTTATAGTGAAAATTCGGGGAAATATAATGCATCCAAAGGGGGCCGGACACCAACATACACTTTTCACTTCTTCTAGACACTAGCAACGGCTTTTACGACTTCAATAGGTGGTACTTATGTTTTGTTAGATTACGGAATGCAAAATTTTACGGTAAATTATGTTTTGAAAATCGCAAAATTACTAATATTATGTTAGCAATCATTGCTAATTTTTTTAAACTCTATATACCACACAACCCTCGCACAAGTACTGTATTTATTCCCCATTATGCTGTTCTCTGAAATACAGAATACTGTTGTATATGCATGGAAAATGTCTTTCAATCACTGAACTGAGAAAACAAAGGGATAAAGATTAATGGAGATTATCTAACCCACCTTCGTTTTGCTGATGACATAGTCATTTTTGCTACTACCCCATGAGAGCTACAGAGTATGATGCAGGAACTTGCTGACAAGAGTAAAGAAGTGGGATTAAAAATGAACTTTCAGAAGACAAAAGTGATGTTCAATGCTTTTACAAGAAATGAAGATTTATCGATTGATGGAGAAAAGCTGGAGATAACAGACACGCACGTTTATCTTGGACAGCAGATATCAAGTGAGGGTCACATTGGTGAAGAAATTAATTGGCGTACAAAACTTGCCTATAGAGCTTTTGGAAGAAACAGCATAATTTTCAAGAGCAATATGCCATTATGTCTTAAAAGAAAAGTGTTTGATCAATGCATCCTTCCAGTGCTTACGTATGGTGCAGAGACGTGGACCTTAGCTAAAAGAGACATACAAAGGCTGCAGACAACTCAAAGCAGCATGGAGAGGTGCATGCTTGGTGTAACCAGGAGAGATAAGAAGAGGAACACGTGGATCCGAAAAATGACAAGAGTGGAAGACATCATGATCAGAGTTAAATCCCTGAAATGGCAATGGGCTGGACATACTGCCAGAAGAACAGACCATCGATGGACAGCCGAAATTTTAGATTGGATTCCAAGGGACAGGAAAAGACCCAGAAGAAGACCACATGGAAGATGGGTGGATGAAATTCGAAAGTATGCGGGAGTGGCATGGAGGAGACTGGCACAGGACAGACCGTTGTGGAGGAAACTTGGGGAGACCTTCGTCCAGCAGTGGATTGATAATGGTTGACAATGATGATGATGATGACGATGCATAAATACTACATGTAACAGCAAGAATGAAAAATGTATTATTATTATTATTATTATGTGTCGCTGTGACAGGACAACATACAGCATGTTGAACACTTTCTTTACCATAAAACATTTGTGTCCTGCACGAGATGTGCATTGCCAATTAGCCCCAGGAGCTGTTTGTTATTCCACATGTGAAACATTTTAGTAGCAGTCCTAAAGGTGGAATATCACTAATATTATCCTTAATATATGTTAACAGTTCTATAACTACACTGCTGGCCACCCAAAATGCAACACCAAGAAGAACACGAGATAGCAAAGCCAGATTCACTGGACACATAACAACAGACACAAAGACGAAACGATTTAGCTTACAGGTCCGTGCGACTTGCGGAACACGCAGACATCAATAGTTCGTGTGGTCCCCATGGCTGGCAATAACGGCCGTTGCAGGCCGCGGCATCGAACGAAAGAGGCTTTGGATGTGGGCTTGGGGTATGTTGGTACAGGCTGCTTCCACACGTTGTCACAGTTCATCAGGCGTAGCCGCGTGTGGTGCTTGCCGGGCCACTCGGTTGCCAATCAGCGACCAGACGTGTTCGATGGGCGACATATCGGGAGAACAGGCGGGCTACTTCAGCAGAGACACCTGGTGTGCCGTGAAATATTGTTGCACGATGCGTGCAACGTGCGGGCACGCATTGTCCTGTTGAAACGTGGCCGCTGGCTGGTCGTGCAGTTAAGGGAGGACTACAGGCTCCAAAACGTCGGAGATGTAGCGGTGGCTGTTGAGTGTACCGGCGATGCGTACCAGAGGGGTATGGGTATCATATCCAATTGAGCCCCAAACCATAACGCTAGGCGACGCACCGGTATGGCGGTGCATAATGCAGGCGTCATACAGTCTGTCGCCGCGGTGCCGCCACACGCGGATCCGACCATCGTGGTGTTGCAGGCAGAAGCGGGATTCATCGGAGAAGAAAATATCGTGCCATTTCGTAGTTCAGGTGCAGCGTTCAACGGCCCACTACCGCCGCACTCGCCGGTAGTGTAACGTCAATGGTAATCGGAGCAATGGGCGCGGTGAGACAAGTCCCCGCTCCTGCAGACGACGTCGAACGGTACGTGCTGACACAGGATGTTGCGCAACACAGCCTAATTCTTGCGCTAACGTTCGTGATGTGGCGGTGCGAGCTGTCAATGCCCGCCGCACAACATGACGGTCCTCCCGTTCGGTGGTGTGCCGCGGCTGCAGCAATCGCTCACGTCGGTCCGTCCGTCCCTCGTGCACCCACCGAATCCATACTCGCCTCACTGTGGCTGGATGTCGTCCTACACGGGCGCCGATGTCTCGATACGATAAACCGCTGTCGCGATAAGCCACTATTCGTCTTCTGTCGAACTCCGAAACGTGCTGGAATGACTGCCGTACTCTGCGACAAGGCAACAGGAAGATTCCCACGCACATGTCAGGCAGCACAACACATTTCCACTACTTACACCCCGCCTTCTGTGCACGCTTCTTATAGTGTTTCTCGGTGGCGTGCCGGGCGCACATGATTTGCATATGCTCTGCAATACTAATGGTTTGCATGTCCTCTCGCGGGGGACGCATGCTGCGAATTTCAGGTCAAACGCATGCTTCCTTTTTGGTGTTGCATTTTGGGTGGCCAGCAGTGTATTATTATTATTACTGTTACACACGTTATAAAAGTTTTCAAGACGAGTGCAGATATGCTTCGTAATTTCTGCTATAACATATTTATTAAAAGATCTGGGATATGAAAAATTCCAACTATTATAACTTGTTCAAAATGACTGCACTTACCCAATACGGTACGATTGGAAAGGGTATTTATTGTTGGCTGTTTTCCATGAAATATATCAACTATTATAACTTGTTCAAAATGACGGCACTTACCCAATATGGCACAATTGGAAAGGTTATTGTTGGCTGGTTTTACTCATGTGAGTAATAAAAAATTAAAAAAATTATAACTTGTTCAAAATGACTGCACTTACCCAATATGGCACAATTCGGAAGGTTATTGATGGCTGTTTTTACTCACATGAGTAAAAACAGCCATCAATAACTTTCCCAATTGTGTCATATTGGGTAGGAGCAGTCATTTTGAACAAGTTATAATTTTTTTAATTTTTTATTACTCACATGAGTAAAACCAGCCAACAATAACCTTTCCAATTGTGCCATATTGGGTAAGGGAAGTCACTTTGTACAAGTTATAATAGTTGAAATTTTTTTGAAATTTTTCATTACTCACATGAGTAAAAACAGCCAACAATAACCTTCCCAATTGTGCCATATTGGGTAAGTGCAGTCATTTCGAACAAGTTATAATTTTTTTGAAATTTTTTATTACTTACATAAATAAAAACAGCCAACAATAACCTTCCCAATTGTGCCATATTGGGTAAGTGCACTCATTTCGAACAAGTTATAATTTTTTGAATTTTTTTATTACTTACATAAATAAAAACAGCCAACAATAACCTTCCCAATTGTGCCATATTGGGTAAGTGCACTCATTTCGAACAAGTTATAATTTTTTGAATTTTTTTATTACTTACATAAATAAAAACAGCCAACAATAACCTTCCCAATTGTGCCATATTGGGTAAGTGCACTCATTTCGAACAAGTTATAATTTTTTGAATTTTTTTATTACTTACATAAATAAAAACAGCCAACAATAACCTTCCCAATTGTGCCATATTGGGTAAGTGCACTCATTTCGAACAAGTTATAATTTTTTGAATTTTTTTATTACTTACATAAATAAAAACAGCCAACAATAACCTTCCCAATTGTGCCATATTGGGTAAGTGCACTCATTTCGAACAAGTTATAATTTTTTGAATTTTTTTATTACTTACATAAATAAAAACAGCCAACAATAACCTTCCCAATTGTGCCATATTGGGTAAGTGCACTCATTTCGAACAAGTTATAATTTTTTGAATTTTTTTATTACTTACATAAATAAAAACAGCCAACAATAACCTTCCCAATTGTGCCATATTGGGTAAGTGCACTCATTTCGAACAAGTTATAATTTTTTGAATTTTTTTATTACTTACATAAATAAAAACAGCCAACAATAACCTTCCCAATTGTGCCATATTGGGTAAGTGCACTCATTTCGAACAAGTTATAATTTTTTGAATTTTTTTATTACTTACATAAATAAAAACAGCCAACAATAACCTTCCCAATTGTGCCATATTGGGTAAGTGCACTCATTTCGAACAAGTTATAATTTTTTGAATTTTTTTATTACTTACATAAATAAAAACAGCCAACAATAACCTTCCCAATTGTGCCATATTGGGTAAGTGCACTCATTTCGAACAAGTTATAATTTTTTGAATTTTTTTATTACTTACATAAATAAAAACAGCCAACAATAACCTTCCCAATTGTGCCATATTGGGTAAGTGCACTCATTTCGAACAAGTTATAATTTTTTGAATTTTTTTATTACTTACATAAATAAAAACAGCCAACAATAACCTTCCCAATTGTGCCATATTGGGTAAGTGCACTCATTTCGAACAAGTTATAATTTTTTGAATTTTTTTATTACTTACATAAATAAAAACAGCCAACAATAACCTTCCCAATTGTGCCATATTGGGTAAGTGCACTCATTTCGAACAAGTTATAATTTTTTGAATTTTTTTATTACTTACATAAATAAAAACAGCCAACAATAACCTTCCCAATTGTGCCATATTGGGTAAGTGCACTCATTTCGAACAAGTTATAATTTTTTGAATTTTTTTATTACTTACATAAATAAAAACAGCCAACAATAACCTTCCCAATTGTGCCATATTGGGTAAGTGCAGTCATTTCGAACAAGTTATAATTTTTTGAAATTTTTTATTACTTACATAAATAAAAACAGCCAACAATAACCTTCCCAATTGTGCCATATTGGGTAAGTGCAGTCATTTCGAACAAGTTATAATTTTTTGAAATTTTTTATTACTTACATAAATAAAAACAGCCAACAATAACCTTCCCAATTGTGCCATATTGGGTAAGTGCACTCATTTCGAACAAGTTATAATTTTTTGAATTTTTTTATTACTTACATAAATAAAAACAGCCAGCAATAACCTTCCTAATTTTGTCATATTGGGTAAGTGCAGTCACTTTGAACAAGTTATAATAGTTGCAATTTTTTTATATCCCACATCCGTTAATAATTATGTTATAGCTGAATTTACGAGGCATATCTGCAGTCGACTTGAAGACGTCACGTGTTTAACAGTAATAATAATAGTTATACAACTATTAACATATAATATAATCACGTACACCAAATGGATAGTTGTGACCAACCAAGTTATATTACATTATCCTTAATTTTGTAGCATGATTGTATCATACACTGAGTAAAATTTTTGGAGAGCATTCTTCCAATTCATTCAATACAGAACCAAAATTCTGGAATATGTTAACAAAGTTTTCCCAGAAAATATAACCTTTATATTATTAAAGTAAAACAAATTACCGGTTTTACTTTTAAAAAAATTGCTCATGGTGACCTAAGTTTTTTTGCTTTTTTTACCGGCAGTTCCTCTAAAGTTATTAAAGTAACAGTAGACCGAAATTACCATTCAAGAATGAAACGGAAAAGAAAAGACTTCAGGTTAATTTCACTTTCTTCCCAGTGAAATTAAATATTTGACTTTAGAATGTCGCTAAATGTGAACTACTTGTAATGAAACCAGTAATAATCGCAAAAATTATGCTTCGGTACCCGGGTCCTCCAAATGGATCTAGGACACTAGAAACAATAAGGGTCATTTGCAACAATAGGTATGCATACTGCGAACGGTCGTACGATAACAATAAGCGTACATGAGATCACGCTAAGAGGTCTTTAAAATTGCCTGTTGCCTGGCTGCTGAAAACAAAACGTCTGCCTTACGTCATTTGTTGCAAAAGAACTGTTCCCATATGCCTAAGGTTAACATTAATACCGAATGCTTTCTAAATAATTGAAAAGAAGTCATCCTGGGACGTTTCTCGGAAATTGAGGGCGACCCAAAGTAGAATGAATTTGCTTGCATTATAATTAACACCGAAATGGTTTCCTGGAAATAAACAAAAATGCCACCCAACAACTCATCTTTTTTTGTTTATTTATTTTAGCTTGATTTCGGACAATTTAGTGCTAGCGGGGGAAAAAAAGAAACGGGAATTAAAATTTCTGTCAGCACAATTCCATTTTTCAGTCCGAAAACAATCGCTACTAACTGCAGAAACTAACATTAAAAATAAAATAGGATGCAATACTTGAAAAAGCAAATCCCGGAAATGTGTTGGAAAATTTTACGTGTTTTGGCAAAACACTAGGGATCCCATTTGTCCTGTGACAGACAGAACTAACCACCCCGGCTGGTCGAGTGGTCAGACGCTAAGTATTCGTCCAAGGTTGGCCTAATTTGAAGTCACGGGGAAGACACTGGCAGTGTGTATACTACAGAGCTGTTTTTTTTTCTTTCCTTAGAGACAGTGATCCCGAATTAAAGAAAGGGATTCATTATTGCCTTAGATGTTAACCCGGGTCTCTAAATCGCGAAACAAAATAAGAAACACACACATACACAAAGTAAACACACCGGACAAAAAAAGTCACCCCTGTCAGAACTTACTTAATAGCGGGTGACGGCGCCTCTTGCCTGAATAACAGCATGAATAAGGTGTGGTAGCTTCCACGAGGTAATGGATGAATTGAATATCAATCGTGCGTCAATTGGCTCCGCTCGTGCGTCAATTGGTTCCACTCGTGCGTCAGTTGGTTCCACTCGTGCGTCAGTTGGTTCCACTCGTGCGTCAGTTGGTTCCACTCGTGCGTCAATTGGTTCCGCTCGTGCGTCGATTGGTTCCACTCGTGCGTCAGTTGGTTCCACTCGTGCGTCAATTGGCTCCACTCGTGCGTCAGTTGGTTCCACTCGTGCGTCAATTGGTTCCACTCGTGCGTCAGTTGGTTCCACTCGTGCGTCAGTTGGTTCCACTCGTGCGTCAATTGGTTCCACTCGTGTGTCAGTTGGTTCCACTCGTGCGTCAATTGGTTGCACTCATGCGTCAATTGGTTCAAATCGTGCGTCAATTGGTTCCACTCGTGCGTCAGTTGGTTCTACTCGTGCTTCAATTGGTTCCACTCGTGAGTCAATTGGTTCCACCCGTGCGTCAGTTGGTTCCACTCGTGCGTCAATTGGTTGCACTCATGCGTCAATTGGTTCCACTCGTGCGTCAATTGGTTCCACTCGTGTGTCAGTTTGTTTCACTCGTGCGTCAATTGGTTGCACTCATGCGTCAATTGGTTCCACTCGTGCGTCAATTGGTTCCACTCGTGCGTCAATTGGTTCCACTCGTGCGTCAATTGGTTCCACCCGTGCGTCAATTGGTTCCACTCGTGCGTCAATTGGTTCCACTCGTGCGTCAATTGGTTGCACTCGTGCGTCAATTGGTTGCACTCGTGCGTCAATTGGTTGCACTCGTGCGTCAATTGGTTCCACTCGTGCGTCAATTGGTTCCACCCGTGCGTCAGTTGGTTCCACTCGTGCGTCAGTTGGTTCCACTCGTGCGTCAGTTGGTTCCACTCGTGCGTCAATTGGTTTCACCCGTGCGTCAATTGGTTCCACTCGTGCGTCAATTGGTTCCACTCGTGCGTCAATTGGTTCCACCCGTGCGTCAATTGGTTCCACTCGTGTGTCAATTGGTTCCACCCGTGCGTCAATTGGTTGCACTCGTGCGTCAATTGGTTGCACTCGTGCGTCAATTGGTTGCACTCGTGCGTCAATTGGTTCCACTCGTGCGTCAATTGGTTCCACCCGTGCGTCAGTTGGTTCCACTCGTGCGTCAGTTGGTTCCACTCGTGCTTCAGTTGGTTCCACTCGTGCGTCAATTGGTTTCACCCGTGCGTCAATTGGTTCCACCCGTGCGTCAATTGGTTCCACTCGTGCGTCAGTTGGTTCCACTCGTGCGTCAATTGGTTCCACTCGTGCGTCAGTTGGTTTCACTCGTGCGTCAATTGGTTCCACTCGTGCGTCAATTGGTTCTACTCGTGCGTCAATTGGTTGCACTCGTGCTTCAATTGGTTCCACCCGTGCGTCAATTGGTTCTACTCGTGCTTCAATTGGTTCCACCCGTGCGTCAATTGGTTCCACTCGTGTGTCAGTTTGTTCCACCCGTGCGTCAATTGGTTCCACTCGTGCGTCAATTGGTTCCACCCGTGCGTCAATTGGTTCCACTCGTGCGTTAATTGGTTCCACTCGTGTGTCAGTTGGTTTCACTCGTGCGTCAATTGGTTCCACTCGTGCGTCAATTGGTTCCACCCGTGCGTCAATTGGTTCCACTCGTGCGTCAATTGGTTCCACTCGTGCGTCAGTTGGTTCCACTCGTGCGTCAGTTGGTTCCACTCGTGCGTCAATTGGTTCCACTCGTGCGTCAATTGGTTCCACTCGTGCGTCAATTGGTTCCACTCGTGCGTCAATTGGTTCCACTCGTGCGTCGATTGGTTCCACTCGTGCGTCAGTTCGTACCGAAGTTTCGTCAGAGTATCTGGGAGTCTATTCCGGAGTTTCACCCTCTCTTCCAAATGATCCCACAGATTTTCAATAGGATTTAAATCTGGGGATTCGGCGGGCCAGTCGAGGTGAGGCAGTGCTGATGATTGTTCGTCGTACCACTCAGACACAGTTTCAGTCCTCTGCGCTGAAGGCAGTTGTCGTTTTGGAAGACAGGAGTGGTAATGCGATGCTTCTCCTAGACATGTAGGGCAAAGGGCAACACTTCGTCATTTTTAGAATGCAGAGATGGGCATGCTGGTTCAAATTCATCGTCACTGCAACGAGAGGGCCCATTTCGTGGTAAGAGAAACATCGCCCAAACATCACAGAACCCCTTCCAGCTTGAACAACATCTTCAACACAATCAGGATTAAAGGCTTCCTTGAGCCTGCAATGCGCTCGTCGCCTCCCATCATTAGAGTACAAACAAAAACCAGACTCGCGAGACCAAATTACTCGTTTCCAATCCTACATAATAAAGTCCTGGAGTCTCTGAGTCCATTGTTAACGTGCGACTTTGGGACTTGCTGTTAAAAGAGGCTTCTTCCGTGGTACTCTGCTCAAGATGTTCTTCGCAATGCCCTTTCGGAAGTTCGTTGGAGTTGACTTTCATTGACTGTTTGGAGCAATTGTTGCCTGGTTTGAAACCGATTTGCAGTTACTAGGCGTGGAACATGGCGGCGGTCCCTCTTGGTGAGAATCGTTTTCCGGCCACAGTTACGTCGCCGATTTTCAGTTGACCACTGTTTGTAGACCCGCTGAACAGTACGCTTCGACACACAACAAATTGGCCGACTTCATTCACTTTGTGTCCGTGGGCACGGCCAAACAGCCACTCGGTAACGTCTGTCTTACGACCCATATTGCAGACTAAATTCAACACACACGTTGCTCTTCACCACTGCACGAGACAGAAATTATCCTGTAGACCACCTCAGTGCTATTTATCTCCCAACAATGCTATCACGGAGCCCTCTACGCAACCGGTAACTTTCTACTGTCATTTTTGATGTGCTTATGTTATAACAAAGTCTTCAATAATAATCATGGTGTGAGGGCGAGCGTGCTCATCTCATTATGGGGACACGCTCAAAATTATGTTTCCGTGGCGTCCACCTTATAGGACTCCTCTCACAGCCAATAGAAATACCAGGTTTGTCCCTAAAAACTTACCCAAAACTAAGATTGGGTGAACGGACAAAATCCTCCCCGCTTTTCTATGTAGTGAATATCTGCGAACCAGGAGGATGGATCGAGACTGCTGAAAACTCCAATAAGATTACGAATGCCCAAAACGTAATGCAGGAAGACTTGATCAAACTTAATAAAATTTAATGAAGTATATCTGAGGTATGCAAGTAAGCATGTCCGTTGATAAACGCTTTCGGCGGTTGTAGACCAAATGTCCGTTATCCAGTGCAAAAGTTCGTAAAAACGTAAAACTTGGCACCTGCTATCTAACACGCTCCTCTTGAACTTGAGAGTCTTTCTCGATAGAGATGAAACCTGTATCTCTCGTGATCTCCTATCTACTCGTTGTATCAGGAATCTAATTCAGACCTTCGCCTTCGTCGTTTCGCTAAGTTATCCTCTCCCCGGATATTTGATGCAATCTGTGAGAGTCTCCGTTTCTGAGACCTATATCACAATTATCTAAGTTATCCTCTCCCGGATATTTGATGCAATCTGTGAGAGTCTCCGTTTCTGAGACCTATATCACAATTATCTAAGTTATCCTCTCCTGGATATTTGATGCAATCTGTGAGAGTCTCCGTTTCTTAGACCTATATCACAATTATCTAAGTTATCCTCTCCCGGATATTTGATGCAATCTGTGAGAGTCTCCGTTTCTTAGACCTATATCACAATTATCTAAGTTATCCTCTCCCGGATATTTGATGCAATCTGTGAGAGTCTCCGTTTCTTAGACCTATATCACAATTATCTAAGTTATCCTCTCCCGGATATTTGATGGAATCTGTGAGAGTCTCCGTTCCCGAGGCCTACATCACCAGTATCGCTGACTTAGAAAATAAAAATTCCGCTACCGTCCAGTACACGACTTAACATCCCGGACCTCCTATACCTGGGTATAAACGCACCCGATAACTTTTAAGTCACGTCTGCTGAAACGTCTCATGCTCCTCTCCGTTCCACGAAAAGAGACAGACTAACTAACTTGTTTGGCGCTGTCTCTCTCTCTCTTTCGCCCCCTCACCGCGCGCACGTCACTTCCGCTTCCTGACCCTAGTGCCTCCTACTCCTTCTCTCTCCGTTGGCTACCTACGTCATCGTGACCAGCACATTCGCTCCCCGAGTCGGCTAGACGCGCCCATCCTGTCAGCGGGTTTCTGGTCTTTCCACTGGATAGTCGGACCGTTTTGATGTACCCCGTCGGCGACGTTCTTTAGACAAGCTTAACTTACCGCAAAAGACATAAACACATTTAGCACAATACACTTTCCTGCATGCATACAATACGGATGGGCAGACAGCTAGACTTCTTGGCGTCTGCCCTCCGTTATACAATGTCTGACGGATGTCATTAACTTAATGGTTGATCTTTATCTTAGTCGAGAAAGGTGTCTCTCTTTCTGAGTGTGTGAATTTCCTGCTTTCTTTGCACATCAATTTAATTGGTAACCAAAAATAAGCGGACTTCAGAAAGGAAAAGTTCCCACATCCACACTGGTCGGGGCCTTAAATGTGATCTACATGAAGCGCACCTTCACAAACACACATGCTGCTTTTATTCTAGACTCACAACTTTTGTTTGAAAAAAGCAGTTCTTCTATTGAAATTATTTCCTTTGAATCTTTAGAGGAGTGAACGTTCGATTGGTGTTGTGAGTGATGAAATAATCACTCATTAGCAATCGTTATATGAAGAAACTAAGCGCGAAATATGCATTTGTGTTCAGCAAGGATGATATAAAGTAAAACGGGTTAACCATTCTTCCTTTTTTTTTCACAAAATATACATTTCCCCCTCTATAACGTACACGTTTTTCCATGACGGACGTCGAATCCAGTTCCCCTCACTCCGAAGTACATCGCTCTTCCAACAGAGCTACGCGGGCATGTGCCCTCACTGCTATCTGCCTTTATCTCATGTGTGTCCTGCGGGGCAGGCACGGTACAAGCTCCGAGTGCTATCCACTATACTACACTGAATGTGCTCGCACTGCTATCTGCCTTTATCTCATGTGTATCCTGCGGGGCAGGCACGTCACAAGCTCCGACTGCTATCTACTATACCGCACTGGCATGTGCTCGCACTGCTATCTGCCGTTATCTCATATGTGTCCTGCGGGGCAGGCACGGTACAAGTTCCGAGTGCTATCCACTATACTACACTGAATGTGCTCGCACTGCTATCTGCCTTTATCTGATATGTATCCTGCGGGGCAGGCACGTCACAAGCTCCGAGTGCTATCCACTATACTACACTGAATGTGCTCGCACTGCTATCTGCCTTTATCTCGTGTGTATCCTGCGGGGCAGGCACGTCACAAGTTCCGAGTGCTATGCACTATACTACACTGGCATGTGCTCGCACTGCTATCTGTCCTTATCTTATGTGTGTGTTCTGCGGGGCAGGCACGTCGCAAGCTCCGAGTGCTATCCATTATACTACGCTGGCATGAGCTCTCACTGCTATCTGCCTGTATCTCATGTGTGTTCTGCGGGGCAGGCACGTCACAAGCTCCGAGTGCTTTCCAATATACTACGCTGGCATGAGCTCTCACTGCTATCTGCTTTTTTCTCATGTGTGTTCTGCGGGGCAGGCACGTCACAAGCTCCGAGTGCTATCCATTATACTACGCTGGCATGTGCTCTCACTGCTATTTGCCTTTATCTCATGTGTGTTCTGCGGGGCAGGCACGTCACAAGCTCCGAGTGCTACCCACTGTACTACACTGGCATGTGCTGTCAATATTATCTGCCTTTATCTCATGTGTGTTCTGCGGGGCTTGCACGTCACAAGTTCCGAGTGCTTTGCACTATACTACACTGGCATGTGCTCGCACTGCTATCTGTCTTTATCTCATGTGTGTGTTCTGCGGGGCAGGCACGTCACAAGCTCCGAGTGCTATCCATTATACTACTCTGGCATGAGCTTTCACTGCTATTTGCCTTTATCTCATGTGTGTTCTGCTGGGCAGACACGTCCCAAGCTCCGAGTGCTATCCATTATACTACGCTGGCATGAGCTCTCACTGCTATCTGCCTTTATCTCATGTGTGTTCTGCGGGGCAGGCACGTCACAAGCTCCGAGTGCTTTCCAATATACTACGCTGGCATGAGCTCTCACTGCTATCTGCCTTTATCTCATGTGTGTTCTGCGGGGCAGGCACGTCACAAGCTCCGAGTGCTTTCCAATATACTACGCTGGCATGAGCTTTCACTGCTATCTGCCTTTGTCTCATGTGTGTTCTGCGGGGCAGGCACGTCACAAGCTCCGAGTGCTATCAACTATACTACACTGGCATGTGCTCTCATTGCTATCTGCCTTTATCTCATGTGTGTGTCCTGCGGGACAGGCACGTCGCAAGCTCCGAGTGCTATCCACTATACTACGCTGGCATGAGTTCTCACTGCTATCTGCCTTTATCTCATGTGTGTTCTGCGGGGCAGGCACGTCACAAGCTCCGAGTGCTATACACTATACTACAATGAATGTGCACGCACTGCTATTTGCCTTTATCTCATGTGCATCTTGCGGGGCAGGCACGTCACAAGCTCCGAGTGCTATCCACTATACTACACTGGCATGTGCTCTCAATATTATCTGCCTTTATCTCATGTGCATCTTGCGGGACAGGCACGTCACAAGCTCCGAGTGCTATCCGCTATATACGCTGGCATGTGCTCTCACTGCTATCTGCCTTTATCTCATGAGTGTTCTGCGGGACAGGCACGCCACAAGCTCCGAGTGCTATCCATTATACTACGCTGGCATGAGCTCGCACTGCTATCTGCCTTTATCTCATGTGTGTTCTGCGGGACAGGCACGTCACAAGCTCCGAGTGCTATCCATTATACTACGCTGGCATGAGCTCTCACTGCTATCTGCCTTTATCTCATGTGTGTTCTGCGGGACAGGCACGTCACAAGCTCCAAGTGCTATCCATTATACTACGCTGGCATGAGCTCTCACTGCTATCTGCCTTTATCTCATGAGTGTTCTGCGGGGCAGGCACGTCACAAGCTCCGAGTGCTATCCATTATACTACGCTGGCATGTGCTCTCACTGCTATCTGCCTTTATTCCATGTGTGTGTCCTGCGTGGCAGGTACGTCGCAAGCTCCGAGTGCTATCCACTATACTACACTGGCCGGTGCTCTCACAGCAATCAGCCTTAATCACACATGAGTGTGTTCTGCGGGGCAGGCACGTCGCAAGCTCCGAGTGCTATCCACTATACTACACTGGCATGTGATCTCACTGCTATCTGCCTTTATCTCATGTGTGTGTCCTGCGGGGCAGGTGCGTCGCAAGCTCCGAGTGCTATCCACTATATACGCTGGCATGTGCTCTCACTGCTATCTGCTTTTATTCCATGCGTGCCGTGCGGGGCAGGAACGTCACAAGCTCAGAGTGCTATCCACTATACTACACTGGCATGTGATCTCACTGCTATCTGCCTTTATCTCATGTGTGTGTGCTGCGGGGCAGGTGCGTCGCAAGCTCCGAGTGCTATCCACTATACTACACTGGCCGGTGCTCTCACAGCAATCAGCCTTAATCACACATGAGTGTGTTCTGCGGGGCAGGCACGTCGCAAGCTCCGAGTGCTATCCACTATACTACACTGGCATGTGATCTCACTGCTATCTGCCTTTATCTCATGTGTGTGTCCTGCGGGGCAGGTGCGTCGCAAGCTCCGAGTGCTATCCACTATATACGCTGGCATGTGCTCTCACTGCTATCTGCTTTTATTCCATGCGTGCCGTGCGGGGCAGGAACGTCACAAGCTCAGAGTGCTATCCACTATACTACACTGGCATGTGCTCTCACTGCTATCTGCCTTTATCTCATGTTTGTGACCTGCGGGGCAGGAACGTCGCTCCGCCTGCTATCCACTATACTACACTGGCATGTGCTCTCACTGCTATCTGCCTTTATCTCATGTGTGTCCTGCGGGGTAGGCACGTCACAAGCTCCGAGTGCTATCCACTATACTACACTGGCATGTGCTCTCACTGCTATCTGCCTTTATCTCATGTTTGTGACCTGCGGGGCAGGAACATCGCTCCGCCTGCTATCCACTATACTACACTGGCATGTGCTCTCACTGCTATCTGCTTTTATTTCATGTTTGTGACCTGCGGGGCAGGAACGTCGCTCCGCCTGCTATCCACTATACTACACTGGCTTGTGCTCTCACTGCTATCTGCCTTTATCTCATGTTTGTGACCTGCGGGGCAGGAACATCGCTCCGCCTGCTATCCACTATACTACACTGCCATGTGCTCTCACTGCTATCTGCCTTTATCTCATGTGCGTCCTGCGAGGAAGGCACATCGCACTTCTGAAAAGTTTTCCAATGTTTTAAGTCCACCTCGCTCCCCTCCGCCGTGCTTGATGTTTTCTTATGATTTTGTTGAACTCCGTCGATTAATGTACTGTATATAGATATAAGTACAGTATAAGTATAATACAGTATGTGCATCAAATCGCTTCTCTACAAAATTTGGTTTTAGTTCTTTTTCGTAAGATATATGTTATGGGCTAGTCTTCGTCTCACGAACATTTTACTCCACCAGCAGCCACTGCTATGGGATTAATATCCGGTAAGTTCGGAGGCGGGGCGATGTGGTAGAAGTGTGAACTGTGTTGAACAAACCACTCTTGCACGGCTTTGCTTTCTCATGTTTCTGCAGCAAAATCTGCACTCCTGAAAACCAGATTGAAAACATTCTTTCGTGGTGATTTCGTGGAATTTATAAATTAAATATTTGCGCTCTTCAGCGGGGACACAAATATTCAATCTGTTTTCCTCGATATTTCGTCTTCTCAATGCCGATCTGAAAAACCACCGGATACCATTTATATTGTAGAAAACTTTAGTCTTGTACTTACGGAGTCTTTTGTAGTTCACAGTCCTGTCCCTAGAGGGTGTTTGAGTGCTTTTGTCCTGTCGTTATATGGTGTTTCAGTGTTTTTGTCCTGTCGCTATATGGTGTTTGAGTGCTTTTGTCCTGTCGCTATATGGTGTCTCAATGCTTTTGTCCTGTCGCTATATGGTGTCTGAGTGCTTTTCTCCTGTCGCTGTAAAGTGTTTGAAAGCTTTTGTCCTGTCGCTATATGGTGTTTGAGTGCTTTTGTCCTGTCGCTATATGGTGTTTGAGAGCTTTTGTATTGTCGCTATATGGTGTTTGAGTGCTTTTGTCCTGTCCTATATGGTGTTTGAGTGCTTTTGTCCTGTCGCTATATGGTGTTTGAGTGCTTTTGTCCTGTCGATATATGTTGTTTGAGTGCTTTTGTCCTGTCGCTATATGGTGTTTGAGTGCTTTTGTCCTGTCGCTATATGGTGTCTGAGTGCTTTTGTCCTGTCGGTATATGGTGTTTGAGTGCTTTTGTCCTGTCGCTATATGGTGTCTGAGTGCTTTTGTCCTGTCGCTATATGGTGTCTGAGTGCTTTTGTCCTGTCGCTATATGGTGTTTGAGTGCTTTTGTCCTGTCGCTATGTAGTGTTTGAGTGCTTTTGTCCTGTCGCTATTTGGTGTTTGAGTGCTTTTGTCCTATCGTTATATGGTGTTTGAGTGCTTTTGCCCCATCGTTATATGGTGTTTGAGTGCTTTTGTCCTGTCGCTATATGGTGTTTGAGTGCTTTTGTATTGTCGCTATATGGTGTTTGAGTGCTTTTGTCCTGTCCTATATGGTGTTTGAGTGCTTTTGTCCTGTCGCTATATGGTGTTTGAGTGCTTTTGTCCTGTCGCTATATGTTGTTTGAGTGCTTTTGTCCTGTCGCTATATGGTGTTTGAGTGCTTTTGTATTGTCGCTATATGGTGTTTGAGTGCTTTTGTCCTGTCCTATATGGTGTTTGAGTGCTTTTGTCCTGTCGCTATATGGTGTTTGAGTGCTTTTGTCCTGTCGCTATATGGTGTTCGAGTGCTTTTGTCCTGTCGCTATATGGTGTCTGAGTGCTTTTGTCCTGTCGGTATATGGTGTTTGAGTGCTTTTGTCCTGTCGCTATATGTTGTTTGAGTGCTTTTGTCCTGTCGCTATATGGTGTTTGAGTGCTTTTGTCCTGTCGCTATATGGTGTTTGAGTGCTTTTGTCCTGTCGCTATATGGTGTTTGAGTGCTTTTGTCCTGTCGCTATATGGTGTTTGAGTGCTTTTGTCCTGTCGCTATATGGTGTTTGAGTGCTTTTGTCCTGTCGCTATATGTTGTTTGAGTGCTTTTGTCCTGTCGCTATATGGTGTTTGAGTGCTTTTGTCCTGTCGCTATATGGTGTTTGAGTGCTTTTGTCCTGTCGCTATATGGTGTCTGAGTGCTTTTGTCCTGTCGGTATATGGTGTTTGAGTGCTTTTGTCCTGTCGCTATATGGTGTTTGAGTGCTTTTGTCCTGTCGCTATATGGTGTTTGAGTGCTTTTGTCCTGTCGCTATATGGTGTCTGAGTGCTTTTGTCCTGTCGGTATATGGTGTTTGAGTGCTTTTGTCCTGTCGCTATATGTTGTTTGAGTGCTTTTGTCCTGTCGCTATATGGTGTTTGAGTGCTTTTGTCCTGTCGCTATATGGTGTTTGAGTGCTTTTGTCCTGTCGATATATGTTGTTTGAGTGCTTTTGTCCTGTCGCTATATGGTGTTTGAGTGCTTTTGTCCTGTCGCTATATGGTGTCTGAGTGCTTTTGTCCTGTCGGTATATGGTGTTTGAGTGCTTTTGTCCTGTCGCTATATGGTGTCTGAGTGCTTTTGTCCTGTCGCTATATGGTGTCTGAGTGCTTTTGTCCTGTCGCTATATGGTGTTTGAGTGCTTTTGTCCTGTCGCTATGTAGTGTTTGAGTGCTTTTGTCCTGTCGCTATTTGGTGTTTGAGTGCTTTTGTCCTATCGTTATATGGTGTTTGAGTGCTTTTGCCCCATCGTTATATGGTGTTTGAGTGCTTTTGTCCTGTCGCTATATGGTGTTTGAGTGCTTTTGTATTGTCGCTATATGGTGTTTGAGTGCTTTTGTCCTGTCCTATATGGTGTTTGAGTGCTTTTGTCCTGTCGCTATATGGTGTTTGAGTGCTTTTGTCCTGTCGCTATATGGTGTTTGAGTGCTTTTGTCCTGTCGCTATATGGTGTTTGAGTGCTTTTGTCCTGTCGCTATATGTTGTTTGAGTGCTTTTGTCCTGTCGCTATATGGTGTTTGAGTGCTTTTGTCCTGTCGCTATATGGTGTTTGAGTGCTTTTGTCCTGTCGCTATATGGTGTTTGAGTGCTTTTGTTCTGTCGCTATATGGTGTCTGAGTGCTTTTGTCCTGTCGCTATATGGTGTTTGAGTGCTTTTGTCCTGTCGCTATATGGTGTTTGAGTGCTTTTGTCCTGTCGCTATGTAGTGTTCGAGTGCTTTTGTCCTGTCGCTTTATGGTGTTTGAGTGCTTTTGTCCTATCGTTATATGGTGTTTGAGTGCTTTTGCCCTATCGTTATATGGTGTTTGAGTGCTTTTGTCCTGTCGCTATATGGTGTTTGAGTGCTTTTGTCCTGTCGCTATATGGTGTTTGAGTGCTTTTGTCCTGTCGCTATATGGTGTTTGAGTGCTTTTGTGCTTTAACACCGCTTCTAAAAGCCCTTTTGAAAAATTAATTTTTATTTTACTTCGCTACAATAAAGATGGATAACATTATCCTCTTTAAATGCACAGCTTTCCCGTTAGGAAGCGTAAAAGACAAAATACAGTATTTTTCTCGCTATCTCTGCTTCCGAGATACGTATTTGAAAAATTCCTTTTCTTTAGCATAGCTTTTGCTACGAAAAATACTTTTCGCATAATATCAACTTTTATGTTATGCAAATTATTCCGGTAGGTGGCGTAGAATTATATCGCGTTTCCTTCTATTTTTTAACTGTTCACTTTGAAATTCCCTTTGTCGTTGATATCTTCCTTCTGCCATGAGAAACTTTTTGTGCACAGTTTGTTAATTTTCGTCGCATACTTTTCAGCTGTTAGTGGGAGTAAGTATCTGTTTCTATTTCTTGATGTTTTATCGATTGTGGAAATCCAGTTGATTTTTTTTCTAACCTGTTCCGTTGACTATGAATGAATTTAGGAAACTGTATTCGCGTTAGAGAGGATTTGAAAGATATGCTTATTTCAATCGAAAATTCGGTGTCAACTTTCTTGGTTTGAAAAGGAACTAATGAGCTGATATCTGCCCTGGTGGCGCAGTGGTCTAAGCGATGGCTTCTGTTTATTCGTCCGCGATGAATCCTGCTTCGAATCCATGGGTCGCTGATGACCTGGTGGTCAACGTTCGTTACTTCCACGGAGAAACCTCAGGTTCGATCCCAGGCGAGTCCGAATGCTCAAACCACTAAACATCCGCCGTGCGTCGAATGGGCATATTTAGCCGTTGGTCCCGAGGTACTGGGACCCCGGTAATAAATAAGAGCGTCTTCCTTCCCATTTCTACTTTTCTTCCGTGTCGCTTTCCTATCGGACAATCTAGCCCAAATCTCCTGACTTCCTATTTCTGAGGGTTGTTTAAGACTTGGGGTCAGACACTCCCTTCCTAAAATCCTCTACATATGATCTGATCTAATCTGGGTTTGAATCCCGGTAAGGCATGGATGTTGTGTTTGTCTTATGTCGCTGGCTCTCACCCTTCCTTGTAGCCAGTGGTCCTAAATCAGGGACGGGCGACTGCTTATAGCCCACTGAGTTCCTCACGGTGGTCGTTAAACCTCCAATAAAAAAAATCGGCTGATATGCCTGATGTGAAAACACAAGTTTGTCTGCGACGGGATTCGAATCCGTGTCCCCTCACTCCGGAGCAAGTCGCTCTCCCAAATGAGCTACGCGGACAGAAGATCTCGCTGCAGATTTGTAGTCTTGACACATGTTTTCACTTCTGTAGTACGTCGTATCATCTCCCTCTGTCCTTGATCGCGTCTTGACACATGTTTTCTCCTCTGTAGTACGTCACATCATCTCCCTCCGTCCTTGTTCGCGTCTTGACACATGTTTTCTCCTCTGTAGTACGTCACATCACTTCCCACTGTCCTTGTTCGCGTCTTGACACATGTTTTCTCCTCTGTAGTACGTCACATCATCTCCCTCCGTCCTTGTTCGCGTCTTGACACATGTTTTCTCCTCTGTAGTACGTCACATCACTTCCCACTGTCCTTGTTCGCGTCTTGACACATGTTTTCTCTTCTGTAGTACGTCACATCATCTCCCTCTGTCCTTTTCGCGTCATGACACATGTTTTCTCCTCTGTAGTACGTCACATCATCTCCCTCTGTCCTTGTTCGCGTCATGACATGTTTTCTCCTCTGTAGTACGTCACATCATCTCCCTCCGTCCTTGTTCGCGTCTTGACACATGTTTTCTCCTCTGTAGTACGTCACATCACTTCCCTCTGTCCTTGTTCGCGTCTTGACACATGTTTTCTCCTCTGTAGTACGTCACATCATCTCCCTCTGTCCTTTTCGCGTCATGAAACATGTTTTCTCCTCTGTAGTACGTCACATCATCTCCCTCTGTCCTTGTTCGCGTCATGACACAAGTTTTCTCCTCTGTAGTACGTCACATCACCTCCCTCTGTCCTTGTTCGTGTTTTGACACATGTTTTCTCCTCCGTAGTACGTCACATCACTTCCCTCTGTCCTTGTTCGCGTCATGACATGTTTTCTCCTCTGTAGTACGTCACATCATCTCCCTCTGTCCTTTTCGCGTCATGACACATGTTTTCTCCTCTGTAGTACGTCACATCACCTCCCTCTGTCCTTGTTCGTGTCTTGACACATGTTTTCTCCTCTGTAGTACGTCACATCACTTCCCTCTGTCCTTGTTCGCGTCTTGACACATGTTTTCTCTTCTGTAGTACGTCACATCATCTCCCTCTGTCCTTTCCGCGTCATGACACATGTTTTCTCCTCTGTAGTACGTCACATCACCTCACTCTGTCCTTGTTCGCGTCTTGACACATGTTTTCTCCTCTGTAGTACGTCATATCATCTCCCTCTGTCCTTGTTCGCGTCATGACATGTTTTCTCCTCTTTAGTACGTCACATCATCTCCCTTTGTCCTTGATCGCGTCTTGACACATGTTTTCTCCTCTGTAATACGTCACATTATTTCCCTCTGTCCCTGTTCACGTCTTGACCCATATTTTCTCCTCTGTAGTACTTTACATTACCTCCCTCTGTCCCTGTTTGCCTCTTGACACATGTTTTCATTTCTGTACGCCGCCACATCATCTCCCTCTGTCGCTGTTGGCGTTTTGACAAATGTTTGCTCCTCTGTAGTACGTCACATCATCGCCCTCTGTCCTTGTTCGCGTCATGACACATGTTTTCTCCTCTGTAGTACGTCACATCACCTCCCTCTGTCCTTGTTCGCGTCTTGACACATGTTTTCTCTTCTGTAGTACGTCACATCATCTCCCTCTGTCCTTGTTCGCGTCATGACATGTTTTCTCCTCTGTAGTACGTCACATCATCTCCCTTTATCCTTGTTCACGTCTTGACACATGTTTTCTCTTCTGTAGTACGTCACATCATCTCCTTCTGTCCCTTTCGCGACTTGACACATGTTTTCTCCTCCGTAGTACGTCACATCATCTCCCTTTATCCTTGTTCACGTCTTGACACGTGTTTTCTCTTCTGTAGTACGTCACATCATCTCCCTCTGTCCCTTTCGCGTCTTGACACATGTTTTCTTCTCTGTAGTACGTCACATCACCTCCCTCTGTCCTTGTTCGCGTCTTGACACATGTTTTCTTCTCTGTAGTACGTCACATCATCTCCCTCTGTCCTTATTCGCGTCATGACATGTTTTCTCCTCTGTACTACGTCACATCATCTCCCTCTGTCCTTGATCGCGTCTTGACACATGTTTTCTCCTCTGTAATACGTCACATCGTTTCCCTCTGTCCCTGTTCACGTCTTGACCCATATTTTCTCCTCTGTAGTACTTTACATTATCTCCCTCTGTCCCTGTTTCCCCTTTGACACATGTTTTCACCTCTGTATGCCGTCACATCATCTCCCTCTGTCGCTGTTTGCGTTTTGACAAATGTTTGCTCCTCTGTAGTACGTCACATCATCTCCCTCTGTCCTTGTTCGCGTCATGACACATGTTTTCTCCTCTGTAGTTCGTCACATCACGTCCATCTCTCCCTCTTCGCGTCTTGACACATGTTTTCTCCCCTGTAGTACGTCACATCATCTCCCTCTGTCCCTCTTCGCGTCTTGACACATGTTTTCTCCCCTGTAGTACGTTACATCATCTCCCTCTGTCCCTGTTCGCGTCTTGACACATCTTTTCACCCCTTGTAGTACGACACATCATCTCCATCTGTCCTTGTTCGCGTCTTGACATGTGTTTTCACCTCTGTACTACGTCAGATCATGTCCGTGTGTCCTTGTTGGGGCACTAATGTGAAAACAGAAGTTTGTCCAGGAGACATCGAATCCGTATCCCCTCATTTCCGGAGTAAGTCGCTCTCCCAAATGAGCTCAATTATACCTTGTTGATTTTACTCGTAAAATTCGAGTGTATTTGATAGTTAAAAAAAACTGGTTTTATGATCGTGCCACGGGGAAATTTTCTCAGGGGACATTTTCCATAAATCGCACACCAGTCACGTCCAATTCGATTTCGTTCTCTTAATACGTTCAACAATGCACATTATTTGGTTTCTCTCTGTTCGTTTTTATCTCTTGCCTTTTCCTGTCATCACAACAGAATCATGCTTCTACCCATTATTGTTTCGTTTTATCAAGTTAGTTTTCCTGTAAAGAGATTCCGTTATATGTTCGTTTTGTTGCGGCTCATTCTGGTTCCTTATCTTGAAGTTCTGCACGACCGAATGCTCCTCTGGAAATCTTCCTTTACGATTAATGGGGTCGACTCTTTAACTCCCAGAAATATCTCACCTCTTGACGTGTCCAGAATCAAACCCACGATTTGCATTTCTTCTCTACGAAATTACACTACGTATTTGTTCCATACAGTTATCTCGAAGCATTCATGGAGGATTACAACCTAATGCCTGAATACCTTTCATTCTGACATTCTATGTTGGAGTATATGTGTCGAACAAATTCAATATTTAAAGTTCAAGAACCGTCGCTTTGAAAATGATGAAGCTTGATTGAAATCAGACTAACTGTCAGCATTTTCCTCCATTGGGAAGACCCCCGTCTATTCTTACGCTTGCAATTTCTTCTCATTCATTGGGGATTAGTGTTAAGTTATATTAGATGATCTGAACATACTTCTGATTATATCAAAGAAATCAAGCAAGTATAGGGTGGTGCAAAAGTGTTGTCCAATTTAAAAAAAAATATTAAAAAATAACTAGACATTTTAGTGACATAAGGTTTGAGCGGTTTGAAGGTAAACATTGAAAGTTCTTCTACGATGCAAACTAATGCACTTCTGAATGTGCCTCCTCAATGACACGGAGGATGTTCAACCTGTGCTTAATTTCTCGCCAAGTCTGTTGCAAAAAAAAAAAAATCATGTCGACATCAGTAATGGCGCTCATGATCCATTCCTTTTGGTCATTTAAATCAGTGGTGTTCAACCTTTTTATGGGTGCGATCTCACTCAAAAATTATTTTATTTTGGAGACCCCATGTTACCATGAACATAAAACAAGGGGTTAAAAAATATAATTTTATATGCATCTTTAAAAGACATTTATTTTATATTCACAAATATTACGAAGGCCGTTCCATAAAAACTGAGAGTAATTTTTTGAGTTGGCAACAGTGCGAAGGGGAGGGTGGAGGGGGCACGCAGATGAGAAACTGAATTAAGGAATTATCTATGGCAACAGTAATCAGCCGTGGCAGACGATTCTGGTTTTGTTATTGCGCAATTGTTTAAGGTACGTCTGCATTTCGCCATACAGCTATGAGGGTGAGTGATTCTGAGTTAAGAAGTGAAATACGTTGTGCGATAAAATTTTGCTGTAGTTTGGGTAAAATGGCTTCAGAAACAGTTAATTTTATGGAAGAACCTTACAAACATAAATGTTTGGGCGAGTCAACGATTTTTAGATGGCACCAGGATTTCAAAAGAAAAAGCGTTTGTCGGCAGAACTCGCTCCTAGGCTATAACGAAGTAAATTTCTTCTTCTTTTCTGTCCACGCCAGGATTCGAACCCGGATCCCCTCGTTCCGGAATAAGTCACTCTACCAATTGAGCTACGCGGACGTTTGTTCTGACTACTATCTGCTTTTGTGTCGTGTGCGTCCTGCTGGCAGGTACGTCACATCTCCCCCTCCCCTCCAAAGAGGGCCGGGGGCATGGCCCACCATGAATCGTTGCAGGCAGCCATTCACTGTAGAACGTGCACTTGAGAACTCCCAGTCAATCTGGTGTGTGGAATGCAACATCACACATTTTTATTTTTCGAAGAGCTGGAGAAGGGATTCTCTTATTTTTCCTATCTCGCGGTGTGGAAATAACATCACACCATTGCGAGATTTTGAAAGGTCGGGTCATCCGGATAGTTCGGGCGCCATTATAACGAAGTAAATTTCTCCGTCATTTTTGGTCTACGCCGGAATTCGAATCCGAGTCCGCTTATTCCGGAACAAGTCGCTCTACCAACTGAGCTACGCAGACGTTTGTTCTGACTACTATCTGCTTTTATGTCGTGTGCGTCCTGCTGGCAGGTACGTCACAAGGCCTGGTAGACCTAAAAGTGTTGTTACGGAGCGCATTGTTGACACTGTATGAGCAACCCTGCAAGAAGATCGAAGAATGACGTATGAAGTCACAGCTTCAACTAATATTTCAAAAACGTCGGCATTCCGCATTCTACGCGACAAATTACTGCTACATCGTGTGTGTTCCAGATGGGTACCTCCTCATCTGACGAGAGAACAATTGTTAGCCAGAGTTCGGGTGTGTCATAAGTGGAAACAGTGATTGCAAAGGATCCAGACTTTCTGAACACAGTAATAACTGCCGATGAAACATGAATGCGCTACTTCAACCCCCTTTGTGTATTTCCCGACACTCCCGTAAGGAGTGTCTGGAAATACACAGGCTCACCTCTTCCGAAAAAGTCCGCCAAACCAAATCAATTGGAAAGGTAATGATGATAATTTCTTTGATCATAAAGATGTGCTCTACCAGCATGCCATTCCTCCACAAATTACTGTCAATGCTGAGTATGAGCAATTACTGTCAATACTAAGGGTGAGCAATTACTGTCAATGCTGAGTATTTCAGTCTTGAAGCACCTGGGACGACACATATCGATTAAGCGACCAGAACTGTTGGGCAAATGCACCTTACACCATGAAAACTCCTGCCCACATGTGGCTGCTTGTGTTCAACGGTTTCTTACGAAATGCAGTATTGAAATCATGCCACAACCTGCCTACAGTCCTGACCTCGCCCCGTGCGATTTTTGGTTGTTTCCAACAATGAAGGAGAAGTTCCGTGGCGCAACATTCAACACAGATGCTGACGTTATTCAAGCTGTATACAGGGGTCGCTAAAGCAGCTTGCACAAAATGCTTTCGCCACATGCTTTGAAAAGTGGACTGAAAGATGGGATCGTTACATATCATCCGAGGGAAGATACTTTGAGAAAGAATAACATATATTTTGCTCTACCTATATTTATTCATTTGGTGTGATTTTACTCTCAGTTTTTATGGAACAACCGTTGTTGTTATACCTTTATTAATTAAAAATTTCAAAATATTTCATCTAACTAGAAATAATATGTAGAAAATATTGAAACAAAAAATCAACACAATTATCGGGAAGAAAAAAACTACACAACCTTTGTTTGACAGTCTAATCACACACAGCACAGAATATTTCGTATATGTTACAAGTACGTAGCACTGAAACATTGACACTTTTCAGATACGTTGCGCAATGTAACAGTAATGTTTCTGAAACCTTACGGTTACGTCAAAATGTCCTCAAACGTTACATAACTTTGTAGCATAACCGATACGTTACAGCGAAAGGTCTTTGTAACTTCAACATACCAACTTCATGTTACTGTTACGTATTTGAAAGATCTTTGTAACTTTGTTACATTTTTTTTTATTGGAAGTTTAACGACCACCGTGAGCAACTCAATGGGCTATAAGTAGTCGCCCGTCTCTAATTTAGGGTCACTGGTTCCAGGGAAGGGAGAGAGCCAGTGCCGTAAGACAAACACAACATCCATGCCTCACCGGGATTCGAAACCGGACCCCGTTCGGACAAATGATCAGAGGCCATCGCTTAGACCTCTGCGCCACCGGGGCGGCTTTCGTTACATTACTGTTACGTATTTGAAAGATATTTGTGACATCATCATATTACTGTTACGTGATAATAAGGGGTTTCTGTAAAAGGGAAGCCCTCCACATGCTGCCTCAAGGACGCATGTGGACGATTCCTGGTCAATCATGACGTCAGTCGCAGCCATTTTTTTCCACGTGATCTTCCCGACCATCTTTTGTCCGCCATTTTCTCTTTGTTCAACCACAACACATTGCGTGCCACATAGTCCTACCAAACATGTTTTTGTTCGCCAATTTTTTTTTTACCTCCCCACAGGGTCTCATCAATATCTTTTGTACGCCATTTTGTTTTTCACCATCAGGAAATTTCACGTTGTGACGTCACGAAGTTGGGGATCAAACGATCATATGTAGATTTTAGGAAGGAAGTGTCTGACCCCAGGTCTTAAACAACTCTTAGAAGTAGGAAGCCAGGAGATTTAAGCTAGAGTGCCCGATAGGAAAGTGACACTGAAGCGAAGTAGAAAGTAGGAGGAAGCCGCCCTTATTTATTACGGGGGAGGGGGGAGGAGGCAGTGCCCGGGGTCAGACGGCTTAACGTGCCCATCCGTCGCACGGCGGATATTTAGTGGATCGAGCGTTCGTACCAGCCTGGGATCGAAACTGTTCGTGACTGCCTTTCCGTGGCAGTCACGAGCGTTACCCACTAGGCCACCCGTGGCCCACGACGCTAGGAAAATTTTCTTTCCAAGGAAATACAAATCCTCGCATCAGGTTCGAACCCCTCTCCAGGGGGTTTCTAGGCAGATGCATTATCCCACTCGACCATGGGACGCCTCGCGCTTACAGCGTTCTGTAGGAACTAACAAGAAGGCCAGTGCTTTGCGAATACGTTATTTAATAGAAATACATTTTTTTTCCATAGAACATTTTATTTTTCTGTAGGATGATTTAAATTTCTTCATGATTAATTAACGAAATGTACCTTTTAATGTATATCTCTTTTTTTTTTCAAAACTCGCGTAGTCGTTAAACTTTCTCAATATATCAACACTTTTTTTCTTTTTTCTACCTTTACAAACTAACAACTACTTTTATTGAGACTTTTTTTTTCTGATTCAAAACCAACGAACGTACTAAGGTATTTTCAGTGCCATAAAATTGTTCGGCATAAACACATTTCGTGTGACTATATTCCCCACTACTTGAGCAATTATTGTTCATAAAATATTTTTTTTTTAATATTTCATTTTCAGTAAGAAATTTAGACATTTCCATGATTTTCGAGCCAAAGACAAAGCGGAGAACTGGCCACAAAAATTTTAAGGGGCCGTACAAAAACTGCGTTCTGAACTGCTCCGTGGCTACGTCTCCCAAGATTGGTTTTCTGAAACTTTCTGGTCCGATTGGGATATTTTCAACGTTTACAAGCTACAACTCAACAAATTACCTGAAGGCATGTGCCTACCCAGGAAACCTGTCGGGAGGGGAGGGGGTCATACCAAAAGTGTAGAATATAAAGGATTTCTCGTCCGATCGGGTATTTTCAACATTTATAACCAGAAATACTTTATGTTTTATATTTTAGGTAACCCCCACTAGGCTTCCTGAGTCAGCACATGCGCTCAGAGAGTTTGTTGAGATGTAGGTTGTAAATGCTTAAAATCTCCCTATCGGACCAGAAATTCTTTACATTTTATACTTTTGGTATTACTCCCCCACCCCGACAGGTTTGCTGAGTAGGCACGTAGGCACATGCCCTAAGATAATGTGTCGAGTTATAGCTTGTAAATGGTACAAATCTCTCGATCAGAAAAGAAATTCTTTGTATTTTACACTTTTTGTGCCCCCCTCCTACTCGACAGCTCTGCTGAGTAAGCACATGCCCTCAGATAATTTGTTGACTTGTAGCTTGTAAATGCAGAAAATTTCGCGATCGGACCAGAAATCCTTTATATTTTACACTTTTGGTATTACACCCCCCCTCCCTCCTTGACAGTTTTCGTGAGTCAGCACATGCCCTCATATAATTTGCAGACTAGTAATTTTTAAATCCTGAAATCTTTTGCTGAGTTGTAGATCACAAACATTTTTTTATAAAGAATTACATTAATAATCGCAATTAAGAAAAGACGAAATTTCGAAAACTTTATATGACTCCGATAACCAACCTCTGGGGATCGTGGCCACGAAGCGGTCAGAAATGCAATTTTTATGCGGCCCCTTAAAAGTTTTGCGGCCACTTCTCCGGTGGCCAGTTCTCCTACACCCATCTAACTGGAGTACGACGGTATCACTAAAGAAAATCCAAATAGCACATGGAACGACTGCGAGATTGCTTTTTGTGAAACGGCGTAAAAGCGCATGCGCATCCACGCCGTTGCCAAACCAAAAAGCTTAAATATCGCCGGAATGTAGCATAAATAAGGTAGCAATTATGTACAATTGAAACCATAATGCAGTAGTATCAGTGAATGCTATTTTTAACGTAACCTTAATGTACAAAGAGTTATGTTCCAAAATAAATGTTGCTGAAACGTAATTGTTAGATACCTCTGAAAGTGTACATGAGAGATTGTAACATTACTGATACATATCTGAAACGTATTGTGCTGTATGGGATGTGAATTTTGAGCTTGAATCTTGGGAATTATGCTCCCCAGTCTTGGTTTTAAACTTGAGATCGCCATTCTGAGATCATCTTCAACTTCTATTTTAGGTCAGTGTTTGGTCTTGGTTGTGGTGAGAGTAGAAAAGGCAGTTTCGCATAAGTACGTTGACGCAAAAGGAAATATATGTTGTAGCGCTCTTTTCACTAATACAGAGCGTTCATTCTGCACGGATAGCCAAAATTGAGTCAATGTCGATGTTCTAAACTTGATTCGTGAAATTTCAATTAACCCCTCCTTTTCTTTCAAAGTTAGTCTTGAGGAGAATCAATGTTAAATGAAAATGGATCTTGAACCCAGCAAACATCTCCATCAGGAATCAGAGGAAACTGGTTTTTGATGTTGAACTTCAGCTTTAACAAATGTTCAGCAACAATAGTTTTAATTGGTCCAAATACACTGTCATGAAGACAGCTCAGGATTAAAAATATTAAATATTATCTAATTCTAATCGTATTCTTTTATTATCCACTCTATTTTCTGTTAAAAAAAAAGATGAAAAAAGAGAAAAAAATGGCGATCCCTTAATAAACCCTCGCTACCCGAAAAACGGTGCCGACCTAAAGGTTGCGCATCCCTATTTTAAATCACTCACCTTGTACTACAGAGGTGAAGGAAATGTCAAAACGAAAAATGTTGCACCGATAAATTCCGTCCATCAAAGTTTAATTGGAAAAACATTCGGCTCCGGAGCAGAAGCATGTGTGTTCGAGCTCACCACCTTCAAATTTGTGTTTTCACTTTGGCGCCTGATTGCAGAAATGAATCTACTGGCAGTTGGCTACTTCGAAAAATCTGTGACGTTCCTTCCACATATTGTTTGGAATTAGGTAATGGGTCTGGAATTAATGAGAATTCCTTCTTCGATTCCAAAAATTTGTGATGTTCCTTCCACACATCGTCTTGACCTATTGAGAATTCCTTCTTCGCGTCTAAAAATGTGTGATGTTCCTTCCATACATCGTCTGGAATTAATGATAATTCCTTCTTAGCTTCAAAAATTGTGTGATGTTCCCTCCACAAATCGCCTGGTATTTATCAGAATTCCTTCATCGCTTCGAAAAATGTGCGATGTTCCCTCCACACATCGTCTGGAATCAATGAGGATTCCTTCCTTGCTTCGAAAAATGAGTCATGTTCCTTCCACACATCGTCTTGAACTAATGAGAATTCCTTCTTCGCTTCTAAAAATGTGTGATGTTCCTTCCATACATCGTCTGGAATTAATGATAATTCCTTCTTAGCTTCAAAAATTGTGTGATGTTCCCTCCATAAATCGCCTGGTATGTATCAGAATTCCTTCATCGCTTCGAAAAATGTGCGATGTTCCCTCTACACATCGTCTGGAATCAATGAGGATTCCTTCCTTGCTTCGAAAAATGTGTCGTGTTCCTTCCACACATCGTCTAGAACTAATGAGAATTCCTTCTTCGCTTCTAAAAATGTGTGATGTTCCTTCCATACATCGTCTGGAATTAATAATAATTCCTTCTTCGCTTTTAAAATTGTGTGATGTTCCGTCCACAAATCGCCTGGTATTTATCAGAATTACTTCATCGCTTCGAAAAATGTGCGATGTTCCTCCACACATCGTCTGGAATCAATGAGGATTCCTTCCTTGCTTCGAAAAATGTGTCATGTTTCTTCCACACATCGTCCTGAACTATTGAGAATTCTTTCTTCGCTTCTAAAAATGTGTGATGTTCCTTCCATACATCGTCTGGAATTAATGATAATTCCTTCTTAGCTTCAAAAATTGTGTGATGTTCCCTCCATAAATCGCCTGGTATGTATCAGAATTCCTTCATCGCTTCGAAAAATGTGCGATGTTCCCTCTACACATCGTCTGGAATCAATGAGGATTCCTTCCTTGCTTCGAAAAATGTGTCGTGTTCCTTCCACACATCGTCTAGAACTAATGAGAATTCCTTCTTCGCTTCTAAAAATGTGTGATGTTCCTTCCATACATCGTCTGGAATTAATAATAATTCCTTCTTCGCTTTTAAAATTGTGTGATGTTCCCTCCACAAATCGCCTGGTATTTATCAGAATTACTTCATCGCTTCGAAAAATGTGCGATGTTCCTCCACACATCGTCTGGAATCAATGAGGATTCCTTCCTTGCTTCGAAAAATGTGTCATGTTTCTTCCACACATCGTCCTGAACTATTGAGAATTCTTTCTTCGCTTCTAAAAATGTGTGATGTTCCTTCCATACATCGTCTGGAATTAATGATAATTCCTTCTTAGCTTCAAAAATTGTGTGATGTTTCCTCCATAAATCGCCTGGTATGTATCAGAATTCCTTCATCGCTTCGAAAAATGTGCGATGTTCCCTCTACACATCGTCTGGAATCAATGAGGATTCCTTCCTTGCTTCGAAAAATGTGTCGTGTTCCTTCCACACATCGTCTAGAACTAATGAGAATTCCTTCTTCGCTTCTAAAAATGTGTGATGTTCCTTCCATACATCGTCTGGAATTAATAATAATTCCTTCTTCGCTTTTTAAAATTGTGTGATGTTCCCTCCACAAATCGCCTGGTATTTATCAGAATTACTTCATCGCTTCGAAAAATGTGCGATGTTCCCTCCACACATCGTCTGGAATCAATGAGGATTCCTTTCTTGCTTCGAAAAATGTGTCATGTTTCTTCCACACATCGTCCTGAACTATTGAGAATTCTTTCTTCGCTTCTAAAAATGTGTGATGTTCCTTCCATACATCGTCTGGAATTAATGATAATTCCTTCTTAGCTTCAAAAATTGTGTGATGTTCCCTCCATAAATCGCCTGGTATGTATCAGAATTCCTTCATCGCTTCGAAAAATGTGCGATGTTCCCTCTACACATCGTCTGGAATCAATGAGGATTCCTTCCTTGCTTCGAAAAATGTGTCGTGTTTCTTCCACACATCGTCTAGAACTAATGAGAATTCCTTCTTCGCTTCTAAAAATGTGTGATGTTCCTTCCATACATCGTCTGGAATTAATAATAATTCCTTCTTCGCTTTTTAAAATTGTGTGATGTTCCCTCCACAAATCGCCTGGTATTTATCAGAATTACTTCATCGCTTCGAAAAATGTGCGATGTTCCCTCCACACATCGTCTGGAATCAATGAGGATTCCTTCCTTGCTTCGAAAAATGTGTCATGTTTCTTCCACACATCGTCCTGAACTATTGAGAATTCTTTCTTCGCTTCTAAAAATGTGTGATGTTCCTTCCATACATCGTCTGGAATTAATGATAATTCCTTCTTAGCTTCAAAAATTGTGTGATGTTCCCTCCATAAATCGCCTGGTATGTATCAGAATTCCTTCATCGCTTCGAAAAATGTGCGATGTTCCCTCTACACATCGTCTAGAATCAATGAGGATTCCTTCCTTGCTTCGAAAAATGTGTCGTGTTCCTTCCACACATCGTCTAGAACTAATGAGAATTCCTTCTTCGCTTCTAAAAATGTGTGATGTTCCTTCCATACATCGTCTGGAATTAATAATAATTCCTTCTTCGCTTTTAAAATTGTGTGATGTTCCCTCCACAAATCGCCTGGTATTTATCAGAATTACTTCATCGCTTCGAAAAATGTGCGATGTTCCCTCCACACATCGTCTGGAATCAATGAGGATTCCTTCCTTGCTTCGAAAAATGTGTCATGTTTCTTCCACACATCGTCCTGAACTATTGAGAATTCTTTCTTCGCTTCTAAAAATGTGTGATGTTCCTTCCATACATCGTCTGGAATTAATGATAATTCCTTCTTAGCTTCAAAAATTGTGTGATGTTCCCTCCACAAATCGCCTGGTATTTATCAGAATTCCTTCATCGCTTCGAAAAATGTGCGATGTTCCCTCCACACATCGTCTGGAATCAATGAGGATTCCTTCCTTGCTTCGAAAAATGAGTCATGTTTCTTCCCCACATCGTCTTGAACTATTGAGAATTCCTTCTTCGCTACTAAAAATGTGTGATGTTCCTTCCATACATCGTCTGGAATTAATGATAATTCCTTCTTAGCTTCTAAAATTGTGTGATGTTCCCTCCACAAATCGCCTGGTATTTATCAGAATTCCTTCATCGCTTCGAAAAATGTGCGATGTTCCCTCCACACATCGTCTGGAATCAATGAGGATTCCTTCCTTGCTTCGAAAAATGAGTCATGTTCCTTCCACACATCGTCTTGAACTAATAAGAATTCCTTCTTCGCTTGTAAAAATGTGTGATGTTCCTTCCATACATCGTCTGGAATTAATAATAATTCCTTCTTTGCTTTTAAAATTGTGTGATGTTCCGTCCACAAATCGCCTGGTATTTGTCAGAATTCCTTTATCGCTTCGAAAAATGTGCGATGTTCCCTCCACACATCGTCTGGAATCAATGAGGATTCCTTCCTTGCTTCGGAAAATGTGTCATGTTTCTTCCCCACATCGTCTTGAACTAATGAGAATTCCTTCTTCGCTTCTAAAAATGTGGGGTTTTCCTTCCACCCATCGTCTTGAATAAATGAGTATTCCTTCCTTTCTTCCAAAAATGTGTGATGCTCCTTCCACACATCGTTTTGAACTAATGATAATTACTTCCTTGCTGCAAAAAATGTGTGACATTTCTTCCACACATCGTCTGGAATGAATAAGAATTCCTTCTTCGCTTCTAAAAATGTGTGATGTTCCTTTCACAAATCGTCTTGAATTAATGAGATTCCTTCTTTGCTTCTAAAAATGTGTGATGCTCCCTCCACACATAGTCTGGAATTTATGAGAATTCTTTTTCGCTTCGAAAAATGTGAGATTTTCCTTCCACACATCATCTGAAATTAATGAGAATTCCTGCTTCTCTTCGAAAACTATGTGATGTTCCTTCCAAACATCGTCTGGAATTAATGAGAATTCTTTCCTTTCTTCCAAAAATGTGTGATGTTCCTTCAACACATTATCTGGAATTAATGAGAATTCCTTTCTTTCTTCGAAAAATGTGTGATGTTCCTTCCACACATCGTTTGGAATTAATGAGAATACTTTCCTTGCTTCGAAAAATATCTGATGTCCCTTCCACACATCGTCTAGAACTAATTAGATATACTTCCTTGCTGCACAAAATGTGCGATATTCCTTCCACACATCGTCTGGAATTAATGAGAATTCCTTCTTCGCTTTTAAAATTGTGTAATGTTCCCTCCACAAATCGCCTGGTATTTATCAGAATTCCTTCATCGCTTCGAAAAATGTGCGATGTTCCCTCCACACATCGTCTGGAATCAATGAGGATTCCTTCCTTGCTTCGAAAAATGTGTCATGTTTCTTCCACACATCGTCCTGAACTATTGATAATTCCTTCTTCGCTTCTAAAAATGTGTGATGTTCCTTCCATACATCGTCTGGAATTAATGATAATTCCTTCTTAGCTTCAAAAATTGTGTGATGTTCCCTCCACAAATCGCCTGGTATTTATCAGAATTCCTTCATCGCTTCGAAAAATGTGCGATGTTCCCTCCACACATCGTCTGGAATCAATGAGGATTCCTTCCTTGCTTCGAAAAATGTGTCATGTTTCTTCCACACATCGTCCTGAACTATTGAGAATTCTTTCTTCGCTTCTAAAAATGTGTGATGTTCCTTCCATACATCGTCTGGAATTAATGATAATTCCTTCTTAGCTTCAAAAATTGTGTGATGTTCCCTCCACAAATCGCCTGGTATTTATCAGAATTCCTTCATCGCTTCGAAAAATGTGCGATGTTCCCTCCACACATCGTCTGGAATCAATGAGGATTCCTTCCTTGCTTTGAAAAATGCGTCATGTTCCTTCCACACATCGTCTTGAACTAATGAGAATTCCTTCTTCGCTTCTAAAAATGTGTGATGTTCCTTCCATACATCGTCTGGAATTAATAATAATTCCTTCTTCACTTTTAAAATTGTGTGATGTTCCCTCCACAAATCGCGTGGTATTTATCAGAATTCCTTCATCGCTTCGAAAAATGTGCGATGTTCCCTCCACACATCGTCTGGAATCAATGAGGATTCCTTCCTTGCTTCGAAAAATGAGTCATGTTTCTTCCCCACATCGTCTTGAACTATTGAGAATTCCTTCTTCGCTACTAAAAATGTGTGATGTTCCTTCCATACATCGTCTGGAATTAATGATAATTCCTTCTTAGCTTCTAAAATTGTGTGATGTTCCCTCCACAAATCGCCTGGTATTTATCAGAATTCCTTCATCGCTTCGAAAAATGTGCGATGTTCCCTCCACACATCGTCTGGAATCAATGAGGATTCCTTCCTTGCTTCGAAAAATGAGTCATGTTCCTTCCACACATCGTCTTGAACTAATAAGAATTCCTTCTTCGCTTGTAAAAATGTGTGATGTTCCTTCCATACATCGTCTGGAATTAATAATAATTCCTTCTTTGCTTTTAAAATTGTGTGATGTTCCGTCCACAAATCGCCTGGTATTTGTCAGAATTCCTTTATCGCTTCGAAAAATGTGCGATGTTCCCTCCACACATCGTCTGGAATCAATGAGGATTCCTTCCTTGCTTCGGAAAATGTGTCATGTTTCTTCCCCACATCGTCTTGAACTAATGAGAATTCCTTCTTCGCTTCTAAAAATGTGGGTTTTCCTTCCACCCATCGTCTTGAATAAATGAGTATTCCTTCCTTTCTTCCAAAAATGTGTGATGCTCCTTCCACACATCGTTTTGAACTAATGATAATTACTTCCTTGCTGCAAAAAATGTGTGACATTTCTTCCACACATCGTCTGGAATGAATAAGAATTCCTTCTTCGCTTCTAAAAATGTGTGATGTTCCTTTCACAAATCGTCTTGAATTAATGAGATTCCTTCTTTGCTTCTAAAAATGTGTGATGCTCCCTCCACACATAGTCTGGAATTTATGAGAATTCTTTTTCGCTTCGAAAAATGTGAGATTTTCCTTCCACACATCATCTGAAATTAATGAGAATTCCTGCTTCTCTTCGAAAACTATGTGATGTTCCTTCCAAACATCGTCTGGAATTAATGAGAATTCATTCCTTTCTTCCAAAAATGTGTGATGTTCCTTCAACACATTATCTGGAATTAATGAGAATTCCTTTCTTTCTTCGAAAAATGTGTGATGTTCCTTCCACACATCGTTTGGAATTAATGAGAATACTTTCCTTGCTTCGAAAAATATCTGATGTCCCTTCCACACATCGTCTAGAACTAATTAGATATACTTCCTTGCTGCACAAAATGTGCGATATTCCTTCCACACATCGTCTGGAATTAATGATAATTCCTTCTTCGCTTCAAAAATTATGTGATGTTCCCTCCACACATCGTCTGGTATTTATCAGAATTCCTTCTTCGCTTCGAAAAATGTGCGATGTTCCCTCCACACATCGTCTGGAATTAATGAGGATTCCTTCCTTGCTTCGAAAAATGTGTCATGTTCCTTCCACACATCATCAGGAATCAATGAGAATTCCTTCTTCGTTTCGAAAAATGGGTGATTTTTCTTCCTCACATCGGCTGAGAGATGTTGGATGGATGACCAGTAAGTGTTACAAGCAAATTCAGAATTTATGTTCTGTTTGCTTTGAATATTCTATCGATTTCCCATGTATTATGAGGAATATTTCTTCCTTCGTTGATTTATCTGTGGATGACCAGTAAGTGGTACAAGGAAATTAAGAATTTATATTCTGTTTGTTTTGAATATTCTATCGATTTCCCATGTATTATGAGGAATATTTCTTCCTTCATCGATTTATCTGTGGATGACCAGTAAGTGTTACAAGAAAATTCAGAATTTATATTATGTTTGCTTTGAATATTCTATCGATTTCCCAGGTATTATGAGGAATATTTCTTCCTTCATTGATTTATCTGTGGATGACCAGTAAGTGTTACAAGCAAATTCAGAATTTATATTCTGTTTGCTTTGAATATTCTATCGATTTTCCATGTATTATGAGGAATATTTCTTCCTTCATTGATTTATCCGTGGATGACCAGTAAGTGGTACAAGGAAATTAAGAATTTATATTCTGTTTGCTTTGAATATTCTATCGATTTCCCATGTATTATGAGGAATATTTCTTCCTTCATTGATTTATCTGTGGATGACCAGTAAGTGTTACAAGCAAATTCAGAATTTATATTCTGTTTGCTTTGAATATTCTATCGATTTCCCATGTATTATGAGAAGAATATTTCTTCCTTCATCGATTTATCTGTGGATGACCAGTAAGTGTTACAAGCAAATTCAGAATTTATATTCTGTTTGCTTTGAATATTCTATCGATTTCCCATGTATTATGAGGAATATTTCTTCCTTCATCGATTTATCTGTGGATGACCAGTAAGTGTTACAAGCAAATTCAGAATTTATATTCTGTTTGCTTTGAATATTCTATCGATTTCCCATGTATTATGAGGAATATTTCTTCCTTCATTGATTTATCATGTGGAATTAATGCGAATTCTTTCTTCGCTTCGAAAAATGTTTAATGTCTTCTACACAGAACATGGTTTGCAGTGGACTCGAAACCTGCCATTTCGTGCCGCCGCCATGATTAAGTGTGTGTGTAGGGGGAAGGAGGTACATATCTGACGTACTACGGTGGAGAAGCACGTGTCAAGCGGAAAAGTTGCAGCGATAATTCCGTCGGTGTAGCTTGATTGGGAAAGCATTCGGCTCCAGACCAGAAGGAAGCGCGTTAGAGCTTTATTTGAAGAATTGATTCCAAATGCGTGGCAAATTTAGGGAGACGAAGTGAAGTTCAAGTCTGATGATCCTGTGTGCAATGATATGAGGAAATTAGCTTCCTGATATCATTTCACATAGGATCATGCCCCTCGCGAAACCTCAGATATCATAACCAACAGCGAGACTTGCAATAATAGCGTCTCTCTAGAGTTGCCACGCATTTGGAATTAATTCTTTAAATACTGCTGGGTTTCCTCCCACAATAGCGCGCGCCCAATCATCATAACTCCTCGTTTCTTTGAATGAATAATCACATTTTCATTTATTCATTTATCGCCTTGTCAAGTCATTGCGTTCAAATAGTCGAAGTGTTTATCAATAGAAAATAATATTTTAACCAACTGGACCTATGCCTCACTGCTATATATGAGGTATATCGACGACGTATTAGTACTTTGGCCGCATTCCCTTGAAGATCTTGAAGAATTTAGATTAAACCTTTCGTCGGTATGCTCCACTCTACAATTTGCCATCCAACTGGAAAAAGAAGGGTTTCTCCCCTACCTTGAGTTGGGCATCAGACGGAACACTCAATTCAATTTAATGGGCATCAGGTGGAACACTCAATTCAATTTTCCGTGTATCGTAAGTCAACTAGCTCTACTGTGATCATCCCATGTAACTCTTACCATCCACACAGGCATAAAGCTGCGACTTTTAGATTTCTTATAGGCCGCGCTTACTCGCACTCGTCGAATGCCAGATTGCGAAAGACAAAACTTGACAAAATAATGCAAATTGCGACCCAGAACGGGTATAGCAAGAGCTTTGTGTATGCTCTGATTGCTCAACACAAGAGAAACGTTTTCACAACCTTAACCAGCAATAATAGTGCTATAAAGTATGTTGGTACTATGGAATACCAACCGCAAATTTCACATATCTTTCACAACATCTGCAAGAAACACGGGTTTTCATTTGGCGAGTCTTCCAGCAATCTTTTCCAGCTGACACGCAAGGATCGGGACGTCAAGCCCGAGAATGACAAATGTGGTGGATACGAAGTGCGATCAGAAAGTTCGGAGACTAGGTACGTAGCTCGCCAACAGATGGTAGTGCGCAAATTCGCGAGCAGCGGTCGAGGGCATGGACCTTCGTGAGTCATTGTGCCAAGTGGCGTCGTTCAGTGAACATCAGGAGCTGTGCTACACGACATTTGGTGACCACGTGCAGAACATCTGCCATTTCGGTATGGACTGTAAACTAGAGCATCGAGCGAACATCAAATTTTTGCGTCAAACTCGGCAAATCGGGAACGGTCACGCATGAAATGTTGCTCATGGCAATGAAGTAATGAGTCGTGCGAGGTGTTTTGAGTGGCAATCGCGCTTCATGAGCGGCAGAACGGCACCAGAAAACGACGATAGGTCAGGGCGACCGTCCGCGAGCAAAACCCCCGAAAATGTGGACAAAATTAGGGAACTGGTGCATGAGGATCGTTGGAGAGTCATTGCCACCATCGTTTTTAAATTGTATGAAAAAACACTTTGCACCTGAAACGTAATCCAACAAAGAAGGAATTTTTCAAATCGAACTCTTAGAAGTAGAGATATTGACAAACATAAGATGTACATCTACTCCCGCTGGCGGAGAAACTGTGAAATATTTTAAGAACAAAATTTTCCGAAAAGGTTCATCGACGTGAGTAGTACCGGCCCACAAACGAATTTTGTTCAATCCAGATTTTAGAAGCTCAGATTTTGTCTCAAGTACATCAGAAGCGGAAATTAAGACTTCCACCCCTGGTCGCCAAACGATTTTTTAACAAAAATTAGAAGTTATATGCAAAATATTTCCCATTAGAAGCTGTATCCGGTGAAGAATCCTTTCTTTTAAATCGGAGTTTTAGAAGTAGAGATATCGGGGAAAACGCAATTTACTTTAACGCACCCTAGCGGAAAGTCTATGAATTACTTGAAACTTTTGACATTATATGAAACATATGTCGCACTGGAAACTATCCAATAAAGAAGGAATTTTTCAGATCGGACCATTAGAAGCAGAGATATTGACAAAAATATGATATACATCTACGCCCCCTGGCGGTGAAACCATGCAATATTTTAAAAAGAAAATACTCCTAAAAGGTTAATCGACGTGAGTAGCATCGGTCCACGAATGAATTTTTTCAATCGAGATTTTAGAAGCTCAGATTTTGTGGCAAATACATTAGATGGCAAAATTAACACTTCCGCCCCCTGGTGGCCAAAGCATTCATTACCAAAAACCATAAGTTATAGGTAAAAGATTTCAGATTAGGAGCTGTATCCGGTGAAAATAAATATTTTTAAATCGGAGTTTTAGATGTAGAGATATCGGGGAACACGGAATTTCTCCCCCCCCCAAGCGGAAAATCTATGCGTAACTTGAAAACGTGACTATACCTAAAATACTGTTCGACATACATGGAATCGAAAGGTGAAATAATTTTTTCAATCGGATGTTTAGAAACAAATACATGGAATAAAATGCATTTTGATTCGATATTATCTTTATTTATGCCCTGCCTCCTAACTGCAAAATTGTACATCGTTAAAAAGAAAAAAAAACGAAATAAAGGATCATCATTCGCATATTTCAAGCTCCCCAACGCAAAAAGAATTTTTCAAATCGAACTAATAGTTGCAGAGATATAGTGTCGACAGATTGACGGACGGACAAGCCGATAACATAAGGACGATTTTTTTTACAAAAGACCTGCTCAAAAAATAAAGCTTCTCTTTTCATTTCAGGTATTTTCTTCTCTCAGACGACACCGCCAATGTTTTGAACTGCGCATTATATTGCTACATGATTTGCAGTAAGAATGGATAAAAGAAAACGTCTCGAAAATAATAGGGTGGGGTGACTGTGTGTTATCTAAACAGTGCCCTTCCTTTAAACCCACGCAATGAACAAATCTTCCGTAACGAGTTCATGGAACCTGACGTTATAGAACTTTAGTAGACAAATTTCTGGTTAGTTGTTCGGAGTTGAGCGACCCCTGTAAGCTTATTTGGAACATTATGATGGAGCCTCACCCTAATTATTTTTCAGCATTCCCTTGATTTCGTTTCTGTTAAAATGGATGCTGTCGAAACTGCAGCGAAGCCTGAAAAACCCGGAAAGGAATGAATCTAAGGAAGGCTTGACAAAAATGTAATAGGACTGCGAAAATCTTATTAGTCTCACGATTACAATGTTCCACCATACTATAAAATAATTTGAACAACGGAGATACCGTGTCCATAGACAGTCCATTTTTGACTATATGTTGTCTAACCCTGTAAACTGTCTATGTACGTCAACGTAATGGTGCCCTAAATTTTCTGCATTCCCCAAATAGAAATGTTCAAATAGAGGCCGGGTTTTACGAAAGCAACGACAAAACAATTTTCATTTCCTCCATCACTTCTCAGCAGTACCGATCACAATCCCGTCACTCGTGATAGGCGCCACCTTTTCAATCTTTTATTCTTCGCTTCATTAGCCAAGGCATGATAGGTAATGGCTAGACACAAACATAATGCCACTGAGTAGAAACATGTGACTCAATCATCTCTCTCCTTTCTTACGTTCGTTGCCATTGTTATAGCTCTTTTAGCAGGTAATCAGTCGGAAAGGATTAGTGTCAATCATCCCACTAAATGACCACTTTGAATAACAAAGCTAAGGGGAAAGACCCAAGGCATGACAGGGAAGGGATATTTCCCCTATTATGGACATTATACCACTAGGTAGAAACAAATGACTCAAACATCTCTCTCCTTTCTTAGCTTCGTCGCCATTGTTATAGCCCTTTTAGCATGTAACCAGTCAGTAAGGGTTAGTGTCAATAATCCTGTTAATTGAATGACCACTTTGAATGACAAATTTTGAGGGGGGGGGGAGAGACATAATAGGGAAGGGCTAGTCCCTCTGACACGGAAATCATGCCTCTGGGTAGAAACAAGTGACTCAAACATAATCTATTTCCTTAGGTTCGTCGCCATTGTTATATCCCTTTTAGCAGGTAATCAGTCAGAAAGGATTAGTGTCAATCATCCCACTAAATTACCACTTTGAATAACAAAGCTAAGGGGAAAGATCTAAGGCATGATAGGGAAGGGCTAGTTTCCCTGAAACGGACATCATGACACAGGGTAGAAACAAGTGACTCAAACATCTCTCTCCTTTCTTAGGTTCGTCGCCATTGTTATAGCCCTTTTAACAGGTAATCAGTCAGAAAGGATTAGTGTCAATCATCCCACTAAATGACCACTTTGAATAACAAAGCTAAGGAGAAAGACACAAGGCATGATAGGGAAGGGCTAGTCCCCCAGACACGGTCATCATGCCACTGGATAGAAACAAGTGACTCAAATATCTCCTTCCTTTCTTACATTCGTTGCCATTGTTATAGCCCTTTTAGCAGGTAACCAGTCAGAAAGGATTAATGTCAATTCCCCCTAAATGACCACTTTGAATAACAAAGCTAAGGGAAAGACCGAAGGCATGATAGGAAAGGGCTAGTCACGCTGACACGGACATCATGCCACTGGGTAGAAACAAGTGACTCAAATATCTATCTTCTTTCTTAGGTTCGTCGCCATTGTTATAGCCCTTTTAGCAGGTAAACAGTCAGTCAGGGTTAGTGTCAATCATCCTGTTAAATGAATGACCACTTTGAATGACAAAGTTAAGGGGGAAGGGCTAGTCCCTCTGACACGGACATCATGCCACTGGGTAAAAACAAGTGACTCAAACATCTATCGATTTTCTTAGGTTCGTCGCCACTGTTATAGCTCTTTTAGCGGGTAATCAGTCAGAAAGGATTAGTACCAATCATCCCCCTAAATGACACTTTAAATAACAAAATTAAAGAGAAAGCAATGATTTCTGATGTTCAGATTTGCTCCTTCCAGCCGTGTTCGGCCCACCTGTAAGACAGCGAATATAGAGTATTCGTCCGAGCAGATTTCAGACCATTTTGCTAATCCCGTGTTAATTCGTTCGAGCCGGTTGCTACCTGGGTATCAAATTGCGCATCCAGAAACGTTTGAAAATCTTTATTGCTCGTAAGTCTGTTTTATCAAAAAAGAAAAATTCCAATTCAAGCCGTGCAAAAATATAATGATGAAATCGAAACAGTCATTTTTGATAGGAAAACCAGATAGTTAAATTTTTCAAAACTTTTCGGCAAACTTACTTCCATTCAGCTTTAAGTATAGATTACCAGTATCTTATATGTGACGTACGACAGAGGTGACGCAGATGTTATGAGGGAAAGTAGCAGTGATAAGCACTTGTCGGTTTTGCTTAATTGGGAAAACATTCGGCTCCGGAGCAGAAGGATGTAGGGTTCGGCACATGTGGGTTTTCACATCTCCAGAAATAGAGGCATGTGTTTTGTTACTGTAATAAAGCTGCGCCAAATTTGGTCGAGTACAAACGACAGTTATGACTAATTTGGCCAGATATCTTATCTCCGGATTAGAAACAGGTGTGCGGAGGAGACCGAGTTCCGTTAGAGTCAGGCTTCGTTCTGGTAACGAGAATGTTTTGGTTTGGTGTTAGACTTTCGATGTTTAACCACAACCATGAGAAATTCCTAGGCAATAAGTAGTCCCTTGTTGCTAATTTGGGCTAGCGGTCCCAGGGAAAGAACGGAACCAGCTACACCAGAAACACACCAACTGTGCTTCATCTGTGACTCGAAATCTGGCCCATTACGGCCAAAGGAACTGAAGCTAGGTCCTCAGAAGGGGTCTGGCTCATTTGCCCGACGTTTACTTCACCGAATGATCACTTGATCGGAAGGTACATTTCACCGAAGGGTCACTTGATCGAAAAGTTCATTTCACCGAAAGGTCTCTTTACCTAAAAGTTCATTTCATCGAAAGGTCATTTCACCAAAGGATCACTTGATCGAAAGGTACATTTTACCGAAGGGTCACTTGATCGAAAACTTCATTTCACCGAAATGTCTCTTTACCTAAAAGTTCATTTCATCGAAAGGTCATTTCACCGAAGGATCACTTGATCGGAAGGTACATTTCACCGAAGGGTCACTTGATCGAAAAGTTCATTTCACCGAAAGGTCTCTTTACCTAGAAGTTCATTTCATCGAAAGGTCATTTCACCAAAGGATCACTTGATCGGAAGGTACATTTCACCGAAGGTCACTTGATCGAAAAGTTCATTTCACCGAAATGTTTCTTTACCTAAAAGTTCATTTCATCGAAAGGTCATTTCACCGAATGATCACTTGATCGGAAGGTATATTTTACCGAAGGGTCACTTGATCGAAAAGTTCATTTCACCGAAAGGTCTCTTTACCTAAAAGTTCATTTCATCGAAAGGTCATTTCACCGAAAGATCACTTGATCGGAAGGTACATTTCACCGAAGGGTCACTTGATCGAAAAGTTCATTTCACCGAAATGTCTCTTTACCTAAAAGTTCATTTCATCGAAAGGTCATTTCACCGAAGGATCACTTGATCGGAAGGTACATTTTACCGAAGGATCACTTGATCGAAAAGTTCATTTCACCGAAAGGTCTCTTTACCTAAAAGTTCATTTCATCGAAAGGTCATTTCACCGAAGGATCACTTGATCGGAAGGTACATTTCACCGAAGGGTCACTTGATCGAAAAGTTCATTTCACCGAAATGTCTCTTTACCTAAAAGTTCATTTCATCGAAAGGTCTCTTTACCTAAAAGTTCATTTCATCGAAAGGTCTCTTTACCTAAAAGTTCATTTCATCGAAAGGTCATTTCACCGAAGGATCACATGATCGGAAGGTACATTTCACCGAAGGGTCACTTGATCGAAAAGTTCATTTCACCGAAAGGTCTCTTTACCTAAAAGTTCATTTCATCGAAAGGTCATTTCACCGAAGGATCACTTGATCGGAAGGTACATTTCACCGAAGGGTCACTTGATCGAAAAGTTCATTTCACCGAAATGTCTCTTTACCTAAAAGTTCATTTCATCGAAAGGTCATTTCACCGAAGGATCACTTGATCGGAAGGTACATTTCACCGAAGGGTCACTTGATCGAAAAGTTCATTTCACCGAAAGGTCTCTTTACCTAAAAGTTCATTTCATCGAAACGTCATTGCACCGAAGGATCAGTTTATCGAAAACTTTGGATTTCATTACAGGATCTGTTGAAGCATGGTGCAAGTTCGTCAGACAGACCACCGAAACGCTAGGGGATTATACTCAACTTCCACTTTTGATTTCTCCGTGTCACAGAGAACGCAAAGGTTTAGTTTTGAAATAAATCTTTCTTTTTAAGACAATTGGCCTCGGCTTAGGCCTTTTTAGCATATTATGTTCATAAGGTTTACATAAAAGTCATGTTCAGTGCTCATGTTCATAAGGTTTACATAAAAAGTAAAATTAATAATGCTGCACATTTTTTCAGGCAAAAATAATCAATTTTAGGTCCCTAGGCCTTGGCTTAGGCCTTTTTACCCAATATTAATTGCGCGAACTCATGTTCATAAGGTTTATATTTATGAATACAAGTAGGGTTAAAATCTGTTAAAATGACCTGTATCTAGGCCTACAGTCAAAAAATTTATGTTTTGTGGTTGAGTAAAAGTGGAAAGTTACTTACTTGATTTGCTATGTAACCCTTATGAATATGAGCTCGGAGGATTAAAATTCAATAATAAGGCACAGATCTAGGCCTTATAATTAATGTTATATTTCGAAAAACCTACTCATGGGGAGGTGTTTCATAGAAATTAAAAGTGTACTATTTGTACAATCTGATAAGGTTTAGGTGGCCAGTTTTTCAAAAACCCGCACCACACTCCAACAGATCTCTAACAACAAAATTCTAAGTTTTCGGTAAACTGACCGTTCGGTGAAATGATCTTTCGATATAATGAACTTTTAGGTAAAGTAATCCTTCGGTGAAATGAACTTTTCGATCAAATGCCCTTTCGATGAAATGAACTTTTAGGTGATGTGACCTTTCGGTGAAATGAACTTTTCGGTCAAGTGACCCTTCGGTGAAATGTACCTTCCGATCAAGTGATCCTTCGGTGAAATGACCTTTCGATGAAATGAACTTTTAGGTAAAGAGACATTTCGGTGAAATGAACTTTTCGATCAAGTGACCCTTCGGTAAAATGTACCTTCCGATCAAGTGATCATTCGGTGAAATGACCTTTCGATGAAATGAACTTTTAGGTAAAGAGACCTTTCGGTGAAATGAACTTTTCGATCAAGTGACCCTTCGGTGAAATGTACCTTCCGATCAAGTGATCCTTCGGTGAAATGACCTTTCGATGAAATGAACTTTTAGGTAAAGAGACCTTTCGGTGAAATGAACTTTTCGATCAAGTGACCCTTCGGTGAAATGTACCTTCCGATCAAGTGATCCTTCGGTGAAATGACCTTTCGATGAAATGAACTTTTAGGTAAAGAGACATTTCGGTGAAATGAAGTTTTCGATCAAGTGACCCTTCGGTGAAATGTACCTTCCGATCAAGTGATCCTTCGGTGAAATGACCTTTCGATGAAATGAACTTTTAGGTAAAGAGACATTTCGGTGAAATGAAGTTTTCGATCAAGTGACCCTTCGGTGAAATGTACCTTCCGATCAAGTGATCATTCGGTGAAGTGATTTTCGGTCAAATGACCTTTGGATCAAGTAACCGATACTACCTCAGAAGACATGACCGCCTGGAAAACCGAGAGTGTTTCGTAGGCTGTTGGTGAAGTGATGGATGTTCGTAACACCATGTACGGGGGTGCTGACAATAGTTCTGCACACCGTCTAGTTTTGAGAAAAGTGTGAAGTAACGGAAAAAATTTACCTTATTTCTGTTCATTGTACTCCCTTCGGCTGCTAACGACAGCTTGCCAGCGGTGAGGTGGGTCCTGGATGCCCCGTAGTACGCCATCTTTGTTCAGCTTTCATATTACTCTTGTCACATCGAATAAAAGTTTGTCTATCAATTCGTAGCGAATGCCACAGAGCAGATTTTTTAACGTTGGGAAAATATCGAAATCGGGTGGGCTGAGACCAGGGCTGTATGGTGGGTGGAATACAGTTTCCCAGCCATATTTCGACAAAAGTCTCCGTACCGAAGCTGCACCGTTACACGATGCGTTGTCATGATGCCAAATCGCTCCCGCTTCGAACACGTATAAACAAAGTAAATTTCTCCGTCATTTTTGTGCACGCCGGGGCTCGAACCCGGGTCCCCTCATTCCGGAATAAGTCACTGTACCAATTGAGCTACGCGGACGTTCGTTGTCGCTGCTATCTGCCTTTATGTCGTGTGCGTCCTGCTGGGCAGGCACGTCGCATCTGCCCCACCCCCTAAAGAGGGCCGGGGGCATAGCCCACGGGTCAGCCGTGACGATGAATCGTCGCAGGCAGCCATCCGCTGTAGAACGTACTTGAGAACTCCCAGTCAATCTGGTGTGTGGAATGCAACGTCACTCACATTTATTTTTCGAAGCGCTGGAGAAGGGATTCTCTTATTTTATCTATCTCGCGGTGTGGAAAGAACATCACACCATTGCGAGATTTTGAAAGGTCGGGTCATCCGGAAAGTTCGGGCGCCATTATAACGAAGCAAATTTCTTCGTCGTTGTTATCCACGCCGGGGCTCGAACCCGGGTCCCCTCATTCCGGAATAAGTCACTCTACCAATTGAGCTACGTCATGGGCGTCCTGCTAGGCAGGTATGTCACACAAGTTGGGCGATTTTGGCGAATTTTTAGTCTCACATTTGTCCTCAGAATGTCACGATAATATTGTGCGTTGACATTTTGCCCTACCGGCACTCGATCGGGGACCAGAACACCCTGGGCATCGTACGCAAAAATTTATCATTTACTTCAATTTGGATTGCTGCCAACGACACTTTGAGGGACGTGGGGAACTTGGATGTCTCCATTCCGATTATTGTATTTTTAGTTCCGGCTCAAAATCACGGGTCCAAGTCTCACCAATTGAGACAATTTTGTTCAGAATGCTGTCGACCTCCCTTTCGAACCTGTGGAGGGAATCCTGTGCGATTCTCATTCTGTCTGTCTTGTGCTCAAGGGTGAGTTGATGGGGTACCCAGCGCGCAGCGATTCCCCCTTCCCCCAGTGAGTCGGTCAAAATCCGGTGAAAGGGCATGGTGGACAAATGTTCATGATGAGCAATCTCCTCGACTGTCAAATGGCGATTCTCTTCGAGAAGCGCTGCAACAATGGTGACAGATGCTTTGTATATCGCCGTTTGATGTCTGCCTGAGTGGTGATCATCTTCGTTGCTGCTTCGGCCCTCCCGAAAGTGCGATGCCCAGCGAGAAATTGTGCTTCGATTAAAAGTTCATTATCCAAAAACTTCTTGCAAGGCAGTGTGAATCTCTGTCGGAGTTTTTCCCCACAGAGTTTCGATTTCTACATACGAGCGCTGGTCTAATGCGATGACTCGACCTGAGGAGCTGCACGACTCCATTTCCAAACCCTTCCACGTCCACACAGCAAATGATAGCGCGTCGTTCTGACACCACTGCGTTTAAGAGTCTGACCTCGACATGACACAACCATTTTCTCGATTGCATCATCCTCTTCCGTTTTAGATTCAAGTGTGCAGAACTTTTTTTATGACCCTCGTATGAAGGCCTGAAAATAATTTTGCATCTTCATGAATCAGGAATTTATTGGCAAACTGCATAAGCCCACTTTTACGACTTTGTGTTGACGCTTGACACAGTGAATTGCCTCAACAAGACGCCAGGGCAGTAGCTAAGGCGGGGAGTTGGCCCTCCGCGAAACGCCACATCAGGGGTGTAATTCTATGCTCTGAGGATCTTAAAAATATAAATGGAAAACATGTGAATAAATTAACAGAAAATTGTAACTGAAACGAAAGTTACACACTTTGGTATTTTTCCTTTTTTAAAACACTTTAATTAGCCACAAAAAGTTTTAGCGCAGCTAAGCCGGGTTCCATCGCGGCGACGGGCGACGTAAATCGCAGATTCTATCTTGGTCTTGCAAACAAAAATTATATTCCTAGAACCCTAGTAAATCCTCTTACACACTCCTGATCATAGATGCAAGTGTCCCGTCCTCCAAAATTTCCCTAAACGGAAGTTAGTCGGAGTGAAGATTTCTCCCATAATCAGAATTGGAAACGGGTCAGAAATGTTGGACCTGGATCCGGCCGTTACATAACTACACTCGACCCGGGCCTGACCTGGACAAATTTGCTTTGAGCTATAAACTCGAATATATCATCATCATTATCAGTCCACTGCTGGATGAAGGTCTCCCTAAGTTTTTGTTCCGCAACAGACTGTCTTAGACGAGTCTCCACCATCCACCCATCTCCCGCGTGGTCTTCTTCTCGGTTTTTTCCTGTCCCTTGGAATCCAGTCTAAAATTTCGGTTGTCCACGGTGGTCTGTTCTCCAGGTCCATTGCCATTTCAGGGATTTTATTCTGATCGTGATGTCTTCTATCTTGTCATTTTCCTTATCCACGAGTTCCTCTTATTATCTCTCCTGGTTACACCAAGCATGCATCTGACTAGGCTTCTTTCAGTTGTCTGCAGTCTTTGTATGTCTTTTTTAGGCTTTCCAACCGTAGGTTGAAGAAGCGTATATGCTCCAGCTTTGTCCGTCCTTCCGCACGATAACTCGCGTAAAAATGGTTCGATTTCGATGAAATTTTAGTATGTAGTAAGGGACCACCTGGGGACCAAACCTATCCAAAATGGACGAAATGGGGTCAAAGATCAGGACATAGGAGCGGTATCCATTCCATTGCCCTTATGCGTAATAACTTGCGTAAATATGGTTCCATTTCAATGAAATTTTAGTGTGTGGCAGGGGACCAACTTGGGACGAACCGTGTTGAAACTGGGTGAAGTAGGGTCAAAGGTCAGGACATAGGAGCGGGATGCATTCCATTGCCCTTATGCGTCATAATTTGCTTAAAATGCTTCGATTGCGACAAAACTTTATAATGTTGCTCCGGAAGCATACTGAACCGGTTCTGTTGAATATCATCGAAATGGGGTCAAAGGTCAGGTCATAGGAGAGAGATTTATTCTACAGCGATTATCCTCATAACTTGAGTAATGATTTCTGGTATGTTGGAAAGCATATCATAATCAATGCATTGCATGATTTTACGAACTTGTTTAGTTAAGGTCCATGTCTATGTTCGATAAGTAAGCGCTGGAAGGATGCATTGATTAAACATTTTCCTTTTAAGATTAATGGCATATGGCTCTTAAAAATTGTACTGCCGCCCCGGTGGCGCAGTGGTCTAAGCGATGGCCTCTGATCATTTGTCCGAAAGAGATCCGGGTTCGAATCCCGGTGAGGCATGGATATTGTGTTTGTCTTACGGCACTGGCTCTCTCCCTTCCCTGGAACCAGTTACCCTAAATTAGGGACGGGCGACTGCTTATGGCCCATTGAGTTGCTCACGGTGGTGGTTAAACCTTCAATCAAAAAAAAAAAAAATTGTACTGTTTCTTCCAGAAGTTCTTGAACCAAGTTTTATACTCCAATTAATTTCTTCATCAATGTGACCCTTGCCTGATTTCTGCTGCCCAATGTAAATGTAAATCCAGTTTTTCCCCATCAACTGCTAAATATTCATTCCTTATAAAAGCGTTGTACATCAAGTTCTGACTTCTGAAAGTTGATTTTTAATCCCCATTTCTTTACCCTTCTCAGCAAGTTCCTGGATCATACTCTGCAGCTTTGGAACATTATTTCAAAGACCGATGAAGGGTTCTTTGAAATATTTATTTTTCTCTTAAAAGATAAAACGGAAATAAAATCGGGTCGAAATCGGGAAAGGAACATGAACGTTTGATCTCCAAGAAATTGTCGATACGGTGACCCGTAGACACGTGACCGGCTTCAATCTCTGCCCATAATCGTATTTTTTTTTCTGGCTATGTTCTCTCGATGTTCCATGAGAAAATTGTCCGATATTGTTCTTAAATACCATTTTTTTACATAAATGTTTGTGCTTCGGTTTGAAAATGGAGGCAACAATTTCTGAAAACGGAATGTCAGACAGAGCCGTGTAATCTTAAATTCTTGTTCTCGCGATGTTCCCTCTGCCGTGTATGATCTCTAAATATCATTTTATTAGATAAACGCTTGTATTTAAGATTGCAAAATTGAGGAAAATTTTCCAAAAAGGAAAGTTGGACTGAGAGAAAATTTCTCCCGTAATCGTAAAATGGAAGCGAAAACTTTCTACAAGGGAAGCAACAAATACTTCCCGCGTTTTATTTCCCATTGTTTAATTAGCATTTAATTACATAAATGTTTATACTAGAGACCGAAAATGAAGAAAAAATTTCCGAAAACGGAAATAGGACGGAGCGAAGATTCCTCCTGTAATCGTATTTTTTGTTTTCCAGGAATGCCTCTGCCCTTTATTGTAAAATATAATTTTATAGCATAAACTTTGTGTTTCAGCTTTAAAATGGTGGCAACCTTCTAGGTACGATAGATCAGAGTGTTCTTTTTTTTTTTTTTTTCGATTGGAGGTTTAACGACCACCGTGAGCAACTCAATGGGCTATAAGCAGTCGCCCGTCCCTAATTTAGGGTCACTGATTCCAGGGAAGGGAGAGAGCCAGTGCCGTAAGACAAATACAACATCCATGCCTGACCGGGATTCGAGCCCGGACCCATTACGGACGAATGATCAGAGGCCAGCGCCTTAGACCACTGCGCCACCGGGGCGGCAGAGAGTGTTCTTGATCCTAGTTATTATTGCTACTACTGTAGTACCTGGGTTAAACATTTTCTTAGAGGAAACACACCGATGAGCGATTACATTATGACCACCCCTAGCCTAGAGACATACGCGCCCCTGGTGAACGAACTGTGGCGCAGATGAAGTGCACAGAGCAGTACACGTACAACCGAAGAACCGGCTTTCGGTTAGTAGAGTGTTCGGAGTGAGATGAAGGACAAATTATGATGTCACGGCGCCTCAGAATTACGATCTCGGAAACGACGCCGCTTGTGGGTTGATCACGTGCCACTGTAGTGAGTACGTATCAAAAGTGGTGCACAGATGGCAAAACAACGAACCGTCGTTCAGCCGTGTATCGTCCGCAGCTCATTGATGCCAGAGGGAAACGGAGACTGTCGCGCATTGTTCGCAGGGACCGCAGAGCTACAGTGCGACAAATCACCCGCAGCTACGACAGTGGTGACCAGGGCAATGTGTCACAGCACACAGTTCACTGCAACCTTCTGCGCATGGGCCTGCTTAGCCAAAGACACAGCAGGGTCCCAATGCTCGCTGCACGTCATCGCGAACAACGCATAAAATGGGCCCAAGATCATCGAGATTGGACCGTGGACGATTGGGAGAAAGTGGCCTGGGGGAAAACGCGATTTACTTTTACGCCTCCTGGCGGAAAATGTATGCGTAACTTGAAAAACTGACTATACCTGAAATAGTCCTCGGCCTAAATGGAATCAAAAGGTAAAAAAGTCAATTGGATGCTTAGAAGCAAATATATTTAATAAAATGTATTTAACAAAAAGTCAATTGGATGCTTAGAAGCAAATATATTTAATAAAATATATTTAATAAAAAGTCAATTGGATGCTTAGAAGCAAATATATTTAATAAAATATATTTAATAAAAAGTCAATTGGATGCTTAGAAGCAAATATATTTAATAAAATGTATTTAATAAAAAGTCAATTGGATGCTTAGAAACAAATATATTTAATAAAATGTATTTAATAAAAAGTCAATTGGATGCTTAGAAGCAAATATATTTAATAAAATATATTTAATAAAAAGTCAATTGGATGCTTAGAAGCAAATATATTTAATAAAATGTATTTAATAAAAAGTCAATTGGATGCTTAGAAGCAAATATATTTAATAAAATATATTTAATAAAAAGTCAATTGGATGCTTAGAAGCAAATATATTTAATAAAATGTATTTAATAAAAAGTCAATTGGATGCTTAGAAGCAAATATATTTAATAAAATATATTTAATAAAAAGTCAATTGGATGCTTAGAAGCAAATATATTTAATAAAATGTATTTAATAAAAAGTCAATTGGATGCTTAGAAGCAAATATATTTAATAAAATATATTTAATAAAAAGTCAATTGGATGCTTAGAAGCAAATATATTTAATAAAATGTATTTAATAAAAAGTCAATTGGATGCTTAGAAGCAAATATATTTAATAAAATATATTTAATAAAAAGTCAATTGGATGCTTAGAAGCAAATATATTTAATAAAATGTATTTAATAAAAAGTCAATTGGATGCTTAGAAGCAAATATATTTAATAAAATATATTTAATAAAAAGTCAATTGGATGCTTAGAAGCAAATATATTTAATAAAATGTATTTAATAAAAAGTCAATTGGATGCTTAGAAGCAAATATATTTAATAAAATATATTTAATAAAAAGTCAATTGGATGCTTAGAAGCAAATATATTTAATAAAATATATTTAATAAAAAGTCAATTGGATGCTTAGAAGCAAATATATTTAATAAAATGTATTTAATAAAAAGTCAATTGGATGCTTAGAAACAAATATATTTAATAAAATGTATTTAATAAAAAGTCAATTGGATGCTTAGAAGCAAATATATTTAATAAAATATATTTAATAAAAAGTCAATTGGATGCTTAGAAGCAAATATATTTAATAAAATGTATTTAATAAAAAGTCAATTGGATGCTTAGAAGCAAATATATTTAATAAAATATATTTAATAAAAAGTCAATTGGATGCTTAGAAGCAAATATATTTAATAAAATGTATTTAATAAAAAGTCAATTGGATGCTTAGAAGCAAATATATTTAATAAAATATATTTAATAAAAAGTCAATTGGATGCTTAGAAGCAAATATATTTAATAAAATGTATTTAATAAAAAGTCAATTGGATGCTTAGAAGCAAATATATTTAATAAAATATATTTAATAAAAAGTCAATTGGATGCTTAGAAGCAAATATATTTAATAAAATGTATTTAATAAAAAGTCAATTGGATGCTTAGAAGCAAATATATTTAATAAAATATATTTAATAAAAAGTCAATTGGATGCTTAGAAGCAAATATATTTAATAAAATGTATTTAATAAAAAGTCAATTGGATGCTTAGAAGCAAATATATTTAATAAAATATATTTAATAAAAAGTCAATTGGATGCTTAGAAGCAAATATATTTAATAAAATGTATTTAATAAAAAGTCAATTGGATGCTTAGAAGCAAATATATTTAATAAAATATATTTAATAAAAAGTCAATTGGATGCTTAGAAGCAAATATATTTAATAAAATGTATTTAATAAAAAGTCAATTGGATGCTTAGAAGCAAATATATTTAATAAAATATATTTAATAAAAAGTCAATTGGATGCTTAGAAGCAAATATATTTAATAAAATGTATTTAATAAAAAGTCAATTGGATGCTTAGAAGCAAATATATTTAATAAAATATATTTAATAAAAAGTCAATTGGATGCTTAGAAGCAAATATATTTAATAAAATGTATTTAATAAAAAGTCAATTGGATGCTTAGAAGCAAATATATTTAATAAAATATATTTAATAAAAAGTCAATTGGATGCTTAGAAGCAAATATATTTAATAAAATGTATTTAATAAAAAGTCAATTGGATGCTTAGAAGCAAATATATTTAATAAAATATATTTAATAAAAAGTCAATTGGATGCTTAGAAGCAAATATATTTAATAAAATGTATTTTGAAGTTGATATCATCTGCGTTTACGCCCTGTATCGATAAAATGGTGCATCACATTAAAAAAAACGAAATAATGTATCATCATTCGCACATTCCAAGCTTCCCAATGGAAAATGAATGTTTTAAATCGGACTAATGGTTGCAGAGATATGGACAGACGGACAGACAAACCGGTAAGATAAGCACAATGTTTTTTTTTACAAAAGACGTGTTGAAAATTAAACAATTCTCAATTTCTGGAAATTTCACTATTTTCAGTCCTAAGGTTAAAGCTTAAATATTTCGCTATGAACATTTTCAGCATTCGAAACATTTACTTTCATGCGACACGCTCCAGACATTTGTTTTTCAATACCGCACCTTGGTTCCGGCGTTTGGAATGGAAAATGGCACAAGCACGTATTCGCTTAAGAGCGCCGAAAGATGATTAAGTGGATTTTCATCCGAGCATTTCTAATGAAAACGCGATTTTCCTTTCAGTGAGCCAATACAAAAGTCGGTTTCCTCATAGCCAAATGTTCAGAAGAATCAAGATGATTCCACCTTAAAACTCTGCCCTGTGTTTTCAATGGTAAAAACGTCAGTACTCATTTTCTTCGCAAATAATGTATTCCCAAGGATGAAACTTGGCACATCGATAAAACTAACTTTAAATTATAGCATGGTATAACTTAATATTTGAAAAACTTAACGATAATTATATTAAAATTCAATAATTTTTCCTTGGGTAATGTTGAGACCTGCTAATAGATGGCGCGATCTGTACACTAAGGACATCAATGGAGAAATAAATGTTTGATTGCATATTTTGCAATTGGAAATAAACAGTACATACAGTTCTGTTGGCATTTTCAGCTAAATTATTGCCAGAACACTTAATCTAAGTGGCTTAAATCATTCTGAATATTCCAGACTATCGCATGGATAGACTGAATTCTTGATTCCATTCACAAATTAATAAAATTATTGAAAAAAATCAGCAGTACGGTAAAATACTACTGATTTTTAATCCGAAATGCCATAAACCATTTTTGTCCCCTGGCGTCATCAATGTACAGGTCGCGCCATCTATTAACAGGTCTCAACATTATCCAAGGAAAAAATATTAATTCTTAATATAATTATGGTTAAGTTTTAGAAAATATTACGTATGCCATGCTATAATTTAAAGATTTTTTTTATCGATATGCAAATTTTCACTCTAGGAAATACAGTAATTGCGAAGAAAATATCTACAGAAATCTTTACCATCGAAAACATAGAACAGAGTTTTTAGGTTGAACCACCTGAAGGCGGCCCCGGTGGCGCATTGGTCTAAGCGCCATTCGTCCGAGATGGGTCCGGGTTCGATTCTCGGTGAGAAATGAATATTGTAGTATTTGTCTTACGGCACTGGTTCTCTATCTTCCCTGGAACCAGTGGCTTTAAATTAGGGACGGGAGACTCCTAATTAGTATTAGGGACTGGCGAGTGCTAATTAGTATTAGGGACTGGCGAGTGCTAATTAGTATTAGGGATTGGCGACTGCTTTAGTATGTTGCTCATTGAGTTGCTTGCGGTGCTCATTTAACCCCCAATAAAAAAAAAGTTAAAAAAATCATGCAGTGCATTGATTATGACATGCTTTCCAACATACCAGAAATCATTACTAAAGTTATTACTCAAGTTATGAGGATAATGGCTGTGGAATAAATCTCGCTCCTGTGCCCTGACCTTTGACCCCTTTTCGATGACATTAAACAGAATTGGTTCAGTATACCTATGGAACAACATACTAAAGTTTTGTCGCAATGGAAGCATTTTTAGTCAAGTTATGAGGATAATGGCTGCGGATTAAATCTCGCTCCTGTGTCCTGACCTTTGACCCCATTTCGATTATATTAAACAGAACTGGTTCAGTATACCTCCGGAACAACATGATAAAATTTTGTCGCAAATTGAGGCATTTTTACGTATGACGCATAAGGGCAATGGAATACATCTCGCTCCTATGTCCTGACCTTTGACCTCATTTCACCATTTTCAATAGCGTTTGTCGCCAGGTGGTCCCCTACCACATACTACAATTTCATCGAAATCGAACCATTTTTACGCACGTTATGACGCGTAAGAGTAAAGGAGTGGATCCCGGTCATATGTCCTGACCTTTGACCCCATTTCATCCATTTTCAATAGGATTCGTCCCTATATGATCCCATACCAGATAAAACAATTTCATCGAAATCGAACCATTTTTACGCAAGTTATGACGAATAAGGGCAATGGATTGAATCCCTCTCCTATGTCCTAACCTTTGACCCCATTTCATCCATTTTCAATAGGATTCGTCCCCATATGGTCCCATACCAGATAAAACAATGTCATCGAAATCGAACCATTTTTACGCAAGCATTTTTACGCAAGTTATGACGAATAAGGGCAATGGACTGAATCCCTCTCCTATGTCCTGACCTTCAATCCCATTTCGTCCATTTTCTAAAGGGTTCGTCCCCATATGGTCCCCTACCACATACTGCAATTTCATCGAAATTGTACCATTGTTACGCAAGTTATGACGAATAAGGGCAATGGATTGAATCCCTCTCCTATGTCCTAACCTTTGACCCCATTTCATCCATTTTCAATAGGATTCGTCCCCATATGATCCCATACCAGATAAAACAATTTCATCGAAATCGAACCATTTTTACGCAAGTTATGACGAATAAGGGCAATGGATTGAATCCCTCTCCTATGTCCTGACCTTCAATCCCATTTCGTCAATTTTCTAGAGGGTTCGTCCCCATATGGTCCCCTAACACATACTGCAATTTCATCGAAATTGTACCATTGTTACGCAAGTTATGACGCATAAGGGCAATGAAATGGATCCTGTTGCTATGCCGTGACCTTTGACCCCATTTCGTCCATTTTCAATAGAGTTCGTCCCCAGGTGGTCCACTATCACAATACTAAAATTTCATGGAAATCGAAAATTTTTTACGCGAGCTATCGTGCGGATATACAGACAGACGGACAAAGCTGGAGCATATAAGCTTCTTCAACGTACGGTTGGAAAGGGTAAAAAAAACTACCTGAATAGATAATAGTATTTACGTTTCTATTCTATTTCGCTCTGCTATAGGGAATACGAAGTCCTCCTGAAAAGTATAAGGTCTTCGGGGTAACTCCGTGTTCAACTCGTACAACACGAAATGATTCTTCTTCAGTAAAGAAACACAGCAAAAATCGTCAAGGCCGTCCTAGCAGTTGAGGTAGTTTTTAAGTGTCTCGATCGACAATAACTGGGACATATAACTGAAACCTGTCATTTTCTTCACTGAAAAAGAGATAGATAAAAGAACATCTAATACTTGCTTTGACCTTTAAAAATGCATGGAGGAAATGCTTTCCCGAACATTACAGGTTTACTTTTACTTGGCTATCTCAAAGTGCCAGTTGAAACTTTTTTTTTTATGAACAGTATACACAGAGTGAGAATTTTTAACCTTTCACTTCAAGTCCTAAATTTGTTCTTTTTTGGCAATTTTTTGTTACCAGTTTAAGAACCTGATCCCGCAGTCGCATCAGGTCTATAGTTTACAACAATGAGGAGATGACACTAAAGAAATTCGAACCTGTTCTGCGGGCACTGTCACGCACTTTTCTTTAAACACGTACTGGAAAATATGTACACACACACACAGACGTGTGATTGATGCAGTTGTACCATACCAAGTCCCCTTCCCACGAAGGGGTCAAAGCGCAAATAATTCTTTTCAGTTTCTGACAGAATATCTCACACTATGAGGAAACTGACACCAGATGAAATACGTACACTTTTTCACAGCGCAATGCCTTGAAAACCATAAATTCCTCTTTCTGTCGAGGCCAGGGAGGAGGTCCAGTGCAGGGGAAAAGGAAGTAAATGTTAATAACTGACAGAGAAATATCGACCCGTTAGGTCGTATCTGTCGACCTCATCATCCAGCTGAAGTTTTGTGCAACTTCTGAAGAAATCATGGCCTCCTGTAAGTTATTTTAGGAAAAATTTTCTAGCTTTACGACAGTGGATATTCTGTTAAGAAGGTACTAGCGTTTGAAAACGAGTGTCAGCATTCAGTTCTAGACTTTTCTTCGATTCATTATGCATTCAACTTTCTGACGAAACCGTCATGAATATGCAATAAAGCTCTTTTTCTTTTCTCATAGTTCAATACTTTCACAACATATCAGACAGTCGTTGCTGTTTGCTGTTCTTGAGCTATGAAGAGGTAAGAGCTGCTCAGTGTTAAATAATACAGAGTTCAAATCGCCATTAACCTTTCTTGCACATATCTTGACCTATATAGGTGTACCCATCAGAGCTGCAGAGTATGATCCAGGAACTTGCTGACAAGAGTAATGAAGTGGGATTAAAAATGAACTTTCAGAAGACAAAAGTGATGTTCAATGCTTTTACAAGAAATGAAGATTTATCGATTGATGGAGAAAAGCTGGAGATAACAGGCACGTACGTTTATCTTGGACAGCAGATATCAAGTGAGGGTCACATTGATGAATAAATTAATCGGCGTACAAAACTTGCCTGGAGAGCTTTTGGAAGAAACAGCATAATTTTCAAGAGCAATATGCCATTATGTCTTGAAAGAAAAGTGTTTGATCAATGCATCCTTCCAGTGCTTACGTATGGTGCAGAGACGTGGACCTTAACTAAAAGAGACATACAAAGGCTGCAGACTACTCAAAGCAGCATGCAGACGTACATGCTTGGTGTAACCAGGAGAGATAAGAAGAGGAACTCGGGGATCCGAAAAATGACAAGAGTGGAAGACATCATGATCAGAGTTAAATTCCTGAAATGGCAATGGGGTGGACATACTGCCAGAAGGACAGACCATCGATGGACAGCCGAAATTTTAGATTGGATTCCAAGGGACAGGAAAAGACCCAGAAGAAGACCACATGGAAGATGGGTGGATGAAATTAGAAAGTATGCGAGAGTGACATGGAGGAGACTGGCACAAGACAGACCGTTGTGGAGGAAACTTGGGGAGACCTTCGTCCAGCAGTGGATTGATAATGGTTGACAATGATGATGATGATGATGATAGATGTAGGATAAGAACACGGTGTAACTATGTAATAACTTTATCAATCCATTTTTTACTGCATTTACTGCTAGTAGCACAAAAAACGGTTTTCTGGAGATCGCATATGAAGATCCCTTGCTGTTTGCAAAGACAGAAAAAAAAAATGCTTTCGTAAAATTTCACGTTAAATTACGAAGCAAGAAAATCGCTCTTAAGGTGGTTCCACCTAAAATCTCTGCCTTATGTTTCCAATGGTAAAACTTCTTTTACATATTTTCTTCGCAATTAATGTATTCCCAAGGATGAAAATTTGCTCATCGATAAAACTAACTTTAAGTTATAGCATGGGATACTTAATACTTGCTAAAACATAACCATAATTATATTAAAAATCAATCGTTTTTCTTTGAGTAATGTTCAGACCTGCTAATAGACGGCGCTACCTGTACATTGATGACGTCAGGAGATAAACAAATGTTGAATTGCTTATTTATGGTTATGTTTTAGCAAGTATTAAGTATCCCATGCTATAACTTAAAGTCAGTTTTTTATCGATGTGCAAAATTTCATCCTTGGGAATACATCAATTGCGAAGAAATATGTAAGAAGTTTTACCATTGAAAACATAAGACAGAGATTTTAGGTGGAACCACCTTAATGATAGATAGTATTGCAGCCTTTTATTAATAATATAAACAGAGACAGATATGTCTGGAACGCCTAACGTCTGTGACGTACCTGCCAGCAGGACGCACACGACATAAAGGCAGATAGGATTCAGAATAAACGTCTGCGTAGCTCAGTTGGTAGAGCGACTTGTTCCGGAATAAGCGGACTCGGGTTCGAATCCCGGCGTAGACCAAAAATGACGGAGAAATTTACTTCGTTATAATGGCGCCCGAACTATCCGGATGACCCGACCGTTCAAAATCTCGCAATGGTGTGATGTTATTTCCACACCGCGAGATAGGAAAAATCAGAGAATTCCTTCTCCAACGCTTCGAAAAATAAATGTGTGTGACGTTGCATTCCACACACCGGATTGACTGGGAGTTCTCAAGTGCACGTTCTACAGAGGATGGCTGCCTGCAACGATTCATGGTCACGGCTGACCCGTGGGCCATGCCCCCGGCCCTCTTTCGGGGGGGAGATGTGACGTACCTGCCAGCAGGACGCACACGACATAAAGGCAGATAGGATTCAGAATAAACGTCTGTGTAGCTCAGTTGGTAGAGCGACTTGTTCCGGAATAAGCGGACTCGGGTTCGAATCCCGGCGTAGACCAAAAATGACGGAGAAATTTACTTCGTTATACGTCACAGCAACGTCTGCATTGTTGCGCCATCACGTATCGATTTTTTTTATTGAAGGTATTACAACCACCGTGAGCAACTCAATGGGCTGTAAGCAATCGCCCGTCCCTAATTTAGGGCCACTGGTTCCAGGGAAGGGAGAGAGCCAGTGCCGTAAGACAAACACGATATCCATGCCTGACTGGATTCGAACCCGGACCCCTTACGGACGAATGATCACAGGCCATCACTGCGCCACCGGGGCGGCCGTATCGATCAGTTCGTGTGTGCTCTGGGGATGTCAAAGTGATTGTGTGCTATATAATAGCGCGCGATCTAATGTCAAAGTGATTGCGTGCTGTATAATAGCAAGCGATCACTTTGAGATGTCAAAGTGATCGCTTTCTAATTCTAAAAACATTGGATAATCAATGATTCGAGTTCGAAATATTTATCGGATCTACAAAATTCGAATTGAAATCTTAATATCACAGCAAGTTGAGTTTGTATATTAATTTAATTTAGTACAATTCAATATTAATTTGTACGTTTCAATTATATTTTATTTTCTTATTTTATCTAACTTTCCTAGTTTAGTGCTGATTATATTATACATTTTGCAAAATACCAATCTATCTAAACGCTTTAACTTACAATAAAAACTGAAATCTTAATATGTCAAAGTGAGTAAAATTGCATCTAAAACTAATGTAGCCCCAACAGCACATTGTCGATAATTTAGATAGTTTCGATTGAAAATGCCAGATGTCGCATTATTTTGCAGAAAAAGCTTCAATATAAAGTTTCAAACTAATCGTCGAATAGGACAGTCTAAAACAAATCGTGAACCGAATAACAAGTGTGTCGGAGAAAAAGTAATTTAACGCGAAAAATCAAAGCAAAAGTTATTAAGGTAAGTTTACACGAAAACAACTGGACTACAAGGAAAATTGTTAAACAAAAACAAATATTTTACGTAAAATGTTTATTTATCGCGAGGTATTTTGAAAAACGGAAATAAATACCGTAAAATTTTCAGTTCTAACATGAATGGGTTCTTACTATATGAGTTTTTAATATATTTCCTTACAAAAAGCCGGCGTCTATTTTATTTGTTTTCAATATGCTTCAATTAAAAATTTCAACCTGTCTAAGGACGAGGAACATCCCCTTTATACGTAGTGCGATCAAAAAGTTCCGAGACTAGGTACGTAGCGCGCCAACAAACGACAATACGCTAATGCGCGCGCAGGGGTCAAGGGCAGTAACCTTCATGAGTCATTGTGCCGAGTGGTGTCGTTCTGTGAACATCGGGAAGGGCCGCGGGTGGCCTAGTGGGCAACGTTCGTGACTGCCTGGGAAAGGGCCTCAGGTTCGATCCCAAGCAGGTACAAACGCTCGATCCACTATTATCCGCCGTGCGTCGGATGAGCACGTTAAGCCGTCGGACACCGGGTACTGGCCTCCCCGGTAATAAATAAGGGCATCTTCCTACCCCTTTCTACTTCGCTTCCGTGTCACTTTCCTATCGGGCGCTCTAGCCCAAATCTCCTAGTTTCCTGTTTCTAAGGGCTGTTTAAGACCCGGGGTTAGACACTCCCATCCTAAAATCCTCTACATATGATCATATGATCATATCATGTGAACATCGGGAGCTGTGCTACACGATATTTGGTGACCGCGTGCAGAACACAGCTGCAATTTCGTTATGGACTGCAAACTAGAGCAGCGAGCGAACATCAAATTCTGCGTCAAACTCAGCAAATCGGGAACGGAGACGCATGAAATATTGCGTCAGGCTTATAGCAGTGAAGCAATGAATTCTGCGAGTTGTTTTGAGCGGCACGCGCGCTTCAAGATCGGCAGAACGGCAATGGAAGACGACGAGAGGTCAGGGCAACCGTCCACGAGCAAAACACCCGAAAATGTGGACAAACGTAGGTAACTGGTGCATGAGGATCGTCGGAGAACCATTCAAGACATTGCTACCATCGTCAATGTGTTATACGGAACAGTGCAAGAAACTATGACGTCGGTTTTGAACATGCACCGCATTGCTGCACAGTTTGTGCCAAAGATTCTAAACCCCGAACAGAAGGCGCTCCGTTCGAAATCTGTCAAGATCTTCGTCAGCAGGTGGTGAAAGAATTAACGTTCCTGTCGCGGTTCATCACTGGGGACGAGATTTGATTCTACGGTTACGACCCGGAGACCAAACAACAGTGGTCGCAGTGGAAGAGCCCGGTGTCTCCACGACCGAAGACGGCCGGACAGGTCCGGAGCGCAACGAAATGCATGCTCATCGTATTCTTCGACATTCGTGGAGTTGTGCACCGTGAATTCGTCCCTCAGGGCCAGACCGTCACCGCCCTTTTTTACTGCGATGTTCTGCGGCGTCTTAGGGAGGACATTCGCCGTACACGATCTGAAATGCGGCGCAGGGGCGATTTCTTGCTCCATCACGACAATGCAGCAGCTCACAGAGCGTTAGTAACACGCCAGTTTTTCAGCCGCAACAGCGTGACTACCCTTCATCACCCCGCCTTACTCGCCGGATTCGGCACCCTGCGACTTCTTTCTGTTTCCGAAGATGAAGCTGAAATTCAAGGATCGCCGTTTTCAAACCTTGGACGAGACCCAGCGCGAATCGCAGACGGTGGTTGACATGATTCGCGAACAAGACTTGCAAGGATCGTTCCAACAGTGGCAAAAAAGCTAGCAGGGGTGTATCGCTGCCCAAGGAGACAACTTTGAGGGAGATCATAGCCAGACTTAAGTAACGTAAGTACTTTGTTGTATATCGGCCTAGTCTGGAACTTCCAGAGAGCGTTCCAACAGTGGCAAAAACGCTTGTAGCGGTGTATCGTTGCCCAAGGAGACTACTTTGAGGGAGATCATAGCCAGACCTAAGTAACGCAAGTACTTTGTTGTATATCGGCCTAGTCTAGAACTTCCAGAGAGCGTTCCAACAGTGGCAAAAACGCTGGTAGCGGTGTATCGCTGCCCAAGGAGACAACTTTGAGGGAGATCATAGCCAGACTTAAGTAACGTAAGTACTTTGTTGTATATCGGCCTAGTCTCGGAACTTCCAGACTGCGTTCCAACAGTGGCAAAAATGCTGGCAGGGGTGTATCGCTGCCCAAGGAGACAACTTTGAGGGAGATCATAGCCAGACCTAAGGAACGTAAGTACTTTGTTGTATATCGGCCTAGTCTAGAACTTCCAGAGAGCGTTCCAACAGTGGCAAAAACGCTGGTAGCGGTGTATCGCTGCCCAAGGAGACAACTTTGAGGAGATCATAGCCAGACTTAAGTAACGTAAGTAATTTGTTGTATATCGGCCTAGTCTCGGAACTTCCAGACTGCGTTCCAACAGTGGCAAAAACGCTGGTAGCGGTGTATCGCTGCCCAAGGAGACTACGTTGAGGGAGATCATAGCCAGACCTAAGGAACGTAAGTACTTTGTTGTATATCGGCCTAGTCTAGAACTTCCAGAGAGCGTTCCAACAGTGGCAAAAACGCTGGTAGCGGTGTATCGCTGCCCAAGGAGACTGCTTTGAGGGAGATCATAGCCAGACTTAAGTAACGTAAGTACTTTGTTGTATATCGGCCTAGTCTGGAACTTCCAGAGAGCGTTCCAACAGTGGCAAACACGCTGGTAGCGGTGTATCGCTGCCCAAGGAGACTACTTTGAGGGAGATCATAGCCAGACTTAAGTAACGTAAGTACTTTGTTGTATATCGGCCTAGTCTCGGAAGGTTTTGATCGGACTTCGTATTAATACTTATTTAAAGCTTAAGGTGGACGTCAAGTAATTTTGCTTCCTATACTTCCAATGGAAAAACGTCGTACACATATTCTTCCCAATTAATGCTTGCCTCCCCGGTGGCGCAGTGGTCTAAGCGATGGCCTCTGATCATTCGTCCGAACGGGGTCCAGGTTCGAATCCCGTGAGGCATGGATGTTGTGTTTGTCTTACGGCACTGGCTCTCTCCCTTCCCTGGAACCAGTGACCCTAAATTAGGGACGGGCGACTGCTTATATCCCATTGAGTTGCTCACGGTGGTCGTTAAACCTCCAATCAAAAAAAAAAAAAAAAAAAAAAACTAATGCGTTCCCAAGAATGAAAATTTGAACATCAATTAAAATAGCTTCATTTTATAATTTGGAATACTTACTATTTTCTAACACATAACCATAATTATGCAATCCAACATTTGTTTGTCTACTGACGTCATCAAAGTACAGGTCGCGCCATCTTTTTTCCGGTTTCAACACCACCAAAGGAAAAGTTATTGATTTTTAATATAATTATGGTTATGTTTTAGAAAATATTAAGTATTTAAAGTTATAATATGAAGTTACTTTAATCGATGTTCAAATTTTCATCCTTGGGAACACACTAACTGTGAAAGAAATGTGTACAAAAGTTTTTTCCATTGGAATGCAAAATCACTTGACGTCTACTTTATAAGAAACATTTGTTTTGAGGGTTGATGCGTCTAATCAGGGTTCAGGTGGGACTGTATCGATTGTCGTATTGGCTTATTTTTGTTTCACTTTCAGGCTTTCCAATTCCACGTTGTCCTGGTTGCTAAACGCCCGCCTTTGTTCATGTTTCACTTTACATGTTTTGTCATTCATTGTATATTGTCGTTTTAGTGTTCCTTCCTGCGTACAGTGTGGTTTTAATTTTACCTTAGTTTATTGTTCATGTTAATGTTTGTGATGGTGTATAATTAATCTACCACTAGTGTTGCCACGGGGTTTTTAACTTGGCTCCGATTTAGGCATACGCCATTATTACTTAACTGTGCAGTGTATTCACTTTGTCTTATTAAGAATTATTAACTGGCTTGGGATTCCAAGGGTGGTTTCTATACTTGATCATATTTCCTTATAAGTACATATTAGACTGTGTATCACTTGCTCATACCACTTCTTGTGGTGAATTGTTTAATTTCGACATTTCTTCATTGCTGACTCTTATTGGACTGTCATGTTTTTTTTTACTTGTCTATACCCTATCCCAGTGTAGTTGGCACCTCTCTTTCTAAAGGCCCAAGCAGTGCCGGATTTAAGGCTTTTGAGGCCCCAGGCCAAATTTTCTGTGCGGCCTTCCGGCCACCCATACTTGAATTCGCTCCTATAAGATTTTATAATGAACTTATCTTTAAGTTAAGTATAATAATTGGTAGTATGATTTTCTGTGCGGCCTCCCGGCCACCCATATTTGAATTCGCTCCTATAAGATTTTATAATAAATTTATCTTTAAAGTTAAGAATATAATAATTGGTAGTATGATTTTCTGTGCGGCCTCCCGGTCACCCATATTTGAATTTGGTCCTATAAGATTTTCTAAAAAACTTATCTTTAAGTTAAGAATATAATAATTGGTAGTATGATTTTCTGTGAGGCCTCCCGGCCACCCATATTTGAATTTGGTCCTATAAGATTTTCTAATAAACGTATCTTTAAGTTAAGAATATAATAATTGGTAGTATGATTTTCTGTGCGGCCTCCCGGCCACCCATATTTGAATTTGGTCCGATAAGATTTTCTAATAAACTTATCTTTAAGTTAAGAATATAATAATTGGTAGTATGATTTTCTGTGCGGCCTCCCGGCCACCCATATTTGAATTTAGTCCTATAAGATTTTCTAATAAACTTATCTTTAAGTTAAGAATATAATAATTGGTAGTATGATTTTCTGTGCGGCCTCCCGGTCACCCATATTTGAATTTGGTCCTATAAGATTTTCTAATAAACGTCTCTTTAAGTTAAGAATATAACAATTGGTAGTACGATTTTCTGTGCGGCCTCCCGGCCACCCATATTTGAATTTGGTCCTATAAGATTTTCTAATAAACGTATCTTTAAGTTAAGAATATAATAATTGGTAGTATGATTTTCTGTGCGGCCTCCCGGCCACCCATATTTGAATTTCGTCCGATAAGATTTTCTAATAAACTTATCTTTAAGTTAAGAATATAATAATTGGTTGTATGATTTTCTGTGTGGCCTCCTGGCCACCCATATTTGAATTTGGTCCTATAAGATTTTCTAATAAACTTATCTTTAAGTTAAGAATATAATAATTGGTAGTATGATTTTCTGTGCGGCCTCCCGGCCACCCATATTTGAATTTGGTCCTATAAGATTTTCTAAAAAACTTATCTTTAAGTTAAGAATATAATAATTGGTAGTATGATTTTCTGTGCGGCCTCCCGGTCACCCATATTTGAATTTGGTCCTATAAGATTTTCTAATAAACTTATCTTTAAGTTAAGAATATAATAATTGGTAGTATGATTTTCTGTGCGGCCTCCCGGCCACCCATATTTGAATTTGGTCCTATAAGATTTTCTAATAAACTTATCTTTAAGTTAAGAATATAATAATTGGTAGTATGATATTCTGTGAGGCCTCCCGGCCACCCATATTTGAATTTGGTCCTATAAGATTTTCTAATAAACTTATCTTTAAGTTAAGAATATAATAATTGGTAGTATGATTTTCTGTGCGGCCTCCCGGCCACCCATATTTGAATTTGGTCCTATAAGATTTTCTAATAAACTTATCTTTAAGTTAAGAATATAATAATTGGTAGTATGATTTTCTGTGCGGCCTCCCGGCCACCCATATTTGAATTTGGTTCTATAAGATTTTCTAATAAACTTATCTTTAAGTTAAGAATATAATAATTGGTAGTATAATTTTATTATTGAATAAGTATTATTTAAATACAAATTATTCTGATTTAACTTGTTATTAAATTAAAGGTTTTTAAAAAAATATTTGTAAACATAGACAAAGAGGTTCATGCTTATCCAGGAACAGCACTTTACATTTTGAAACCTTAGACCTACATTTGAAACCGACACATGATGCGTTCTTATAACACGAAAGTAAACAATAGTATTTCTTGTTTTGATTCTTTAAAATTGCATTACAACAACAAAAATCAATAAAGTATATAAAAATTAATTGTAATGTGTTTAGGGAAATGATATAAACTGACACATTTTCTTACAAGTTTGATTTATTTGTACATAAGAAGAATGGAATCATAAGCTTAAATAAGTAATCTACTACAAGTATGAGCGCTTAATTCTTGCTATACTTTATAAAATGAACCTCTTATTTCTAACATTTACAAATTCAACTAAACCTAATAGACAAAAGTAGTTATGAGTGAGTTAGTGCAATAATTAAACAATAAATGAACTGCATGAGCTCATAGCTGGGTATAGATTCAAACAATGATCACGCATCAACTTTACGGGCTTTTAGGTGGACGTCAAGTAATTTTGCTTCCTATACTTCCAATGGACAAACTTCTGTATCATGTGCGCCCGGCACGCCACCGAGAAACACTATAAGAAGGGGGCACAGAAGGCGGGGTATAAGTAGTGGAAGTGTGTTGTGCTGCCGGACCTGTGCGTGGGAAGCTACCTGATGCCTCGTCGCAGAATACGGCAGTCATTCCAGCACGTTTCGGAGTTCGACAGAGGACGAATAGTGGCTTATCGTACCTAGACATCGGCGTCCGTGTGGGACGACATCCAGCCACAGTGAGGCGAGTATGGATTCGGTGGGTGCAGGAGGGACGGAGGGACCGACGTGAGCGATTGCCGCAGCCGCGGCACACCACCGAACGAGAGGACCGGTATAATGTGCGGCGGTCATTGACGCTACGCACCGCCACATCAGAAACGTTATCGTAGGAATTAGGGCGTGTTGCGCAACAACCTGTGTCAGCACGTACCGTTCGACGTCGTCTGCAGGAGCGGAGACTTGTCGCACGGCGCCCATTGCTATAATTACCATTGACTTTACACCACCGGCGAGTGCGGCGGCAGTGGGCCGTTGAACGCCGCACTTGGACTACAGAATGGCACGACATGGTCTTCTCCGACGAATCCCGCTTCTCCCTGCAACACCACGATGGTCGGATCCGCGTGTGGCGGCACCGCAGCGAGAGACTGTATGACACCCGCATTATGCATCGCCATACCGGTCCGTCGCCTGGCGTTATGGTTTGGGGCGCAATTGGATATGACACCCGCACCCCTCTGGTACGCATCGCTGGTACACTCAGCAGCTACCGCTAAATCTCCGACGTTTTGGAACCTGTAGATTTGCCTTACCTTCAGGACCTGCCAGCGGCCACGTTTCAACAAGGCAATGCACGCCCGCACGTGGCACACATCCTGCAATAATTCTTCACTGCCCTTCAGGTGTCACTGCTACCGTGGCCCGACTGTTCTCCCGATATTTCGCCCATCGAACGCGTCTGGTCGCTGATCGGCAACCGAGTGGCCCGGCAAGCACCACCCGTGGCTACCCTATATGAACTGTGGCAACGTGTGGAAGCAACCTGGATCGACATACCCCAAGCCCACATTCAAAGCCTCTTTCGTTCGATTCCGCGGCGTGTAGCGGCCGTTATTGCCAGCCATTGTAACCACACGAACTATTGATGTCTGCGTATTCCGCAAGTCGCACGGGCCTGTAAGCTCAATTGTTTCATCTTTGTATCTGTTGTTATGTGTCCAGTAAATCTGGCTTTGCTATCTCGTGTCCTTCTTGTTGTTGCATTTTAGGTGGCCAGCAGTGTATTTTTTTCGATTAAGGGTTAATCTACCACCGTGAGCAACTCAATGGGTGACCACCCGTCTCTAATTTAGAGCCACTGACCCCAGGGAAGAGAAAGAGAAGTGCTGTTAGGCAAACACAAAATTCATGCCTCACCGGGGCTCGAACCCGGACCCATCTCGGACGAATGATCAAAAGACATAGCTTAGACCACTACGCCACTCGGGGCGGCATATGATGTCTATGTAACAATCCGTGGAGTCTTAAAGACTAAAGCTGTTGTAGCTGTCAAGAGTAGATTTTATATTTAAAAGTTTCGTGAAGTAATACTATGAAACAGAACATTTCACCTTTTCTTAAAGATATTTGAAAGACATTGTCAGTTTGAAAAGATTTCAAGTTCCAAAGCATTCTGTTGCTTCGAAAAACACGATGAAAAGAATGCCTAATTTGTAAAAAGTCCTCCTTCAGAAAAATTAAAATTATTAGAAACATATTGAAAAGATATAAAAAATAATAAGCTCCGACAGAAAATAAAATGACTAAGTCATTCGCATTAATGACAAAAAAAAAAATTCTTCTTCGAGCCAAGGGACATTTACGTTCTACGTGAGCGCCATTTCTGAAACTTTCTGGTTCAGTTTTAAAGACACACGGTTTCTGTTGAGCGAATCCGAACGGCGTCCGTCCGTTTGAATCCGATTCAGCACCGAAGATTTCTTTGGGGTAAGTGCTGAAAAATTCGGCGTCTTCGATTTTTCGGAATCTGTGTGAAAATATGGATAAACCTAAAACGGACTTTTCTCAAATAAACGGAATTACTGACTACGGAAAAATCTGTGAAAATACAAAAGTTTAAAAAATCGCACTCTTAAAAACGGAAATTTCGTTAAAAGACAGGCAATTGCCGGCAACTTTACTGAAATTTTCGTTATTTTCAGAAATTTTCCGTGAACTTACACTACTTATTTTCTATAGTGTATTTTATGAAGTCATTACTGCGACATTAATTTTCTTACTGGCGGTATTCTCTTGGCAGTATGTTGAAATATTACATTTAACAAAGCACACTCATTGCTTTTCCTCATCATTCAAATTCGCTTTCCCCTTCCGTTCAGAGTTTCCTCTGTTTCTTGAACTCTACTTTTGTTTCTCTCTTTCTCTCTCTGTCTCTCTCCCTCGCTCCCTCGCTCCCTCCCCTTCTCTCTTTCTCTTTCTTTCTCTCTCCCATCTCTCCCCTCTTTCCCACTCTTTCCCCTCTCTCCCCCTTCTCTCTTTCTCTCTCTGTTTCTCTCTTTTTCTCTCACTCGCTATCTCTTTCTCTATCTCTGTTTCTGTCTCTGCCCCCTCTCTCTTTGTCTCTCTATCCCCTTTTCTTCCCCTCTCTCTTTCTCGCCCCCTCCCTCCCTCTCCCTCTTTCCCCTTTCTCTCTCTTTCTCTCTCTCCCCTCTTTCTGTGTCTCTCCCCCTCTCTCTCTCTCTCTCTCTCTGTCTCTCTCTCTCCCCCTTTTTCTCTTTCTCTCTCTCTCTTTCTCTCCCTCTTTTTTTCTCTCTTTCTCTCAATCTTTGTTTCTCACCCTTTCTCTTTCTTATTCTATCTCTCGCTTTTTCGCTCTCTCTCTCTCTCTCTCTCTCTCCCCCTATCTCTGAAGCTAGAACAGAACATTTGAATTCTAAATTCACAAAAAATTTTAATTGTCAAGCAACCTTTGAGACGCACTTACCTCAGAAGAGACGAACACGTCAAGAAGGCAAAGTTGCAGTAATAAATTCCGGCGGTGTAGTTGAATTGGGAGAGCATTTGGCTCCGGAGCAGAAGAATGCTGGTTCGATTTCCGCCACAGGCAAATGGATTTTGCGCTATATTGGCGCCTGACCGAACGTAAAATGAATCTCCTGGCCGTTTGGTTCCACGAAAAATGAGTGATGTTCGTTCCGCAACATCGTGTGCACTTTTAATGAGAATCCTTCTCCCGCAGAAACTTCCTTGAGTGATTTTCCAGCTGACCCGGAAACCTTCGATTGATTCCGTCCCAGCCTCAGATGTCAAACTCGCAGCGACAAATTTCATCGGTATAGCTTAATTGTGAACGCATTCGGCTCCAGAGCAGAAGAATGTGGGTTAATGGGGTTTTTAAGCTTTAACTTTTACGAAAATATGTACATTTATTACTACAGTCATTTGCAAAAGTTTAAGACCACATGTCAATTTATTGAAAATTAAGATTTTCAAAGAAACAACTAAAAATTTATAGTCAGAGATATTTAAAAAACTGACACCACAGATGAATACTTACATTGTTTAGAACACAGAAAGACCGAAGTCAGTAATTTATGCGCACCTTTGTTTTTTTTTATAACGGACAGAATACGATGTGGCATACTCTATATGAGGGATTTGGAGTAGTCACTTGAAATGTCTTTGCACCACACGTAGTTTATCTCGTCAATCAAAGCTTAGGAATCTGATGGCTGTTTTTCTGCTACTTTGTCTTTTAAAATGGTCCACAAATTTTCGATGGAGTTAAGGTTGGGACTATTACCGGGCCAGTCAAGCCCAGTTATGCTTTTTTTCTCTGCAGGTAGTCCTTTACTGTCTTTGATCTGTGGCACGGAGCACCATCTTGCATAAAGATTGTGTATCTTTGCACTTGCATATGAGTTAACAACTTCTTACGTAACATTTCCACATAAAAAGAACTATTCATGGTAGTGTCTGTCAGCAAAAAGGATAATGAAGCAGTACCGGATGCTGACATAACACTACATATAATCTGACTAGGCGGATGTCTCACGGTGCTAACGGTGTATTTTTAATCATACCTTTTGCCGTTTGGTCATCGAACACGTGCTTCACGTGCTTCAAATTGGCGCATAGTTGATTCACCGGAAAAAAAGCTTGGCTCCAATTTTCAGCAGTCCACGATTGATGACGCTTTGCAAACTGGAGTCTCTTCTTTTTCATGACAGATGCTAGCCTAGGTTTACGTGCAGGTTTACACTGAGTGGCCACTTTATTATGACCACCCCCTCAGTACTTCGTTGGGCCACCTTTTGCCTATAATACTGCGTCGATTCTTCGTGGCATGGACTCCACGAGATGTTGATAGGTGGTTTGTGTGATCTGAGACCATGTTCGATGAATAGCACTTTCCAGGAGTGAGAGATTGCAGGGTTGTGTATGCAGCTGTCGGATGGCTCGTTCAACTTCGTCCCACAAATTCTCAATGGGGTTGAGATCTGGAGATTGTGGGGGCCACATAAGCAAAGTAAACTCACCTGCATGTTCCAAAAACCAATCCTGTACAATACGAACACTCTGGCAGGACGCATTATCTTGTTGAAAGTAGCCATTGCCATTGGGATAAACCATCCACATGAAGGGATGCACTTGGTCCGCAACGATGTTTAGATACGATGTGCTAGTCAGACGTTGATCAACACGAATTAAAAGGCCCAAAGCATGCCAGGAAAACATCCCCAAACCATAACGTTGCCTCCACCAGCTTGAAGGGTTGTAGCAATGCATTTGGGGTCCATACTTTTGTGCTGTTTTCGGCCAAATTCTCACTCGGCCATCGGCATGGTGCAACTGAAAACGTGATTCATCGGACCACATAGTTTGTTTCCAATTATCGATTGTTCAATCCTTGTGCTCCTGTGCGAACAGGAGACGTTTTCTCTTGCTAATTGCAGACAGCAAAGGTGTTCGAACAGGCCTTCGGCTGCCATATCCCATCCGATGCAGTGTACGGCGAACAGTGCGTGCAGAGATCATTTGAACGGATCCTTGATTATGATGGTCTGTAATTTGCTGCACTGTTGCCCTTCTGTTGACTGTTACCGGTCTGGACACTCTCCGTTCCGCCCGAGCAGTCACTAGTCGATGACGACCACACGATGCACGTAGAGACCCAGGGTTTTTGGCTGACAGTCCAGTCTTTAAACACTTTAACAGCTGCTCTGGAACATTTTATGAATGCGGCGGTTTCAGTGATACTCGCTCCATGGCTCCGAGCTCCTACAATCACCCCACGTTGAAAGTCCGTCAAATCGCATTTTTTACCCATCTCGTCACCCAAAAATCACTTCTACTACTGTCTCAAGCACTAAGCTTTCCTTTTTTATACTAGCCTCTCCCTCTGGCAGCAACAGCGTACAGCCATAGCTCATTTGCTTTAAACTGTCAGGTGGTCATAATAAAGTGGCCACTCAGTGTATAAGACTTCAATCCAAAATCTTTACTAAGGCGTCGGGAAACAGTGCTGATACTAATATCAGACCCTTTTGAATGTAGAAAGCCTTGATTTTCTTGATCGAACTCCTCAGAAAATGCGTAACTGTTCGCCTTATGGTATTGTCATCACGAGGGGTTGTTTTCCTTGGACGTCCACTTTCTTTCGGTCGCTAAAATCATCTGTATCTTGAAATTTCGTGATCGAATTATGAATTGCAGTCTTGCTCGCATTCACCTTTCTGTTTATGTCACGTTTTGGAGTGTTCTTCATGATATAAAGACACTATTTGTGCCCTCTGAATGATACTTAATAACGCCTTTTTCTCCATTTTTCGCAACATGGAAAATACGTACAAAACCTCTCAGAATGAAACCCAGAAGCAAACTGACGCTCTCATGTTTCCCCCAAATCTATTAACAGCTGCCGTTGTAGGATGATGCAATACCAACAGGAAATTGAGTAATACAGACAGTAGCTGAAAAATCTCCTATTAAACTTTTGCAAATGACTGTATAATTTTGCCAAAATAAATACATGAATTAATTACTATCTTTCCGATTTTAAAAAGAAAAGTCTACCTTTTCTTCAGGGAGGAGTCGTCCCAGTCGGCCCCCTGTTAGAGCCGATATTATACTGCTAAGCCCACTCGACAACTGGCCGTGTGAGTTTTTTTTTTATCAGAACTCATTAAGTTTTGCAACCAAAAGTGATTTGCAGCGCTATTGTATATTTGGCGGACTTGAAAAATTTATGGCATTTGAATCCTTGTTTTTCTCTCTCCTCGTGTAGCACAGGAGCCCATAATATTTTCTATTTTTAAGCGTTTGATCTTTTCTGTTAGATTAGCATTCTGCTTAACGTCTTCTGAATGTCCAGGTCATACATCATTGGAAGTTAGCTCGTTTGGAAGGAGATAAAAAAGTAATGTTGTTTCCCATCTTACAAAAGTTGTTCTCTATTGAGGGAAAATCAATTTAACAAAACTGCCTGTGGGAAAGAGAGGAAGGCCTTACCAACCTATTTACATAAGTGACTTCGCTTCCTTTAACCCTTTAGTTCCGTATCTTACTTCCGAGGTTTTGGTGTGGAGTGTTCGTGTTGTGTTTTCCTCGCGGGCATGATGTTTTCCTCCTTCCGGTCATCAACATGCAACAAACCTAATGTATCATTTCGCAAATTCACACTACGAATAGTAATAATTACAAAAAGATAGATGACAAAGAATTCTCCTGTGTGACAAGCATGCTTTCTGGATACTTGTCGGCACACAAAAATAATTTTCCAAAGCGAATGTTTAAAAACTGTATAAAAAGCAGCGATAAAGTACACCGAATGATCACTGAATTATGACTACCCGTATCAAAATGTATGCTGCCCGTTTACCGGGTGATTTCCGAGAGCGCGCGATTAGTCGACCGACTTAGAATATAAACTAAAGAGCAATTGAATTAGAGACAGCTGGCGTTATGCAAATATGGCGCTGTGGGCGGCAAATATAAGGATTGACGAGACGGGAATCAGTAAGAGTCGGACGCAGTATGGGTAAGACGAAGGATCTAAGCGCATTTAATCGTGGGCAAATTGTCGGGGCCCGACGAATGGGCCACTCCATCTCGGAAGTCGTGCAGGCACTAGGATTTACCCGAGCCACTGTGTCACGGGTGCACCGTGAGTGCATCGAATCCGGTAAAACCATCCCTGCAAGGGCCAACTGCCGTGGACAAGAGCGTGTGGATGAGCGGGGTCATCGTCGGCTAGCTCGCATTGTTACAGCGGATAGACGGGCCACAATGCAAGAAATCACTCGGCAATTTAACGCTGGTGCACAAAAACGTGTAAGGAGCCACACCATCCAGAGCAATCTCCTCGCTATGGGGTACAGAAGCCATCGTCCCACGAGGGTACCGCTGCTGACCGCACATCACAGGGTGCAAAGATTAGCATGGGCGCTGGAACATCGCCACTGGACCTTAGATATGTGGGAAAATGTTTGCCTGGACTGATGAGTCGAGATTCACGTTGGTACATGCGGATGGCTGGATACGAGTACGGCGCAAACCACATGAAGCGATGGGTCCTTCTTGCCAGCAGGGTACTCTTCAAGCTTGTGGGCGTGGCATTCTCATCTGGGGACTGTTTACGTGGACTGAAATGGGAACCCTGATACGTGTGACATCGTCCCTCACAGGTCAACGTTACCGGGATATCCTGGACGACCATTTGCTCCCGTTTGTGCGTCTTCAACATCCCACTGGGGACCTCATCCTGCAACAAGACAATGCAGCTCCCGAATTGTATCCGAATGGTTGGATGAACACTCCACCGACGTGTCCTCGTTTCCTTGACCAGCTAGGTCACCTGACCTCAGCACATCCGGGATGCCATCGAGAGAGATGACCCCAATCCATGAAATCTTCGTGAACTGTGGGAGCTTGTTCAAGGGTCGTGGATCCGTATGGCTTCCCAACGCTTCCGGTGTCTTGTCGAGTCCATGCCGAGACGAATCGCCGCCGTCATCAGGACGAAAGGTGGTGCTACTCGTTACTAGACAGGTAGCTCTAATTCAATTGCTCTTCAGTGTAGAAGGTGTGAGTGGAGCAGCAGGTAGTAAATTTCAGAGCGTGATGGGTAAACGTAAGGATCTCCGAGAAAGGACAAATTGTGGTGCCTCTATTTCCCAAACAGCTGAACAAGATAAAGTCATCACGTTTTTCTTTAATTAACACACAGCAACCGAAAAATTGTATTTCGACACCGCTGGGATCAAACCCCAGATCTCTCGATAGCTAGCCGAGTGCGTTCGCCTTACGCTACGGCGCCAACAATCCACGGCGCTCGGCGTGTTTATCTGTCAGCATTTGACTTCACAAATCCGTAGGGATGGGCTTAGCAACTGAGACGTCTCCATCTGTTGGGGATTAGCGGCACAAGCTATTAAATTACAGCTACTAAATCCAAAGTGCTGGAGAAATCGTGAAAATCTTCCAAAAACGTGCAGACAAAGTAAATAGACAAAGTCATCGCTCTTTCCACGTTTTTCTTTATTAACACGGCAATAGAGATGAGCTCGGGCTCGGATCGGCCCGGGCTCATAATTCATTTAACTACCGGAACACCCAGGCCCGGATTGGGCCCAGGCTCGGAATTACCCGTCTTGAATTTCATTACTGTAATTAATTCAACACGAGTAATTCCGATCCCGGTTGAATTACACGTGTTGAATTTCATTGTGGATTTGTTACCATGGTGGAAGGATTTTCAATTTCCTATGCTACTGCCATTGCAAGACAAATTTTGCTTAGCAAGACTTGCATTGTCCAAAGCTATGGCCCAAGCAAGGATTAGTTTAAGGAGGTCTGGTATCGCAAAAATGGGGGAAAATCACATCCCCATTTTTTGTATTTTATTAAAAATCAAGAATCTTATCCTTAAAATGATGTATTTATTTCCAAAATTGTGCAGTTAGAAGTATTGTTATTTATTTTTTAAATTTTCCTCACTCCCGCGATTTTTGGGGTGAGTTGGTTTTTAGTGCAGCAGGTCGAGTTTTAGAGAAAAGAAGATCAAGTTGAAGCACTGAAGCATTTGATGCAATTCTCTTTCTCTCTTTTTTCATGATGAATTTGATCTGGAAACTGCAAACACATATGATAATATTGTGATTATTATACTATTAAGCGCAAAGCTTTGTTAATGTTGCAAAATGCAGAATAATCTGGTTTGGAATGCTTTTACGTTCTTTTTTTTTTAATTTTGGAAATTTCCCTACATGCTTTTTTTATATTCTACTACATCACTCTAAACTACCTTTACCAGTTAGCATATATGTAAATTATATTGCAAAGATTAGCGTCAAAATTTCGAACACTTGCAACTGTCTGTACGGCGTTGTATGTTTTTTAAAGCAATTTATTCAAAATAAAAGTAAATTTAGAAATCAAAAAGAAATAACGAATGGAATTTTTTGTTTCTAAACGATTTTCTTTTCTTCAGCTTTTACCAAAATTACTGATTCCCCTGATACGGTCGAAGGGCACGTTGATTATTTATTTATTTTCAAATCCACATTTTAGAACATTTGGCTTTATGCGTAGTATTTCTAAAAACATATTAATATTGTGAAGTGGATTAACTGAACTAAACTTTTTAAACTAATGATTTTTAAACTAATCCTTGTTTGGGCCATATCTTTGGTCAGTGTATAATGCATAAATGCAAGCCTTGATAAGCAAAATTTTCTAAGAATCCGGGCCCGAGCGGGACCGGGCTCAGCCATCACTTGTAATCAAAGAAAGCGGGACGGTCCCGGACTCCTAAAATTGAGCCCGAACTCATCTCTACACTGCAGCATCATGTTATTTGGAAAAACGTGGAAAGAGCGATGACTTTGTCTATTTACTTTGTCTCTGCATATTTGGAAGATTTTCACAGCTAAACTGGTGCGTCGTTTCCGAGCCGCTATAGTTTGAACTTTTATCCGGACTGGTGTGAAAATGGTCAAACAACGACCCGGAGGGCAAACTGCACAGAACAGCGAATGGTTGATGTAAGACGTGAGTGCCGTGTCAGGTGACTCGAATAGGTCAACAGACGGAGAACTGCTTAACAGCTGACTTCCCAATTCAACAGAGGCCAACCCGGAACTGTATCTCTCATAACCATGCGACGCACACTCGTACGCATAGGATATACACTCACGGACAATGAAATTTGCGCACCAAGAAGGAAGCATCGGATTGAACTGAAATTTTATAGACGTAAGGATACAGATGAATGATACACATGATGGCCAAAACAGAGCTGCAGGACAATTACAGAGGAGTCTGTGGCACGCAGTCCGGTCATCCTCAATAGCGCTTCGCAACGCCTCCTGCGGCGATACATGCTGCAATACGGTCCGGCATGGAGGCGAACAGACGCCTGATGTTGTCCTAAGGCAGACTGGCCCGCACGTGTTGGACGGTGTGCTCCAAATCCCGGATAGTTCGGCACGGATGCAGCTGGCGTTTCAACTAGTCCCACACATGCTCGTTAGGAGAAATGTCCGGGGAGCGGGAAGACCATGGAAGTATCCGGACATGACGTTGATAGTCCTGGGCAACATGAGCCGTGTGCCGGCGGGCATTATCTTGCTGGTATAGCGCACCTGGAATCCTGGTCAGGAATGGGAGCACATGGGGCCGTAGGATCTCATCCACATACCGCTGGTCCGTCAATGATCCACGCACCACTACTAGAGCTGATCGGCTATCGTAGGCGATGGCTCTCCTGACCTGTAGTGGGGGAGGTGTGGCGCTCGATAGCGAGGTTCGGATTCTTCCGTTGACCCGTGGACCTCCACATCCGGACACAGTGATCATCTGTCTCTAAAACGAAGCGGCACTCATCGCTAAACATCACACGTCGCCAGTCTGTGGCGTTCCACGTCGCTCTGACCTGGCACTGCCGCACAGGCAGCCGGCGATGTTCCGGTGTTAATACCAGCACACGTAATCGCTTCCGGGAGGCGTCGGGAAATGTTTCCTGGGCACACAGGAGCCGATAGATATGCCTGTATAGTGGACCGGGTCCTCGTAGGATCCGCACGATCCGTTGATCCTCTCTACCCGTCCGTCCGGAGACGCTCCGCCATGTGGCAGTGCCGCCACATATCCAGTGCTCCTAACACAGTCGGACGGTGTGGTCAGAACGATCCACGTGGTGGGCTATAAAGCGCGCCGACCAGCGTGCGGTTTTCAGCTCGATCATGAGGCCTCTCTCAAACTCCGTAAGTTGCGTAAATTTACGTCTCTGGCGTCTACCCGCCGTTCTTGTCATTCTGTATTCTTGCTTGTGTCGGCCGGTGCTTTTCTCTTTCATGGAGAATCGACCACACGCCTGTTTTTAGGCTGCCTGTCCCACAGGGTGTGCTGTCATGCACACTCGCACCAAACGTGGATCATTTGCGTCTCAGTACGCACTCTAGCTGTTTGCAACTCTACTGTTTGCAAAGTGTCGCGGTTGTAGCATGTATTCTTCTGGGAGCGCAAATTTCATTGTCCGTGAGTTTAACAGCAGACGATCCCGACGACATCCTATCCTAACTACGGTTCATCGTAGCAAAACGCTCGCCTGGTGCAAAGATCATGCGATTTGGCGTTGGATGACTGGAAAGAACATGTGCTGGTCTGACGATTCCCGTTTTTTACGCTTTCCAACAGTAGGTTGACGCTTCACATCCCTGATGTCTCCCAATCCTCTCTCACCTCTGTCTGGTCTGCCACCCTTTCTCCTCTTTCAGCTCCTCTTGAAATAAACACTCACTACCTTTTTCTCCACCGCCGTCTTCCCGTTCCTTCCATCCTCCACCGCACGACCATTCTTGACTCACCTCTTTGCCCCTTCTGTTCTCAAGAAGCTGATGTCTCTCACGTTTATCTACATTGTGTCATCCTCCTTCCACTACTCCATCTTGCATTTTCCATTGCTCAACGTTCAGCCACAACTGATCTTCCTTTCGATGCCTATAAGACACTCCTCCTGCAGGTTTCTCCGCCAGTCAAGCTTCCACCCATCTGCTCATATATTTTCATCCTGGTGAAACATGTCATTTACGTATTTCATCAGCGCTGCCGAGATATCTCATCTCCTTATACCATCCACCAAGCTTCTGTGGAACTTCTGTGCCACTTTCGGGAGCGTCTCCTCACAAGACTTCGTCTAGAGAATATTGTGGCCGTCGCCCAACAGAGAGAACAACATTTCCGTTCCACCTGGTCTCCGGCCGCTTCCTGGTTCGCCGGCATGCCAGCGACGTTACAACTAACTGTCGGTAGTTTATAACCTCGTTGCTCCTAGCTCTGTTGAACTTCAGTTCAACGTGCATGCTCACCATTGGTTTTCGGAATCAAACTTCAGCATACAGCTTATATCTTCTAACACATGTGAATATAATATGCACCATACTGTACAAATGTATATAGTCTTACTTGTTTTCTATTTGATTATAATTTTTTCTACCAGTACTAAGACATCGTAATTCCGTTTGCCTTAGGTTTCACATTGTCTACTTTGTCATCTACAGTTCTCCTTTTGTACAGTGCTTCATTATAATATTCTCGTTCTGTTATTTGTCAGCACTATAATATATTTATGCTTCGAGACGAAATGTTTCGACAATCTCTCTTATTGTTCTTGTGCAAAATGCCTGTACCTCTGTCCACGAGGCTCCTTTGTGAATCACTACATCGTGCTGTATATAATGCACATAGAATTTTAGATTTTGTATATTTTACCGTACAATATATGTACCAGGACGCCCATGTTCGCCTCCTGAACCCAACCTTGTTAATAAAATTGTGTTGAACTGAAGTGTATATGCTCCAGCTTTGTCTGTCCGTCCGTCCGTCCGTTCGATAACTCACGTGAAAATGGTTCGAATTCGACGAAATTTTAGTATGTGGTAGAGCACCACCTGGGGACAACCCTTATTGAAAATGGGCGAAACAGAGTCAAAGGTTAGGACATAGGAGCGGGATCCATTCCATTGCTCTTATGCGTCATAACTTGCGTAAACATTGTTCGATTTCGATGAAATTTTAGTATGTGGTAGGGAACCACCTGGGGACGATCCCTATCGAAAATGGGCGGAATGGGGTCAAAGGTCAGGACATAAAAGCAGGATCCATGGCATTGCCTTTATGCGTCTTAACATGCGTAAATATGGTTCGATTTCGATGAAATTTTAGTATGTGGTAAGGAACCACATGAGGACGAACCCTCTTGAAAATGGGCGAAATGGGGTCAAAGGTCAGGCAGGGCATAAGAGCGGGATTTATTCCATTGCCTTTATGCGTTATAACTTGCGTAAAAATGGTTCGATTTCGATGAAATTTTATGTGGTAAGGAACCACATGAGGACGAACCCTATTGAAAATGGGCGAAATGGGGTCAAAGGTCAGGACATAAAAGCGAGATCCATTCGATTGCCTTTATGCGTTATAACTTGCGTAAAAATGGTTCGATTTCGATGAAATTTTAGTATGTGGTAGGGAGCCACTGGGGACGAACCCTATTGAAAATGGGCGAAATAGTGTCGAAGGTGAGGACACTGGAGTGGGATCCATTCCATTGCCCTTGTGCATCATAACTTACCTAAAATGCTTGGATTGCGACAAAACTTTATCATGTTGTTCCGGAGGTATAGTGAACCGGTTCTGTTGAATATCAACGGAATGCGGTCAAAGGTCATTGCACAAAAGCAAGATTTATTCCACAGCCATTATTCTCATAACTTGCGTAAAACCGCCTCTATTGCAACAAAACTTTAGTATGTTATTCCTGAGGTACACTGAACCGGTTCTGTTGAATATCTTTGAAATGGAGTCAAAGGTCAGGACACAGGAGCAAGATTTATTCCACAGCCATTATCCACAAAACTTGAGTAATAATTTCTGGTATTCGAGGTAGTTGCCTTCAATGCACGATCTTAAAAAACAAGAGTCACTCACAATACAAATTTAAATTCTTAGGCTGAATTTAAAGATTTTATTGTATATAAGAACTTTCGGGTTTCCCTAGAACCCATCATCAGATACAGGAGAAGGAATAAATTTAAATAAAGTGTTACGTGAACATAATATAGATATCAGATATGAATATGACATAATGTCATGTGGCATCAAATTGTCAAACGACGTGGCATGTATCATGAAATAAAAAAAAAAAAAAGGAAATAGAATGAAGGTATACATATAATACTGCATTGTAAAAATAAAGGAAGGTTAGTAGGTATAAATTGTGTTGTTCTCATCAGGAGCCACAACAAAGAGCACTACAGCAGAAATCGAGATTAAGTGATTTCGTCCTCAGTTTGCCTCGTATTCGGTACTGTAAATAGTTTCCAGATTGTAGGTACAGATACTGGAACATTGTCATTACAGCATAAATGTCTCTGAGTAGCAATTACAAGGCTCTCAGTGGACAGCAATGAAGAAACAGCATTAGGTGTTACGATGATGGAAGCATCATTCCAAATTGGATAGTGCAGGCCATCGCACACGAGTCGAGACAATGCAGAATTTTTAAGTCCATTCTTTACGGCGTATTTATGTTCATTCAGTCTTGTTGCTAGTGTACGTTTTGTAGATCCTATATATTTACTATCTGGAGTGTCATCATCAATACTTTTTAAGGGGATGCTGTAAACGCCAAATTTGTTTAGCTTTGTTACCTGGTCTCGATCTTTTTTAATTAACTGGAAAATGTTTGTAGTACGTATTCCAAAATCCAGGTGAAAGTTTCTGCAAATGGCTTTGAGAACAGGTGTTATGGTTGGATAATAATCTATTGAACCTATATATCTACGAGGTTGTTGGTCCCTTTGGAGAGTAGTTGAGTTTTCTCGATTACTTTGGACTATTTCTGCACGAATTCGAATTCTCCTAATTTCTGGTATGTTGGAAAGCGTATCATAATCAATGCATTGCATGATTTTACTAACTTGTTACTTTACTCCGTGAATGGTCTTGTATGTATTGGGCGCAAACAACATGAGTCATTTGATCCATTCTGTCTGGTCTCCGCAGTGCATGCCGGTGAAGGCGGTTGTGTGGTTTGGGGCATGTTTACCTGGCAGGAACGTGGACGACTGATCCATGTGAAACAACGTATGACTGCTGCCCAATATCGTGAATTGCTAGCTGACTCTGTGCCCCCAGGAAAGAAAGCATAAACGTTCCAAATGCAAAACCCTTTACAAATGTCCCTGGCATAAATAACTGAGTTTTGCATAGATTAGGCAGAAATCCTACCCCTTTATACGTTTTCCATGCAGTATTGGACTAGGAATTCTGGAAAATTATAGTGGAAGAAACGAATCGTTATGGAAATGTAGTGATGAACTGTGACAGATGTAGAAAGAAAAAGATAGATCAAGAATGGTTTGCCGTGACGTATGATGGCATGAAAGCATATTTCGCACTATATTTCATAATGGCACAAGTTAAAATAACGGAGATACAATTGTACTGGTTCAGAAGAGAAATCATACACACTCCTATATTTGCGAAAATTATGCAGTACAAAATATTTCTAACCATTTAAAAATTTCTACATTTTTCAGATAATGGGAAGTCCGATAATTCTAATAGAATAAGAAAAATCAGAAATATAGTAAGTTATCTGAATAAAAAGTTTTGTGATCTCTACACACCGTAGAACAAAGTGTGTATTGATGAATCACTGATGAAATTCAAAGGACGACTAAGTTATGTCCAGTACATTCCATCCAAAAGAGCAAGATTCAGCATAAAATTTTATAAAGTATGCGAATGTAATTCGGGATGTTGCATATGCTTCAAGATATATGTCGGTCAAGATAAATCTACACAAAGGAATACGTTTCCTTCCGAAAGTGTTGTAATGGAATCGGAACAACCTATTCTAGAAAAAGGCTTCACATTATACACTGCTGGACAATTGCTAAGGACGGATCATAAACGGCTATATAGCGCATAAAAAAGGAAGTGTGGTTGGATGCCAAGTGAAATAAAATAATGTCAGAATGCCAGGACATTACAAGAAAGACAATTTATTGTGCTCTGAAATCTAGAAGGCTTTGGAACGTGTTCAAGGGACAAACAGGCCATTTTGTGCAGAATACGTAAACGTGAAAAAAACAGAATCACCGTCTGCAGGCGTTCCGGCGTAAGATGTCAATACGGAATATGGCCACCATGGAGGGCGATGCAAGATTCCACACGTCGTGTCATGCTTTGCACAACATTATCAAGCAGCTGTTGAGGTAATTTACCCCATTCCTCTGTCAGTGCACGGATGAGGGTGTCATTGTTTATTGGAGGGCATTGGCGACCAGCAAGACTCCTCCCCAAAGCATCCCACACATTTTCAATGGGATTCAGATCTGGAAAACGTGCTGGCCATACGAGGCGTTGAATATCCTCGCTCTCAAGACACTCCTGGACAGCGACTGTTCGATGGCATGTTGCGTTGTAGTCCATGAAAATGAATCTATCACAGACAGCACCGCGCAACATGCGAACATGAGGTAGCAGAACATCATTAATGTGACGTTGGCCAGTCATAGTCCCAGTTGGAAGCACATAGAGGGACGTACGGCCATTGATCATGATGCCAGCCCATACCATGACACTACATGTCCGATATCGTTCCCTTTCCTGTATGTTTGCTGGACAATATGCAGTACCACTATCACGCCAGATCAGTTGTCGTGGACAATCAGACGACAGACTGTATCTACTCTCATCTGAGAAGAGGGCAGCAGACCAGTCGTTATCAGTCCAATTGCGATATTGATGGCACCATTGCAAACGGGCGGTACGGTGACGTCTGGACAATGGGACGCACACAACAGGACGGCGGGCGTATAGTCCTCCTTCATGCAAACGTCTGGCGACAGTTTTTCGGGAGATCCGCTTGCCAGTAGCAGCCATAAACTGATTTGCTACCTCACCAGCTGTGCTGCGCCGGTGTCTTTTTGTTGATAGCACTATGTACCGATCTTCTGCATGTGTCGTACTGCGAACACGACCTCCCCCGTGACGTTTGCTACACTCTCCATTTGTTTGAAATGATTTCCAAAGCCTTGAAACAACACTGTGGCTGACGTCGAACTCCCTGGCAACATCTGTTATTTTTCACCCTTCTTCAATCTTGCCAATAATACGGCCAAGCGTAAAATCATCTAGGTGATGTCGGGAAGACATGCTGAAAATTGCAAGTTCGTCAATTGATTCTTTCCCTTTCAACTTTGCGTTTGAACAACAACGGTCAATACGCGTCAAATCCTTTATAACTCTTATCAGCGCTATGACGTCACGAACAAGTTCGGCAATCCAAAATTTGCATACGCATAACACGTCTTACTGTATCCCGCACTTATGCTAATTTCCACATTTTCCTGCCTTCCATTTTATGGTTGCTATCGTTGCTATTGTCATCCGTCCTTAGCAATTGTCCGGCAGTGTATATGGACAACTATTATTCGTCTCTTCAATTAACCATGTTCTTATTGGCAAACGATACAAACGCTGTAGGGACTTTAAGAAAACATAGAAAAAATATTAATCTTGTATCCTGTATAGTAAAGAAAGGAGAAGTTAGAACCATGTCCAGCAATGGTTTACTGGCTCTATAATGATGCGATAAAAAGAAAATATTTATGCTACAGTAGCGAAGAAAAGCATTTGGCGAAACACTTTTTCGACCATAATTTTTTTTTCTGCTGGACCAAATCGGGTCATTTTGGGATATGATATGTGTTGATTCATGGGTTACAATGCCGCGTAGTTTGTATTTCGCTCAGAGCGAATTTGTCGTTCGAAATGGGCCATATTGAAGTATTGAAGAGTTGCCAATTATTACCCATTTGTTTGCTACCTGTATTAATGTTTTTCTTGTGATTTTTGTGGGTTTTGTGATGTTTAAGTGTGATAATAAGTCAATCTTGGGTTTTCAGAAATGGATAAAAAGGCGGAGATCCCTGTTGGAGCTCACCAGGCGGCCGTGAACATGATGGAATCGGGAATGCGCGTCACCGACATTGCGAGGGCCCTGAAGATCCGACACCAGTCCATTACAGCTATCCTGCAACGTTATAAGAAGACTGGGACCGTCGAGAACAGTCTGAGATGTGGTAGGCCCCGTTCCACTACGTTGCGGCAGCATAGATGCATTCTCCGTCGATCTCGTGCTGATCCCACCTTGACTGCTATGGACATAGCCACCGAATTCCGCGACAGCGACGACCTGAACGTCAGCCGAATGACCATTTCCCGTCGTCTCATTGCTGGTGGATTGAATGGAAGACGCCCCGCCAAGAAACTACTCATCGGAGTCAAGAATCGAAGAGCCAGAGTCGCGTTCGCGCCGTCATCGACGCTGGACCGCGGCGGACTGAGGTAAGGTGCTTTTCACCGACGAGAGCAAGTTCAACTTGTTCGGAAGTGATGGCATCCGATACGTACGACGTCCGTGTGGCCAGAGATTCAACCCCCAGTTCATTCAGCCGACTGTCAAGCACGGAGGAGGATCATTCATGGTTTACGACGCCTTCTCTCGCAATGGAATGGACCCCATCATCAAGATTGACGGAATAATGACCGGCTAGAGCTACACGAACATGCTCATCAACGATGTGTTCCCATGGACAAACCAAAACATGCCACGCGGATGGATCATGCAGCAAGACAACGATCCGAAGTACACCTCCAGAGTAGCGAAGGCAGCCTTCCAGCAGCAACAGGTCACACTTCTAGACTGTCCAAGCCCATCTCCAGACCTCAACCCCATCGAGCACGTGTGTCATGGCGAAAATTTTAACCTCTGGTGAATTTCAGAGAGACCTGATCAATCTTTCTGTTGGTTTATCAGAGATTAATTAATGCAAAAATTTTCTCCCATGACATACGTTAGAAGAAAATTCCAGGTTGAAAGGCAGGGAAATTCGTGCGCAAAATTCGCTTGTCTTAATCACAACCAGGAAAACAAAATTTCATGTTGGAAAAAAAAAGAGAATAATATTTGATTTAACTGACTTTGGGCTTTTGGAAATCATTATTTTATCTATTCTTTTATCGCGATAGGAAAAGGCGAGTAGGTGTGCACCTCAGAGAATCAAAATTAATTTTGGTTTAACATCACGGAACGAGAGAAAAAAGAAAATTAAAATTAGTGATTTTCTGCAAAGCAAGAATTCGCCATTTTTGCGTTCCTCATTTCCCAACGTCGTGAAAAAGTCGCCCAAAAGTGCAACATCTTTTCGTCTTTTGGGTAAGGAATTCAGCAACATAATCTATTTTTAGACCTCAGGGTCGAGAGGCTTGGTCCCTACGTGTTGAAGGTCAAGTTCATCTTCCCCTGGCCGACCAGAGGATGCACGTGCCTAGTAACATTTTTTTTTCGTGGAGAGTGTTGGACGCTGCAACGATGCCTGAGTGAAGGTCAGAGGTCACTCGAGGCGTGGGAGAGAAATTCCACTGTTGCCATGCAAAAGGTCAGCCAATCAGGGGTCAGCATTCTTTTCCAACACGCGAGAGTTTCTTTGACACTTTGAGACGCTTGTCGCAGGCACTTTTGTTCTTGTCCTCTTGCTGGCCGGGAGAAAGAGGGGACAGCCGAGTCTCTCCTCGCCTTTTGGCGGGGAGAGCATTTGCTGACCACCATGATTTGACATCGAGGTAAAAAGCTTAAAGGAGCCTAGTAGCGACGGTCTTCTAGCTTGGGGACTTGTCAGGTTCATGGTTAGTTAAAAAAAAGAAAAAAAGGAGCTCAGGGCTTGCGATGAATTGCTCACTGATTCCACCAAATGAAAAGAGGTGGAAGAAATTATGAAGAAAGGACAGGATCACCGTAGGACGAGACCTCCTCGGGGCGCAGCGAAAGATGATCACCGATGCACTCCTAAGCATTGTCGTGAGAGCTGATGGATAAAGAAAGGGGAACCTCCTAGCCTTTGCCGTCCACCTTCCAATGCAGCCGACCAAATTCCTACCAGGGTAGAGCCATGGGCATCGAAAAGGACAAGGGAGAATTACTCCCTCTGAGAGGGTCCATCATCACCAGCTTCGGGATGTCTTTTGTTTTCCCTGTGTTCAGGTGAAGTGCTCGGGCACATTGTGTCCAAAAAGAAAGAGAAAGACATTGTTGGAGGCGAAGAGAGGATCAACTGTGACAGTGTGACGAGAAGATTTTTTTTTTATTTGAAACAAGAGTTGTTCATGCCCAGCCCAGAAGGTAAATTCTTTCTCGATTTTTTTTTGTATAATGTTGTGAACGCTGCGGAATTGTTGAACGAGTGGGTCAGCAGTGTGAAATCAAATTTATAGTTCTGCGAAAAAAAAAAAAAGAAGAAATTTTCTGTTTTTTTTTTAGGTTAGCTGGATGTGGGACAGATTTGTCGTTCAGTTTTCAAAATAAAGATTTATTAGTTCCTCAGGTATGAGTTCAGAAAAAAAAGAGAGGGGAGTTGAAAATGCTTTCATTTATGTTTTTTTGTGTTGTCATGTCTGGTAGTGTAGCAACTTCCCAGGCCAGTAAATTTTGATGTATCGGAAAAATTTGGTTTAATGTTTGAGCACAGTAAATTTTGGTGCATCGATAATAGTTTAGTTGGGCATGTGATAATTGAAAAGCAGTGTTATTGTGATGTCGTGGGGGATAAAATAATAGTAAACATTTCTCTCTAGTCTTTAACAGCGTTGAGTTATTTTTTTTATGAGTGAAGATAAATTATGGGATGATTTATATTGGAATTTTGGGAACATATTATAGTGTGATGAAATTGGAAACCTAAAGTGTTGTTTACATTCTTGGAGTGTTGAGTGTCGAAATTGAGATGGTAGGAGTGTTAATTGAGGACCAGTATTTTACATGCTCCAGATGAGTGTTAATCTCCCATTGGAAAGGGGTGATCTTAAGGCAAGCCGGGAACTTGTCCTAGGGCAGAGGGCTCTGAGTAGGGAATTTTCACCAGGATGCGATATGTGCAGAATAGAAGTTAAAGTATTTTTTGTTCTCAAGTTTAGTATTTCACAAAAATAATAAACATCATGGGTTGAGAAGACACATTTTTGCTCACCAGTTCCAGTATTAATTGTTCTTTTCTTTGGCCTAAATTTTCTTGTTTTTACAAAAAGAGTCTAAATTGTAATTTTAATTTTCAATAAGGTGAAAATATTTAGTGGGTTATGTAAATGGTCAGTGTTATTGTCTGAAGTGGACCTGCGCATTGCCATGGTACAGAGGAATTTCCTTGCTAGTGATTTTTCCTGGGCTATATGTGGACATAGAGATAAGTGAATTTTCCTGGGATATATGTGGACATAGAGATAAGTGAATTTTCCTGGGATATATGTGGACATAGAGATAAGTGAATTTTCCTGGGATATATGTGGAGAGAGATAAGTGAATTTTCCTGGGATATATGTGAAAATAGTGATTTTGGATTTCTTGGGATATAGAGAGATAAGTGATTTTTCCTGGGATATATGTGGATATAGAGAGATAAGTGATTTTTCCTGGGATATATGTGGATATAGTGATTTTGGATTTCTTGGGATATAGAGAGATAAGTGATTTTTCCTGGGATGTATGTGGATAGAGAGATAAGTGAATTTTCCTGGGATATAGTTGTGTTAGTTCTGGGCCGGATGTGCCTGAAGTATTTAGGGTTGAAGTACGACAGGCTCTTGCAGGCGTGGTTGATCAAGGTGGGATCATGCATTGGTTCGAAAAGGGGGAGCCCTGAGGACATGGTTTTTTGGGGAAAACTTGTCTTCAAACCCCCCCCTCCCCAGTAGTTTCGCTGCTCACGGAGATATGTACTGCCAGCGAGGGTCGGTTGGGCGTTGCTTCAATAATTGGCGAGATCATGTTAGAGGAAATTCTGTACCTGATGATGATGTGTCACACTTGAGGATTTTTCCTTTCCCTTTGCCTAGGCTGAAATTGGATTCACGACCCAATTTCACGCCTTCAGCCTGACTGGTATTTTCTTCCTGTGTTGGTTCTCAAAACCTCAGGGTAGTGTCTGAACTGAGAGTATTTGCCTCACCGCTATCTCAGTAATTCACTGCAGGTGTTAAATTTAAGTTTGTTTGGTGATTTAAAGTATCTAAATTTATTTGTTTATGATTTGCTGTAGTGCTAGGGATGTAAATTCTAAATTCTGGTTGTTGGTGTTAGTGAACTTGATATTTAGTTTGGAAATTTAGTTAATTGGTATTTTGAGCTTTTGTTTACAGTATAGAGCTATTAAGTATCTTGAGCTATTATGTGAAGTGCAGAGTGAGGTGATTTTTATGAGCAAGCTAGTGCAAGAAGATTGTTTGAATTTCTGAATTATGGTGATGTTATGAATAGTGATAATTTTTAAGATTAGTTAGTGAGGTTTCTTTATAAGTGAAGTAGGTTCATTCAGGGTAGTTCTATAGGTTATGTAATGTTTATTAATGCTTGTGCTCAGTGTAAATTCTGTTTTGAGGATAATTTACTTGGTTTGTTTACTTGCTGATAGTAGATTTGTTAAAGTATAATTTGTGGCTCTTATTATAACTGTAAATTTAAATTGAAGTCTTCGAAGCTGGTCTGGGAGATTGCAGAGTTTGCTAAGATTGTTTAGGTGCTGTAAATTTAAATCAATAAGTGTAAAATTGTAAATTTGTCATTGAGCTAACTAGGTGAGAGAGAAGAGAGTACGTTTCAAAAGAACAGAACTTGTCCACCTGGTGGAATTAAAAATAATCCAGTATCTTTTTTTTGTGTAAGCTATGTGAATCATGGTATAATTTTGGATGCATAAAGTCAATGCCTAGTGTTCAAACCAACTGTGTTGAAATATGTAAAGTTGTGCTGTTCACAAGGCCAGTGGCCAAAGAGAAATAGAAAAGAAATTGAGATTCTGTTTTTATACTGCTGTGTTTAAGCAAACAACAAAAAGGAAATGCCATCTGATTGTCCACTAAATGACCTTATTAAGTTTTTAAAGAAAAATAATAAATACAGGCAGTAGCCTTTCAAAAAAAGTCCAAAATTAGTGCAGTGTGAAAAATTTTGTGTGCTGTTGTCTTCCATGACTTGGTCCCATGTACCACACCTTAGCTTGACTAAGGCTATCGATCCGAATCCTGGTATTATAAGGTATTTCATAACTGCAATTTTTGTCCTATCCTTTTTAAATTGACTTTCACCGCCTCCACAAGTTGTTATTGAACGAGTACATTTTATCCTATGACTTATAGTGACCCACTTATTTTTTGCACTTTCAGGTGACTCAACTCTGCGTGAACACAAACAACGCAAACTTTCCAATAACTTCTTGTGGAATGTAAATTTTCAGATGCATTTTTGTTTAGGATGTTAATGGCCTTCTAATACTTAGAAAATATTTTTGTTTCGAAATGCATCCACCCATCTCCCAAATTTAACTTTTCTATAATTTCCATATCAATTTCAATACCAGCATAATTATAGTCACGCTTTTGATAAATAACTTCAACCTTCAAAATTTTTTTCACCATAACACGTGTGGGAGGAACTGGAAAGACGATGGGCGAAGAAAACCTGCCGGAATAGGGCCCAGAAGTTCGACCAGCTGTCTGCAGAATGGGCGCGAATTCCGCAGGTCACCGTCGAGAAGCTAGTGGACTCGATGCCGGCCCGTTGTGCAGCTGTTATTAAGTCTCGTGGTTATCCCACTAAGTATTAGTTATTGTTTTGTCGTTTTCTCGTACTTGTTTTCTGTTATCGATGCATTAAATGAAAGTGATACACACCTACTTTGTTTGTCAATTTGTTTGATCTTTGCAATTAAGCTCGGTACCTGATCTGTGTTAAGGTTTCCGATCCATCTGCATATGGGTCATGTTTACAACTGAATAACACATATCATATCCCAAAATGACCCCATTTGGTCCAGCAAAAAAAAAATATATTATGGTCGAAAAAGTGTTTTGCCAAATACTTTTGTTCGCTACTGTATGTACGACGCACTCGACAGCGGATGTGATGGACACAGGAAAAAAAAAAAGAAAAGTAAAAGGTGGTGGTGAAGAAAGTGTGATAAAACCAGGATGTGTAGTTGAGTACAATCACAATATGGGTGGCGTTGAAAGACAAGATCAGGTGATTGCATGTTTTCCCATAATGCAAAAATGTATAAAAGGGTATATCACTGTAGAAAATAAGTGGTGTGAATTGACGAAAAATTTCTGAAAATAACATGCAGCAAAGTTGCCGGCAGGCATCCGTCTTTATCAGAAATTTCCGTTTTTAAAAGTTCCCGTTCATTTTAGCTTCCGTACACTGTTAAAAATTTTGTAGTAGGTTGCACCAAAAAGTGGTGCTACACCAGTTGCACCACTTTCCGAGAAAAGATACACTATTGTGTAGTGCAAACAAAACTTAACAACGTGGTTTAACTTTTCACCATGTTATAGTACAAGATTGCATCCCATTATAGTGCAAGTTTGCACCATGTAGTTGGGTTTTGTTTGCACAAATAGCGTATCTTTTCTCGGGAAGTGGTGCAACTGGTGTAGCACCACTTTTTGGTGCAACCTACTACAAAATTTTTAACAGTGTATTTTCACAGATATTTCCGTAGATAGAAATTCCGTCTGTTTCAGAAAAGTCCATTTCAGGTTTTTCCGTATTTAAACTGAAATTCTGTAAAACCAACAACCCTGTACAGCCCTTACCCCAAGACAATCCTTCCGGTGAGGTCCGGATCGTACACATTACGTTGTAGTTCGCCGAACAGGTAACTCGCGCCATAACCAACTGATCCACAAACGCTCGGCAATCACCCTCACACACATCATAAAACGAATTCCGCGACAAAGATTTTTTTTTTTGTCATTAATGTTAGTCATTTACGCTTTCCAACCGTAGGTTGAAGAAGCGTATATGCTCCAGCTTTGTCCGTCCGTCCGTCCGTCCGCACGATAACTGGCATAAAAATGGGTCGATTTCGATGAAATTTTAGTATGTGGTAGGGGACCACCCGGGGACGAACCCTATTGAAAATGGGACAAATGGGGTCAAAGGTCACGACGCAGGAGCGGGATCCTTCCATTACCCTTATGCGTCATAACTTGCGTAAATATGGTTCGATTACAATGAAAGTTTACTATGTGGTAGGAGACCACCTAGGGACGAACCCAATTGAAAGTGGGACAAATGGGGTCAAAGGTCACGACGTAGGAGCGGGATCCTTGCATTACCCTTATGCGTCATAACTTGCGTAAATATGGTTCGATTTCAGTGAAAGTTTACTATGTGGTAGGAGACCACCTGGGGACGAATCCTATTCAAAATGGGTGAAGTGGGGTCAAAGTTCAGGACATAAGATCGGGATGCATTCCATTGTCCTCATGCGTCACAACTTGCGTAAAAATGGTTCGATTTCGATGAAATTTCAGTATGTAGTAGGGAACCACCTGGGGACGAACCTATTGAAAATGGACGAAATGTGGTCAAAGGTCAGGACATAGGATTGCGATCTATTCCATTGTCCTTATCCCATATTATTAAGGTGGACGTCAAGTAATTTTGCTTCCTATACTTCCAATGGAAAAACGTTTGTACACATTACCTTCACAATTAATGTGTTCCCAAGGATGAAAATTTGAACATCGATTAAAATAACTTCATATTATAACTTGAAAAACTTAATATGTTCTAAAACATAACCATAATCATATTAAAAATCAATAACTTTTCCTTTGGTGGTGTTGAAACCAGAGAAAAGATGGCGCTACCTGTACTTTGATGACGTCAGTGGACAAAAAAATGTTGGATTGCATAATTACGGTTATGGTTTAGAAAATATTAAGTATTCCAAGTTATGAAATGAAGCTATTTTAATCGATGTTCAAATTTTCATCCTTGTGAACGCATTAATTGTCCAGAAAAAGATGGCGCGACCTATATTTTCATGACGTCAGTAGACAAACAAATGTTGAATTGCATAAATATGGTTATGTTTTAGAAAATATTAAGTATTGCAAAGTTATAAAATGAATATAATTTAATCGATGTTCAAATTTTCATCCTTGGGAACGCATTAATTGTGAAGAAAATGTGTACAAAAGTTTTTTCATTGGAAGTATAGGAAGCAAAGTTACTTGACGTCCACCTTAAAGTAGCAATTCTTGTATGTATGTATGTATGAACATTTTATTTTGAAAACGGCTCTAAGAATTTTGATGAAAGTCGTTAACCTACCGTTTTCTGGTACTAGAAATCGATTTAGCTTGATCTCGACTTTAGAAGAATTCGCTTAGTGGGTTAAATAACCACCCCGAATTTTAACGTTTTAGTGATGGCGTTGTTCCATTAATGTTACCAATGCTTAGAAATCGTATGACGTCACAACTCGCGTTTGAGAATGTTGGCGCACGGTCACGCTATAGCGTCTAAAAGGGGAAGTGTGCCGTGCGAACTCAAAATCTGCGTTCGAAATATGTCCCACGCCGCATCGCGGCTGCTGCAGACGGCGTCTGTGTCAAAGATTGTGTGTACAGTTGTGCAATGTGAACCAAACAACAGGGGTTGGATTAGGATATGTACGATTTTCTTAAGTGTGTGATTATGGAAACACATTTTATGGTTCAGTGAAATGTCTACGTCTGGCGCAGAGTGCAGCGTCGGCAAATGTAATTGAAAGTATAATTATGCGTGATTTAAATTGATATGCTACCTCCTCGAAGAATGCCTACCAAAAGGCTAACAAATGGCTTGTATGTGCCAAGTAAAGAAGTGCTGTTTGGAAAAATTTAAATGTATGTCACTTAGTAGCGGCTAGTGGTAAGCTGAGTCGAATCTGACGAAAAAGACAGGCTACGGTGCGAAATAGTCACGTGCACAACTTAGTGCTGTCGCCAAGTCAATCGGTTGAACAGCCATTGCGTTTCATTGTTGGTTCACATTTGTTTGTATTGAGTGAGTGTTCCGTTTATTGCCATTTGGATACACGTATAGTTTTGTAAGGTAGGTATTATTATATTTCTAAGGTAAGGTTAATTCTTAGTAAACGTTTTATTTAGTTTTAGTAATAATTATAGGTTTAATGAGTAGATCTTAGTTTCACACGTGTTGAAATCTGTTCATGTCTCGTGAATAGTGAAGTATAAAGAAGTGAGTTATTCTGTAGTGTTGAATTCTTATTTCAAATAGAATAATTAATATATTTTGCCAATGCCGATTCACATAGAGCTTGAATATTACCAGAAATCAGGGCAACTTTTCAGGAAATTAGCCTTCGTAATTTGTATAACATTTGCATCTCCAACAATCGTTAGCCCTTTCTTTACGAAATTAATGCTTGAACTGTTGTTGCATTGTAATGTGTCTCTGAATTAAAGAGTACATTTTTTAATTTCGTAACTTAATGCAACTGTGATATAGCATTTGTCTGATTGAATTTACTAAAGCTGTCTGAACAGTGTGGACAGATTATGTTGAAAAACTTGCATGATCAACTTTATTCTAACTGTACAAAACATAGGGAACTACTTTCGATTAAAAATTTCATATCTAGTTCTTCACTTGTATTAAAAGGTGTAATTCTTTTTACAGGAATTGCCAAAATTTGCCATGCCACAGTGTTGCAGTGTTAGTGGCTGCTAGTTAAATTATAGAAGTCAAAAGGAGACTTACAACTTTTGCCATACCAATTGTCTTATACAAAATCTGCTGCATACATTTAAACAGACAAAGTTCTGATTTTAGATTTCCTTGTTCATTTTCCGTGGAATGTTTGTGTATGAGTAGCTTGAAAACTAAATAGGAAAACATAACTCTCCTCAGCTGGAAAATACTCTTGAACAACTTAGTGAAAGCCAAACATGACAACTGAAATTATTTGAAATCACGTGAAAGGAAAATTAAGAAGTTGAAAGTCTGAACGCTTAGTTTTGTGTGCCTCTCCTTAGTGCATAGTGTGCACAGAGTAAGTCCTGAGATAGGAAAAAGAGTTCAAACTTATCAAATATTTTATATGCAAAAGTGTATAGCCAGGTTGGTTAAAGTATTGAAATGTATTTTTCTTCTGTAATAAATGAAGATAACATTTCTGAAAAGTTATCTTTGAAACTGGAAAGTAAAGATCCGTCATATTTGGTTTAATTTTATTTGAAACTTGTATACCAGGAAGCAGTACTTCAGTTAGCTTCTCGTAACATATTTCCAATCTTTTTTTCTGCTTCATCACATATTCACACAGTGATGCGGAGTGGTTGGTGGCATTCTGTACTGAAGATTTGTATTTAATATTTGGTGGTGTCTTTTTTTTTTTCAAATTGGAACTAATACTGTTTGTGCAGTGGTTGCCCGTCTTCAAAATGGACCAGAGGTCCTCATTTACTAGCAGGTTTGATTTCATCTGTCAAAATTCATTTGAAAATCTATGGACTATTTTCTTTCCGTGGAAGATGATGTTGTACTCCTTCGCGTCATGGGGTCCGGCTAGTCCCTCAACGACACCATACCCGTACGAGTTCCATGTCACTTATTTTCAGATTAATAAATGTTAGCAGTAATATTGTAGCATTTTTGTTTATGTTTCAATACTGTACCAAAAAATTCCAGGAAATTTCTCTTATTTTTCATACTTACCACTATGACTTCATTGCCATAAAATTTTTGATAAAAACACCTGTGAGAAATTAACTGAAGTGTTACTGTGTGTGTGTGTGTCAGAGCTGAGTTCGGGCTGAATTTCAAGATCCTGAGCCTGAAGTATGTCAGCTCGAACGAGCCCGAAAACTATGATTAACCTGTTAAGCATTGAAAAGTCTTCCAGACTTCCACTCTTTCCTACCCATGCAATTAACTGATGTCTTTCTCAACTGCGGAGTGGAGAAGGGATGTCTATCTATTTCTATAGTTACCTTTAACCATTCATTTATTCCCGAAATGTTTTTTGGGGGAGGGGGGGGACATCTGGAGGCACAACAAACTATGTCGTATGTTGCTCAATAGAATTAGCAGGGAGCTGCCCCTTTGAGGTAGGGAGCAAAATTCCGTCAGCTTGCTATCTACTATCTATGCTTCTTAAAACTTATCCTTGGCAGAAATCCTGTAATTCATGGCCTATGGTATTTTGTTATCCAAGCCTGGAATGGATAGCCCTGCAGAATTCCTACTCCCCATTTGACCCAGTTGCTGAAGAATTCTCTTTCACAACTAGAAAGTGTAAAAAGTCTTGTGTGCTAAATTATATAAAATCACATTAAAAGAAAAAGGAAGAAAATTCTTCCCCTCTCTCCAGTAAGTATTACACAGCCAGCGCCCGGTTCGGGCTCGGCCTGTCTCAGCACTGGTGTGTGTGTGTACTAGTGCTTAGCTTGACATTTATAGTAGGTATATTGAAAGTAAAAATTTAATTTTACTATAATGAGCAAATTTGGCTTCTAGTAAAGAATGTTAGTAAAATGTATAAATTCCCTAGTGTTATGAAAAACTACTAACCAATTCTGCTTAATTCCTTTAGAAATGTGTGGGAAATATTTATTTATACTGTTAAAATGTTGTCTAATCTAAAAAGTGATATCAAATATGTTTTATAAAAAAGTAGATCACAGGTATGAACATTACAAGAGTAGATTTTAGGTAAAGAAAATAATTGACATAACTCATACATAAAATATTCAGATGGTAACACACACTGGAGGATCTAAAGCTGAGATAATTTTGATGTAACTTGTGATGATTCAAACTATTTGAAACAGATGTCTTAATTTCTGCCATTGGTTAGCAAGAATTCTTTTTTTATTTTGTTGTGTGTATCTATAACTTTGTTGCAGATGCTATCACATAAAGGAAGTTTGGGTAACAATCTGAAGCTGAATACTGTTTAGCTTGTGATGACTTCCTTCTTTCAAACTATTTGAAACAGACATTTGAGGTACATTTATGTAAAAGAATGGACCCATTTGTTTATTTTTAATAGTATTTTTTTCTTTGTTCCGCTTGAAGATACAAGACAAATTCATAGTCAATAGGTAAGTTGATACTTTATCCAAATGTAGTATTTATGCTAATTTTTAAAACAAACTAAAAAATTAATTTCTGAATTGTAGCAAAGTGCTTTAATAATATGAGGGTGGATCAAAAAGTTAGTTACACTGTTGAATAAAAAAATCAAGGATATACTCAGGGATGTATGTTGGTTTACAACATTAATTCATTTTTCGACATAGTCGCCTAAGGACTGTAAACATTTATCGGAACGTGCGATTAACTTTCCCATACCTGTACAAGAAAAGTCCAGTTTGGTGCAACTAGTTAAGGACCGCACTTTTCACAGCCTCATCCGTTGGGAATCATTGTCCACTAAGCTCCTGTTTCATTTTACCGAACAAATGGTAGCCGCATGGGGATAAGTTGGGGCTATAAGGTGGATGCTGCCACAATTCCGACTTGAATTAATGCAGCAATTCCCTTAGTTTTCCGTGCTGTGTAATGTTCTTGGACATCAGTGTGACACCTTCGCTCAACTTACCCCGGCATCTGTCCTTAATTGAATTTCGCAAATTTAATGGTGTTTGGCAATATGAGTCACTTGATGGTTGTCTCTTTTGACAGAAATTCTGTGTAAACAACAGATTCACAGTCATCATGACCACTCCCGCAGACAGAGACAGTTGGACTTTTCACGTCTTCCTTGTTGGGGAGGTGACATGTTTCCATTCCATGGACGATCGTTTGATTTCAGTTACGTAACAGTAAATATGTGATTTCAGATTGCTTATAGAGATATATTTCCCACGTATAATAAGAAGAAAATATTTCTTCCCCAGTGTTTACCTGTATAACTGGGAATTTGCTAAGCATCGACCTGACTCTAAATAGCTGAGCTACGATGAAGCAAGGCTCGCTTTGACTGGCGAAAATCTGATATGAAATGTAAACTAGAACAATCTGTAGGATGCATAATGCTGTATTTAGTTCCAGAACAGTCTGCTGATATACCAAATGTCTTCCACATATTCCTGGTCCAAGAAGCCCCATCACACGTAATGAAATTAACAAACAGACCTGCATTTTCAGTGAGAATAACAGCTTTAATAATTAATTTTGCTAGCAAAGTTCCACTTATATTGTTACTTGTGGCAAAAACACCAATTATTTGGGTCCAATCTCCATTTAATGGCTGAAACACCATTACCAGTCCGTGATTACATGGGGTATACTTAACAGTTTTTGAAGTGTATGGCCCAATATGAACAAACCCTAATATTTCACCAGATGATTTTGCATGCAGTTTTTCTGTAAGCTTCACTTCATCTATTAATATACCACCATGTCTTGCAAAAGGCTCCATTTCACTTGTTTTCTTTGAAATAGTTTCAAACGTCAGTGCATTGAATCCAAAACTGCTGTTGTAATTTGAAATATACTTTCTAATAGTTGTTCTATTAGGTAGGATCATGATTTTGTGTTTCCGTATGTGCTCGTACAATTTTGGACTTTTTATGTGCATTAGTAAGCATTCAAGTAACCATTCTTTGGTATATGACATACCTCTTGCAGATTTCTTTTTTGCTGCCTTATAACAATGAATAACCATTTGCTGCTGCTTAATGCGTAATTCTGCTATTTTTTCATTAATGGAAAGTTCTGTAAAATTCCTTTTTTTTTTTTTTTTTAAGTTTAATTAGAGAGCGAAATAACTAGTTTCTTCAGCCTGTTGATTTTCCGAACTGTATTTTGATACTTATTTTTAAATGTAGCCTTTCTTCTATGATAAGCTATTTTGTGCAAAAGTAAGCCCTGCAGATACTTACATCTGAGGCAAGTCTTTGTTGTTCCTTTCGTTACACAATTTTTGCTGTACAAATTATTCTAAAAATAACTCCACTTTCAAGGTACTTCATGTTATTTTCAAATTCTGAAATGGAGCCTGTGCCATGACATACTGTTAGCCTATCAGTGTCTCGAATAATGGATTTTGATTCATCTTTAGAAGTAATATTAGAAACTGAGTTAATTTTTATTCCACGTAAATACACTTTACAGGTAACCTCTGGTTAACTTTTGGTAACAACAACCAGTTTTTCTGTTGTCAATGAATTTGACAATTCACATTTGAATGAATGAACATGGAAAATTATGCACTTTGAATTATTTGCAGGAATTTGCTTACCCCAAAATACTGAAGGCTGTGATATTCAGAAGGCAGTTCCGTGTAACTCTTTGGGAAGTGAATTCCAAGCTATTTAAATTACCATCAGGCTTTATCATCGGTTTCCCTAACTTTCCTGTATTTTGCCAGAGTTTTTGACAAATAATGGGGAAGGTTTGGAAATATTGTTGGAATTGCATCTGGTGTCAAGATGGGCCGATCTCTGGGTATTAACACAGTCTCCTCATTTATTTTATGCACAAAATTTCGAACCACAAATCTCTCAAAGTGCAGTTCACATACAGCACTAAATTTGTCGTAAGTTTTTATCTGCACATCTGCACCGGGAATCAATCTTTGCCACTGCTGTAAAAGTTTATCATTTTTGGGTATTCCAAAGAGTGACGGCTTACTGTTTTTGTACTGAGTATTGCAACCTGGCACAAAACTATGGTTATTTCTCTTCCGCATAATGAGCTAAGTATAACTTATATACAATATTTAGGTAATCCACATTCCTTCTAAAACCTAAAACATAACACGTTTTCGTCTAAATTACCGTTCTTTTCACAGTAAGCAACACGAATTTAGTTTCCCGCTCCCATCACAGTAAGAAAGAGGGAAGGGAAGGCGATCGAAGCGCCATCTACGAAGGGGACAAATTTCGGTATCCACGCCAATCATTACAGTACGCTAGGCGCTCGGCACACTTTCCCTTCTAGACGCTATAGTCACGCCATCTGTCTCTTTACGTCACGCGTTGTGTGTGGATCCTATTAAAGATTTATGACGTCACACTTTTGCGGCGGGCAGATGGTCGCGATTCCCATATGCCTCATTACGTCACGCGTTGTGTGCGTATATCCGTTAGCACGATAACTCGCATAACAACCATTGGATTTCGATGAAATTTTAGTATCTCGTAGGGAATACCCTGGGGCCGCTCCGGTGGCGCAGTGGTCTAAGGCGCTGGCCTCTGATCATTCGTCCGTAAGGGGTCTGGGTTCGAATCCCGGCCAGGCATGGATGTTGTGTTTGTCTTACGGCACTGGCTCTCTCCCTTCCCTGGAACCAGTGACCCTAAATTAGGGACGGGCGACTGCTTATAGCCCATTGAGTTGCTCACGGTGGTCGTTAAACCTCAAAAAAATACCCTGGGAAGGAACCCTATTTAAAGTGAACGAAATGGGGTCAAAGGTCAGTACATAGGAGAGGGATCCATTCCACTGCTTTTATGCGCCATAACTAACGTAAAAAGTTTCGATTTCGATGAAATTTTAGTATGTGGTAGGGGACAACCTGGCGACAAACCTTATTGAAAATGGGCGAAATGGGGTCAAATATTAGGACACAGGAGCGTGATCTATTCCATAGCCCTTATGCATCATAACTTACGTAAAAATGCTTCGATTGCGACAAAACTTTATCATGTTATTTCAGAGGTATACCAAGCCGGTTCTGTTGAATATCATCGAAATGTGATCAAAGGTCAGGGCACAGGACCGAGATTTATTCCACAGACATTATTCTCATAATTTGAGTGATAACTTGAGTAATGATTTCTGTAATGTTGGAAAGCGTATTATAATCAATGCATTGTATGATTTTACTAACTTGTTTTAGTTTCTGTTGGAGCTTATTATTTTTCTGAACATGTTTGTAATTTTTTTTTTCCTATAGGAGGACTTTTCAAAAATTAAGCATTTTTCATCGTGGTTTTTCGACGCAACTAAATGCTTTGCAACATGATTATTTTAAACTGACAATGACTTTCATTTATCTTTAAAAAAGGTGAAATGTACTTTTTATAGTATTATTTCACACACACACACACACAAAAAAAATAAATAGATATAAAATTTACTCCTGATAGCTACGATTTGTCTTAAGTTGTTCAAAGACTGATACACAGACATCGTATAATCATCTGGACAATAAGTACTCGGTTTCTTACAGTAACACATTATGTAATAAGTAGCTGGTGCACCAAATAGGGGAAAGGAGAAAATATCGTGTGCCACAATAAACAAAATTCATCCGATTTCAACAAATATTAAAGACTCGTGCGACATAAATCACTGAAACGATGAAAGTTTTCCGTCTTTAGCACGATTGAATGATAAAAGATGAGAAATATATAGAATTAAAACCATGAGCACTTTCGAGGCAGCGGCTGCCTCTTCTTCAGATGTAATAAATAAAGACACATTTAATCTATATATAATATAGATCATTGCATTGTGGGAAGCATGGTAAGTTATTAGCCAATAGTAATCTACATGTGCCAAAATGTTGCGTATACTGTTGGCCCAATGGTCTGTGAAGAAATCATGGAAATATATTATAGAAATAAGAAATGGTGTAGGGTGGAGTGAACATTCAATTTTAAGTTTATATTACAATTTATAATTTAGTGTTTCAATAAGTGATTTCCAAACGTTATGTAACTCATAGGGGGCATGTTCATTACAACATTGCTCACCGGAAGTCTCTATATATGCACTTTCTGCAATTAAAAGGTCACCAGGTTTACTAGGAGTATTTATTATTCTTACATTACTCCAGTCGGGATTAAGATCATCTTGTATAACAGATTTAGCTAGGGATGTACAATACATGCCTGTTTTAATATTGCATTTATGTTCTTTAATTCGTAATTCAATATTACGTTTTGTAGAACCCACATAATTAGAGGCTCTTTGTCCTGTAGTTGCCTTAACCAGAGGGATATTGTAAATACCCCACTGTCCCATTTTGCTATTCTGTTCACGATCCTTTCGAACTACTGAAAATAAGTTTCGTGTTCGTGAACCAAATTTCAGGCCATATGGTTTACTTTGTTGTGTTAAGGCTCTCGTTAAATGTGGATTATATTGCATAGAGCCAACATATGTGGAATTCAGTTGGAGTTTCTTAACAGGGTAGTATGTAGGGCATATTTGACCTTGCCAAACACTTGCCTAATCAGATATTTAGGGAACTCATATTGCTCAGCTAAACCAAAAATGTAGTTAACTTTTTGCTGAAATGATTCAGTAGTTGATGAATGTGAGTGAGCTCTTCTAAACAAATAGAATAATGCTGACAATTTATGTTGTTTAGGGTGTGATGAATAATAAGGTATTAAAACAGGTGTATGACAGGGTTTTCTATATACACAAGTGGTAATGCAGTTAAGGCTATAGTCCTTACGAATAAGAATATCCAAGAAAGGTAAGCAGTTATTAACTTCAAATTCTATCGTAAGCCTGATACTTGGGAACATGGATGATAGTTCGTTGGCGAATAAGTATAAATCATCCCGGTTGTGAGACCATGCAACCATGATGTCGCCAACGTATCTTAAATAAAGCAACGGACGGTGAGGGAAAGAACTAATAACCTGATTTTCGAAGTGCTGTAACAAAATTTCAGCTAGAACAGCAGACAGGGGGAACCCATTGGGGAGACCACCAACTGTTGATAAATGCTGTCTTGAAATTTTAAATATGAACGTTTCTTAACAAGACGAAGTGCGTTCATAAAACCATTAATTTCGGAACTCGGGATATGGGAATTAGCAAGTTTTGCCTCAATAATCTGATGTGTGGCCTCAACAGGTACATTAGAGTACAATAAGACCACATCAAGAAATGCCAAAATGAAAAAAAGGCGATTGTGGCTGAAGCAATCGCAGTCTTTCTATAGCCTTTGTGGAACTTTTAATAGAATAATATGATAGGCTATTCATCCGATATGCTATCCACAATATCCGATCTCGCTACGGAACTTCAAAATTCGACAGATGATTGGAATTTAAAAGTTAATCAAACCTCAAGTATTTCCACGAATCGCTACTATTAGCGGAAATTTCTCGTCATACGAATACGAAAAAAGTGAGAACGGAGATTTTCCGTTAATATAAGAAAGAAACTGCGGAAAGGTTTCTAAAAATTCAGAATTTTCCGTTAACACATCTCTGAAACGGTAATTTACCGTCAATATGAGAAAGAAACTGCGTAATTTTCCGTTAACACATCTCTAAAACGGTAATTTACCGTCAATATAAGAAAGAAACTGCGGAAAGGTTTCTGAAAATTCAGAATTTTCTCGTGATACGAAAAGTCCGTTAAATTAAGTTCTTTTTTCACGGAAGATGTTGTATCAGAAACATGCTTCGTTAATTCACGAAAGAAATGACAGAAACTTGTCCGTGAATTTCAGAAAAGTTTTTGCAATGTAGAAAATATTTTTCTATATGATGCACATCGCTATATTCAACAGCTATATTTTACATTCCAAAATTATGTAAGACACAAAACGAAAAGGTATTGGCAACTTTCGTTTGAGTATTGCGGAAGAAATATTGAAGCAAGTGTAACTGCCGGAATATAACCTTCGCGGACGTCCTTCACAAGGTGACACTGCTGGATTGAAAGCAAAAAAAAAAAAAAAAATTGGGGACATTTTTTGGAACATATTCCACCAAAGTCTGAAGTGAGCAATGGGACATCTGAGTAAGGGAAGAAAACAAATTATGGCTCTGAGAAAAGACGATGGCTCTGTAACAAGAAATAGAAGCGAAATTTTGACAAGAGTGAAATATTTCTACTCAAAACTATATGAAAGGGATGATACATGTACTCCGGACATTACGAAAGGTAGCAGTGCCAGAGTTCTTCGAATTCTTCCAGCAGAAGTTGCACATGCAATCAAGAACATGAAATAGGGAAAAGCTCCAGGAGAAGATGAAATTACCGCAGACATCATACAAGAAGCAAGTGGAGAAATTGAAACAGTACTCGCCCAAGTTTTCACTCGATGCCTTAATGAAGCGAAGATTCCTGAGGATTGGAACAACGCTACAATGATCCTGCTACATAAAAAGGTGACATTGAGGATCTCAGGAACTACATACCTATCAGCCTCCTATCAGTGGCTTATAAAATCTTCACTAAAGTTCTTTCACACCGCTTGAAGATGACACTGGACATGGCTCAACCGAGAAAACAATCTGGATTCAGGAGTGGCTACATCACAATAGATCATATCCACGTACTGAGAAAACTTATTAAAAGAGCGAAGGAATATGAACTTCCGTTATGCATGGCTTTTATCGATTATGAAAAGGCCTTTGATTCGGTGAAACCATCAGCAGTTACAATGGCTTTGAAATCCTGCAGTATTGAAGATGCATACATTAATATTATTAATAACATCTATGAAAATGCAAGTGCAAAAATTCTGCTATTTGAAAATAGAGCACCCATGAAAATTGGAAAAGGAGTGAGACAAGGCGACACTATATCTCCCAAACTCTTTAATGCTACTTTGGAAAATGTTTTCAATCACTGAACTGGGAAAACAAAGGGATAAAGATTAATGGAGATGATCTAACTCACCTTCGTTTTGCTGATGATGTAGCCATTTTTGCTACTACCCCATCAGAGCTGCAGAGTATGATCCAGGAATTTGCTCACAAGAGTAAGGAAGTGGGTTTAAAAATGAACTTTCAGAAGACAAAAGTGATGTACAATGCTTTTACAAGAAATGAAGGTTTATCGATTGATGGGGAAAAGCTGGAGATAACCGATACCTACATTTATCTTGGACAGCAGATATCAAGTGAAGGTCACATTGATGAAGAAATTAATCGGCATATAAAACTTGCCTGGAGAGCCTTTGGAAGAAACAGTATAATTTTCAAGAGCAATATGCCATTATGTCTTAAAAGAAAAGTGTTTGATCAATGCATCCTTCCGGTGCTTACGTACGGTGCAGAGACGTGGACCTTAGCTAAAAGAGACATACAAAGGCTGCAGACAACTCAAAGAAGCATGGAGAGGTGCATACTTGGTGTAACCAGGAGAGATAAGAAGAGAAACTCGTGCATCAGAAAAATGAAGAGTGGAAGACATCATGATAAGAGTAAAATCCCTGAAATGACAATGGGCTGGACATATTGCCAGAAGGACAGACCATCGATGGACAGCTGAAATTTTAAACTGGATTCCAAGGGAGAGGAAAAGACCCAGAAGAAGACCACATGGGAGATGGGCGGATAAAATTCGAAAGAATGAGGGAATAACATAAAGGCGACAGGCACAAGACAGATCATTGTGGAAGAAACTTGGGGAGACCTTCGTCCAGCAGTGGATTGATAATGGTTGACAATGATGCTGATGATTCCACCAACTGCATGAAAGGAACATTCTGCTAAGAAATGCCACGTTTGTTTCAAACACAAAATTCGTAAAGAAATCACGTGGGAGTGCAAACAATGCAACGTACCTCTCCACGATCTTGAATGTTTCGAAAATTATCATATGCAGCAAAACTCAAAACTATTAGTCTAATTTACTATATTTATTTTTTTATTCTAAACTATAAGCATATGTTAGAACAACACAACTACCTTACATAAACGCATTGCTTTTAAAGCAGTATCAAATCACTTTATTTTACACCTTTGAACATTCAGGTTATGACGAAGTAAATTTCTCCGTCATTTTTGTCCACGCCGAGCATCGAAACCGGCTCCCCTCCCTCCGGAGTAAGGCGCTCTCCCAACTGAGCTCCGCGGACATATGCTTTCGGTTGGTATCTGCCTTTATCTCATGTGCGTCCTGCGGTGCAGGTACGTCACAAGGGCGTCAGGTTTAAAGCAGTACAAATTACTTTATTTTCCACCGTTGTACTTCAGGGCGTCAGGGTTAAAGCAGTACAAAATACTTTATTTTTCACCTTTGTACATTCAGGGCGCCAGGATTAAAGCAATACAAATTACTTTATTTTTCACCTTTGAACATTCAGGGCGTCAGAGTTGAAGCAGTGCAAATTACTTCATTTTCCACCTTTGTACATTCGCGGCGTCAGGGTTAAAGCAGTACGAATTACTTTATTTTCCATCTTTGTACATTCAGGGCGTCAGGGTTAAAGCAATACAAATTACTTTATTTTACACCTTTGTACATTCAGGGCTCCAGGATTAAAGCAGTACAAATGACTTTATTTTTCACCTTTGTACATTCAGGGCGCCAGGATTAAAGCAGTACGAATTACTTTGTTTTCTGCCTTTGTACATTCAGGGCGTCAGGGCAGTGGTGTAACTAGCACACCGTGCGTCCCCCCCCCAAGATTTACTTTTCAGCGCTCTAAAGCGCAATAATTTTCCCAGGATTCCAAGGACGAGGGAGGATGCATTTTTCGCGGTGTGTGTATGTGTGTGGTGGACGGGGGTCAGGGGTCAGGGAGAGTGTCTGGAAAATTAATGCTGGTACCTAGAGCTCTGTAGTTTTTACTTTTTAAGTAATAGATTTAACAATACATTTAATTGTTTTGTACAAAACTAAAATAAATCACTCGAAAAAATCACCCTCTTGTACATTGGCAGATCTGCGGCTGCTGTGAATAAACGTTGGCGCCTGTATTGTATGTAATCCTCGGTGACTGACTGACTGTTTCCCGACATCCTCCACGGGGAATCCCACTGTGGCCTCGCGCTTTTCCTCAGCAGGGCAGAGAGAGAGGGCAATTGGAGAGCGATCGTGTTATTTACAACCCATTGCATAGCAATCGTATTACAACCCGAGTCAAAGAGCCGAACACTTTCAATCTGTAGGACATTCAGTGTTTTAAAACTGAAACTAAGCATTTATTTAGGCAAAGCTAAATACATCTTAAAGCAAAATATGAATCTTTGGGTTAATTATTTGTTTGTTTGTCTTTGTGCGTGTTCGAATTTCTTCAAAAACTATAACTGGAAGCTACGGTACGCCCCTTGATTAGCTGCGCCCTCCACTCGCCCCGCAGCTGCGGGGTCTGCTGTGGTGCGTCACTGCGTTAGGGTTACAGCAGTACAAATTACTTTATTTTCCACCTTTGTAAATACAGGGAGGGCGTAAGGCGAATTGAAATAAGTACGTTTTAGGTCCGACACATCGATATTTAATCGTAGGGCAAAGGGTCAATGAATCTTCTTCTGTATCTTACATAAAAATAATACAAATATATACGAACGATGAAGAAAGGAGTTTCAGTACGCCCAGTTAATGAGAAAAATGATAAAAAGTGAACTCCGCTAATTAGGCGTGTAAAATAAAGGGATCGACAGATGCTAGCTAGCTTTCACTACCTCCGGGTAGCTTCATCAGGCATTTAGTAGCTAAAGATCGCAGAAGCAATTGGAAAACAAATATTTCTAAGAATATAACTAAATTCAAAATAAGCAAGCGTGATGTCACGAGTTGTTTGATCCCAGGGCCGGGTGGTCACGTGTAACTTCAAGAAGCCGGTGCCATATCAAAGGAAGGCTCGTGGTTACATCCTTGTTACACACATTCCGTCGCGTGATGATCTCGATGGTTTCGCGAAGCGCAGTAGCTCTTACGCTGTCGTAAGGTGCTAGTTTCTTAAAATCGCTCCATCTGGGAACTGCCCCTCAGATGCAACATCACGGGCTAGGGCCGTCGTAAGCTTTTCGGCCTTAACATCCCCTTAGTGTTCAGAAATACGGATGTGGAACGATCTTTTTGTCATCCCTATGTAATATTTAAGGGATGCGTCAGGGTAATCCAAAGGAATAGCATAGACTCCGGCGTCAGTTAGCGTAGGAGGCGATGCGCGCTGGTCTGCTGCGAGGATATCTGACAAAGGTCTAGGTGTCCTCACGCCGATATCATAACCTAGTCTTCGGAGAGCATTCTTCAGGAAGTACGTTAGCCTAGGAATATAGGGAATCGAGCCCACGAACCGGGCGGTCTGCGCCGTGGGGTTGGCACGAGGCTGTATGTGAGCAGTTGTTGCTGCCTTTCTGACTATTTGGTCGATTGTGAGCAGTTGTTGCTGCCTTTCTGACTATTTGGTCGATTGTGAGCATATCGTACCCCGCTGCAGCCGCTAGGTTTCTAAGGGTACGTATCTCCTCATCGCATGTGGCCTTGTTCGATGAGAGTTCGAAAGCTCGCTTTGCTCTGTACCTAAAAAGCGCATATTTGCGTGCGACCGGGCCTGTTGAATCAGGAAGTATGGAGTTGTTCACGTGGGTGGGTTTGTAGTAGACCTTTGTGCTAAGAGCACCAGAGGGTAATGTTCTTACTAGTTATATTCTTAGAAATATTTTTTCAGTTGCTTCTGCGATCTTTCATTTCATTTATTGCATTTCAGTTGTTACAGACATGGTATTACGTAATCATAAATATATAACACAAATTATATTTTTGTAACAACAGGGAATGAGGAGGGAAAAGGTCTGATAGGCCTGACGTGCCCGCTTCTCCCAAAGCATCAAAATTTTCATGAAAATAAAAAAATTCAAAAAAACATAAACAAGTCAAGTCCACACAATATCAAACACATCTAGGGTGGTACTATAAATTAATAAAGGTAATAATACATTGTGAGCTTTTGGTCAGTAAGAAATACCCGAGTTTTCGTTTTAATATATTAATATTATTAAGTGATACAATATAAGTAGGAAATGTATTCCATAATGCCGGACCAGTATAATTAACAAATGATCTAAATCGTTCTGTTAGTGGAAACATCGGGATTAGTGTTGTTTTTTGTCTCGTGGAATATTCATGACCACTAGTACTTATTGAAATGAAATCTTGGTAGTAACCATTTTTAATTCTCAAAAACATTAGTTTACCTATACTATAGATATGCAATTGTTGAATAGTTACTATATTAAAATCATTTATTACTTAGTCTAGCCTGAAAGACTGTATTTGAAAATTGAGTATATTGTAGTTTAAATTGTAATAGTCTTATGAATCTATTTTGTAAAGACTGAATTTTTTCATATTGTACAAGGTAGTTGATCCCCAAACAGATATACAATAGATTAGATGAGACTGAATTAAAGTATAGTATAATAAAATGTAAGTAAAGTTAGATTTTATTATACTATACTTTAATTCAGTCTTATCTAATCAAGTGAGAGTCACATTGATGAAGAAATTAATCGGCGTACAAAACTTGCCTGGAGAGCTTTTGGAAGAAACAGCATAATTTTCAAGAGCAATATGCCATTATGTCTTAAAAGAAAAGTGTTTGATCAATGCATCCTTCCAGTGCTTACGTATGGTGCAGAGACGTGGACCTTAACTAAAAGAGACATACAAAGGCTGCAGACAACTCAAAGCAGCATGGAGAGGTGCATACTTGGTGTAACCAAGAGAGATAAGAAGAGGAACTCGTGGATCCGAAAAATGACAAGAGTGGAAGACATCATGATCAGAGTTAAATCCCTGAAATGGCAATGGGCTGGACATACTGCCAGAAGGACAGACCATCGATGGACAGCCGAAATTTTAGATTGGATTCCAAGGGACAGGAAAAGACCCAGAAGAAGACCACGTGGAAGATGGGTGGATGAAATTCGAAAGTATGCGGGAGTGACATGGAGGAGACTGGCACAAGACAGACCGTTGTGGAGGAAACTTGGGGAGACCTTCGTCCAGTAGTGGATTGATAATGGTTGACAATGATGATGATGATGATAATAAAATCATTCGTTTTGGGGTTAAATTGGCCACTGCACTACTAATAACCCCTATATTTCTTGAGATCTTATTAGATAGGTAGTCAACATGTGAATTCGATTTTAAATCGTGCTGAATAATGATACCAAGATAGTTATGATTTTCAACCACTTCTATAGATGATCCGAGTGAATCAATATTCTGAATTAAGGAAATAGGGGTTGACGTACTTTAAAAAAGCATTACTTTTGTTTTGTTAATATTAATAGCCAGATCATTTTTAGTTAACCAATTAGTGATAGATGTAAAATGGACTTGTAGTTGTGGCACCACTGTCTCAACATGATTTCCATGTATTAATATGGTTGCATCATCTGCATATATATCTTTAGCTACTAAATGCCTGATGTAGCTACCCGGAGGTAGTGAAGTGAAAGCTAGCATCTCTTTATCCCTTTATTTTATACGCCTAATACACTTTTTATCGTTTTTCTCATAAAAATAATATTTTACGTTCAAGAACGTCAGTCGCACATGAATTTCCTTACAATATCTTGCTCCTTTCATTCTTTTGAGCAGTGTATTTTGTGTAACCTGCTGAGACGAGTAAATAAATAAAACAACCGTTACACTAGTTCTTGCAAATCCCTGATAAAAAGATCAGGCTTTACTTGAGTTCTTTCTCTTTTGAGTTCTTATCCGTTACTCCACCCCCGCAGTGAAGACGTTTGGGAATGGGAATTTCTGCATGAGCTTGAGAACTCTAAGCACGTTCAATATTCTTCTCTAAATCTCTTAATGAGCTACTCTAATAATTAGGTTTAACCGAATGCGCCGAAGCGTGAATGTCAGTTCCCAGATGTACGTCAGTACCTGCCTTTGTTTCAATGAGTCACGGCTTTGAAGGTCATTCCGGACGCAGAACGACAAATTAAACCGCAACACTTGCCCACAGGTAAATTACGTGCTTTCGTAATACGTTTTCCCCTTCTTTGACCCAAATATCTCTGAAAAGTTTAAGGCGACGGTCAAAGCAGGAAAACAAAAAAAGGAAAGGAAATAAAATCACTACTCCGCCCCGGAACATTGTCATAACTTACTCATATTCTGAAAGTGGACATGAAATACAGTTTCGCAGCAGAAATTCGTGTTTAAAAAAATGAATTAGCTCGCGAAATGCGCTAGGGTGCCCATTAAAACATGAGCAAGGTCTAAAAATAAGTTTATGGTGGGTGGCACATTAGAACCCGAAAAAAAAACACATTAAGATGATTAGCTTTTTTCTCATAGATAATAAGGGAGCACTTTAAGAAGTGACAAAAAATGTGCCTGTATCATTTTTCTTTTAATCTTGCAATTGATAGGAATCGTGCAGTTTAATGAAGCACGACAATTAAATCCAGCTGTATGGTATTACATATGTGATTTATGCCAATGGAAAATGAGATGACGTTTCTCAAGAATGCAATGAACGATCACATTTATTTGAGTTTACCATTATAAAGCACTTTTATCATAGCAAACTGCAGAGGGTGTTCTTCAGAAAGTAATGTCTCCGTATTTATACACAATCCAGTAGCAAGGTGTCATAGCCAAGCCCAGTACAAGGCATGTATCAAAAGTAGCATTTTACCAAAGCAAATAGCAGAGGGTGTTCAGAAAGTAATGCCTCCGTATTTATACACAGCCCAGTAGCAAGGTGTCATAGCCAAGCCCAGTACAAGGCATGTATCAAAAGTAGCATTTTACCAAAGCAAATAGCAGAGGGTGTTCAGAAAGTAATGCCTCCGTATTTATACACAGCTCAGTAGCAAGGTGTCATAGCCAAGCCCAGTACAAGGCATGCATCAAAAGTAGCATTTTACCAAAGCAAATAGCAGAGGGTGTTCAGAAAGTAATGCCTCCGTATTTATACACAGCCCAGTAGCAAGGTGTCATAGCCAAGCCCAGTACAAGGCATGTATCAACAGTAGCATTTTACCAAAGCAAATAGCAGAGGGTGTTCAGAAAGTGATGCATCCGTATTTCTACACAGCCCAGTAGCAAGGTGTCATAGCCAAGCCCAGTACAAGGCACGTATCAACAGTAGCATTTTACCAAAGCAAATAGCAGAGGGTGCTCAGAAAGTAATGCCTCCGTATTTATACACAGCCCAGTAGCAAGGTGTCGTAGCCAAGCCCAGTACAAGACATGTATCAAATTTTACCAAAGCAAACTGCAGAGGTATTCAAAAAATAATGCCTCCGTATTTATACACAGCCCAGTAGCAAGGAGTCATAGCCAAGCTCTGTACAAGGCATGCATCAAACAACAACTTCAAACTCTTCGTCTCAGGTGAACTGAATTATTTTCAGATGTCTCTTGAGAGCAGAAAACAACCAGAGATAGGACGGTGACAAATCTGGGCAGTAGGTAGGGTGTTCAGTAACTTCAAACTCTTGGTCACAGGTGAACTGAATTCCTTTCAGATGTCTCTTGAGAGCAGAAAACAACCAGAAGTCGGACGGTGCCAAATCTGGGCTGTAGGTAGGTTGTTCAAAAACTTCATACTCTTCGTCACAGGTGAACTGAATTCCTTTCAGATAATCGTACCTTTGAATCCTGATGAATAATGCCTCCGCAGTGCCAGAACACAGTGAGCCTGCTCGCATATTTGACAGTCGTACCTTTGACCATGTACTCCTGATGAATAATGCCTATGTAGTCCCAGAACACAGTGAGCCTGCTCTCAGAGTTGATAGTTGTACCTTTGACCATGTACTCCTGATTAATAATGCCTCTGTGGTTTTAGAACACAGTGACCCTGCTCTCAGAGTTGATAGTCGTACCTTTGACCATCTACTCCTGATGAATAATACCTATGTTGTCTCAGAACACAGTGAGCCTGCTCTCAGAGTTGATAGTCGTATCTTTGACCATCTACTCCTGATGAATAATGCCTCTGTAGTCCCAGAACACAGTGAGCATGCGCTTACCGGCAAATATTTGAGTTTTGAATTTTTTCGATCGAGGAGAAGATAGGTGTCGGTGTTCCAGCGATTGATCTTTCATTTCTGGGTGATAACGGTGAATACAACTCTCACCACCAGTCACAAGGCTTTGGAGAAAATCGCTTCCATATTTTTCAGAGAGAGCAAGCAACAATTGGCATGTTTCGAGTCTTGATTTTTTTCAATTCAGTCGTTAGGTGACGCGATACCTAACGCGCAGACACTTTGTTGTACCCTAAAATAATAACAATGTCATGGACACTGCCTAAACTAATATTCAGCTTACCTTCTATGGTTCTCTGAGTTATTCTTTAACTTTCCCCTGATGTGCTCACCGATGGTTTGCCTTTTTCAACCAAAAGTTGGGATTACGGGCCTCCCACTCCACGGCTGATCCTTTACGTCCAACATTCCTCCAGTGTCCTTTGATTTTTCTTACCCAGCGTCAAACAACGCTTATGTTCAAAGCTCCATAGCCATAGACGGCCACTTATCTAGCGTTAATGTCTTTGAGGGAGGCATTTTCATGAGTTAAAAACTCTCTTCTCTATGAATCAAGAAATAATGTGGGTGCGCTAGTCACCACCTTGCTGCTTAGTAGAAAAACGCGACCGAATCATCTCCTCTTTCCTTCCTTAGGTTCTATGCCATTAATATAGCCCTTTTTTTGCAAGATATCAGTCAGAAAGGATTAGTGTCTGCAATCTCCCAAAATTACCACTTTCAATCATAAACCTAGTGGGAAAACAACACTTTCTGGTGCGCAGGTTCACTGGTTTCATCCGCGTTAGGCCCACTTCGTAGAAAACGAATATATTTGTTCGAGCTGATTTCAGCTCCTTTTAGGAACTCCAAATTACTTCGGCGTAAGTAAAAGATTTTCCTTTCCAGCTGTAAAGGAAGGTCCTTTACTTACGATATCCAATAATGTTTATTTGGTCTTTAATTGGCACATATAGGTTAGCGCAACATGAACTATGGAATATAGTATAATTCTAACTTGTAAATAATCGTACTAACGCTTCAATATCTGAATGCAATATATATTCGTAACACAGAATATTCTTTAAGTCTTACTAACTCGACAGCAATTTGAGACTTCAGTAACAAGAAAGCATAATATAATTCATTCAAGCTTGTATGAGATCCAACTCTAATCGTACAACAATTCCCAATTATCGCTCTCATAACAAATCTCCCAGAGTTCTCAACCTCTCTCTCTCGTCCATACCATTGTGAACAGCATTCTTATCACTCTCGTTCACATACGTCATTTGCTTTTGGCCTAACACCAGGTTGTCATGCCCACATTCATTGAGAGAGAAAATGTAGCGTTAAGATTAGAAAATGCTTAAACAGAATAAACCAAAATTTACGTAAAAGTAAAGGAACCGGAAAGGAAAGTTCAATTACAATATGCGTTATACAGTGTTCGGGTTTTTTGTTGATCCGCTAGTACGGTACCTCTAAAAATCCAGTCTGACCACTAAAATAACGCGAAAGCTGACACCGAATTTTTGGTTGTAATGAGCATATCTTTTGAATCCTTTCCGAATAAAATATGTTTAAGATATTCACTGTCAACGGAACCAGATAGAAAAAAATCAACTGGATACCTACAATCCGTAAAACTTCCAGAAATAGAAATAGCTATTTACCCCCATTAGTTGCTAAATATATGTTGCCAAAATTAGCAAACTCCGCACAAAAAAATTCTCGTAGCAGAAGAAAGATATCAAAAACAAAAGGATTTTCAATTCAACAGATAAAGCCGCCTAGTGGAAGAATTTTGCAAAATGAAAAAGTAGAAAACATGCGAGAAGCATTCGTCATACCAAAAGCTATGCTAAGGGAAAATAATTTTCGAAATATATCACCTGGAAGTAGAGATATCGAGAAAGAAGTTTTGACATTTACGCTCCCTAGAGGGAAAACTAAGTAATATTTAAAGAAGATGATGTTCTCCATCATTACTGTGGCGAATGGCATATATAAAATATATGATATGCTTTCCAACATACCAGAAATCATCACTCAAGTTATGAGGATAATGGCTGAGGAATAAATCTCGCTGCTGTGCCCTGACCTTTGATCTCATTTCGATGATATTAAACAGAATTGGTTCAATATACCTCCGGAACAACATACTAAAGTTTTGTTGCAATAGAAGCATTTTCAGACAAGTTATGAAGATAATGACTGCCGGAAAAATCTCGGTCCAGTGTCCTGATCTTTGTCCCCATTTCGATGATATTCAACAGAACCGGTTAAGTATACCTCCGAAACAATGTAATAAAGTTTTGTTGCAATCCAAGCATTTTTACGTAAGTTATGACGCATAAGAGCGATGAAATGGATCCCAATCCTATGCCCTGACTTTTGAGTCCATTTCGTCCATTTTCAATAGGGTTCGTCATCAGGTTATCCCTTACCACATACTACAATTTCATCGAAATCGAAGCATTATTACGCAAGTTATGACGTATAAGGGCAATGGAATTGATCCCGCTCCAATGCCGTGACCTTTGATCCCATTTCGTGTATTTTCAATAGGCTTCGTCTCCAGGTGGTCCCCTACCACATACTAAAATTTCCTCGAAATCGAACAATTTTTACGCGAGTTATCGTACGGACGGACAGACAAACGGACAAAGCTGGAGCATATACGCTCCTTCAAGGTATAGTTGGAAAGCGTAAAAAAAGAGATTTTTAATATGTAAATTTTAGGAGCACATATATAGTTACAAACACCACGTAGGAAAATAATTGGGAACTACAAAATTCCCACAAGTAAGGGGAAAGTATCCTAGAAGTGAAATGCTTTGCGGAATTAAAATACGTTTTTAAAACTCACATTCAGAAGCAGAGATATTGAAAAAAACAAATTAAAAATCTTCTGCCACTAGTGGGCAAACTGTGCTTTATTTTGGACAAGAAATTCACACAAAATGTTTTCAAAGTTAGTGGTATCTAACCGAAACATATTTTTTTCACTCGGGTTTTTAGACGCGCAGGTATTGCTCTAAATATGCTGCAAACCGAAACGCAAACTTACGTAGCGAAATACTTGGGAGTTAAGAAAATTTGAAATTTTATGGAAAGCATTTCGCACCAGAAATGCTCTCCGTTAAGGGGAAACAAATTTCAAATCGGGTTCTTAGAACCAGAGGTATCAGCAAAAACAAGATACACATCTACGCCCTCTGGCTGAAAAACTAAGCATAAGGTGTTTTTTTTTTTTTTTGATTGGAGGTTTAACGACCACCGTGAGCAACTCAATGGGCTATAAGCAGTCGCCCGTCCCTAATTTAGGGTCACTGGTTCCAGGGAAGGGAGACAGACAGTGCCGTAAGACAAACACAACATCCATGTCTGACCGGGATTCGAACCCGGACCCCTTACGGACGAATAATCAGAGGCCATCGCCTTAGACCACTGCGCCACCGGGGGGAGGGGCGGCAGAAGGTGTTCTCAAATGATTTTCGTAGTGACCGGTATCTCACCACAATTTGTTTTTAAAATCGAGTTTTCATAAGCGCAGATATTGCTAAAATACATCTGGAACATTAATATATACTTACGCCCCCTAGTGGCAAATACCGCTCTTCATTAAAAGTTAGAAATTATATCCAGATCGTTTTCCACCAAAAATTCTACCCGACATCCCCCTAGCGGAAAAACTGTGCATTATCTGAAGAAGCAACTGTAAACAAAATAGTCCGTGAAAAATGGTGTGGAATGGAAGAAAAAGTATTTCAATCGGGTCCTTAGAAGTGATGATATGAAATAAAATTAATCTACCATGAGAATTTTTAGCGCAAACCCTTTGGACAAATGGGAGCCATTGGCGCCCATAGCGTAGTTTTAAAGGGGGGGAATAGAAATTATAAACACAAATAGCATAAAAAAGCATTTGTGTACTTGACCTGCTGCAACAGTGGCCACATAGAGATAAACTATTCAAAGTTTAGATATTACGTCAAGGGCAGACTGGCACTCCAGATATAAACAAAATTTAGAAACAAAAACTGAATTTTTTACGTCTGTATCCTCTACCCAATTTTACTACACAGGCTTAGATAAATCTTATTGAAAACCAGGCGATCTAAAACGTGCACAGAAAAGACTGTTAGAGAAAGCTCGAGAGCATATTGAGACAAAAAAAAAACCTCTGTCGTTTTTCTGAGCCTTAAGCCTTTTGACCACTTGCGTCCCATGCATAACAAAACTCCAATGGTCGCGCATTTGATCAAGCAAAAGAAAAAAACACCCCCCCCAAAGAAAAAATCTGGAAAAAACTTGGCCACCCCTGTGGCGCACTGGTCGAAGCGATGGCCTCTAATCATTCGTCCGAAAGGGGTCCGGGTTCGAATCCCGGCGAGGCATGAATGCTGTGTTTGTCTTACGGCACTGGCTCTCTCCCTTCCCTGGAACCAGTGACCCTAAATTAGGGACGGGTGACTGCTTTTAGCCCATTGAGTTGCTCACGGTGGTCGTTAAACCTCCAATAAAAAAAAGAACTTGCCGAAGTCTGTCCAGCAGCAACTGACCGTTGTAGGGGACGATATGTTTCTCATTTTTTTGTTTTCCACACTGCCCTACACTGTACGCAGGTATACTGTGGTCCAATGCACAGTGCCAAATTTTAATATTACTTTCTACTGTAAATTCCGAGTGTTTTTACTAAACTCACAGACAACTCCAGAAGTTCAACATAAAAATTAACAATCAGAATTACTATTATGACGAAAATCTTTATAGTGCCTCCCAATAACTGAAATTACAGTTAGATTTCCAGGGGAGGGCAACTACTCCCTTTTTCCCATCCCTATGGGGGCCCATGGTAGGAGCCACTTCAGTAGACAAGTAAATAGTAGGTAAAAATATTGAACCAGGAAGTGAAGTTGGCTCTAATAATATCCCGTTACCTCTCATACTTTACATATGGAGGTGCCTAATTTTTATATCTCTTATTTACCTTTTGACTTACTGACACAGTTGCCACATAGATATAAACTATTGGAAGTTTAGATATGACGTGAAGGGCAGACTGCACTCCAGATGTAAACAAAATTTAGAAACAAAAACTGAAAGCTAAATACGTATCTACGTCATAGGGAAAATCTATCCCTGGTTTGGGTATTAAATTGAAAACAATTGCCGTCTCCTGCACGATAGACTTTAATGATAAAAAACTATGTACAATTGAAATAAGTATACGTTTAAGATCTTTCAACACTACAATGGTGTCATCATCAGAAGCAATGCAACACTGAGCACAGACGTGAGAGACCTACATACTTTAATAAAACAAATAGCAGTTAATGCGCATGTGCAATAACGCCAAAGTCCAAATGAAGTTCAGTGGGTACAAGCATAGTTGGTGGGCGTGATCTGGCCCAAAATTGTTCTCCAAGGAAGGGCGGTAAATACGGGGTGTTCATTGTTGCAACATCATTCGCCATTGACGAATATCTGAATACTTTCGGAGAAAAGTGTTGAACGGCGATTCCTGGGAGAATCCAGGATAATGGGGTCATTCCAACATGGTAGGTATGAACCATTTAAACAAAGTCTCGACAAAGATGTAACACCAGAATGCGTCCTAAGATTATATTGATGTTCGTAAATGCGGCGCCCCAAATTACGCATGGTAGAGACCACATAACATAAATCGGGCTCAGCAGGCTCTACCATTCGTAATTTGGGGCGCCGCATTTACGAACATCAATATAATCTTACGAAGCATTCTGGTGTTACATCTTTGTCGAGGCTTTGTTTAAATGGTTCTTACCTACCATGATGGAATGACACCATTTTCCTGGATTCTCCCAGGAATCGTCGATCAACACTTTTCTCCGAAAGTATTCACATATTCGCCAATGGCGAATGATGTCGCAACGATAGACCCCCAGTGTTTATCCCCTTCCTTGGAAAACACCTTTGTTTCGGCTTACGCCCACCTACTATGATTTTAGCTACTGAACTTGATTTGGACTTAGACGTTATTGCACATGCGCATTAACTGCTATTTGTTTTATTAAAGTTTGTAGGTTTCTCACTTCTGTGCTCACTGCTGCATTATTTCTGAGGATGACACAGTTGTGGTGTTGAAAGGTCTTAAACATATTCTTACTTTAACTGTACATAGGTTTTTTTATCATTAAAGGGTATCGTGCAGAAGACTGCAATTATTTTCAATTTAATAGCTTTTGGTACACGAGCTAATTTCTTCATACCCTGTTTTGGGACTACTGGTTCCTGGGCACAAATGAAACGCTTGGCCAAAAAACTCTCCTCTCTGATCATTTGGCTATAAAGATCCACAATCGGATCTTTCACACTGTGTAAGAAATCATCTCGAATACTCCATGAGCAATAAAAGAAGGAAACGAGAAAATAGAAATCACCCCAGTACGCGAGTTGTAGTACGGATTATCATTTTTGAGTTTTTTTCCACTGCTTTCATTAGCAACTGAAATCAGGATATAAGCAAAAAGCAAGCAGTGTATTTCGTATACGAAAGCCAAATTGATTAACCTATTGTTAGATATTACGCCCATTTCTCATGTCAGTTTAAAGTATATTCAGCCTCGTAATACGTGACAATTGAAATTATCTTTTGTGCGGTTAAGTTAGGGCGAAATTACGTCTCTTCCGGCCAAACTATTAAAATAAATAATCGGAAGACATTGCCAAGCCTTCTTCATCTGTCAGCTTTCACACGCGTTAGGACGCACCTAAGCAATCTTTTATGTTTGGAAGTCCGGTTTATAGTAATTGTGCCAATAAAACCAGCTGATTCGTGTTTTGCTGCTTGACACGGAAATCAGATAAAGAATTCGAGATAAATGAATTTGATGGATATAGATCTCATGGTATTGTTCTCCCATTTATTATCTCTTGGTGTTCGTGGTTTATATAGGTGGGGCCTTTTCTTTAATCTATGGGAGACTTTTTTACTTATTTAATTAAAACAGCTGAGCATTTTAATAAGCCAAACAGGCGGCATTTTTAAGCTTTTCAGAAATAAATCACCATATTTTAAGTCTCCCACTCTTTAAATTACAACAGGCAAAAATTAATTTAATGGATCTTCCTATAAAGCCGAAGTTGAATTTGAAAACCTGCTGGCAGCCGGGACATTTCATTGACGGTTCATGTAACGGCAATATGGTGCTGTGGCAGCCCTGGTACTGCTGGCAGCCATCACTGGCCCAGCAAGACTGTTTTTGCTGGGCTTCTACCCATTCTTCCAAGATGGGTCCGGGTTCGAATCCCGGTGAGGCATGGATGTTGTGTTTGTCTTACGGCACTGGCTCTCTCCCTTCCCTGGAACCAGTGACCCTAAATTAGGGACGAGCGACTGCTTATAGCCCATTGAGTTGCTCACGGTGGTCGTTAAACCTCCAATCAAAAAAAAAAAAAAAAAAAAAATAATCCCAATTCCCCTAAAGTACATAGTCAAGGCAAACGTCCTGCACATGTAAGATTTACGCATATGTAGTCTGATTAATAATTTTCAACTATTAAATTTTGTATTTTAGTTTGTTAGCAAATATTTTTAGTTGCTTTCGAAAATAATTATAATTATTAATATGTGTTAGTTGACAAGGTAGGTTATTACATAACATCAATCCCTGGTAATCAATAAATCTTTTTTGGGTTAAAGTGCTAGGCTATGGTAAAAAAATACATTTCTGTTTTTTGTTTGTTAGTCATGACTCACAGTGTTCAGCTGAATTAAAGGTTGATACTTATTCTCCTTTATTCTTTTGCACATAAACCCTAATAATATACATTGCCATAATTTCTCAATATCTAAAAATCCATAAATATCAATCCTTGCCGCGATATTCAAATTAACTCCCCAAAGATTATTTACAATTTTGACCATTCTATTTTGATATGTAAAATAGCTGTCAAAACTCTGTAAATTAATATAACAGAAAATTTTCAACTTGCCAAATCTGCCATGGTAGTCATTCTAGGCTTTTAAACATTTTTTTTTTTTTTTTTTGAAAAAGTGAGCTTCCACTTCCCAGTTGAATAATAAAAATGCTACCTGGATGTTTAAATCGACGAAAAAGGATGTAGACCGCTTCCCATGGAGGTAGCAATAAATAAATGAGAGGCTATTGGTTGCTTAACGATAAAATTTTATGAACTTCGTGTCATTGACAAAAAAGGATCGAGAGAAATCTCCAAGTAGGAACAATAGTAAAAAGGTGGTAGTGGGAAGACCAGAACGACCACAGAAAAGGAAACTCAGTTTGATAAAATGTTTACGTAGGAGGACAAAAGCCTGAGACAGGCGTTACAAATGCTTTTGATAAATTTCGCGTGTTATGTCATTTATCATGAAAAGAAACGCAAAAAGAATGTCTTACATCGAGTTTTAACAGCAGTTAAGTTTTTCTTCAAAGGAAATGCAAACATTTGGAGTTTTCTTTTCGGTTGCTTTTGTTTAAAGAAGAATAGAAAACTACGAGAACATTTCGTTACTTTTCAATATCAGAGCGAAATGTTAAGATGGAATCGGTAGACCATCTAACGCTTCGCAAATAAGGAAAACGCTAAACATGATAAGCTGAAAAAGCCATCAATTTAAGAGAAACATATGCAGCGTAGAATCCGAGGATGCCAGTTATCAGTTGGCAGCCGAATACAACAGCAAATTCTTCTTATAAACGCCTTCACATTCTAAACGTTACTTCTTTTTCTATAGAGAACGTAATCCATATCAAACTGTACTTATTTGCACATAAAATTGGCTAAAATTTTAAAATATCAATATAAATTGGAAATTAAACGAGCAAGTAGCATGGATGAGGAAGTGCGGGGTGTCGTACATTCTATTGGAGGATCACTTCTCTAGAAAGGTTCACTCGAAATATATTTTGCCGAATGATTCCTTCTATCGTAGGGTCTTTCATCGAAAGCATCATATCAACGAAATATCCTTTTACCGAAATGATCAGTTCAACAAAACGTCATTTCATCAAAGGATCTTTTCATCGAATAATTTGTATGGCCGAAAGATTATTTTACTAAAATGTTTACTTCCACAAAGCGCCTTCCTACAGGGAGGCCTTTTCATCCAAGAAATCTATTAGGGAACAATCATGTTATAATTCATTTAAATGAAGGGTCTTTTCATCGAAATGAAAGTTTCGTTTCAACAAAAAGTCATTTTACTGAAGGCTGTTTTCATTGAGGTCACGCAAAAGTCAGTTTACTGCAATGGTAATTCAAACAAAAATCATTCTACTGAAGAATTTTTCATCAAAAAAATCACGTCAACAAAAGATAATTTTACTGAAATAACCATTTCAACGAAAGGTCATGTAACTGAAGCATCTTTTCATCGAAGTAATCACAACGCTGTTTTGCGGACTAAAAGGGGTCGTACAGCTTATTAGGTAGGTGGTGATAGCGTAATGGTTTATCGGTGTATTATGTTTTTGTTTTAGTATACTAATAAAAAAGCTGGAGTTTAACCTCAGCAACTCTTAAACACGCTAACAAAATACAGTCAAAACAAATTATTTCATTTTTATATATTATTTCGGGTATCAGTTTACTAATTTGGGGAGACCGTTCCTGGCCTTGAAGTGTTTGTCCGCAAATATTCCATGCAATGAAAAAGTTGTCCGCAATTGTCACACATTTCAGTCACTCCACTGAATCCTTATCATACCGGAGAAAGTATTGCACTCCAATTATCTTTAATACACCCGAGAAAGAGTGCACTCCACTGAATCCTTATCATACCGGAGAAAGTATTGCAGTACATTAAATCCTTATATATCGGAGAAAGTATTGCACACAATTGAATCTTTAATATACCGGAGAAAGTATTGCACTTCATTGAATCCTTAGTATACCGGAGAAAGTATTGCACTCCATTGAATCCTTAATATACCGGAGAAAGTATTGCACTCCATTGAATCCTTAATATACCGGAGAAAGTATTGCACTCAATTGAATCCTTAATATACCGGAAAAAGTATTACATCCCATTGAATCCTTAATATACCGGAGAAGGTATTGCACTCCATTGAATCCTTAATATACCCGAGAAGGTATTGCACTCCATTGAATCTTTAATATACCGGAGAAAGTATTGCACTCCATTGAATCCTTAGTATACCGGAGAAAGTATTGCACTCCATTGAATCCTTAATATACCGGAGAAAGTATTGCACTCCATTGAATCCTTAATATACCGGAGAAGGTATTGCACTCCATTAAATCCTTAGTATACAGGAGAAGGTATTGCACTCCATTAAATCCTTAATATACCGGAGGAAGTATTGCACTCCATTGAATCCTTAATATACCGGAGAAGGTATTGCACTCCAATGAATCTTTAATATACCGGAGAAGGTATTGCACTCCATTAAATCCTTAGTATACCGGAGAAAGTATTGCACTCCATTGAATCCTTAATATACCGGAGAAAGTATTGCCCTCCATTGAATCCTTAATATACCCGAGAAGGTATTGCATTCCATTGAATCCTTAATATACCGGAGAAAGTATTGCACTCCATTGAATCTTTTAGGAAAATGCACAATTTTTGGTAAACTGACTTTTTGGTGAAATGACGTATGGGAGATAGTGGGGCCGCTCGACAGGTTAACGATAGCTTTTTTTAGAAGCCAGCTTATATTGATGTACTATCCAGGATTTCTGTGTGCTGATAATGTTTCATTTGCTAAAAGTTCAACATTTTCAGCAAATGAAAAACTTCATTTGCTGAAAATATTAAAAAAACCTGAACATATTAGGAAGATCTACGCCTAAGACATGTGGTTCAGTGTGTCATGTAAAAACAGTAGACACGATTTTCTGTGTGTTTCGCTTTGTCATAAATAATTAGATTCTATCTATCTATCTATCTATCTATCTTTTATGTTTATACACTTATTGTCATAAAACTCGGCGCACCAAGAAGGAGGCGTCGGATTGAAATGGGAATTTAGTAGTGAAATGGTACATACCAAGGACAGATGTCATTACACTATCACAGCAGCAGGACGATTTTCCGTGGACATACGGTACATATTCCTGTCAGCATTAGTACCGCATCGTGCTCGGATACATACGGTGATACGTTCTGGCATGGAGTCAAAGAGACGCCTTATTTTATCCTGGGACAGATGTACCCACACTTCTTGCAACTGACGCTCTAAACCACGAACACTGGGACATGGAGAAAGTTGGCGTCCCATCTGGTCTCACACGTGCTCTATGGTCGAGAGATCAGGCGATCTGGTGGGCCAAGGAAGTGTCGAAGCATGACGTGAACAGTCATAGGAAACCGAAGCCAGGTACTGACGAGCGTTATCTTGTTGGAAAATGACTTCGAGCCGCCCCGCCAGGAAAGGCAGCACATGGGGCCCCAGGATCTCTTGTACGTGTCGCTGGGCTGTCAACACCCCTAGGATCACTGCGAGGGAAGTCCGGCTGTCAAACACAAATAATGCTGACCGGAATGACCACCACGCCTGCAGTTCGGAACGCGTGCAGCTGTACAGTAAGGTTGGGATTGTGTCGCTCAACTGCGGTCCTCCACACTCTGACACGGTAGTCGTTCGTTCCCATGCAGAAGCTGCATTCATCGCTGAAGACTATACGTACCCAGGCTGTAGCATTCCACGTTGCTCGCTGCTGATACCACTGCAATCGACGCCGACGATGGTAAGCTGTTAATGGCAGAAAACGTAAGGGCCGTCGAGAGTGCAAATTCGCCTCTGCCAGGCGTCTGCAAATGGTTCTGGCGGACACAGGAATCTCTTGTACAGCAGCCACATGTCTCTGGATATTGGACAAGGACGTCGTTGCATCTGTGCGTACCGCTCTCACGATCCCACGATCCTCTCTGCTGATGATATGTCTGGGTCTTCCGGAACCAGTCCGCCGTGCGCGGATACTTTTCCGTGTCCATTGCTCCCAACACGATCGCACCGTACTGTCCGAACGGCGCAAATGGTGGCCGATTGGTGGCGCCGACCACCCTGCCTCTCTTATCCCGACGATATGGCCTCGCTGAAACTACGTCAGTTACCGGTACACACATGTACGGCTGCTCCTCGGCATGTCTATCGCTCAGGGATCTCACCTGACTCCTACCGAGCAATTCGGCACGAATGTGGAGTCCCCTGCGCGGGGCCTTATAAGCTCCAAGGATCTACTGTGGCTCCTTGGCATGTCTATCGCTCAGGGATCTCACCTCACTCTTACCGCGCACTTCGGCACAAATGTGGAGTCCCCTGAGCGAGGCCTTATAAGGGTCAAGGATCTACTGTGGCTCCTCGGCATGTCTATCGCTCAGGGATCTCACCTGACTCTTACCGTGCACTTTGGATCGAATGTGGAGTCCCCTGCGCGGCGCCTTATAAACCCCAAGGATCTACTGTGGCTCCTCGGCATGTCAATCGCTCAGGGATCTCACCTGACTCTTACCGTGCACTTCGGCATGAATGTGGAGTCCCCTTCGCGGCACTTTATAAGCCCCAAGGATCTACTATGGCTCCTAGGCATGTCTATCACTCAATGATCTCACCTGACTCTTACCGTGCACTTCGGCACGAATGTGGAGTCCCCTTCGCGGGGCCTTATAATCCCCAAGGATCTACTGTGGCTCCTCGGCATGTCTATCACTCAGGGATCTCACCTGACTCTTACCTTGCACTTCAGCACGAATGTGGAGTACACCGCACTGCGTCTTATAAGCATCAAGGATCTACTGTGGCTCCTCGGCATGTCTATCGCTCAGGGATCTCACCTGACTCTTACCGTGCACTTCAGCACGACTGTGGAGTCCCCCGAGCTGCGCCCATATAAGCCCCAAGGATCTACTGTGGCTCCTTGGCATATCTATCGCTCAGGGATCTCATCTGACTCTTACCGTGCACTTCGGCACGAATATGGAGTCCCCTGCACGACGCCTTGTAAGCCCCAATGATCACGATTGCAGCGCCTGTCTCGGACGCGCTGGCATGCCAAATCGCACGGAACTTTAATCATTTGCATGTCTTCCCACCCCGTAGCTATTTGCCGAGCTTCGAGTTAATCGAATGGTTTTTTTAGCCGTACCTTTTACATGAGTGGCAACAGCTCAGTTTTTCATGTCGGGAAGAGATACGACGCTACAGTCTTACTTTCAAATTTCTGCAATTGTTACTGTAAGATATATAATGTTTCACAGGGTTCAAGTAATCATTGGTAGAATAAAATGAGGGTAAAAAAGCGACTTGCTGTTTGTCTAATGCGAGAACATTTATTCCTGGCTTCTTCGTAAGCGGGCTACTTGCAAAGAAGACACAACAAAGTGAAATACGAAAAACGACGATTTTATAAATAGAATATCAATCGAAACAGCTTAACTGACGTGAACACACTAACAAGTACTATTCAGTACTTAACTTGAAGAGAGCAGAATATCATTGCAAAATCTTGTTCAACTTGCAAATTGCTTTGCTAATCTAGCATTTAAAAGCGCGTGAGTGACGTAATACAGAGGTGACGTACATGTAAAGATGGCAAATTAACAGAGATAAGCCTTTGTCGGTGTAGCTTAACTGGGGAAGCATTTGGGTCCGCAGCAGAAGGATGATGGTTCGAGTGCACTACCGGTAAATTTGGGGTTTTATATTGGCGTGCGAACGTAAAAACTGGACCTACTGGCCTTTACGTTCTTCGAAAAACGCGTGATGTTCCTTCCACGCATCGCCAAGAATTAATGAGGATTTCTTCTCCGCTTCGAAAAATTTGTGATGCTTCTTTTACATCTTCTGGAATTAGTCAGATTTCTTTCTTCTACGGTGAGCTCCTTCAAGCGTGGTTTGCACGCTGACCCGGGAACCTACGATAACGTTCCAGCTCTTTTTCAAGGAAGAGTATACATGACATGTGCTATGCTCTTACCACACGTCTGGAATTAGTCAGACTTCCTTCTTCTACAGTGAGTTCTCCTTCAAGCGTGGTTTGCCGGCTGACCCGAAAACCTTCGATTCCGTCCCAGCTCTTTCTTAAGGGCGGGGGGGGGGAGATGCATTGGGATGATGAGTGTTTTTTCTGTTTCATGAGTGCTGTGTTGTTAAACAACAATCAGTCCCACGTGGACAGCAAGCAGAATATAGATGTGAGACTTTATTAACTGTAGTACTAATCTGAAGTTAATTAATTAAATCTTTTGAGTATATCTAATTGCTATGGATATATATGTGTTTGTCTGTGTGTGTGCGTGTGTGTGGGTGTGAATCACTGGAGGACCGGACTAGGCTGCCATCTGATGCTGACCTTGGCTACTTATAATGGACGCTCCCTATCTTCTGATTTAAGGCTCCTTGAATTGGAAGAGGAAGTACAAAGGATCAAGTGGGACATCGTCGGGCTAAGTGAGGTAAGGAGAAAAGGAGAAGATTTCATTGAACTGAAAAGTGGACATCTCTTCTAATATCGTGGGACAGATACTGGCAGAACTAGTGGTGTTGGATTTGTAATAAACAAGAAACTGAAGGATAAAGTTGTAAAAGTTCGAAGTTTCTTTGGCAGAGCTGGACGACCCGTTATCCAACTCTTAGAAGATACCAGGTTCAGATTATTCAAGCTTATGCACACACCACAAGCCACCCTGAAAAAGAGATTGAAGAATTTTATGAGGAAATTCGTCATCTAAATAATAAAGGCAAGTAAAACTTGAAGATCATTATGGGAGATTTTAATGCGAAACTAGGGCAACGGCCACAGAATGTAACGTCAGTAGGAAAATTCGGTCATGGCAACAGAAACCAGCGTGGAAATACTCTCGTAGAGTTTGCAGAGGCAGAAGGGTTTTTCACCATGAACTCCTTTTTCAAGAAAAAGCCGCAAGGGAAATCGACATGGAGACATCCCAATGAATTCACAAGTGAAATTGATTTTATTATTATTGTGTGTAACAAGAAATTTGTCATGGAAACTGCGGTGTGCTGAACAAGTTCAACACAGGTAGTGACCATAGAATGGTGAGATGTAAGATGCACCTCAAGACTAAACTTGAACTTGGCAAGCTCATAAGACAAACAAAATGTATTGACATAACCAACCTTAAAAAACACCATAATACTTTCAAATTGGAACTGAAGAATAGAATCTCTGCTCTAGAAGGCCTAACGTCGGAAGAAGTGGACATCTCTGAAGTTAACAGAAAACTAACCAAGGCTCTTATGGAAACAGCAACAAAAATTGCGAGTACTAGGAACAAGTTGTATATGAACAAATTAGCAGGAAAAACAAAAATGTTCATGCAAAAAAGAAGAGAGACGAGGACAACTAAAGGAGATGTGGCTTCCAAAGTGGAATATACAAAGCTATGCAAGACGGTACGAAAAGGTATCACTGAAGACGTAAGGAAATTCAAATGTGAACTAGTGAGGAAAGCAATTGAAAACAACCAAAGCCTAAAGATAGCAAAGGGACATCTCAGTAAGGGAAGAAAACAGATTATGGCACTGAGAAAAGAAGATGGTTCTGTAACAAGAAATAGAGGCGAAATTTTGATAAGAGTGAAAGATTTCTACTCAAAACTATATAAAAGGGATGATACATGTACTCCAGATATTACGAAAGGTATCAGTACCAGAGTTCTTCCAGTCCTCAAAGCAGAAGTTGCGCATGCAGTCAAGAACATGAATAGGGAAAAAGCTCCAGGAGAAGATGGAATTACTGTAGACATCATACAAGAAGCAAGTGGAGAAATTGAAAGCCCAAGTTTTCACTCGATACCTTAATGAAGGGAAGATTCGTGAGGATTGGGACAATGCTACAATTATCCTGCTGCATAAAAAAGGGGATATTGAGGACCTCAGGAACTACAGACCTATCAGCCTCCTATCAGAGATTTATAAAATCTTCACTAAAATTCTTCTAAACCGCTTGAAGGTGACACTGGACATGGCTCAAACGAGAGAACAAGCTGGTTTCAGGAGTGGCTACAACACTATAGATCATATCTACGTACTGAGAGAACTAATTGAAAAGTGAGCGAATATGAACCCGTTATGCATGGTTTTTATCGATTATGAAAAGGACTTTGATTCGGTGAAACCATCAGCAGTTACAATGGCTTTAAAATCTGCGGTGTTGAAGATGCATACATTAATATTATTAATAACATCTATGAAAATGCAAGAGCAAAGAACCGGCAATTTGAGAATACAGCACCCATAAAAATTGGTAAGGGAGTGAGGCAAGTTGACACTATATCTCCCAAACTCTTTAATGCCCCATTGGAAAATGTCTTACAATCACTGAACTGGGAAAACAAAGGGATAAAGATTAATGGAGATTATCTAATTCACCTTCGTTTTGCTGATGACACAGTAATTTTTGCAACTGTCCATTCAGAGCTGCAGAGTATTATTCAGGAACTTGCTGACAAGAGTAAAGACGTGGGATTAAAAATGTACAATGCTTTTACAAGAAATGAAGATTTATCGATTGATGGAGAAAAACTGGAGATAACCAATACCTACATTTATCTTGGACAGCAGATATCAAGTGAGGGTCACATTGATGAAGAAATTAATCGGCTTATAAAACTTGCCTGGAGAGCTTTTAGAAGAAACAGCATAATTTTCAAGAGAAATATGCCATTATGTCTTGAAAGAAAAGTGTTTGATCAATGCATCCTTCCAATGTTTACATATGGTGCAGAGACGTGGACCTTAACTAAAAGAGCCATACAAAGGTTGCAGACAACTCAGAGTAGCATGGAGAGGTGCATGCTTGGTATAACCAGGAGAGATAAGAAGAAGAACTCGTGGATCCGAAAAATGACGAGAGTGGAAGACATCATGATCAGAGTTAAATCACTGAAATGGCAATCGGCTGGACATACTGCCAGAAGGACAGACCATAGATGGACAGCCGAAATTTTAGATTGGATTCCAAGGGACAGGAAAAGACCCAGAAAAAGACCACATGGGAGATGGGTGGATGAAATTCGAAAATATGGGGGAGTGACATGGAGGAGACTGGCACAAGACAGACCGTTGTGAAAGAGGCTTGGAGAGACTTTCGTCCAGCAGTGGATTGATAATGGTTGACAATGATGATGATGATATATATATATATATATATATATATATAACATAGGGATGTAAGGTCAGGTGATGCGTAACATCACAGCCTCTCCTTGACAAATGTCAACCCCGCCTTCTCGTGGTGCATCCTGTTCCCACTAAAGGGGCTCTGACGACCGCCAATAGCGGTATAACTATACCATCGGGATCAGAGGAAATGCTATCTCACACTCACCAACCCGCTTGGCCAGCGTGGTGAGTTATGGCCAAACACCTCTAAAATGACTCTACAACTTAAATCTTGGCCCTCAGTCTCCGGCAGCTGGATTGTACCTGGCCAAGGCAGCGGCCAGTGCGACATGAAGGCAGAGGGTGCTAAGAATCCCCGGAGGACCGGACTAGGCTGCCATTTGATGCTGACCTTGGCTACGTATAATGGACGCTCCCTATCTTCTGATTCAAGGCTTCTTGAATTGGAAGAGGAACTACAAAGGATCAAGTGGGGCATCGTCGGGTTAAGTGAGGTAAGGAGAAAAGGAGAAGATCTCATTGAACTAAAAAGTGGACATCTCTTCTACTATCGTGGGACAGATACTGGCAGAACTAGTGGTGTTGGATTTATAATAAACAAGAAACTGAAGGATAAAGTGGTAGAAGTTGAAAGTTCCTCTGACAGAGCTGCACGGCTTGTTATCCAACTCTCGAAAAGATACCAGGTTCAGATTATTCAAACTTATGCACCCACCACAAGTCATCCTGAAGAAGAAATTGAAGAATTTTATGAGGAAATTCGTCATCTAAATAATAAAGGTAAGCAGCACTTGAAGATAATTATGGGAGATTTCAATGCAAAAATAGGGCACCGGCAACAGAATGAAACTTTAGTAGGTAAATTCGGTCACGGCAACAGAAACCAGCGTGGAAATACTCTCGTTGAGTTTGCAGAGGCAGAAGGATTTTTCATCTTGAACTCCTTTTTCAAGAAAAAGCCACACAGGAAATGGACATGGAGACATCCAATTGGGACGACAAGTGAAATTGATTTTATTATGTGTAACAAAAAATTCGTCATCGAAGACTGCAGTGTGCTTAACAAGTTCAACACAGGTAGTGACCATAGATTGGTGAGATGTAAGATGCACCTCAACACTAAACTGGAAAGTGGCAAGCTCATAAGACAAACAAAATGTATTGACATAACCAACCTTAAAAAACACCATTATACTTTCAAGTTGGAACTGAAGAACAGATTCTCTGCTTTAGAAGGCCTAACATCGGAAGAAGTGGATATTTCGGAAGTTAACAGAAAAATAACCAAAGCTCTTATGGAAACAGCAACAAAATTAACTGGGTCTAAGAACAAGTTGCATGTGAACAAATTATCAGGAAAAACCAAAATGTTGATGCAAAAAAGAAGAGAGATGAGGACAACTAAAGAAGATGTGACTTCCAAAGTGGAATATATAGAGCTATGCAAGACAGCACGAAAAAGTATCACTGAAGACGTAAGAAAATTCAACTGTGAGCTAGTGAGGAAAGCAAATGAAAACAACCAAAGCCTTAAGATAGCAAAGGAACATCTCAGTAAGCGAAGAAAACAGATTATGGCTCTGAGAAAAGAAGATGGTTCTATAACAAGAAATAGAGGCAGAAATTTTGACAAGAGTGAAAGATTTCTACTACAAATTATATGAAAGGGATGATACATGCACTCCAGGCATCATGAAAGGTACCAGAGTTCTTCCAGTCCTCCCAGCAGAAGTTGCTCATGCAATCAAGAACATGAAGCGGGGGAAAGCTCCAGGAGAAGATGGAATTACTGTAGACATCATACAAGAAGCAAGTAGAGAAATTGAAACAGTACTCGCCCAAATTTTCACTCGATGCCTTAATGAAGGGAAGATTCCTGAGGATTGGAACAATGCTACAATAATCCTGGTACATAAAAAAGGTGACATTGAGGATCTCAGGAACTACAGACCTATCAGCCTCCTATCAGTGGTTTATAAAATCTTCACTAAAGTTCTTTCACACCGCTTGAAGGTAACACTGGACATGGCTCAACCGAGAGAACAAGCTGGATTCAGGAGTGGCTACAGCACTATAGATCATATCCACGTAATGAGAGAACTAATTGAAAGAGCGAGGGAATATGAACTTCCATTGTGCATGGCTTTTATCGATTATGAAAAAGCCTTTGATTCGGTGAAACCATCAGCAGTTACCACGGCTCCGAAATCTTGCGGTATTGAAGATGCATACATTAATATTATTAATAACATCTATGGAAATGCAAGTGCAAAGATTCGGCTGTTTGAAAATACAACACACATAAAAATTGGAAAGGGAGTGAGACAAGGTGACACCATATCTCCGAAGCTCTTTAATGCCACATTGGAAAATGTCTTTCAATCACTGAACTGGGAAAACAAAGGGATAAAGATTAATGGAGATTATCTAGCCCACCTTGGTTTTGCTGATGACGTAGTCATTTTTGCAACTACCCCATCAGAGCTGCAGAATATGATCCAGGAACTTGCTGACAAGAGTAAAGAAGTGGGATTAAAAATGAACTTTCAGAAGACAAAAGTGATGTTCAATGCTTTCACAAGAAATGAAGATTTATCGATTGATGGAGAAAAACTGGAGATAACAGATACGTATGTTTATCTTGGACAGCAAATATCAAGTGAGGGTCACATTGATGAAGAAATTAATCGGCGTACAAAACTTGCCTGGAGAGCTTTTGGAAGAAACAGCATAATTTTCAAGAGCAACATGCCATTATGTCTTAAAAGAAAAGTGTTTGATCAATGCATCCTTCCAGTGCTTACGTATGGTGCAGAGACGTGGACCTTAACTAAAAGAGACATACAAAGGCCGCAGACAACTCAAAGTAGCATGGAGAGGTGCATGCTTGGTATAACCATTAGAGATAAGAAGAGGAACTCGTGGATCCGAAAAATGACGAGAGTGGAAGACATCGTGATCAGAGTTAAATCCCTGAAATGGTAATGGGCTGGACATACTGCCAGAAGGACAGACCATCGATGGACAGCCGAAATTTTAGATTGAATTCCAAGGGACAGGAAAAGACCCAGAAAAAGACCACATGGGAGATGGGTGGATGAAATTCGAAAATATGCGGGAGTGACATGGAGGAGACTGGCACAAGACAGACCGTTGTGGAGGAAACTTGGGGAGACCTTCGTCCAGCAGTGGATTGATAATGGTTGACAATGATGATGATGATGATATAACATAAGGGCACATGCAAATTATCCCGTACGCATATTTTTACAAAGTGGGAATTTTCACATAGAAATGGATTCAGCGAGCTCTCGGATTTAGCGAGGGTTTTCGTCTGTCCCGAGTCCTAGTTATAAGCGGGTTCTACTGTATTTGAATATTAATATCCTACGTTGGTTGTAGAAATTATAGCAAGCTACCTGGATGATGAATAAAAGGCATTCGGGAGAGAGAAAGACACCTTTTTTTTTCTTCCACTTCCATTTAACTTCTAGCTAGGGTCACAGACAAGTAAGAGATTGATACTCTCTTGTCAACCCCTGCTAGATTTTCCCATTCCCTTGTGTCACGCACTGGAACTCTTGGAGTATTTCTCAGCACGGAGGTCAGAGCTTTCAATGGCTTCTCCACCTTACTTCTCTTTTCATGTCAACAGGGAGTCCAGCTGACGTGAGGAAACAGCTGGAGTCGAAGAATGGTGTGTGCTTACCCTAAGGGGCTTTTCGTCTAACAGCAACGCACTTTGTAAAGAGGAATAATATCAGAGACATTAACCCACAAACTGAATAGCCGATTAAAAGATGTATTTCTGAGACAATTAGGTAGTTTCGGGACAGTTCCTTTAAGTCATGAACCTGGCATCGAATAATGTTCGCAGAACAGGACAGTAATAGCCGTGAGAAACCATCAGTGTCGACGCCAGCTGCTCAGAACTGGGTTGGCCATTTGGGAGCTAAGCATGAGGGAAGGAGGGCACAAATTTTGAAGTGTTTCGCAGATATTTCAGCAAAAATTCCTCTCCTGTGCGTTTTACCCTACGCTGATAATGTTATCCCTAGAAAAAAAGTTTTCAAGTGAATACAGAACGTAATATTTATTCAATGTATGTAGTATGGGAATCATGGACACGAAACTTTATAGCAAGTTACTATTTCTTCGCAATTTTAGCTTACTTAAATCGGCTTTCTTTCTTTTCTTTATCTTTTTTTTTTCTTTCATAAGGATCTTTATAAACTTTAGTTTGCAACCTGACAAGGGATCTCTCTCTCTCTGTCTCTCTCTATCAATCTATCTTTCTCCCATCCCCCTCTCTCTCTCTGCCTCTTTCTCTCTATCTATCGTTCTCCCTTCCCCCTCTCTCTCTGCTTCTCTCCCTTCCCTCTCTCTCTCTCTCTCTATCTTTCTCCCTTCCCCCTCTCTCTCTGCCTCTTTCTCTCTATCTATCTTTCTCCCTTCCCCCTCTCTCTCTGCCTCACCCTATCTATCTATCTTTCTCCCTTCCCCCCTCTCTCTCTTTCCCTCTCTCTCCCTCTCTCTCTCTCTCGTTTTCCCCTCTTTCTCCCCCCTCTCTCTCTCTCTGCCTCTCTCCCTCCTCCCTCCTCTCTCTCCCTCCCCCTTCCCTCTCTCTCTCGCTGTCCCCCTCTTTCTCTCTTTCCCTCTCTCTCTCTCCCTGTCCCCCTTTTTCTTCACCCTCTCTCTATCTTTCTCTCTCTCCACTCTCTCTCCCTCCCCTTTCTCTCTCTCTTTCGCTGTCCCCCTCTTTCTGCCCCTCTCTCTCTTTCCCTCTCTCTCTCCCTCTCTCTCTGCCTCTCTCTCCCTCCTCCCTCTCTCTTTCTACCTCCCCTTTCTCTCTCTCTCTCTCGCTGTGCCCCTCTTTCTCCCCCGTCTCTCTCTCTCCCGCTCTCTCTCTCATCGTTTAAAACTATAATAACAAAAATAGTGTTTTTCAACCACTCTCTCAGAAATTCGTTCAGAGGACTACCTCCATTTCCCATAAGTACAAACGCTAAATTTAGCAAAGTATTCATTTTATACACTCACGGACAATGAAATTTGCGCACCTAGAATAAAAGATGCAACAACCGCGAAACTTTGAAAATAGGTAGAGTGCGTGCTGTTATGCAAATGATCCACGTTTGGTGCGAGTGCGCATGACCGCACACCTTGTGGTGGTGCTGCAAGCACGAACCGGCAGCCTCATAAACCGGCGTGCGGGTAGTCGATGCTCCATGAAAGCGTAAAGCACCGGCCGACGCAAGCAAGAGTATGGAGTGACAAGAATGCCGGGTGAACGCCAGAGACATCGATTTACGTAATTTACGGACTTTGAAAGAGGCCTGATCATCGGGCTTAAAACCGCAGGGTGGTCCGCGCGTCATATAGCCCGCCACGTGGATCGTTCTGACCATGCCATCCGACTGTGTTCGGAGCAGTGGACACGTGACGGCACTGCCACACGGCGTAGCGTCTCCGGACTAACCAGTAGGTCCACCGGTAGAGAAGATCGACGGATCGTGCTTCAGGCACGAACGGATCCCACGGGGACCCGGTCCACTATAAAGGTAGATGTAGCGGCTCCTGTGTGCCTTCGAACCATTTCCCGACGTCTCGGGTGAGCGAATCTGCGATGCCAGCGCTCTTTACGTGTGCTCTCATTAACACCGGCGCATCGCCGGTTCCGTGTGCAGTGGTGCCAGGCCAGAGCAACGTGGAACGCCACAACTGGTGACGTGTGGTGTTCAGCGACGAGTGCTACTTTGTTTTGGGGACAGTGATAATCGTTTTCGGGTGTGGGGGTAAGCGGGTGAACGGCACAATCCCAAACTCGCTATCGAGCGCCACACCTCCCCCACTGCAGACATTATGGTCTGGGGAGCCATAGCCTACTATAGCCGATCAGCTCTAGTAGTAGTACGTGGATCATTGATAGGCCAGCGGTATGTGGATGAGGCCGGGATTCCAGATGAACTATACCAGCAGAATAATGCTCGCCCGCACACGGCTCGGGTTGTCCGGGACTGTCTACGTCATGTCTAGACACTTCCTTGGTCTGCCCGCTCCCCGGACATATCCTCTATCAAGCATGTGTGGGACCAGTTGAAACGCCAGCTGCCACCGTGCCGAACTATCCGAGATTTGGAGCACACCGTCCAACACGTGTGAGCCAGTCTGCCTCAGGACACCATCAGGCGTCTGTTCGCCTCCATGCCGGATCGTATTGCAGATTGTATCGCCGCACGAGGCGGTGAGACGTGCTACTGAAGATGACCGGACTGCGTGCCACAGATCCCTCTGTAATTGTCCTGCAGCTCTGTTTTTGCCATCATGTGTATCATTCATCAGTATCATTACGTCCATAAAATTTCAGTTAAATCCGATGCTTCCTTCTAGATGCGCAAATTTCATTGTCCGTGAGTGTATAACAAAATTTCAGTGAATTCGAGCAATTCACATACTGTACATTTATCCAGGTTCTTTAGAACCTCAGATGGTTGCACCCGCCATATGTTCCAACTGCTTAAATATTTGGGGGGTCGGCCTAAAGGGTGGGCTCGAAGAAAAGTTGGGGTACTGAAGCCTACCCCAGCCTACCCGTAGCTGTGAGCTTTGAAACTATTTTGCTCATGCGAATAGGATCTAAGGAGAAACAAAAGCAAACACAGTACCACATAGACAGTAAACGAAAACGGGTAGTTAAATGAGTAGTAGTATAGTAAGGAGTAGTAATGAGTAGTATACATATATGAGTAATATAGTAATGGCAGTAATGAGTCATAATGAGTAGCATAGTAATGGTAGTAATGAGTCATAATGAGTAGTATAGTAATGGTAGTAATGAGCCATAATGAGTAGTATAGTAATGGTAGTATTGCGTCATCATCATCATCATTGTCAACCATTATCAATCCACTGCTGGACGAAGGTCTCCCCAAGTTTCTTCCACAACGGTCTGTCTTGTGCCAGTCTCCTCCATGTCACCCCTGCATACTTTCGAATTTCATCCACCCATCTCCCATGTGGTCTTCTTCTGGGTCTTTTCCTGTCCCTTGGAATCCAATCTAAAATTTCGGCTGTCCATCGATGATCTGTCCTTCTGGCAGTATGTCCAGCCCATTACCATTTCAGGGATTTAACTCTGATCACGATGTCTTCCACTCTCGTCATTTTTCGGATCCACGAGTTCCTCTTCTTATCTCTAATGGTTATACCAAGCATGCACCTCTCCATGCTACTTTGAGTTGTCTGCGGCCTTTGTATGTCTCTTTTAGTTAAGGTCCACGTCTCTGCACCATACGTAAGCACTGGAAGGATGCATTGATCAAACACTTTTATTTTAAGACATAATGGCATATTGCTCTTGAAAATTATGCTGTTTCTTCCAAAAAGCTCTCCAGGCAAGTTTTGTACGCCGATTAATTTCTTCATCAATGTGACCCTCACTTGATATCTGCTGTCCAAGATAAACGTACGTATCTGTTATCTCCAGCTTTTCTCCATCAATCGATAAATCTTCATTTCTTGTAAAAGCATTGAACATCACTTTTGTCTTCTGAAAGTTCATTTTTAATCCCACTTCTTTACTCTTGTCAGCAAGTTCCTGGATCATACTCTGCAGCTCTGATGGGCTAGTTGCAAAAATGACTACGTCATCAGCAAAACGAAGGTGGGTTAGAAAATCTCCATTAATCTTTATCCCCTTGTTTTCCCAGCTCAGTGACTGAAAAACACCCTCCAATGTGGCATTAAAGAGCTTCAGAGATATGGTGTCACCTTGTCTCACTCCCTTTCCAATTTTTATGTGTGTTGTATTTTCAAACAGCCTAATCTTTGCACTTGCATTTTCATAGATGTTATTAATAATATTAATGTATGCATCTTCAATACCGCAGGTTTTCAGATCCATTGTAACTGCTGATGGTTTCACCGAATCAAAGGCTTTTTCATAATCGATAAAAGCCATGCACAATGGAAGTTCATATTCCCTCGCTCTTTCAATTAGTTCTTTCAGAACATGGATAGGATCTATTGTGCTGTAGCCACTCCTGAATCCAGCTTGTTCTCTCGGTTGAGCCATGTCCAGTGTTACCTTCAAGCGGTGTGAAAGAACTTTAGTGAAGATTTTATAAACTACTGATAGGAGGCTGATAGGTCTGTAGTTTCCGAGATCCTCAATGTCACCTTTCTTATGTAGCAGGATCATTGTAGCGGTGTTCCAATCCTTAGGAATCTTTCCTTCATTAAGGCATCGAGTGAAAATTTGGGCGAGTACTGTTTCGATTTCTCCACTTGCTTCTTGTATGATGTCTACAGTAATTCCATCTTCTCCTGGAGCTTTTCCCCGCTTCATGTTCTTGATTGCATGTGCAACTTCTGCTGGAAGGACTGGAGAAACTCTGGTACTGGTATCTTTCATGATGTCTGGAGTGCATGTATCATCCCTTTCATATAATTTGGAGTAGAAATCTTTCACTCTTGTCAAAATTTCGCCTCTATTTCTTATTACAGAACCATCTTCTTTTCTCAGTGCCATAATCTGTTTTCTTCCCTTACTGAGATGTCCCTTTGCTATCTTTAGGCTTTGGTTGTTTTCAATTGCTTTCCTCACTAGTTCACAGTTGAATTTTCTTACGTCTTCAGTGATACTTTTTCGTACTGTCTTGCATAGCTCTATATATTCCACTTTGGAAGTCACATCTTCTTTAGTTGTCCTCATCTCTCTTCTGTTTTGCATCAACATTTTCGTTTTTCCTGATAATTTATTTACATGCAACTTGTTCTTAGACCCAGCTAATTTTGTTGCTGTTTCCATAAGAGCTTTGGTTACTTTTCTGTTAACTTCAGAGATGTCCACTTCTTCCGATGTTAGGCCTTCTAAAGCAGATAACCTGTTCTTCAGTTCCAACTTGAAGGTATTATGGTGTTTTTTAAGGTTGGTTATGTCAATAGATTTTGTTTGTCTTATGAGCTTGCCACGTTCAAGTTTAGTGTTGAGGTGCATCTTACATCTCACCAATCTATGGTCACTACCTGTGTTGAACTTGTTTAGCACACTGCAGTCTTCTATGACGAATTTTTTGTTACACATAATAAAATCAATTTCACTTGTCGTCCCATTTGGATGTCTCCATGTCCATTTCCTGTGTGACTTTTTCTTGAAGAAGGAATTCAAGATGAAAAACCCTTCTGCCTCTGCAAACTCAACGAGAGTATTTCCACGCTGGTTTCTGTTGCCGTGACCGAATTTACCTACTGAAGTTTCATTCTGTTGCCGTTGCCCTATTTTTGCATTGAAATCTCCCATAATTATTTTCAAGTGCTGCTTACCTTTATTATTTAGATGACAAATTTCCTCATAAAATTCTTCAATTTCTTCTTCAGGATGACTTGTAGTGGGTGCGTAAGTTTGAATAATCTGAGCCTGGTATCTTTTTGATAGTTGGATAACGAGTCGTGCAGCTCTGTCAGAGGAACTTTCAACTTCTACCACTTTATCCTTCAGTTTCATGTTTATTATAAATCCAACACCACTAGTTCTGCCAGTATCTGTCCCACGATAGTAGAAGAGATGTCCACTTTTCAGTTCGATGAGATCTTCTCCTTTTCTCCTTACCTCACTTAGCCCCACGATGTCCCACTTGATCCTTTGTAGTTCCTCTTCCAATTCAAGAAGCCTTGAATCAGAAGATAGGCAGCGTCCATTGTACGTTGCCAAGGTCAGCATCAGATGGCAGCCTAGTCCGGTCCTCCGGGGATTCTTAGCACCCTCTGCCTTCATGTCACACTGGCCGCTGCCTTGGCCAGGTACATTCCAGCTGCCGGAGACTGAGGGCCAAGATTTAAGTTGTGGAGTCATTTTGAAGGGGTTTGGCCATAACTCACCACGCTGGCCAAGCGGGTTGGTGAGTGTGGGATAGAAGTTCCTCTGATCCCGATGGTATAGTTATACCGCTATTGGCGGTCGTCAGAGCCCCTTTAGTGGGAACAGGATGCACCACGAGAAGGCGGGGTTGACATTTGTCAAGGAGAGGCTGTGATGTTACGCATCACCTGACCTTACATCCCATTGCGTCATAATGAGTAGTATAGTAATGGTAGTAATGAGTCATAATGAGTAGTATAGTAATGGTAGTAATGCGTCATAATGAGTAGTATAGTAATGGTAGTAATGAGTAGTATACGTCGGAAATGCTATACGTTCAAATGCATATGATCACACGCGATATAAACTAAAGTGCCAGAAAAACTGGTACAGACGAGCTTATGCAAAATACATAGCAACGTCACCTATGCGCGTACTCGGTTGCTTCCTCCAGTGCGTATATAAACCGATAGACACCCTTGCCAGCTGCCAGAGCTGTTTTCGGCATGAGAATGACAAGTAATAACGATTTAAGCGATTTTCAACGCGGTGTCATAGTTGGCGCTCGTGAGATGGGCCATAGCATTTCGGAGGTAGAAACGAAGTTCGGATTTTCACGGATGACCATTGCAAGGGTGTACCGTGACTACAACAATTCCGACAAAACCTCCAACCTACGATATCAGTGTGGCGGTAAAAATACATTGGGTGAACGTGACCATCGTTGGCTGTCAAGAATCGTTTCATGCGACACTCTTGCAGGTATCATCGGAATTCAATGCTAGAGAATCAACAAGCATCAGCGTCCAGACTGTGCAACGTACCCTGCTCGATATGGGCTTTGGGAGCAGACGCCCAACTGGAGTTCCCTTGATGGGTGCACGACACAGAGCTATGCGCCTCGCGTGGGCATGGCAACACCGCTACTGGGCACTTGATGACTGAAAACAAGTAGCCTGGTCTGACGAGTCGCGTTTCCAACTGTATCGGGGAGATGGAAGGATTCGTGTGTGGCGCAAACCCATGAAGCCATGGATCCCGTCTTTCAACAGGAAACTGTACCGGCTGGTGGGGGAGCCGTAATGGTATGGGGTGTGTTCAGCTGGACTTCACTGGGACTCCTGCTACGTCTACAAACGTCTGTGACAAGCCTATGCTATGTGCGCATCCTTTCTGACGAGGGACACCCATTCATGTCCAGAAGTCATGCTGATGGATTGGGCCTGCTGCAACAGGCCAATGCACCTCCACACAAGTGTCGGGACGCCACATTATGGTTAGGGGAGCATTAATCTGAGTTTGGGATGCTGCCATCCCACCCAAATCCCCAGATCTGAACGTGATAGAACACATTTGGGATGCCATGCAACGCGCTATCGAACAGAGGAATCCGAGACCTCGGAATACACCCGAACTGCGGAACGCTCTGCAGGAAGTATGGTGTGCATTGCCTACAGCATATTTCCAGAAGCTAGTGGAGTCCATGCCCCGTCGTATTTCTGCAGTCCTGCGCTCCCGTGGGGGATCTACCAAGTATTAGACTGGTGTACCAGTTTTTCTGGCACTTCAGTGTATAATTACCAAAAGTTTGGATAGAATAAATATTGAAATTCGCACCATACAGGTTATTCAGCCATGTGCGTGCCGAAGCGTGACCTAGTTGTATGAAGCCTTAGCTTCTGACCATTCATTCGTCAGATGCCCTAGTTTCTGACCATTCATGGGTACGGATTCGTGTCCCGGATGAAGCATGGGTTGTGTGTTTGCCCGATTACGCTGGGTGTCCCTTCCCTGGAACCAATATCCTTAAATTAGGGACGGACAACTGCTTACAACTCTGAGAGTTTCTCATTGTAGTCGTTAAACCTCGAAAAAAAAAAAACGAATAGAAATGCGAGTAAAATTGAAAATGACTGTCCCAGTAACCCAACTGGTGAATGCACATTTAGTAAAGCAGAATACCGGAATGTTGAGTTCAACACTTCATCAAATACACAAAATATTTTCGTGATTAACAGGATAATCAGAATTATTGAAGCAGTAGGAGACCGAAGTTCTACCCTACGGCGGAAATTCGCAGAGAACGCGAATATGCGCTTTTTACCGCATCAGATAAAAGTACCTTCTGGACATGAACTCCACAGATTTCTATTTGCTATTTATTATGACTGAAATTCGTTTTCCCGACAAGTTCAATTCGCTGAAAGGTAGTTTTTATATTCAAATTATCACTTTAGCAAAGGGCTGTTTCCCCGGAAAGTTCAGTTTACCGAAAATTTATTTTACCAAATTATACATTTCATCGAAAGGTCATTCAATCGAAATGATCACTTTACCGAAAAGTTATTTCTTTGGAAAGTTCGCTTTACGGGAAAATCATTTTACCAAATTGTTCATTTCACTGGAAAATCGTTTGATTGAAATGATCATTTTACCGAACGGTTGTTTCATCGAAAAATTCACTTTTTTTAATAGGAGGTTTAACGACCACCGTGCAAAACTCAATGGACAGAACACATTTGGGATGCACACCACTTGCCCGTCCCTAGTTTAGAGCCACGGATTCCAGAGAAGAGAGAGATAGAGCCAGTGCCGTGAGACAAACACAACATCCATGCCTCACCGGGATTCGAACCTGGACTCAACTCAGACGAATGATCAGAAGCCAGCGCTTAGACCACTACGCCACCGGGGCGGCAAAAATTCACTTTTCTGAAAGCTTATTTAACCGAATCGTTAATTTATCCAAAAAGGTCGTGCAGTCGAATTCATCACATTAGCGAAGAGTTGTTTCATCGAATAGTTCACTTTGAAGAAAGATCATTTCACCGAAAGATCGTTTAACAGAAATGATGATTCTACCGAAGGGTTATTTCATCGAAACGTTCAGTTTGCCGAAAAATCATTTTACCAAAAAGTTAATTTCATCGAAAGGTCGTTTTATCGAAATAACCACTTTACCGAAGTCTTGTTTAATCGAAAAGTTCACTTTATCGACAGCGAATCCTCCATTTTAAGGGGGTCTTATCAAAGTAACCACTTTGCTGAAGGGTTGTTTCGTTGGAAAGTTCACGTTACCGAACGATCATTTCACGGAAAGTTCGTTTAATCGAAATCCCAATTTCACCAAAGGATTGTTGCATCGGAATGTTCACTTTACCGAAATTTCATTTCATCAAATTATTTCCTTCACCAACAGGTCATGCTATCAAGCGATTTATTTAATAAAATTGCAACTTCACCTAAAACTTCATTTCACCAAACTAAATATTCCATTGCTGTGAATTTCTTTAAGAGGTCTCTCCTTTTATTTCCTCTACCCAAATGTTTTCGTACATGTTGTTGGAGATTTTATTTTGTACAATTTTTCTGAAACACCGCTTTTTTAGATCTAGGGATGATAAATTGAAGCCAGGTGAACAAAGTGTTTTTCATGTAAAAATAAAAACGTCATCTACTTTAAAAAAATCTGCAATCATTATTAATTAATTGTAGCCACTAATTTAATTAATTAGTTTCTACAAGATTCACTTAAGGCGGAGTCCAGAAAGATGTTCAAACCTTCACAACAACATATTCATCAAATCTAAAACTAATAAATCTTTTTTCTGAAAATTAATCTTCTATTTCGTTAAACGATTTTAGACACCGCTAGATCCGAAAATAGGTGCATATAGAAACAATGAAAATAATTGATTGTGCAATTACAGCAATAAATTTCACGTCTAATAATTTTTTATGCATTGTTGTAAGTTTTAAATTTTACTTTGCGCTGGAATCCGTACCACACGTTTAATTTTGTTGTAAATAAATAGCCGATGATATTTCATTTATTTTATAAAAAGCACTCAGTTTTTCTTTCTTGAACAAAACTCGGAAGAAACTTTTCATGAAAACGTAACACTCAAGTTCACACAAAAGGAAAGAAGAATGGAGTTCATGTACAAATAAGTGTTCAAATCCTAATCCTCATAATCATTTGGTGTCATGTTAGCAATAGCATGTACCTAAAATTTACTTCTATTACTTAACAATTAAAAAAAACTTCACAATTTTTAAAAAACAGTACTGGGGGTGGGAGGGTGAGGGGGGGGTGAGATTGCCCAGGTCTCGGACCCATTGCCACTGCTGTAAACAAGTTAGTAAAATCATGCAATGTATTGATTATGATACGCTTTCCAACATACCAGAAATTATTACCCAAGATATGAAGATAATGGCTGTGGAATAAATCTCGCTCCTGTGTCCTGACCTTTGACCCCATTTCGATGATATTCAACAGAACCGGTTCACTATACCTCAGGAATAACATACTAAAGTTTTGTTGCAATAGAAGCAGTTTCACGCAAGTTATGAGAATAATGGCTGTGGAATAAATCTTGCTTTTGTGCAATGACCTTTGACCCCATTTCGCTGATATTCAACAGAACCAGTTCACTATGCCTCCGGAACAACATGATAACGTTTTGTCGCAATCCAAAAATTTTTAGGTAAGTTATGATGCACAAGGGCTATGGAATGGATCCCACTCCAGTGTCCTGACCTTTGACCCCATTTCGCCCATTTTCAATAGATTTCGTTCCCAGGTGGTTCCTTACCACATACCAAAACTTCATCGAAATCGAACCATTTTTACGCAAGTTATGACGCATAAGGGCAATGGAATAAATCCCGCTCTTATGCCCTGCCTGACCTTTGACCCCATTATGCCAATTTTCAATAGGGTTCGTGCCCAGTGGTTCCCTACCACATACTAAAATTTCATCGAAATCGAACCATATTTACGCATGTTATGACGCATAAAGACAATGAAATGGACTCCGCTTTTATGCCCTGACCTTTGACCCCATTCCGCCCATTTTCAATAGATTTCGTTCCTAGGTGGTTCTTTACCACATACCAAAATTTCATTGAAATCGAACAATTTTTACGCAAGTTATGACGCATAAGGGCAATGGAATAAATATAGCTCTTATGCCCTGCCTGACCTTTGACCCCATTTCGCCAACTTTCAATGGGGTTCGTGCCCAGTGGTTCCCTACCACATACTATAATTTCATCGAAATCGAACCATATTTACGCATGTTATGACGCGTAAAGGCAATGAAATGGATCCCCCTTTTATGTCCTGACCTTTGACCCCATTCCGCCCATTTTCAAGAGGGATCGTCCCCAGGTGGCTCTTTACCACATACTAAAATTCCATCGAAATCGAACCATTTGTACGCAAGTTATGACGCATAAGAGCAATGGAATGGATCCCGCTCCTATGTCCTGACCTTTGACCCTGTTTCGCCCATTTTCAATAGGGTTCGTCCCCAGGTGGTCCCCTACCACATACTAACATTTCGTCGAAATCGAACCATTTTCACGTAAGTTATCGTGCGGACGGACGGAAGGACAAAGCTGGAGCATAAACGCTTCTTCAACCTACGGTTGGAAAGCGTGAAAAAGTAATGTTTCGTTATTTTTGTCGCTACCAAGGATTTATATTTTTGTGGGTTTAACGACCAGCGTGAGCAAAGCAAATCCCAAATTTAGGGTCATTGAAAGGAGAGAGTCAGTGCCAAAAGGCAGGCAAACCATCCGTGCCTCACTGGGATTCAAACCCGGCCCCACCTCTGACTAACACTGAGTCACCGGGATGACTTAATAAGAACTTAAAGTTGCAAAACATTATTTTCTTCACCGGTTAGAGTTTCACAATGCGACACGGCACAGTTTTTCTATTTATTTTAACACGTGTTCATCATCTGTGTGGTGAAGGATCCCACAGTCTTAGAATAACCAGCTTGTGTTTTTGTTTGTTTGTTTGTAATGCGTCACTACAAAAAAATCTTCATGCAGGTAACACGATAATTTTTATCTTACCCCCAAAGCCTCTTTTCCCCAAAACTTCTTTAACGCTGACCTATATAAAAACCACACGTTCCTGAACAGGTAGGTCTTTTCTGAAAACAGTCAAATTCCTCACATGCTGCAACTAAGTCTTTCCTCTCACTTTACTCACCACAACTTCTGTCAAGGCCGACTGCGGATTTTCAGATTCGATACATCCGGCCAGACAGGCGCTTTCGCAAACCGTCAGCAGCGATGAAATATTACAGCTCAATGATACTTTTAGACAATGAAGTTAATTCAGCCGTCAACAGCGCATCAAGTTTCATTCACGAAGAGTCTTGTGGTCGCATAAACTGCCCATTGATTAGCAGGGCGGGAATTTAGCTGTTCGGTCCGATGTGTCTAAGTTCGAATTAATATCACTGCCAGGTTCCATGTATCATCAATTTCGAAAAGGGACAGATTGAGATGACCCTAAATTCCCTCATTAAAAAAAACTTCAATTGCGTTGTCGGAAAAGTCATGACGTATTTTAGCCATGTTTCGCAAAGGTCATTTTTGATAGAAAGGAACAAAGATCAATCAATGATATAATACCCGTTTTGTTCGATAACCTTTTGCCATCTTTCAGTGAGCTGCAGAATGCCTCGTTCATAGAAGGACCTGTCTTTCGTGGCGAAAAACTGTACAAGGTGCTGATTTACAGCCTCATCTGAATTGAACGTTATATCACGCAAGGATTGTTGAAGAGAGCGAAACAAGTGGATGTCTGACGAGTATGCTGGGTGTGGTAACACATCCCACCCAAGCTCCAATAATTTTTGGCGGGTGATCAAACTTGTGTGTGGTCTCGCGTTGTCGTGATGGAACACAACACCTTTACGATGAACGAGCTGTGGACGTTTCTGGATGATGGATTCGTTCAAACTGTCCAATTGCCGACAGTACACATTCCAATTGATTATTTGGTTCCGTGGTAGGAGCACGAAAAACACGACAGCTTTAAAATCCCACCACACTGAGACCAGAATCTTCCGCTGATATGAATGTCTGCTTTGGATGTCGTTTGAGGCGAAGCAGCACGTCGGGACCAAGACCGTTTGCGCAGCACATTGTTGTACACAATTCAATTTTTCTTCATCAGTTATCAGTCGCTTCAAAAAAGGATCGTTTTCCTCACGTTTAATGAGCATTTCGCAGATGTTTATACGCGCCGTCAATTGAGCTTCTTTGAGTTCATGAGGAACCCACACATCGAGCCTGCTTACGTATCCCAGCTTCTTCAGGTGGTCGTGAACGCTTGAATGATGAATGTACAATGTGTCTGCAATCTCTCGTGTCGTGTAACGTAGGTTTGACTCGATCAATACCTTGATTTGGTCGTCACCAACCTCGGTGGAACTCCCCGACCGAGGTGAGTTCAAAATCACCAGCACGGAATTTTGCGAACCACCGCTGGCACTGACGTTCTTGTAGAGCATTATCACCGTACACTTTACATAACTTTTCACAAGCTTGACGCGCTTTCTTCCCTTTGCGGAAGTAAAACAGTAAAATATGGCGAAAATGAACAGTTTGGTCTTCCATCTTCAACTTGATGTCAAATCTACGCAAATCAACCTAATCGTTCACTATTCCTTTTAGACTGCAGATAGAACTGACACCTATCGAATGCCTTAGTGGTAACAGAGCTGCGCATGCCTCTATTACTTCCAAAACCGCCCAACCGCCATCGGGTGCCAAAATACGTCATGACTTTTCGGACAACCCAATATTAGGACCTAGACCAGGGTCTTAGCCAGGGAGGGTTTTTGGGGGTTTAAGCCCTCTCCGAAATGCCGTACTTAAATAAAGAGAGTAGATAGATCCACATACTTGTGTAAATAGCATAGCATGTAAGTCAGAATTTGAAAAATGAGGAGTATTAAATGGAAGAATTTCTTCTTCTCCTTTTTTTTTTTTTTTTGATTGGAGGTTTAACGACCACCGTGAGCAACTCAATGGCCTATAAGAAGTCGCCAGTTCCTTATTTAGGGCCACAGGTTCTAGGGAAAACAGAGAGCCAGTGCTGTAAGACAAACACAATATCCACGCCTCACCGGGATTCGAACCAGGACCCCTTTCAGAAGAATGATCAAAAGCCATCGCTTAGAACACTGAGCTACCGGAGCGGCCTAGAAGAAATTTATATGCAAGTAAAATGTGACAGAGAAAAAATTTAACATATAAATAACGTACGGTTAAAATTAATTTTCAGATTCGGAAACCCTGCCCGAAAATTCTTTCTGGTTACCACCCTATCCTGGGCGAAATATAATTATCGATTCTAAAACGAATTCAGTCAGGACGAAATTTTCCCGATTTAACGGAGAAAGAATTTCAGAAATCCGCCATGACTGAATGTAGCATTAAATCACGCTCAAAACGGGGTGTTGTTTCAGATAATTATTTTCCTTTGAAAAATTTGCCTGCCCCCCCCCAAAAAAAAAGAAATTACGACCCTCTTGATTTGTCTGTTTGTTTGGGGGTTTAACGACCACCATGAGCAACTCAATGGGCTATAAGCAGTGTCCCGTCCCTAATATAGGGCCACTGGTTCTAGGGAAGGGAGAGAAATTATAATAATTAAAAATATAAATTATGGAGAAATTAAAGATGGAGAACATAGAAGCACCAAAAATGAAGAAATGGGGAAATTAAAAATGGATAAAATAGAAGTACCAAAAACGGAGAAATTATGAAAAAACGAGAGTACCCTCGTAGTTTTTGTGGATAATTTATGATATTCATTTTTCGCATGGCAAGATCTTTGTGGGTGTGAAATAAAACGAGTGTTTACGTACAACACATTGCATTTATTCGCCTCACTCACGACCAGACGGAGACACAGTCCCGTACACACTAAGTGGAATTAAATCATAACAACAAGCAATAAGGTTTACTGATTCCTAACATTGAATGGTACTGAGATAGGTAGATTAATCAGTGTTATTGTTGTAAAGCCAATGAAAGAAATTGTGTAGGTCATAAAAGTAAATACGTATGTACTAAACTATGGCAGCAGCAATGGTAAATATTTCGACACTTTAGTTTTTCAAAAACAATATTTATTGTTATTATTACTTAGATGAAAGTGAGAAACGACCCTGACACCAATGAAACGGGATGTAGCTACGTTGCATCTGGGCATGCGCAAGCTAAATTCTAATCTCAAGACAGAAAAAAAGCTTAATCGTAAGAGTGTTATTGAGGGCGATTGGTAACTTTTGATCTTGGATATCTACAGGTTACATACCATAGTATTACACGTCATTTTAAAGCTCTTGTCCACAGCAGGCATCCCTCGTAGCCAAATTTCTGTACGAAGCACCGTTGATCAAAATGCATTTTTGTAATGGCTTTTATCACATTTAGCATGGGTTTCTCGTAATTTACGCACATTGCAATGAGATATTGTTATGTTTATGTAAAACGTGATGAAATAATGTTCGGCGATACTTTAGTAAGATATATTGTTGAGTAACAATGAAATTAACTATTGTTTCGTCTTTTCATGGGGCAGCATTCACAAACCAGATTTCAACAACGGTTTTGACTACTTCCGTTATCCATTTTCATTACATCGACATTTTTTACTTGGGATTTACTTTACTACTGTCAGAAAAGATTCTTAGTGTCAAAAACTGCCAATCTAAGTTGCTTATTTATAAACTTTTGTTGTTACCATTAACTTAATGGGTGTAAGAGTACCAGCGCACCAACGTAATCGTCGCCTGTGCGTGTTTGTGATCATAACGTCAAATTTAATGCGATTAGTAGAATAATAATGTAGTTAGTGTCAAATATAAGCGTGGTAATAAAGTTCATACCAATAACAGATGCGGGAAGTGTTTGAAAGATGATGAATCGGCTGCGCAAATAAATCAAAAGGAAGAAACTTTTCGCGAGAATTCAAACACAATTCTCTTATTTTTCCAGACAACCTGCTTCATTTAAAGACGTATAAATGTGATTTCAGTTTCTAGATACGCTATTTTTAAGTAGTGCTATTACTTGGGATTTATCAAGCCTCTCCCAGACAATCGAATCTTTGAAATCATGATATTTTTTTTTCTTTTCAGTGAAACACACCCTCCTGGAATAACTGGGAAATTTGACGAAGCTCAAAATACCGGTTGCTTGCGTCCAGACCGATGATTTTACTGATTGCTTGGAAGGCTGTGTGTGGGTCATTGATACTGCGTTCAGATAATGTTGTTGCTGAATGTCTTCTTGGCAGACGGTTATTGTGTCTGCAATCTAAAAGGGTTTTTCCCTCGAATTTTAGTCAGTTTTCTTTCCATATCTCTTCTGTAAACTCATCATAGATTTAAAGATTTCAACTTTTGGCGTTTTCTCCCAACTTATGATCCACCTATTGCTGCCCCCGAAAGAGAAATAGATATTTAAACAAGAATTTTATTCAAAAAGATGCACTTTAAGGAATTTATGCTCATAAATCGGTCGAAACCACTAGGACTTGAAATGAGAAAATACAAAAAAAAATCTATATATAATGCAAATAAAGGCCGCAGGTGTTTTAGATAATTTTTGGTATTATTGCAAATATCGCCTAAGCAATTATCGATTGCTCACAGCGCAGAAAAAATCTATTTATTTATTTATTTTTAATTTATTTATGCTGTTACATAACATATTACAGTAAATTATACCTACAAAGGCTACTTAACAGCAAAGGGAACAGAGAAACAAAAGAAAAGGCCTCCTAGGAGTCCTGACACAGCCCTTAGTTTCCTCAAAAATACAAGACTAGTGAGTTTGGCCTTATCATGAGTTATTTTTAGTAAATGTTTGGTATTATTATTTCTATTTAAAAAAGGAAGAACTCTTTTATTTTTTAACTTAGTAGGTATTTTTAAGTGTTTTGTAAAGAGGTTTGGTTATTAATACAGTATTTGTAAAATCCAAGGGCAATGAATTCCAATAATCCGGTCCAGCATAGTTAAAACTTTGCCCTAATAGCTGAGTTTCAGGCTGCACTGGGCGAAGCGGTAATCTATTTCTTGTTCGGTAGTTGTGTCTATTGCAATTAATTTCAGTTAAATCTATATGCAAATTGATCTTGAGTCTCTGAAACACGATTTTGACAAAATTGTAATGGAAAAGCGGATGTATTGTTAATATGCAGATGTCATTAGGGCGAAATGTAGGGTATAAATGTCGATGTATATGTGTGAACATAGTATTACTTGGTTTAGAATTCAAGTCTATCAATCTAATATACACTGAAGTGCCAGAAAAACTGGTACAGACGAGCTTATGCAAAATACATAGCAACGTCACCTATGCGCGTATTCGGTTGCGTCCGCCAGTGCGTATATAAAGCGATAAACATCCTTGCCAGCTGTCAGAGCTATTTTCGGCATGAGAATGGCATATAATAACGATTTAAGCAATTTTCAACGCAGTGTCATAGTTGGCGCTGGTGAGATGGGCCATGGTGTTTCGAAGGTAGAAACGAAGTTCGGATTTTCACGGACAACCATTGCAAGGGTGTACCGTGACTACAAGAATTCAAGCAAAACATCCAACCTACGATGCCAGTGTGGCCGTAAAAAGACATTGGGTGAACGTGACCATCATCTGTTGTCAAGAATCGTTTCACGCGATAGGCGTGGAACACTCTCGCAGGTATAATCGTAATTCAATGCTGGAGCCTCAACAAGCATCAGCGTCCAGACTGTGCAACGTAAGCTGCACGATATGGGCTTTGGGAGCCGACGCCCAACTCGAGTCCCCTTGATGGGTGCACAACACATAGTTATGCGCCTCGCTTGGGCACGGCAACACCGCCACTGGACACTTGATGACTGCAAACAAATAGCCTGGTCTGACGAGTCGTGTTTCCAACTATATTGGGAAGATGGAAGGATTCGTGTGTGGTTCAAACCCCATGAAGCCATGGATCCCGCCTGTCAACAGGGAACTGTACCGGCTGGTGGGGGTCCGAAATGGTATGGTGTGTGTTTAGCTGAACTTCACTGGGATCCCTGGTACGTCTACAAACGTCTGTGACCGGCCAACGCTATGTGCGCATCCTTTCTGGCGAGGTACACCCGTTCATGTCGTGCATTCATGCTGATGGGTTGGGCCTGTTCCAACAGGACAATGCACCTCTCCACAAGTGTCGGGACGCCACATTATGGTTAATCTGAGTTTAGGGTGTTGCCATCCCACCCAAATCCCCAGATCTGCACGTGATAGAACACATTTGGGATGACATGCAATGCGCTATCGAAGCGAGGAATCCGAGACCACGGAATACACCCGAACTGTCGAACGCTCTGCAGGAAGTATGGTGTGCATTGCCTACAGCATATTTCCAGAAGCTAGTGGAGTCGATGCCCTGTCGTATTTCTGCAGTCCTGCGCTCTGTCGGGGACCTACCAAGTATTAGACTAGTGTACCAGTTTTTCCGGCACTTCAGTGTATTTATTTTGTAGTATCTATAATTTATTTAAATTTGTTTTGGTTGTTTGGCCCTAATTTTAAAAAGTAGTAATTAATGTTGCAAAATAGAGTATATATAAGTCGCAAAGCTTTAGCTCACGACTGGGATACTTTTTCAGGGCAACACTCAGACATTAAAATGCAGAGAATTAGAATCTGTAAGGAAAAAAGTGCAAGACATCACGAGCAGTATTGTATTTCGTTTTCTATGCTCTTTTCAAATAATCATCTTTGCCTCTCCCATGTTTTGCTTCTCCGCATTTTATATCTGATTGCAGCCTTGATAAAACCTTCCAGTGGAGAGCTACAGCTTGGCGAATTATAGACAGTTGAGCCACATTATTCTGACCACTTCATACTTTTGACGTCAACAGCGCGTAGCCAATGAAAGAAGTCACGTGTCGTGAGCTGGCTTGGAGAGTATATAAGGTGTGCTGTAGGCATTCTGAAAACATATCACTCGTTGCGGTCATGGGTAAAAGGAGAAATTTATCAGATTTGTGAAAAGGGATGATTATCGGCTTTCGGGCCAAGGGTGGCAGTACTTCTGAAACAGCGCAGTTTGTGAACTGTTCGCGTGCCACTGTGGTTAAGATGTATCGTTGCAAATAAGCGACGTGGAAACTGTGGAACCTCACGTGCCAATGATGGAAGTATGTCTAAAACGACAGTTCAGCGAACCCTGCTACGTATGGGGCTCCGATGCAGATGGATGGTCTCTGTACCTATGCTAACGAAGGTGATTCGGCAGAAAATGATGATATTTTTGCACGGGAGTATTGATATTGGACCTCTTCTGATTGGTATAGGATTGCCTTCTGCGATGAGTCACGTTTTCTGCTTCATCGAACGGATGGACGTTGGCGTAAAAGGCGAGAAACATCGGAGAACAAACACTCTTCAACCACTGCTGGAAGAACACAAGCTGGTGGGGGCAGCGTTATGGCCTGATGACTGTTTTCGTGGTATTCCCTGAATTCACTCATACCTGTGGAAGGCGGAATTCGTTATGAATCCATCCTTGCAGACAACTTACACCCATACATGCTGACTGTCTTCCCTGGAGCGGATGAGATCTCCCAGCAGGAAAATGCGACGTGTCACACAGCTAAAAATGTCCGGTTGGAAGAGCGCAATGAAGACTTCAACGTACTTACGTGGTCCCCTAATTCCCCAAACTTACCCAACTAAGCATCTGTGGGACCACCTCAATCGTGTTGTTCCCTCTGCGGATCCTCCACCACGCCCCCTCCAGCAGCTTTCAGATGCACTGCAGTCAGCATGACTCCATGTACCTGTGAACACCTTCCAGCACCTTATTGAATCACTCCCAGCCCGTCTACCTGCTGTCCTCCCTGCAAAAGGCTGTTACTCTGGATATTAACTGGTGGTCACAGTAATGTGAATCGGCCGTGTATATATTGTTAACGGAACTGAATAAAATGATTTATACCACGCTATTATCGTTTGATTCTTGCATAGTTGCTGCGCACCGAACTGATATTCGTTTACGTAATGTCCGTCTTATAAATTTCAAGTGAAACCTCTCTCTTTACTAAAGCGAGCCAACGGGCTAACGCTCGCCCCTGGGGACCGAGGGGCGTCGATTCGTGTGTCGCTGCCACCAAGCACCCACCGTGGTTAGGAATTCAAGTTCATCAATGGCCCCGGGTTTGACACTAGTCGTTAAAAAAACATGTATCTCTTTATCCGGGCTTTCTCCCGGGCGATTTAGCCTACTTTGAGGTGTAACAACTGATCACTAGAGCGGACTTCGGATTACTGGTAAGAGCTGGGCACCGGTTCGAGTCCCGTAAGGCATCTGGAATTCATCTTATACCCTTACCTCAGTCTAGAGGAAGTTTGTGGAGAGGATATTGAGCGTATCTACTGGCATCATCAAGATCTGAAATTGGTGAAAAGAAATTGACCAATAAACTTCAAAACAAAAATTTTAAAATGACGCATATTGACAAACTCCTATACATTTTTGATCAAAACATTTCATCTTTTTTTTTCAAAAAGACGTTCACAGAGCTCTTACCCTTCAATAAATTTCAAAACAAAAATTTTAAAATGACGCATATTGCCAAACTCCTATACATTTGATCGAAACATTTCATCTTTTTTTTTTTTTTTCAAAAAGTCGTTCGCAGAGCCCTGACCTTTCACCAAATTTCAAAACTAAAATTTTAAAATGACGCATATTGACAAACTCCTACACATTTTTGATCAAAACATTTCATCTTTTTTTTTCAAAAAGACGTTCACAGGGCTCTGACCTTTCAATAAATTTCAAAACTCAAATTTTAAAATGACGCATTTTGACAAACTCCTATACATTTGATCGAAACATTTCATGTTTTATTTTTCAAAAAGACGTTCAAAGAGCCCTGACCTTCCAATAAATTTCAAAACTAAAATTTTAAAATGACGCATATTGACAAATTCCTATACATTTGATCGAAACATTTCATCTTTTTTTTTTTTTTTTTTTAAAGTCGTTCGCAGAGCCCTGACCTTTCACCAAATTTCAAAATTAAAATTTTAAAATGACGCATATTGACAAACTCCTATACATTTGACCGAAACATTTCATCTTCACGTACTTTTTAGCAATATTCATAAATTTCCGGAAAAAAATGTTTGATGAATTCTGTGAATATGACATATATAAAATGATCCATACGTAACTAAATACTAGTCCTCAGTAAATTTTGTTCTACGTAAAGCTTTGTGAAACGCTACCGGAATCTTTAAGAACGATTTTTCCATTTCTAAAATATACAAAATTGCTTCTTTTCAGGAGTTCATTAAAATAACATGTGGAGTGGCAGCCTTCCTGTCACCCGATTCTACTGATAAATGCTATTCGGGAAAACATTAAGCGGCATTTCTCTGGAACCTTTTTTTTTTAATTGGAGGGTTGAACGACAACCGCCAGCAACTCAGTGGGCTAGAAGCAGTCGCCAGTCCCTAATTTAGGGCCACTGGTTCCAGGGAAGGGTTACAGTCAGCGCTGTAAGACAAACACAACATCCCAACATCCATGCCTCACCGGGATTCGAACTCAGACCCATGTCGTACGAATGATCAGAAACCATCGGTTAGATAACAGCGCCACCGGCGCGGCAATCTGGATTCCACCTGCGCATTAAAGTCTTTCATCTTCTACAAAATGATCTCTCCAGCTCGGACAAGGGAAAATGTCGAAGCGGGATTAGCAGAATCTCAGAAAACTATTATATGCGTTTTTCACTTGTGAATTTGTGTGCGCCGCCCTGGTGGCGCAGTGGTCTAAGTGCTGGCTTCTAATCATTCGTCCGCGGTGAGTCCGAGTTCGAATCCCGGTGAGGCATGGGTGTTGTGTTTGTCTTAAGCCATTGGATATTTCCCTTCCCTGGAACCAGTGGCACTAAATTACGAACGGGAGACTGCTTATAGCCCATTGAGTTGCTCACGATGGTAGTTAAACCTCCAATCAAACCAGCTATGTAGAAAGGCCTCGGAGGGGCTTAGAGGCACTGAGGCACTATTTTGCTAGGCTTAGCGGCACTAGTGCAGTATTTTTCTAGGCTTAGGGGCGCTGGGGCATTATTTTTGCAGGCTTAGCGGCACTGAGGCACTATTTTTCTAGGCTTAGCGGCAGTAATGCAGCATTTTTCTAGGCTTAGTGGCGCTGGGGCATTATTTTTGTAGAGCTGGTCTGACGCTGTGATTCGACCTGAGGTGCTGCACGCTTCCATTTCCAAACCCTTCCACGTTCACACAGAGTTTCTATTTTCACGTACGAGCGCTGGTCTAACGCCGTGACTCGACCTGAGGAGTTGCACGCTTCCATTTCTAAACCCTTCCACGTCCACACAGAGTTTCTATTTTCACGTCTGAGCGCTGGTCTAACGCCGTGACTCGACCTGAGGAGCTGCACGCTTCCATTTCCAAACCCTCCCACGTCTACACAGTTTCTATTTTCGCGTACGAGCGCTGGTCTGGCGCTGTGACTCGACCTGAGGAGCTGCACGCTTCCATTTCCAAACCCTCCCACGTCCTCACAGCAAATGATAGCGTGCCGTTTTGACACCCCTGCGTTGCTGAGAGTCTTACCTTAACATGACGCAATGATTTCCCCTATTGCGTCATCCGCTTCCGTTTTAGATTAACGTGTGCAGAACTTTTGTTATGACCCTCGCATAAGCAACTTAACATTATTAGTAGCAGCTCTTTCACAAATTAAGGCCACTGTTTCCTAGAAAGGGCCACCAGATAGATACACCACGCATGTCTCATCAAGAGCTCGAACCTGGACCCATCACGAACAAAAGATCAGAAACCAGCGCCTCAAACTACTAGAACCCCAAGGTTACTTTAGGTTAATCAGTCATTAAAAATTTGCTTCGTAATCAGTCAAAAGAGCTGTGAAAACACAAATTTGTCAGTGACGGGGATAGAACCCGCGCTTCTTCGATCCGGATCCAGTTGTTCTAACCGATCAAACTGCACCGAGGGAATGTATAGCTGCATATTTGTCGTCTTGACACGTGCTTCATCTCTGTAGTACGTCACATCATCTCCCTCTTAATTTTTATTTTTTATTTTTGAAGCAGAGGAGGAGATTTTTTTTTATTACAATCGGACGATGTGTAAAACATCACACATTTTTCGAAAAACCGAACGGCCAATAGATCGATTTTCCACAGTGAGGCACGAATATGAAAACTCAAATTTGTCAGTGACGGTGATCAAAGTCGTGTCTCTTAGCTCCGGAGTTCGTTGTTCTAACTGACTAAACTACACCTACGGAATGTATCGCTGCAGATTCGTCCTTTTGTCACGTGCTTCTCCTCTGCAGTGCATCACAGGACATTTTAATAAACTACTCATTTCAGAGCAAAGCTGAGATCATATGCAGAGCATTTTGGAAAGGAGTGTCTTACCCCAGGTCTTAAACAACGCTTAGAAATAGGAAGCTAGGAGATTTGGGCTAGAGTGTCTGATAGGAAAGTGACACGGAAGCGAGGTAGAAAAGGCGAGGAAGACGCCCTTTTTTTTTATTACCGGGGGGGCCAGTACCCGGGGTCCGACGGCTGAACGTGCCCATCCGACGCACGGCGGATAATTAGTGGTTCGAGCGTTCGTACCTGCCTGGGATCGAACCCAGGTTTCTCCGTGGTTGTCCAGAATGTTGACCACTAGGCCATCCGCGGCCTTCAGAGCAAAGCTGAATGAAAGCAAACATGAAAACACAATTTCTTCGGTGACGAAGATAGAACCTGCGTCTCCTCCCTCCGGAGCCAGTTGTTCTAATCGACTAAACTACACCGACGGAATGTATCGCTGCACAATCGTCGTCTGGACACGTAGTTCACCTCTGTAGTACGTCACAGAGCATTTTTTTAAACAAATTACTCATTTCAAAGCAAAGCTGAATGAAAGCAAACAATGCAGTAAATAAATGAAGTTTAACTTTGTGATCACAAAGCAAAAATATTGCTAATCTTCTAGGAAATGATGGAACTGGGGATTTCACCATGTGCATTTTCGTAATTTTTCTTGAGTACTGAGAAAATTAATAATGAATTTGGTACGAATTCTTTAATTGTTTATTCACTATTTACTCAACGGTGCCCACTGCAACGTCTATTCCAAAGGACTTTCTGTGGTCTAATTGGCATAAAAAGATCACTCATTCGATAAATTACCTCTCTTTCAACTCAATAACGTTCCTCTTTTCTTTGTTCCGGTGTAAGTAAATTGCGGCGAGAGCGACGGGTGGTCTCAAACCTCATAGGTAAATTGTGGCTGTAGGGTAAGGGAAAGGTGGACGACAGCAGCTTAGGATTTACCCCCAACTCCATAAGTAAATTGCGGCTAAAACTTACGTGAAGGGATGAAGACACAAAACATAATAACCTATATCCTAGTAATGAAATCAACTCATATTTCCAAGTTAAACCCATATCCTGTTATAAGTGGAATAAAAAGCTTTTGCCTTACTTATACTAAAGAGAGAAAGATGAAGGACACTGTCATCACATATACAAAACTTCAATAAGCTTACTTTAATATGCTTTTGAGAAAAGCCTAATACAGATAACTTCATTTCTCTTTCTGGAGTCAACCTCAGTTTACCCAAAAATTAATAATTTCAAAAATATGATGCAAATTTAACGAATTCAAAACTGGTTATACATCCTCCTCTGTAATCACTTATTTCCTTAGACAACATTTTTTTCCTTTGCATGGCAGTTTTTCATTTCCTTCTCCGAGTGGCATCACCTGACCTTTGGATTTCTTTTTTTTTTTTTTTTTTTTTGATTGGAGGTTTAACGACCACCGTGAGCAACTCAATGGGCTATTAATAAGCAGTCTCCCGTCCCTAATTTAGGGTCACTGGTTCAAGGGAAGGGAGAGAGCCAGTGCCGTAAGACAAACACAACATCCATGCCTCACCGGGATTCGAACCCGGACCCCTTTCGGACGAATGATCAGAGGCCATCGCTTAGACCACTGCGCCACCGGGGCGGCCCTTTGGATTTTAATACATGTTTGAGTTTTAAAAAGTTTCGGAACTTCTAAAAAATTATATAAGCTTGGATGGGGATTATAAAAGTGAGTATTAAACCGAGCATGAAAAGACTCGCATGCATTCGTCCTGTGTTCTGATGATGCCTGGAATTCGGCATTTTTTTAACGCAAGAAATATCCTTTTCTGTGAGGGTCGTCAATGCGCCAGAATTTTCTTCCACGGAGGAGTTTATTATCTTTGAGGGACGTTCAGCAATGACCAAGAACGTCTAAGGATTAAAGGGGATTATTTAGCCGCAATGTACCTATACCCCTGTGTTCCGGTACTGCGCCATTTCCTTTTATTCTCAGCAGGTAATATTTTAGAAATGTTGGTTTGCCAACGTTCTTTCACGTCTGCTCCAGTTTAGCCTGCACAGAAATTTCATGCCTGAAGAACGACAGAACGTAACTCGTGAGGAACATAGCCGTCTGAAATCTATGACAAAATTCAAACTGTAAAATTACTTGATTAATCGCTCAGAACCGTAGCAAGCTTTTCTCATCTGGGAGGACGATACTTGAAATTACGCCCCATTCGAGTTCAAAATTACGCCCATTCGAGTTCAAAATTACGCCCTGTCGAGTTCAAATTACGCCCCGTCGAGTTCAAAGTAACACCTCTTCGAGTTCAAAATTAGTCTCGTTCGAGTTCAAGCATGTGCCCCTTCGAGTTCAAAATTACGCCCCATTGAGTTCAAAATTACGCCCCGTCGAGTTCAAAGTAACACCTCTTCGAGTTCAAAATGAGTCTCGTTTGAGTTCAAGCATGTGCCCCTTCGAGTTCAAAAGTACGCCCCATTGAGTTCAAAATTACGCCCCGTCGAGTTCAAGCACGTGCCCCTTCGAGTTCAAAATTACGCCCCGTCGAGTTCAAAGTAACACCTCTTCGAGTTCAAAATTAGTCTCGTTCGAGTTCAAGCATGTGCCCCCTTCGAGTTCAAAATTACGCCCCTTCAAGTTTAATATTGCGCTCCTTCGAGTTTAAAATTACGCTCCTTCTAGTTCAAAATTACACCTCTTTGAGTTCTACTCAAGTAAGATGTGGTTTTTACTTTTCCGCACACTGCCGTTATAGGAAAGTATTATGATCGTTCAAAAATTGCACTTCAGGTTTTTGACATAATTTTATTAAAAATGGAACAACTAGGCTAAATATCCAAAAATCAACTACAGGTCGTAAATACCAAGTAAAGCGTACACTTTATGTGATCGCCCCCCAAAAAAACGCTCCACGGAAATGCAGAAGGAAAAACAAACTAGAGCAAATCGAATGAGTATCTGATAGTGAACGTAGCAATATGAAGAACCTTCAGGGTAGGGCTTGGAAAAATTCCGTTCAAGGTCAAACGCTAAGAGAACTTTTTGCGACAGGGCACAAATCATTAATTAGCTCTTCATACCAACGACATGTTTTTTGTTTGATTGGAGAATTAACGCCCACCGTGAGCAACTCAATGGTGTATAGCCGGTCGCCCGTCTCTAATTTAGAGTCACTGGTTCAAGGGAAGGGACTCTGACTTCGAGTTCTACTCAAATAAGACATGGTAACACAAACACAACATTCAAGCCTCACTAGGATTCGAACCCGCCGCGGAATCGCTTAGATCATTGCGCCATCGGGGCGGCAACGATATGTTCGGAAATTTTTTCCATAGAAAACAGCATATTGTTTTCTATGCCACCATCCACCGTTTTGGAAAAATTCCCTTCGTGGATATGAGATATTCACACCTCATAGTATATGTTAATCTGTGCTATGGTTAACTGGTTAGAATATTGTATGAGACTAACTAAAGTCTTTGAAAAGAAAATACTGAACAGTAAAACTTTCGTTTTTGTTACAATTTCTATTCTTTTAAATCTCTCAGAGCATGGATTTACACCCCTGGAATGACCATTATGGAAGGACAACCGCCCTCCCGGTAACTACTTCCTGTAATCATTTCTGTTCAATAAGTAGTGCCCAGAATATATTTAATTGTATATTTTATTCGGTATTAACCTCAGTGTATATAAAAGCGTAAAACTGGGAAATCATTCGTAAAAGTGAATGTTTCAAGCAAAAGATTTTTATATTCTATTTGAACTTTTAACTTTCGCTAACTTAACACATTTACTTAAAAAAAAAACAAAAAAAAAACAGGTGTTAATCTCCCGAAATCTGGGATGTATATAAAAAAAATGTGGGAAGGGGGGCAAGGAAAAATGAAAAGTTTTTGAAATCCACTAGAACAAAATAAAAGTGAATCAAAAATGGAACAAAAAATTAAGCTATTTCTTCGCAGCCACCCTGGTGACGCAGTGGTCTAAGCGATGGCCTCTGATCATTCGTCCGAAAGGGGTCCGGGTTCGAATCCCGAGATGTTGCGTTTGCCTTACGGCTCTGCATGGTCGTTAAACTTCCAATAAAAAAAAATATCCTCGCAAAGGGAAATGTTGATAAATTTTTATTAAATTAAAGCATTTTTTCTAATGTAAGTCGTATTTTAACCAAAAAGCTGAAAAAAAAAGAATCACTTTCGGGCGGTGCCAAGGCCCCTTGGGATAGAGGTCTGCACGGACCTTACTTGGTGATCCTGCCCGGCTCAAGCCTACGCGTTTAAGGCCAGCTTCGGCCCGGCCCAGCCCGTTTCAGATAAACACTCTGGCTGGCCCGACTCGTGATGCGCCATTTTGTATTATTTTGTTATTCTACTGTATTTTATTAAGTTATAAAAATTAAATAATGAAATGAAATACTATTGCAAATATTTAGTTGAATGCAAGCCTAAAAGGTATTAACTATACTTTAGCAATAATCGAAGAATATAACCTTAAGAGAGAGAGAGAGAGAGAGAGAGAGAGAGAGAAACTAAGCGCGTTCAAAATGCCCCTTTCTCTGAACTAGTAACCGGTAAGACGACAAAAGTCAATCTCTATACGAATTAGAGATAGAAGAAGCAGTCGATGTCATCCCACTCTCCCATACAACCCCCCCCCCTGCCACCCCACTGCTGACGCCCCCATCGTTACCACTCCAAACAACGCATTCGCTCGGTGTCCATATCTTTATTGTCAATAAGCCCCGAAATGTTTTTACTGTCTTAACACGTACAGATGGTAAAAACACTGTGAGTGCCTCTCCTCACCTCTGTGATTACACGGAGTTATGTCATGGAAATAAGTAAAGCCAGCCAAACAGTTAAACAGGTCAGGAAATTGGGAAACATGCTTTTTTAATTTCTTTACCATTGCGATAAAAAGAATGGGTCCATTTGGCCGGGCCCAGCACGTGCAGACCTCTACCATGCCCCCCCCCCCTCTCTAAATATGCCTCTGGATAAAAGGAGTCTAAAACAAAGCCAATAAAAAAAATTAAACTACCTTCTTTTACACGTGACATCAGAAATGCGCTCTACAACTCATCAGTCTCCGTCGCAAAATTTGGAGTGCTTGGATTTTTGACCCTCCTGGATAAAATTTCCTCCCAATTACCCCAAAAACAAAGGAGAAATTCATATGGAGATGCCCAGAAAAGGAGCAGCCGGTCCGGTGGCGCAGTGGTCTAAGCGCTGGCTTATGATCATTTGTCCGTGTTCGAATCCCGGTGAGGCATGGATGTTGTTCTTGTCTTACGGCGGCTCTCTCCTTTCCCTGGGAACAGTGACCCTAAATTAGGGACGGACGAATCCTTTTAGCCCATTGAGTTGCTCACGGTGGTCGTTAAAACTTCAATAAAAAAAAAAAAAAAGCAGCACGCTACGTTTTATTTTGTGAATTGTGTTTCAAACCTGATGATCTCGTTTTACCGAAATGATTGCTAGGACAAATGAACATAACAAATCTCTGGGTAATTTTCAACTGTTGTAATTGCTGGGTACTTTGAGAGTTGGAAAAAAATTAATGGTTTTATCAATGATTGCGAATTGCGAGCTGCATTTCCAGCGATGAAAGAAAAATAGTATAAATAACGTTCAATAACGTCTGTAGTCGTAGAAAACATTTTCTGCAATAAAAACGGTTTTAGATGGCAAGTGACAAAACCTAAGAATTGAACACTCACAAAATACTGTGGTCTACTTCAATAAAAAATATAATGTGTAAAACTGCATGATTTAATGAGTATTTTGTTATTATTAGTTATTACTTATTATTAGTTCTCATATTTTAGAGCAATGCATTTATTTTTGCATGGTTCATCAAAACATATGCGAAAAGTCGTTTCTGGGACCATAGCATTTATTTGAAGATAAATAAATGAAAATTATAAATGCGTATATCACGTTTTAAGTGCATATTTTGTGTATTTTAAGTGCATAGTTGCATCAGTATTTGCTGTTTTTAGTGCATATAATCCGGTTTCTACTATAATAAGGAATAACACTCCACAATTAAATATTTGAACCTCACAATGGGACATTTTAATACATATATAAAAGTTGTTTGGCTTCCTTACACAGAAAAAGGGATTCAATATTTGAAATCTGTCCTTTTACGGTACACTTTAGAGAAGGGATTCATGTGCATTTATGGCTGCTAACGTGCGAGCAATAATTGATAACCATTACTCAAAAAAGCCTTAAATAATTCTTCCTAGCACTTTAGATATTTGCGTTCTTATCTATCAAAATTCCGTTTTGAACAAAAGAGAAATCAAGCTCGATGCATCTATTTAATATATCAAATCGATTTTGAATATTGTGCTTGGAAACAAATTTTAGATTAAATTTTTTTTATCGAACTGAACGCAAACAGCTTCTTGAAAAGTCGAACAAATTTGAAGGTGTATGGAAGTTTAGGTTCAGAAATTCTTTAAACGGAGACTAAGAATTGATATTTCTTTAACCCTGGAACTTTTTAAAATTATTAAAGTTTTATTTAACTGAATCGCAACGAAAAGTAAAGAAAACGGTTTTTTTCTTTTAGGATCATGATGAATTGCAATACGCAGACTGCATGGCATTGTAATATTCATAGCTAGCAAAAATGCAACTTATTCGCTTGTCAAGAAAATAACTAAAGCTATGAATGAAAACGATAAATTTGAAGACCACGAACAACTCTCCTGACTCTGTCATTTTCGGAAAGGCGAAATATTTTTTTTATAATACCATTTGTAAGATTATTAGATGCTCAATGCATCATTTTATTCGTGATATAATATAAAAAAATATTCTGAGAAAATAATTAATTAAAGAAAGTACCCTACTAATGTTGTATCAATTCTTCACGGGAATTGCTTTTAAAATATATTTTCCCCAAGAAAGAACGAACGCCTAGGAAATGATGAATACTAACCTCTGTCTTTTTCGAAAGTGAGAAGTAACGTTTACTTCTTTATAATTCATTTAATATTCACATTAATTATTAGGGCTCGTTCATCAGTGAAACTGTTAGGATATTTTGCAATGCAAAATAAAAAAAAACATTCTGACAAAATAATTAATTAAAGAAAGTACCCTACTAATGTATCAATTCTTCACGGGAATTGCTTTTAAAATATATTTTCCCCAAGAAAGAACGAACGCCTAGGAAATGATGAATACTAATCTCTGTTTTTTTCGAAAATGAGAAGTAACTTTTACTTCTTTAGAATTCAATTAATATTCACATCAATTACTAGTACTTGTTCACCAGTACAACTGTTATGATATTTTGCAATGCAAAATAAAAAAAATTGTGAGAAAATAATGAATTAAAGGAAGTACCCTACTAATGTTATATCAATTCTTCACAGGAATTGCTTCCAAAATATATTTTCTCCAAGAAAGAACGAACGCCTAGGAAATGATGAATACTAACCTCTGTCTTTTTCGAAAGTGAGAAGTAACGTTTACTTCTTTATAATTCATTTAATATTCACATTAATTATTAGGGCTCGTTCATCAGTAAAACTGTTAGGATATTTTGCAATGCAAAATAAAAAAAACATTCTGAGAAAATAATTAATTAAAGAAAGTACCTTACTAATGTTGTATCAATTCTTCACGGGAATTGCTTTTAAAATATATTTTTCCCAAGAAAGAACGAACGCCTAGGAAATGATGAATACTAATCTCTGTTTTTTTCGAAAATGAGAAGTAACTTTTACTTCTTTAGAATTCATTTAATATTCACATTAATTATTAGTACTTGTTCACCAGTAAAACTGTTATGATATTTTGCAATGCAAAATAAAAAAAAATTGTGAGAAAATAATGAATTAAAGGAAGTACCCTACTAATGTTATATCAATTCTTCACAGGAATTGCTTCCAAAATATATTTTCCCCAAGAAAGAACGACCGCCTAGGAAATGATGAATACTAACCTCTGTCTTTTTCGAAAGTAACGTTTACTTCTTTAGAATTCATTTAATATTCACATTAATTATTTATTAGTACTCGTTCACCAATAAAACTGTTATGATATTTTGCAATGCAAAATAAAAGAAGTACATCCTGTTTCGAGCAAATAGCGAAATATAAGATGTAAATTTCTTATGATCGCAAGAGTTAAAACGTTCATTTATATAGAAAAGAAAGAACAACACTAAAATGATAAATTTTAAACTGATTACAAATTATTGTTCTTAACACCAGAAATAAAAAACGTGACTTTCGAAAAGACAAAGTAAATTTCACTTCCGCAAAAATGTTGGTTTGTTAGTTAATTTATATTAAAGATTAATATTTGCTTTCCAGTAAAACTACTATAAGTGTAATGAATTATTTTATTTATAATGAAAAATAAAAATGTTTCTGACGGATAATTATGAATTAGAAGATGTAGACTGCATTGTAATATTCATTCTTAGCAAGAATAAATATCTTCAATTGTTCGCAAAGCCGCGAACAACGCCCTGAAATTGAATGTTATTTATGTAAACCATAAACGCCAAGGTAGAAAGAAGAACATACTCTCTTGAAAGATGAAACACAATAAACATCACGGAAAGAATAGGCTACACGTAACTTCCGAAAAAGAACTACCAAAGGATGCCTGTGAGCAAGAAAAAAAAAATTAAAAAGAAATTAAAAAAAAAAAGTCTCTTAAACTTTCCTCGGACTGTGATCTAATTTCCTCTTCCTAGGTCATCTCTCGATTTCACCGCATCCTAGCGTGAGCAGGTGGCCTCCGAGACACGTCTCTCTTTACTTTCACGTAACAAAGAGGAGGAGTGAGGTTAAAAGGTGATTTGGCAAGAACATCCTCCACTGGCCGGCCTGTAACCTACTTGTCCTGGTTTCACTTTTAACTGCCGGCTGAGCCTGCGGTTGGAGGATGATGTTGATGACGACGCACTGAAGGGGTTTTTCTTCAACCAAGAGCGGGGGGGGTGGAAAGCTGGGGGAGGAGGAGTATGGTCCGAGTGAGAAACAACAGGATGACACCGTTAGAAAGTTTTTCCTCCGAGTATAAAAGACCACCACTTTCACTGGAACAGCATCAGTGAGCATTTCCTCCTTATTACCAGAGCATCCTTCCAAGACAACAGCTATGGAAGCAAAGGTAAGTTCTAACCATTGCTGCTCTTTCCGACTACAGAATACCCGGCTTCATATTCCCCCTCCATGTTTCAGAAGTAAGCTCCGGACTTACTCCTTTACAAATGTGCGAATCCAATGGCTTCAGCGATTTTTTGGTGATCTACAAAAAAAGGATATATCGAAAGGATTGCAACGCCAACTAACATTTCTCAGCTGGATACACACTAGAGGACTAAACAGCTTCAAGTTGAGGTCTGATAACTCTAATTCGCTTTCATAAGGCACTCATATTTTTTTCTGTTTCGTCCCCATAAGCACCTAAGGCAGGGGCCTAAAACTCGTGCTCCGAGGGCCCAGCTCTTTTTCAGTGACCCGCGAATTTTTTTTCATCAGAAATAGAAAAATATATAAACTTTTTTCACTATTTTTTTTTTAAATATATAAACTTTTTTTTTCGCTAGTATTTTTTCGTTTCATATTAATTTCGATTACACTTTGAGTAAGAAGTCGTATATTTCCATGTCACTTCACATCTACACCAGATTTTTTAGAGTAATCATTTTATATACCTGTTCAACTTCTAAATACGTTTATACGTAACTTGGGCAACTTCTAAAGACGTTTATAAGTAACTTGGCAACTTCTAAAGACGTTTATAGGTAACTTGGCCCCATGGACTTTACTCCCAAATTTGCAATCAGTTTGTTGTAATGAATTATATATTTAAAAAAATTTTAAAGTGTTCAAAATGCAGGCAACTACTTCGTATTGCTTCGCAACATAGGTATAGCATTACATGGCTTCTTTATCAGAAAGTTCAGTTTTAGGTTTCAAAACCTATTTGAAATAATCGATGTTCATCATAAACGACATTTATTTTCGTCTTCTTTTTCATGTGGCCCACCGGTCCTATCCCATTTTGTGATGTAGCCCGCCAGTCCTATTCCATTTTATCATGCGGCCCGCCAGTTGTGTTATATTTTCTACATGGCAAGCCAGTCCTATTCAATTTTGTCTTGTGGCCCTCCAGTCCCATAAGATTTTATCATGTGGTCCACCAGTTTCATTTCATTTTGTTATGTAGCCCAGATTTAGTGGTTAAAAATGTCTGGTCGAGCGATCGCTGTGCTTAATTCAGGATTACAAGTTATTGGGAAGGGACTCAACCAGCGTTATAAGAGAAGCAATCACCCATCCGGGACTCGGGCTCTGATGATTAGTCAGAAGGCCGCACCTCTGACCAATAGGCCACCGTGGTGGCCCTCAAGATTTTAAATAATAACTCGATGCTAAGTGCGTGAATAACACTTGGGAGAACGGATACCCTTGCTTCTTGTTCATACAGCTCTTAGTAATTTTTTAGATCTTCCTTTTCTGTACCACATCAGCAATACCTTTATTTTCAGCTGCTTTGTTTAAAATATTCTTTTAAGAATTCAGAAAACAATTATGTCTTTTGTACAGACTGGCTGATTTTGGCTGTCCTCACTTCTCAGTTGTTGAAATGAAATCCTTGAAGCTTAAGCTTAACATAGCACCAAAATGCGTTTCTTTTCTTTAAAAGTATTTCTCAGAGTCAGTTCTAAGACATGACATACTTGTTACATACTATAACGAAGTGAATTTCTCCGTCATTTCTATCCGCGCCAGGATTCGAACCCGGGTCCACTCATTCCGGAATAAGTTGCGCTACCATTTGAGCTACGCGGACATTTGTTCTGATTCCTATCTGCCTTTATGTCGTGTGCGTCCTGCTGGCAGGTACGTCACATCTACCCCCCCCCCCGAAAGAGGGCCGGGGGCATGGCCCACGGGTCAGCCGTGACCATGAATCGTTGCAGGCAGCCATCCACTGTAGAACGTGCACTTGAGAACTCCCAGTCAATCTGCTGTGTGGAATGCAACATCACACATTTTTATTTTTCGAAGCGCTGGAGAAGGGATTCCCTGATTTTTCCTGTCTCGCGGTGTGGAAATAACATCACACCAATGCGAGATTTTGAACGGCCGGGTCATCCGGATAGTTCGGGCGCCATTATAACGAAGTGAATTTCTCCGTCATTTCTATCCGCGCCAGGATTCGAACCCGGGTCCACTCATTCCGGAATAAGTTGCTCTACCATTTGAGCTACGCGGACATTTGTTCTGATTCTTTATGTCGTGTGCGTCCTGCTGGCAGGTACGTCACAATACGACTTAGAAATAATCTTAAAAATTATTTTCTAGTATGAAGTAATATGTATGCATTATAGTTACGTATCCAATATTGAGCTACCCTGTTTCGTCCTTATCCCAAATCTCAGGAAATCTCTTAAAACTCGTTCAATTATTTTAACATCATAATCCAGGACATAGTAGTCGAGAAAGAACATATTTTCATTTACATTTCACAGGCATGAGATTTTATGAGGTTTTTTCAAAAATATTTCAGAAAAACGTAGACTGATTTGTAAAGCTATTAAGGTTTATAAGATTTTGTTCATTCAGAAGTATTAATATGCAGATTGTTGAAGCATCAACAATATAGATGAAGGGCTTTTATGTGAGCTCATACTTGATTTTTTAATACTACCTAAAATTTTGAAATGAAATTTTGACATTTTCTAACACATGAAGTTGCTGATTCTGAATATAGATCTTCAGTTAATTTACTTAATTTGGAAAATCAAAACCTCTACGTAACCCTTGGATAAATTTTTCTTCCGACATCTTTTATCGATATTCGTAATTTTAAAGTGAGACGGGAAAGCTTCGCATTTTCTTGAACACCTGAAGTTCTATTTTAAAAACTTCATTCAAACTCACTTAAATTTCAGAAGCTATTATACTGGAATATTTGATACAATTTTTTAAGACTTGGATATGATCTTAAGTTTTGCCGCAGTTTATCTACTGATAAAGTGATTCATTCATTCTCTTAAAAATAATGCTTATGTGAACGCTGTTATTTTCGAATGTCGACCTGTTTTCCATTTCTACCTAAATACAATATCTATCCCCTTGTGGTTCGGATTCTCAACAAGAATCATAACAGATAGCGTAGCTCCAAAAACTCTAATTTTGATCACTTGTAATGCTCTCTTTAACTCTTGCCTAAAGTCATTGGAAATGATAACACATTCGGTATGAGTTAGTGTGGAATAAATTTTCGTCCTTAGAATTTCTTCAACCCGAAAGCTCAGTTCTTTAATTTGCTGTTTTGAAGCTATTGCATATGCAGAATATGAAATGGCATCCTAAAAATGCTTCCAACACAAAACTACAAATCCCAAAGTCTGGGTCTATTGCTGTGTAATTGGGATGTTATTGTGCGAAACCAATTTATCAAGAGCCCCAGTGGGGTCTCTAGAAATATTTTAATGTAGGCACCAATACAGATTCATATATTTTGTTCGACGAAAACCAGAAACAAGAAAATACATAGAGAAATTATAAAAATTGAATATTTAGGTGCGATCAAGATTATTAAAGATAATGCAGTTTTAAAATATGTTGTGATATTCCAATTGTCTGCCTTACCAAATTATTCTCCTAACCCATTGCTTAAAAAATATATTAGAAGCAACTCAGGCCAAACTGACATCCAGATTTTTGGCGGACATCTTGATATACTTCATACGGTGCAAAATTTAAAAATGAGAAATGCTTATCTGTATACTTTAAGTAAGGGTTTCTGAAGTGTGATGTTTTCATTAGTGGTTACCAAACAATATTTTAATTGGGAAACCAAGTAGAAATACATTTTGCTTGGAGAGAAAAGGTGCCAACAGAAGAGAAATTAAAGTACTTGACCATAACTTCTTCTACTGCAGTTGGTAGAAAATTTGTTCAGTTTATCTTAGTTAACATAATTTCTGAAAACGAAAGTTAACTCAATATTAAATCGAACCTTAGGAAAGCTGAAAACTTTTGGTACGAGTTAGGGTGTCGCTCTTGTGGCTAAGTGGTTTGAGGTGCTGGTTTCTATCTAATCGTCCGAAAGGAGCCTGCGTTCGAGTCCCAGGTGAAGCATGGATGGTGTGTTTGTCTTACGGCACTGTTTCTGTTGCTTCCCTGGAACTAATGACCTTACATTAGGTACGGGCTACTGCTTACAGTCCTTAGAGCTGCTATCGGTGGTCGTTTAATCACACACACAAAGAAAAAGGATTTAGTGAGCGATTAAATTCTCGATATAATTCAAGCAACGGCCATGTTTTTGAAAAAAATTCGTTTTCTTTTTTTCTCATCTTATTTTTGTTTGCAAAACGTTTCTGCTGTAGTTGAGGTAATTTCAGTAAATGTACAGAACAACTGAGAAACTAAATTTCAGAAATTACTTTCATTTTCTCTAAAAAAGATTTCTCCTAAAGCTAAGTTAGTATTAACCATTTAAGCTGCCAATGTACTTCAATCAAATGGTGGACAAAATATTTTGCATTACCCAAACTAAAATGTTCATATAGCGACCGTGCTTTACGAGAGCTACGGCAAAACAATTCGTTTCCTTCCTCTCATCACAGCAGTACCTACCGTGACACACGCTCCCTTCTAGTCCTTTGTTCTCTGCTCCATTACCTAAGACATGACGACTTCGTCTTCCTGACTGAAGCCGCCCCGGTGGCGCAGTGGTCTAAGCGCTGGCTTCTGACCATTCGTCGAACATGGGTCTGGATTCGATTCCCGGTGAGGCATGGATGCTGTGTTTGTCTTACGGCACTGACTCTCTCCCTTCTCTGGAACCAGTAGCCCTAAACTATGGATGTCCGCCCCGTGGCGCAGTGGCTTAAGCGATGGCCTCTGACCATTCGTCCGTAAGGGGTCTGGGTTTGAATCCCGGTGAGGCATGGATGTTGTGCTTGTCTTACGGCATTGGCTCTTTCCCTTCCCTGGAACCAGTGACCCTAAATTAGGGACGGGCGACTGCTTATTGCCCATTGAGTTGCTCACAGCGGTCGTTAAACCTCCAATCCAAAAAAAAACAAAACAACTATGGATGGACGACTGCTTGTAGCCCATTTAGTTGCTCATGGTGGTCGTTAAACCACCATTCCAATCCAAAATTCTCCCTCACACGGATACCATGCCATTCGGTAGAAATAAGTGGCTCAAACAGCTTCGCTCTCCTTTCTTAGGATCGTCGACATTGTTATACCACTCTTAGGAGATAATCAGCCAGTAAGGGTTAGTGTTAATGATCACTCTGAATGACTACTTTGAATAGCAAAGTTAAGGGGAAAGACCCAAGACTTAATAGGGAAAGGATAGTCCTCCTGATACGAACATCATGCCACCGGGTAGAAATAAGTGACTCAAATAGCTTATCTCTGGTTTTTTAGGTTCGTGGACAGTGTTGTAGCCCATTTATCAGGTGATCAGTCAGAAAGGATTAGTGTCACTCCTCCCCGTAAATGACCATTTTAAATAAAAGGCTAAGGGAAAAGACCCAAGGCATGATAGATAAAGGTAAGTCCCCCTGGCACGGACATCATGCCACTTGGTAAGAACAAGTGACTCAAACATCTTCTCTTTCCTACTTAGGTTAGTAGCCATTATAAATCCGTTTTAGCAAGTATCTAGCCAGGAAGGTTTAGTGTTACTTATACCCTAAATGGCCATTTTGAATGACAAAGCCAAGTGATGCGCAGCGCTTCTTTATGCAGGGAATATACTCGTTCCGCAGCGATCGGCTCATTTCTTAGACTACGGGTATATTAGTTGGAGCTGATCTCACCCCATTTTGCTAACTCCGAGATAATTCGCTCTAGTCGGTTAAGGCGTTAAAGAATTCAGTTTTCCCTTTCAAGTTCTAAATTACAAGTAGCCAAATTCGTAAGCTTGCAACACCAGTTGTTTTAATTCTTAAATTTTAGTGGGAAATTTATAAAAGCAGATGACAAAAAAAAATGTTAAAATATACTGAAAGTAGTGCTATTTCAGGTGGAGAGATTGTTTCTCACCCCGGTTGCTGAGCGGTCAGAGGCGTGGGTTCCAGGCCCTTCTTCCGAACATGACTCGGGCTCGTGTGTTGGATGATTAGTGTGTCTGTCTCATGGCGTTTGTCCTGCCTGTTTCGTGGAACGCTAGGCACCAAATTTGGGACGGGCTGCTGCTTAAAGCCCTCCGACTTGGCCATCGTAGTCGTTAAACCATGACACAAGAGAAAGAAATACTGTTTTGTGTAACAAGATGGAAGATTTCACGGCGTAGGTGCTTCTAGACGAAAATAGGTAAAGAAACAGCAACATTAAAGGCAACTGAAAATTATAGTTTAACATTAATACATGCACACGATGAAATCTCTAAGAACGCGTCATGAAGGAAAGAATAGAGCTCCACTTGCCCAGACAGGCGTTATTAATTTTAGCGCAGCTTTGCAGAAAACTTATTAAAATACTAGGAAGAACCAAAACAGGATGATACATTTTAAGGATGAAATTTAACCATGAAGGGACCCAGTGAATGGTCTCTGAGGAAAAACAGATCGGCGCAGAAGTTAGAAAAATAGATAACATTGGCTTGCTATTTTCTCCTAAAGGTGTGCTGCAGGTTTTCTGATGCTTAGTGAAAGGCACAAAGCCGAAAGCAGGAGCGCGATTGTATTTAAGATTCAGGACACGTGTAGCGGAAACTAAAATAAGCGGCTCTGTCACGATCTCCCTGTTGAAAGTAGATAATTTTGTCTCTTTGTTTCAGCATTATTTTTAGCAAAGTATTATGCTGTACTGATCCCTCATTATAATGAATGCATATCATCGAAATGTCAATAGGTTACAACGTTAATTTCTGGCGCCAGGTTAACAAATTCAAGTCAACAGCAATGTGCTCGATTCTCACTTCTAGTTTGTTCCTTTCCCTACAGAAGTCCTAAATAAGATAGCAGTTGGTAGCTGAGTAGGACATAGAAACGTCATTAGGCATTTTTGCCCAGTTTCGGATTTAATAAACATTTCGTTCCTATTCTGGCATTTCTACTACGCAGTTCATTTTTATACCAGTTCCGAATTCAATATGCATTTCATTTCTGTTGTGTTAGAAAGAAAGTAATGTCTGCAAATGCAACGCAACAGAAAAGTGAAAATTACTCTAAATACAAGTACAAGTCAGTCCAAAATGTGGTCTCCATCGTTTGCCACCACCTGTTACCAACGTTTGGATGGCTGTTGGATACCGCCCCTGTTGAATTGTGGCTGATTTAACACAAAAAAAGTCATCATCATCGTATGTAGAGGATTTTAGGAAGGAAGTGTCTGAGCTCAGGTCTTAAAAAACCTTGAGAAGTGGGACGCTAATAGATTTGGGCAAGAGTGCCCGGTAGGAAAGGGACACGCGAGCGCCCGCAGAACGTACATGACATAAAGGCAGATAGCAGTCAGAACGAACGTCCGCGTGGCTCAATTGGTAGAGTGACTTATTCCGGAATGAGGGGACCCGGGTTCGAGCCCCAGCGTGAACAAAAATGACGGAGAAATTTACTTCGTTATAAGTTGCTAACGGCGGCCGTTAATTCCTTCAATCAAAAAAAAAAAAAAAACAACTAACGTTTAGTAGAATAGCATAAGGAACGGCGAAAAAAACTTTAACAAAAGGTTAGTGGAAAACAGCTAACGTGAAACACCTAACAAAGTTGGCAATAAGATTTCACTTGAGCAAAATTTGATCACTACGATAGCTCTTTCATAACCTGACTTGACGATTTAGCTCAATGACAACAATCCATTTGGCGACGACAAATCATGCGACCACACCCTTCGACAGCAGCAAGGTATCATACATACTTTTTTCCTGACTTGACTGACTGCCAATGTTATCCTACAGAAATAAAATCTTGGGAGCTCTGATGAGACGTTCAGTTCCAGAAAGTATATGGAAAGATATCCAAAAATTTAGATAAGAGACAATAAACAAAGTCAAAATGCTAAATAGGTAATATGATATGCTCCAAACTCATAAAGTATGATTTTGTTTTTCACACAACCGCGTTAATATTTCTGACAATATTGTCGAACAGCACACCGCTGGCCGAGTGGTAGTTTTCGTAGCAGTGTTTTGCCATCGATGACTTCTTTAGGTAACAGTTCCGAATGTAGGTCTTGTGCTCCTTCAATCGAAAACCCAAGGCTCTACGGGTCTGTCCTATACACGAAGCGCCACATTCACATGGAATTTCCTAAATTCCTCACGAGTTTTTGTCTTCAACATAGTCCTTTGATCCTAAAAAATATTTGTGACGAACTACGTTGTATTATCTTAATATTTATAATCGTCTTAAGACTAGACTTTGAGAACAAGAGTCTTCAGAGGATGTCAGCTGTTCACATTCAGAAATGAAGCAGTGGTTATACGTAAGTTGCAAGGTTCACAAAATTGACGATCCTCTGGAGACTATTCAGCGGTAACTGCAACTTATTGGCAGCTACATTTGGCCTGATGTGGTGCTGCAAGTCTGAACTCCAAAGCAGTTAGGAAAAGTTGCACGAACAGTCAGTTTGATCAGAGTCGGATTTAGGCCTTAGTGGGCCCCTAGGCTAAGACATCTGTGTGGTCTACCAAGGCTAAGACATTTGAGTGGGCTTTTCGGAATTCAGTGAAGCAATCGCATAGTTTCTACGGCCGCCCATGTCGCGCAGTGGTCTAAGCGATGGCTTCTGACCATTCGCCCGAGATGGGGCCGGGTTCGAATCCCGGTGAGGCATGGATGTTGTGTCTGTCTTATGGCACGGGCTCTCTTTCCCTTACCTGGAACCAGTGGCTCCAATTTGGGGACGGGCGACTGCTTATAGCCCATTGGGTTGCTCATGGTGTTCGTTAAATCTCCAATCAAGCAGCACCGGTGGCGCAGTGGTCTAAGCGATGGCTACTGATCATTCGTCCAAAAGGGGTCCGGGTTCGAATCCCGTTGAGGCATGGATGTTGTGTTTGTCTTACGGCACTGGCTCTCTCCCTTCCCTGGAACCAGTGGCCCTAAATTAGGGAAGGGAGACTGCTTATAGCCCATTGAGTTGCTCACGGTGGTCGTTAAACCTCCAATCACAAAAAGACCACCCATGGCTCATACGGGACTCCAACCCAGTTCCAACTCGGACGAATGACCAAACGCCAGCGCCTAAAACCACTCGGCCACCTGGTCGGTATGCGTGCCTTTGTGTTGGGACGAGGTTTTGGTATAGGGTTTCAGAAATAAAACAAATGAGGAAAATTGACTGATCGTGCCATTGAAATCCAAGTCATGCAACACTTGAAACCTCCCGGCGGCCCAGAGATATGAGGCGCTAAATTCTGTCTATCTGTTCGAGATGGGTCCGGTTTCAAGTTCCGAATGAGGCATGAATGAATGAGGCGAGAGTTCTGAATGAGGCATGATATTTTAGGGAAGGAGCAGGCTAGCTCTCTTCCTTCCCTGAAATCAGTGGCCCTAAATTTAGAATGTTCGACTCTTCATAGCCATGAAAGGTATTCATGGTGGTCAATAAACCCGGAAAAAATATACTGCTCAACTTGAGAACAGCAGTCTGTATATCCATTAGAGAACATGTCGTCAACGTGAAAAACTACCCATCAAACTTCAGAATTAGTTGGCACTGCCATTTTTGACGGACAGCTTTTCAGATATTGTCTTCAGGAATTTTACCAAACATTTTAAATGTGTCAACTAGTGAATGAGGTATTCTTGTCTGCTATAAAAAGTTTCTGATAGCTTTGAATTTCAGGTCAAGGAAGACCAATTGTATCGTAATATTTACAACAAAATGTTTTTGCTGGAGAATTGGAATATGTATTCAAACATAAATTCAATCGTTTGACATCATTTTATATAAAAAAAAGCACGTTCCTATAGTGTGAGAGATTTCGATAGATTTTATGAAATTACTTTTGTAACCTTAAAATTTAAAGATGTTAATTAGGAACAACAAATAGTGAGGTATCCTCTTTAAAATAAGAAAATAACACCTTGTCTTTTCTTTTCAGATTTATTTGCTGAGCGTGCTACTCTTAGCATCAGCTTTCAACCCCTCTTACCAGACGGGCTACGACAATGCTGGAGGGCAGGGTGGCGGATCACACTCTGGATCTGCTAGTGGACAAGGCGGAAGCTATGGAGGAAGTGGAGGAGGAGCCGGTGGATACGGTGGCTCACAAGGACTTGGAGGATCATCTGTTGGTTATGGAGGCTCTGGAGGACTAGGAGGTGGAGCCGGCGGACTCGGTGGTGGCGCCGGAGGACACGGAGGCGGCGCTCGAGGAGGCGCTGGTTCCGCTGGCGGATACGGAGGTGCTGGAGGACTCGGAGGTGGAGCTGGAGGTCTTGGAGGTGGCTCCGGAGGAGGACACGGGGGCGGCGCTCGAGGAGGCGCAGGATCTTCTGGCGGATACGGTGGAGCTGGAGGTCTCGGAGGTGGCGCTGGATCTTCTGGAGGATACGGCGGAGCTGGAGGAGCTGGAGGACTCGGAGGCGGAGCTCGAGGAGGAGCTGGATCTTCTGGAGGATACGGTGGAGCTGGAGGAGCCGGAGGACACGGAGGCGGAGCTGGATCTTCTGGAGGATACGGCGGTGCTGGCTCAGCAGGAGGATTTGGAGGTCAGCGTGGAGGATCTGGTGGAGGATACCAAGGAGGAGCCGGTGGCTTTGGAGACGAACAGGTTAGACTAGACCACGGATTTGGACTTCGTGACATCCAAAAATCTCCCCGCGGAGATTACGGTCCAGGAGCTGCTGTTCATGGTGAAGGTAAACATGGTGATGGTGCTTATTTTGCAGCAGGCGATGGTGGGCGCATACCTGACCAAAATAACTTCATCAGCACTCAGGGAGGATACGGAGGTGCACAAGACGGATCCGGCCCATATGCTGGCGCCCATGGCGGACCCGGCGGATATGCTGGTGCCCAAGGCGGACCCGGAGGTTATGCTGGTGCTCAAGGTGGACCCGGTGGATTTGCTGGAGCCCAAGGCGGACCCGGCGGATATGCTGGTGTCCAAAGTGGACCCGGCGGATTTCCTGGTGCCCAAGCGGGACCTGGCGGATTTCCTGGTCTCCCAGGCGGAGCCGGTGGATTTATTGGTGGTCCACAAGCTGGTGGCGGAGCACAAGGCAATTTTAAAGGGGAGGACGGTGGACGTGATATCCATGTAAGTCCTCCGCTAAAACTAATAGTCAAACGCAGTCAAAGTTGATGTCACTCGTTAGGTAAATTAAAAATTCCATTCGGTCGAGAGTTAGACTAGAAAAATATCAGAAGCTTATTATCACCAGCTGATGAAGTAAGCTTAACGCCAGGCATCGAAACAGTCTCTGTATCAGCGCAATTACTTGAGTAAAACTTAGAAAGATAGTGAACTGAGAGCGGCAATTATTTTTATTCGTGTTCTTTTATGCACCTATTTCACCTGAATTGGCCGCAAAAATTTCATCTACTCTTGTTCCGCCTCAGAGAGAAACTGGAATATTTGAACTTTAAACTCCTCTGGCCGAATAGAGCTACTTTACTGCAGATAAAGTCAGAAAGAAAGTTTAAGTCAGTTGGTTTTTGATAACTAGGTTTCAGTTCATCCGTCTTTGCGGAGCATTCGCGCTTGTCATGTTATTTATGGAATAATTTTGAAGGGTTTTTTTATTCTAACTACTTAATTTGCAGAAATATTCTTAAAAGGTTGATGTTAACCTATTGCTGTTAATATTGAATAAACGTGATTAAAAAAGTTTCCGCTGTTTTCCGGTCGCACAGAGACATTACTCAGGTATAACATAAGCAGTAAACATTTTGCATAGAATGACAACTCAGCTGAAGAGCTCAAGGAATAAATGCTTAAACGTTGATACCTGTAGAAAATAGTTTATTTGAATTTCTCGGAAGGAATACGGGCTTCTTTTTTCAAATGATAATCTAAACCTTTATTCCGCCTTTTCTAGTCGGCGTTCAAGTTTTCGAATGGGAGGAATTTACCAGAGGAGGGCTATTTGGGGAGAATGTATAACATCATGTTTGGTTCACGGAGCAAATATTAACGTGACATCAGCTTTGGTTTGATATTTATGCTTATGCTTATGGCTTATGCTTAACATTATTGCAATTATGTAATGTGCTTCATGCATTTTTTTCTTTTCAGCGGTTTTGAAATGACTGAGATTTATTAATGTGCTGCTATTTTCTCTGGGCTTCGCTTTAAAGTTGGGCAAAAAACTGTCAATTTTAACAGCCGAGAAATTTTCTGGGATAATTTCTGGGCGTTGCTATTTCAGCTTATTATTCGCCTAACTAGTGCACTTTTTCTCTGATAAAGGAAATGAGCGGTATAGCATTATGTTCACGAACGATCAATTCCACTAAAATTCACAATGTTTAGAAATTTCATCATGGGATATTCACATAAGAATTTAAATTGAAACTGTGGGCTTTCAGGTATCGTTTGTTCAGTATACATTTACTACAGACGATTATTTCTTAAGCGGTACCAAAGGGTTTTCAAATTTTCGAGTAGAACTAACTAAATATTTATCCCTTGAAGTTCCTGTATAGTTATCCTCTGATTCAAATCGTTCTCAGTTGATTTTGTGATCCAAACCAGAATCGTTCATCTTTTTGTTCTAAATTTTAGAATTTATGATAAAGAAGCATTTTTTGGCAATAAATGGAGGAAATTGTTCCCTTTTTTTCTATGAGCGAGACATGGACAAAAACATTTAGTCACGTGTTCCACATATCTTCTGATTTAAAAAACAACCTGATTGGCATCTTCCGTTTTAAAGACATCTAACGAAATTTTATTGTAGGACTTCTCGATTTAGAACAAACACAGTTTTCGGCTATTCTAATAAATATAATGAATCTAACTGGATTAGTAGATTTTAAGGATGCAGATCTAAATGGATTTAAAACAACTATACAGTTGTTGGCTTTTTAAGTAAATTTCGCGGACGCACATATAAGTTTCACATAAAGCCGCTGTTTTGCTGCGCAATGGAGAGTTATCCAGAGTTAATTACCGAAGGGAAAGGAGAGAGTTATAACGGTAAAACAACAGCATTCCTGTTTTATCACATCTTCATACTCTGGCGCGGCTGCTTTCCCAATTGAACTATGCCGGTAGTTTATCGCCGCTTCATTTTCGATTTGACTCATAAGTCACCTGAGTAGTATCTTTGTCGATTAACTCGTTAATCACCTTAGTAGTATCTTTATCGATTGACTCATGAGTTATCTTTGTCGTTTTTTGTGACCCATGAGTTTTTCTTTGTCGATTAACTCACGAGTCACCTTAGTAGCATCTTTGTCGATTGACCCATGAGTCACCTTAGATATCTTTGTCGTATGACTCATGAGTCACCGGTTGACTCATGAGTCATTAATAGTATCTTTGTTGATTGACTCATGAGTCAGTTTAGTAGCATCTTTGTCGATTGTCCCATGAGTCACCTTAGATATCTTTGTCGTATTACTCATGAGTCACCGGTTGACTCATGAGTCATTAATAGTATCTTTGTCGATTGACTCATGAGTCACTTTAGTAGTATCTTTGTCGATTGACTCATGAGTCACTTTAGTAATATCTTCGTCGATTGACTCATGAGTCACCTGAGTAGTATCTTTGTCGATTGACTCATGAGTCACTTTAGTAGTATCTTTGTCGATTGACTCATGAGTCACTTTAGTAATATCTTCGTCGATTGACTCATGAGTCACCTGAGTAGTATCTTTGTCGATTGTCTCATGAGTTACCATCTACGTCTTGTCACTAGAGAGACTAAGCTACATCTTCACCCTTTGATAAAGACAGGGGTAAGAAATCGCAGGTTTCGGGCCAGCAGACAACCATCGCTAAAGGACCAACTCATTGTAGGAAAAGGAATTCTTATTAATTCCGTAGGATGCCTTTAAGAATCCTCACATAAACTTTTCAAAGCTAACAGTCAGGAGATTCACTTTCGTTAGAAAGCCAGTGTAACATATAAGCTGTATGCCGGTAGTGAGATTCGAGCTCACATCTTCCTTCTGCAGGGCGTAATGTTCTTCCAATTGAACTACGCCGATAAGGCTTACCGCTACAAATTGCGGTTTGAGTCATAAGTCACCGCAGTCGTACGTCATGGTACGTCACATCATCCCGCTTTTCTCATGGGGGAGATGATGTCACGTGGTACGACGTTTCATCCTCTCCCTCTTGAGAAAGGCGGGGGACACGAAATCGCAGGTTTCGGGTCAGCCAGTAACCATGCTCGAGGAATCACCGCATTGTAGAAGAAGTAATTTCTATTAATTACGCGCGTTGTATGGAAGGATCGTCACACAAATATTTCAAACTTAACAGCCAGATGATTCACTTTATCTCTGGCGCCAATATGACATTGCTGCCGACCGTGATACTCTTTTTTGGCCGACGGTAGCACTCGAAACCACATATTCCTACTCCGGAGTGGTTGTTCTTCCAATTGAATTACGCCGGCATGCTTATCTCTGCTCCATTGTTGATTTGACGTCACCTCAGTGGTACATCATATCATGTAGTACGTTACAGATAGTATCTGCAGCCGAGTCGAGATGATCAGTTTCTCGATAACTGTACTCAATTTCAGTTAAAAAAATTCTGAACATCAGTTGAGTCATTACTTCTCGGCGTGTAGTCATGACGTGAAACTTTGCAGATCAAACGGCAACTGTGAGCATGGGCGTTTAGGAAAATAGACGCTTGACCCGTGCAAGCGGCATAACTAAAAAAAAAAAAAAATTCATGATTTTCTAAATCCCATTGAAGCAGATTATTACTGTCGCAATCCCCATTTCGAATTCAAAAGTAATTTTTTTTTATTTGTAGGATACGAACGGGAAGCCTCGCTGAATAGGAGCGGCGAAAATTTTCGGCTGTGTTTTGCTTAAATTAAACGCAAGAAAGGAAAACTGAACACCGTGGAAATAGCAGCTTTTAGTAATTCTTTGTATACAAATGGTAAACTTAACATTCATCCCTTCGCCTAAACAAATAATGCTTTAATGAAACAGCTTTTACGGCAAAATTAATATGCAGGCTTCTTAGGCTTGCCTTGCTTTAACTGGATATGTAATTTATAGGATTTTATAGATGAATGCTAAGTTGCTACATTTTTTATTAATCAAATTGCCTTTATATGATTTTGAACAACAAAAATGGATTTTAGTGTATTTATGACATGTTATCCAGTACAGGATGATTTTATAACTAATCTAACATGCCATCTGTTTAAAAAATGATAAGAAATTTGGGTGATACTTTTAGTATACACTGAAATTTCTACTGTTTGATGTATATGAATGAAATCAACAAATGAGTATACTGTGTAGCGTAAATCTCTATGTGAATCATGAATAACTGATATTTAACAAGTCCACTCAGAAAGATATTAGCAGTCTACTATGTAATAAATACTATGCAAACCACGTGATTATTCCATACCGTGAAAGGGTATTTCGGATACATTCCGGTTTTGCTATATTTATGTCTTAAATCCTCTAGGGAAAGACTTAGCTTCGAACGTGGAATGAACTTAGCTGCATGATATGGCATTTAGATAAGTGCAAGAGAATCATTCTGGGCAAAGTTTAGTGGTATTTTTCAAAGACCACCACGAGGGGCTGTAAGCAGTCGCCTATCCTTTATGAATCGTGGTAAAATAATTTATCCAACTCAGTACCACTAGCGCATTACTGCGTGCTTCGAAAGTCACTTTATACAGCAATTTCTGCCTTTTCAAGCTTTATTCGATGCACAATTTATCTGTTAGGTGGCGTAAATTCCGATTTTTCATCTAGAATTCGTCCTGGTCAGGGTAGGAAAATTATTTTAGCTCTGGAAAGTTCCTTGAGATAACAATGATCTTCTGACACATCCGGTTTTTGAAGTTGCTTTCCGACTAGTTGGAGCAAAAATATATTTCCAATTGTCACTACATCTATGCTTCTGAAGGTAATGCTTAAAATGTTCTTTTGGGATTGTTTGCTGTAACTACTTAATGACTTCCCGTCCATTATTTCCAATACGAAGTCTTTAGCACGACAACGCAACATTCAATTTTTACAAAATCTTTCCGATTACAGAGTGTAGAGCGGGAGAAATATCTTGAAATGTGGCATAGAAGGCGTGAGACTTGTCAGAAGATGTGCACGTTACACCTCAGAATTTGGTGTCATTATTTCTTTTGAGGTTATTTTTGTAACAAAAGGAGACGAAAACATATATATGTGTTTGGAAAAGTTCTTGACAGGCATTTTCAGATTAAAAACCAGTGCAATAACCTCAGAGAAACTTTTACTGCTTTTCAAGCTTTTCTATTCCAGCATCAATGCAATTGCAGGCGTGTACGCTAGTTCTAGAATGCACTACTGTTGATGAATACTCCACAACTGTGAATGGACCCATTTTGCAAAGTTCTTGCACACTAGAAAAAGTCTTCCCATCAAGTTCCTTTTTAATTTTGGCATACAGCCAAAATCCGCATAGTGAAATGTTCGTGTGAATATGCAAGATCGGACAACTGTTTGATGTTTTCTTTATACGGATAAGCCCTAACTTGTCGGGTTTTGTGTGCACTGGCATTGTCATGAAGAAGAAGAGCGCGTGACACACCTGGTGTTGAACACTGCTCTTATCGTTAACCATTTAGGGCAAAGCAATGTCGGTATAGCATTAGACATTTACCGTCATTTTTTTCAGGTACCTCTCTCTCTCTCCTTTGGAACTGAAAAAGTTGTGAACATCGTTTTAAACGAAAGTCTTCTCAGAGGATTTAGGGGTGCTGTTAATTTTCCGCAAACTACACATAGTTGCCGATCTGTCCTTAAGTTTTACAGTAATAAAACAACGTTCAATCATCTGTTACAATATCTGTTAACCGTTTGTGGCAACTAGGTTCACCCATTGCCAAAGTCTCCTTAAAAGAGTCGACTCCAGTATACTGCATATTCGCTATTCTGTCAGTTATAACGAAGTACATTTCTCCGTCATTTTTGGGTCCACGCTGGGGCTCGAACCCGGGTCCCCTCATTCCGGAATAAGTCGATCTACCAATTGAGCAAACGCGGACGTTCGTTATCTCTGCTATCTGCCTTTATATCGTGTGCGTCCTGCTGGGCAGGCACCTCACACAGTTTTTGGAGTACTACTTTTATTACAGCCCCAGCCTATAAGCATGTCTCACTGGCGGGCTCTAAGTTAGAGTGGATGGTAGTGGTTCCATGGGGGCGGTTCCTGCTGTTCGGTCCCCTGGCCGATCCTGTCCGAGGGGAAGCCCCAATGCGGATCCAGGCGGAATTGTCACACAACGCCTTCGCTATACATCTATTCTTAAAAGAGACCCCATTACTCCCTGAAGAGTCCACATACTTGCGGCGCAGGCGAAGTAATCTAGGTCTAGGTTTAAATTTTGATGAATAGTTGTGTGTTCCCGCATTACCAATCGATACGCCGACATCAAAACTTATTACCTGATCGTCGATATGTGGATTTTCCTTATTGTGCGCAAGAACAAGAATGACGGTACTCTCGTTCACTGCCTCCTTCGGCCTCACCAGGGTCGATATTTGAAACTGTGCTGGCTATCCTCTGAATTTGCTCATCGCTCTTGCAGCAGTGCCTTTGAGCAGGCATTATCCGCATATACTTGTTTGCTTTGTTTCGTAGTTGAATCCTTATGAAAATATAAAAACTTCCCCTGCCTATAATGGCAAAAACGTGCAGAATTCGAAACCGAGCTTAAACCACCCCGGAAAAGGAATTAATGATAACGCGGCCCTGGTTTTTCAGTTTTTCAACACGACAAGATTTTTTTATTGGATATTTAACGACCCTCGTGAGCTGCTCAAAGGGCTATAAGCATTCGCCCGTCCATAATCTTTGCTCCAGGGAAGCGAGAGAGCCAGTGACGTAAGACAAACAAAACATCCATGCCTTACTGGGTTATGAACCCGGACCCCTTTTGGACGAACGATCAGAAGCCATCGCTTAGACCACTGCGCCACAGGGGCGGCACAAGATTAGAAAATATTTTAAAGAAAGGGCAAGTGCTGATTTTCAGGCACGTGTCAAAATATTTTCCAACACTCTACGCATATAAAGTTTCCGAGTGACTTCTGTAAAAATCGCTGGTTGCAGATGGACTAGTGGTCAACGTCTCAGGATCGATCCCAGGGAAGGTAGGAACGCTCGAACCACTAAATATCGTAGTGCGTCGTATAGGCACGTTAAGCCGTCGGATCCCATGTACTGCCCCCGACGCCTGTAAATAAGGAAATCTTTCTCCACTCCCCCTTCTACCTCGCTTCAGTGTGACTTTCTTGTCTGGCACTTTATCTCAAATCTCCTAGCTTCCTACTTCTAAGACTTGTTTAAGACCCGGGTTGATACACTCCCTGAAATTCTCTACATAAAACTTAAATCTGTAAAATTCGCGGCTGCGAATGGCCTAGCGGTTAGAGCAACCGCCTTTCAACCAGATGGTCGCATGGCCGATTCTAGGTAAGTCGAGTTCCTCGGAACTAGTGACGGTGTAAGCGTTTCAGGGATTTCATTCATCATTCACACAAAAGAGGTATTCATGAATATCATTCATTTCCACTCCCGTTAATTCCCTTGCACTCACTGAGAAGATCATTATTTACACTTTCCTGAGTTCACGACCAAAGCGCCTGCCAATCCAGAGTGGAAATTGGCAAACTTCCGTAGAAAGCAGGAGTTTAGGAGACCCATTCATCGTGAGCGATTAGTTTCTGCTCATTCGTTACACCGTTCAAATGAATGACAGTGACGTTTCATTCCAAGTTTCACCATGCTTCTTAGCTGAGTGCTCAATGCTAACTCATGTGTCCGTAGACATTTATTAGTTATCGACATGCTTTGATTTTGGGGATTCATTCCGAGCTCATGGAGACGTTGAAAAGCTAACCTCAAGGAGTGACGCAGTAATGACGCAATGAATGCTACTGAGAGAAAATGACTCACTATTCGCAGTGAAGAGTCATTCTGTGTGAAAGAATCGTGCACGAATGGTACATCACTATTCCGAACCACTGAATTCTCGCCGTACGTCGCGGGAGGAACGGACGTTAAGGCCCAGGAGTATTGACCCCCTCGTAACTAATGAGAATATCTGTTCCTGCCCCGTCCGCTGTTTCCTCTCTCTCTCCCTCTCTCTCTGGAAGTGCTCGTTCTGAGGTCACAGTTGGAAACTCCCCATTATGTTGACTCTCACTTTTAATCTGGATCTTCTACAGGGTTTCCCACTCGCTACCGAACCCGGCATTTCTTTAATAATATTAACACCAATGAAGATATTGCAACAAATTTGAAGTGGACTTGCCTCATTTCGTGCGAAATGTGATGACGTCACATGTGCTAGAAGTGGCCACCATTTGCGTGCAGACAGCATTGAACCCGGAGCATCATATTGTGTAAAGTCCTTTGCCAGTACGTCCGCCGTCACTTCCTGAATTTCTTCCGTGATGTTTGCTTTCAAGGCATCTATAGTTCAAGGTTTCTTTTGGTAAACCCTCCCTTTTAGATATCTCCATAAAACGTAATCAGGAGGCGTCAGATCTGGCGAGCGCGGTGGCCATAATCCCTTCGAAATGACGCAGTCGCCGAAAAAGGACTGAATTTCGGCCATACTGGTGTGTGATGTGTGTGACGTCACTCAATCATGCTGGTAGAATCCCATGGAGAGTTCTTCGTCTTCCAATTGATTTACAAAGGTGTTGAAGATTTCCATATATACAGCTGTTGTGATGGTTGTATCGAAGAAGATGGGACCAATTATGCTGCGCCGGGTCATCCCACACCCAATACAAATTTTCTGTGAATGAAGGGGTTCTTTATGTATCGTGTTGGGATTTTCAATGGCCCAAATACGGGAATTTTGGGAATTGACGTCCATTAGCAGTCCGGCTGGTTGGCGGACTGCTCCTCAGTGGCGTTCACACTTAGGAATGTGTCTGCCACTAAGGAGCACTCCGGCTGACTGGATCAATGCTGTATGGACACAATTGGTGCCCACTTCCATCACATGTTGTGATGCCATCACAGTTCGCATGAAATGAGGTAAGCCCACTTCCAATTTCGTTGCAATATCTTCATTGGTGTTAATATTTTTGAAGAAATGCGAGGTTCGGTAGCGAGTGGGACACCCTGTACTTCTCTGGCCTGCCTACCCGCCGTCGTGTCTTTTATTTGGAGGGGGGGGAGATTAACGACGACCGTGAGGAACTCAATGGGCTATAAGCAGTCGCTTGTCCCTAAATTAGGGCCACTAGTTTCAGGGAAGGGAGAGAGCTAGTGCCATAAGACAAACACAACATCCATGCCTCATGGGATTCGAGCCCGGATCCATCTCAGATGAATGGTCATAAGCCAGCGCTTAGACCACTGCGCTTCTGGGGCCACTGTGTGTTGTATCTGAGCTTTTAGTTTCAATGTAATGTAATTTCATGTATTATATACAGCATAAAATTTCGATGGGGCCTAGGTAGTTGCATCTAAACGGTCCCTCTGTGGCCTCTGACCTGTCTACAATCTGAGCATTTAGGTTTAATCTAATGTAACTTCGTTTCTGATGCGCAGCACGAAAGTCCCGCGGACATTAGTTGCGTCTAAACCTTCCCTGTGGGGGTAAACACGACGCGAAATTTCTGGGTGCGTCTCGCCTTTGTGACATTCGCCACTACTATTGTCTGCAGACGGTGATTAATCGAAAACAGGTAGCCAAATTTTGATTCGGAATGATGCAACAGAGAAAAAACTCTGCTGCGCAGAATAATGACATGTTAGAATATTATCTGATACACGTAAAGATGTTAGCGTGAATAATAAATCATTTTCCTATTCCAACAAAACTTAGCGATCGTATATGTGATATTAAATCACTTAAAGGATGGGTTATGAAATTAGTACTGATTGTTATCGGGAAATCTCCGTGTGACTATCCATCTGTGATTTACTTATCTGGTGAGTTACGATGAAGGCTGTGGGGTACGTTTCTCCCATTCAACCACGATTTTTTTCAAAAGCTAATAAGATCTAATGGCAAAACAAACTTGCCTCCACTCCTACGAATAAATTTACCGCTTATGTCCTTGAATTACTTTATGGTAATTTGAAAATCAACCAACCAAGAGCACTTTACTTTCTTTCCTGCTCCTAATCGTACTTTTCATTTCTTGTTTGTGTCATTGCTAATGCCATCTGCATTTGATTATAAGTTCCATTGCATCAAAAATCATTTCCTATTTCCTGGTTCGGTGCTCTTATCCTTTATGATCTTTACATAGCTACATCATTATATTATTGGATTTTCCACAGTTGCAAATGACTATGAATTACATTTGGTTCTTTTTGAATACTTATGTCTGCGGTAAAATATATTTTCAAAATGAGGTTTTCTTCTCTTTTAAGACCTTATAACTCAAAATCCCCGATACTTCATTTTCTGAAAAGCCGTTATTCAAAATAATCGCAAAACTATTCTAAGACAAATAAAAGCAGGAAATTTCTGATAAGGATGTTATTGTCTGCTATTCGCTGTTGTGTGTAGAATCTCGATGCAAAATCGTTCTGATAAATTTCCCTTTAATTCAAAGTCGGTTTACCATCATCAACCACAATTTTCAATCCACTGCTGTGTGGACGGAATACTCTCTTAGGCTTTTCTATTGGCGGTTTAACGACCACCGTAAGCAACCCAATGGGCTATAAGCAGTTGTCTGTCCCTAATTTAGAGCCGCTGGTTAGAGAGAGAGAGCTAGTGCCGTAAGTCAAACAAAACATCCATGCCTCACCGGGATTTGAGCCCAACTCAGAAGAATAATCATAAGCCACAGCTTAGACCACTGCGCCACCGGGAAGGATCTTCCTAAGTTTCTTCCGCAACTTTCTCTTCAGAGCAAGTCTCGTGTGACTTCGGCGTGTTTTCGAAATTTCCGCATGGTTTTTTCTTGGGTCTTTCCCTATCCCTTGGGATTAGCTCTGGTATTTCAGTTGATAAACGGCGGTCGGCTCTTATAGCAATGTATACAGCCCATTACAACTTTAGGATCTTCAATTGCATCACGATGTCATCCATTCTTGTCATTCATTTGATCCTTCAGTTCCTTTTCCTGTCTTTCTTAGTTACGTCAAACATGCATCTTCTCATGCTTCTCTGAGTTGTCCGCTGCTTCTGTATGTTTCTTTCAGTTACGATCCATGTCTCTGATCCATTAGAAAGAACTGCATGGATACAATAATTAAACACTTTCCTTTTTACCCCTTTAATAGGCTGGAACAAATCAACTCGGGATAAGCATATTTGGTTGCAATCAGCACCAACGAATGTATTCGCTGTCTAAGAAGTGAGCAGAACGTGGCTAGAAAGAATGAGCCTGCCCATCGGAAAGTAGTGCTTTCCCCTAAGCTTTGTTTTTCAGAGTGGTCATTTAGAGGGATTATTGACACTAATCCTTTCTGAATTATTACCTGCTAAAAGGGCTATGACAATGGCAACAAGCCTAAGAAAGAAGTGAGAAGATGTTTGAGTCACTTGTTTCTACTCAGTGGCATGGTGTGTGTACCAGGAGGAGTAGCTCTTCCCGTCATACCTTGAGCCATGAAACAAGGAATAAAGATCTAGAAGAGAGCGTTTATCACCAGTAACTGATTTATGGTCGGCACTGCTCAGATGAGAAGGGTGAAGGAATCGTAGCTTTCGTAAGACCTGGACGATATTTAAATATTTCTCTTTGAGGAGAGCAGAAAATTGTGAGCACTTTTTGCTTTAGGTACATCAGCCACTTAAAGGGTTGACACAATGTTAATTTGCCCTTAAAAATGGTACTTTATCTTCTAAACGTATTCCAGTATAGTTTTATACGCTTATTGATCTCTTATTCGACGTGGGCCTTATTTGATATCTGTTGTCCACGGTAGTTTTGTAGACCTCAGTTACTTCTGAATATGCTTCATCAACTTCTAATTCTTATTATATCATTATTATTGTCTTTAATTGTACATTTGAACATATTTTTCCGAAGCCGCAGCTCCTTCGACATTCGAATCCACTTTAAGCACAGCGTCCTAGATATCCAAAATGGCATCCACATTCGGATGAGTGTACAATTTTCTACCAAGAGCGCGTAACTTTGAGCACTTCCTCACTTGGCTAATCCAATCATAATTCGTGCAGAAGCAGAAAACGAACCAAGCCTTATTTTACATACCTTTGCTACCCTGTGGAAGAATGGCACAAAAGGTATTCAAGTAGTGCAATTTCTAAAGCTTTGCCTATATCTTTTTTCTAGAAACAGTAGTTCTGAATTAGAGACTTTATAACGAAGTAAATTTCTCCGTCATTTTTGGTCTACGCCGGGATTCGAACCCGAGTCCGCTTATTCCGGAACAAGTCGCTCTACCAACTGAGCTACGCAGACGTTCATTCTGATTCCTATCTGCCTTTTTTATGTCGTGTGCGTCCTGCTGGCAGGTACGTTACATCTCCCCCCCCCGAAAGAGGGCCGGGGGCATGGCCCTCGGGTCAGCCGTGACCATGAATCGGTGCAGGCAGCCATCCACTGTAGAACGTGCACTTGAGAACTCCCAGTCAATCTGGTGTGTGGAATGCAACGTCACACACATTTATTTTTCAAAGCGCTGGAGAAGGGATTCTCTTATTTTTCCTATCTCGCGGTGTGGAAAGAACATCACACCATTGCGAGATTTTGAACTGTCGGGTCATCCGGATAGTTCGGGCACCATTATAACGAAGTAAATTTCTCCGTCATTTTTGGTCTACGCCGGGATTCGAACCCGACTCCGCTTATTCCGGAACAAGTCGCTCTACCAACTGAGCTACGCAGACGTTCATTCTGATTCCTATCTGCCTTTTTTATGTCGTGTGCGTCCTGCTGGCAGGTACGTTACAACTTTACGGTCTTCCATGATCCCTGGAGTCGTCTAACTAAAATTAATTTAAAACCAAAGTCCTCCAGAAGTCTTCAGATATTTTAGATGGCAAAGACACAAAAAACGGACGAAAAAAATGTTTAAGACAGTCTAAGTCTCAAACTACAAGAAACGATTTCGTTTGTAAATTAAGAAAGGCCTATTTTTGACAGCTGTGCAGGATAATGGAGGTCTTTAAATTGCGACATAGAACGTAGAAAACTGCTCTCGTTGAGATTCTGAAAAAAACGAAATTCCTACGACGAAATGCTATTATCGACCGGAGTCGGAAAAACACTGTAAACGAAATAAAGGAACAATCTATCGTTTGCTTACGAAGCCAACTGAATATACGACAATAACTGTTTTTTCATAAAAGCTTTAAATTAAGAAAGCATAATATATTGGCAAAATTTATCTAAAGCATCATGATTGAACAAACGAGTTATTTCTCAAACTACAAGTTTCGACACCAAACATAAATTCTGTTAATATTAGGCAGCTGTCGAGTGAATTTAATTTGCTATTGAAATGAATTTTTCTTTAGGAAATTCTTGTTTGACCAATAGCATACCACATTTACTTCAAGATGGCACAAAACGTGGATATCATTTTATCAACGGTCGTAGACTACAATTTGGTTAAATAATACTGCGTTATCTACCACGGTACCGCGTGCCCATCAACCAACGTGACCTCGTTTCTTGGAATGAATGATCACATTTGCACCTATTTATTTATTGTCTAGTCAAGTCACCGCGTTTAAATTAATGAAGTATTCTATTATCAAGTTTGAAGTTAGCTGTCTACCTTCCTTGAAAAAACCATCTGGTTGATATGCGAAAATTAGGAATTTTGATTTCTACTCTTCGCCAAGAAATTCGATTTCTGGAGGTTTTATCAGCCTTCATTTTTATGAAATGAAGGCTGATAAAACCTCCAGAAATCCTTTTAGAAGTAAATTATTAAAAATGTTTTTACACGTCTGCATCGAAAACCTCTGTCTGTCCTTATGCTAAACAGAGTTTAGTCCGCGCCACGAAAAGAATTGGTTGGTTGGCAACAATTGCAAATAGACTATGGGTTCTTCTTATTTTGACGATAAGGTCCGGGTATTTGCATGAGTTTTGGTTGAAATATTTTTTGTTCTATGAAAACAAAAATGTATCTGTTCACACGTTTCAGGCTAATCATGATTCCCTTTAACCCCCCAACCGTCCATAACGGCCGTACATGCAAACGAACACGGCTTCCCAAATCGCCCCTCTAAAGTGTGCTGAAATTTCCTACCCCATATGTTCTTCAAATTTGCACGGCATCTACGGGATTAGTAGAAGTCACACTCAGTAATCATTGTTGCCACTAAACAAGAAGTGAAGTTGCTCTCGAGGGATATCATTCCATATCATGGCATCACATCTTCTCTCTGTGGACCAGTTCTAATCTTTCTTTTGTTAACCTGTAAAAGGGGTACAGAAATCGAAAAGTAGCAACAGACAGTTTCGGGAGTAATGGTGTTCCACGGTTCCAGGTGACGCAAGATCACAGGAACCTGGCCATTAAAGTCTTAAAATAAAAATAAAATAAAAAAAATAAAAGGCATATTCGTTGTTGCGTAGTCATCTACGAAACACTGAGCCTATCACAAGTCTCGACAGACTTCCACTCATTCTCATAGCACAGGCAGTTGTAAACACGCATTCTAGTAAAATAAATAAGACACAATAACCTGAAATTAATGCTACCATATCCTGTTCAAAGTCCTTCTGAATGTAAGATACAATAACCTGAAATTAATGCTACCATATCCTGTTCAAAGTCCTTCTGAATGTAAGACACAATAACCTGAAATTAATTAGAAATAAGACACAATAACCTGAAATGTAAGACACAATAAAATGAAATGTAAGACACAATAGCCTGAAATTAATAGAAATAACCTGACACAAGACACAATACCCTGAAATTAATGCTACCATATCCTGTTCAAAGTCCTTCTGAATGTAAGACACAATAACCTGAAATTAATTAGAAATAAGACACAATAACCTGAAATGTAAGACACAATAACCTGAAATGTAAGACACAATAACCTGAAATTAATTAGAAATAAGACACAATAACCTGAAATGTAAGACACAATAACCTGAAATGTAAGACACAATAAACTGAAATGTAAGACACAATAGCCTTAAATTAATATAAATAACCTGACACAAGACACAATAACCTGAAATTAATTATGTAAGACACAATAACCTGACACAAGACACAATAACCTGAAATTAATCATGTAAGACACAATAACCTGAAATTAATTATGTAAGACACAATAACCTGAAATTAATTAGAAATAAGACACAATAACCTGAAATTAATGCTACCATATCCTATTCAAAGTCCTTCTGAATGTGAGTCAGTGCTATGGTGTATCAAAAACACTTAGGGGAATATATATTCTTAACCGTCTTCAGAGCATGTTATTAAACTGATAGCAACTGTTTTTCTTCCGATATGCGTTTATGTCACAAATCTGAAAATTTGCTACATTTCCGCAAAAACACGTTACTGGTAAACGTCATTTTTCAAGAATTTGTTTTAACATATACTTCATTCTTTGTGGAAACGATGCATTTGGAAAGTTCTAGACTTAAAGTGCCATTGCAAACTGGAAATACTGTATAATTGTTATTTACTGCTTCACTAGATGGATCAGCGTAGAGTTGTCTTCAGTATTTTTTACGTTTAACTTTTGTGGTACTTTTTTGTGTGTGATTCCACATTTTCTATCATTACAGTACCCACCACAACCTTACCAGTTTGACTACAACGTTCAGGATGAATTCGGAAACTCCAACTACCGTCAAGAGAAAGGTGATGAAAACGGCAACGTCCGCGGTACTTATGGATACACCGATGTCGATGGCTTGTACAGAGTTGTTGAATACGAAGCCGACGCAAACGGATTTCGTGCCAGCATTCGCACAAATGAGCCTGGTGTAGAAGAAAAGAATCCTGCTGATGTAATCCTTGCAGTCGAACCCGTCCCAGAAGCAGTTCTGAGGAAATACGCACAAGCTGGAGGACAGGGTGGTTACGGAGGTGGATCTAGAGGAGGTGCTGGAGGTTTCGGTAGTGCCGGTGGTGCTGGAGGTTTCGGTGGCGCAGGAGGTGCTGGTGGATATGGAGGCGGAGCCGGTGGTGCTGGACGTGGAGCAGGAGGTGCTGGAGCAGGAGGAGCTGGGGGTTACGGTGGAGCAGGTGCAGGGGGTGCTGGAGGCTACGGTGGAGCAGGTGCCGGAGGTGCTGGAGGTTTCGGTGGAGCTGGTGCCGGAGGTGCTGGAGGTCATAGTGGAGCTGGAAGTCACGGTGGTTTAGGAGGAGCTGGAGGTTATGGAGGAGCTGGAAGTTTAGGTGCTGGAAGTGGTGCTCGAGGATCAGGCTCAGGAGGTCACGGTGCAGGAGGAGCCGGAGGTGCTGGAGCTGGAGGATACGGTGGAGCTGGTGCTGGCGGCCTTGGAGGAGGAGCAGGAGGATTTGGTGGCAAGACATCTGGTGGTGCTGGACGAGGAGCTGGTGGTTTTGGAGGAGGAGCAGGCGCTGGAGGACTCGGCGGAGCTGGTGGATACGGGGGTGGAGCTGGAGCTGGAGCTGGAGGACTCGGCGGAGCTGGTGGACACGGCGGTGGAGCTGGAGCTGGAGGACTCGGCGGAGCTGGGGGATACGGCGGTGGAGCTGGAGCTGGCGGTCTCGGAGGAGGAGCAGGTGGCCACGGAGGAGCTGGAGGTCTTGGTGGAGGAGCTGGTGGTCTTGGTGGAGGAGCTGGTGGATATGGAGGCGGCGGTGCATCTGGAGGACGAGGTGGTGCCGGTGGTGCAAGAGGAGCTGGTGGAGCTGGTGCTGGAGGATACGGAGGAGCAGGTGGAGCTGGTGGATTAGGAGGTGCTGGAGGATATGGTACTGGTGCAGGTAGAGGAACTGGAGGAGCTGGCGGTTTCGGCGGTGCTGGAGCAGGTGGACTCGGAGGTTCTGGAAAATCTTCAGGCGGTGGATCTGGGGGATATGGCGGATTAGGAGGTGGATCACAAGGTGGAGCAGGGCTTGGAGGATCATTAGGAGGAGCCGGAGGCAGTCAAGGAGGAGGATACGGAGGTGGTGCGGGAGGTGGTAGTGGGAGCTACGGATCTCAGAAAGGCACCAAGTATTAAAGGCAACGACCAAAATATTTAAAAATTAAACCCACGTTATAGCTTTACTGCCAGTTACTTACATTAAGTCATTGAGGACAGGAATTCAGGGACTATTTTTTCCAATATGATGTCATCTCCCTGTCCACATGACTTTTGCAGGGGACGTGTGATGTCACCGTTTCTAAACCTCATCCACTGGGACTTTGGGTACAGCCAAATGTGATCTCGAAAGTGTTGCGGAAACTTTCGAGGCCCATCACGGGATCATCTACTCTTCGCCCATCTTCGTTACTAGCCATCTATCACCACCAAAGTTCCAAGACATGAGGAAAACTGTGAAGCTTTGCTGCGAGATGGGCAGCGGTGTCTCTTTGTTAATTCTGTCATTATTATTTGTTTGAATAAAAGTTATTGTTGAAGTTAACACCTGTGTTTCTGTTTTCCTTTGTACAGTGGCATTCTCAATTTCATTCAAGCTATGGACTCGAGCGGAAGAACATTATTTGCTCACATTGCAAGTAAAACAATTTCACAAGTATATGACAAAAATTTTACTTCCTTTAAAGACATAGTTAATAGAACTATTTCCACTTTTGATGTCGTCCTTTGTTTTGCTTCGGACTTTATTTCACAAAATCCCCTTGCAGTTTTGGACAAGTTTTCTGCAATGCTTAGAAAACAATAACAGTATATAGTCCATAGCTTGAATGACTAAGCATAACGTAAATATAGTTCACACCATTTCACTAAGCACTGCATCATTCAAACCAAAAAGAAAGTTCAATGTTTAATGTTCAAGAAGTGATGTATTTAAGGTACTCTTGAGCATAACAAGTAAATATTTTTAAGCTTTATCTTTAGATATTCATTCTCGAAACTAATTCTGAGATTAAGAACAGAGTTCTCTTTACACTGAAAAGTTAATGATCAGTTTTTTGGTACCAAGTTTTGAGTATTGATCAGTCTATTCTTATAATTAACACTTAAAACTTCGAACAACTATTAGGTCTTTAACTTTTCAGTGTTTGTTTGGATGACAAGACATCATCAAACCACTTCTGGATGAAGCTATATCTAAGCGTCTTCCAAAAAACTCTGAGTCTTGAGTTATTATCTTCCATGGCACTCCCACATGCTACCTAATGTTATCCATTCACCACCAAGATGGTCTCCTTCTGGGTCTTTCCCTGTCTTTCGGAATCCAATAAAGTACTTCAGAATGAGTCGAGTTTATAATAAACAGCGCCTTGGGCTAAGAAATATAAGAAGCCACCAATAAAAATTATTTTAATACGAAAAACAAACAAACAGAAAACCTTCTAATTTGAACTTCATACTTAAAGCAAACATATAGAGGGAGATTTTGTATCATAAAAACGAATCGGCATATTCTCAAGAACAACTGTGAATAATTTTTGCACAGGTGTTAAATAAAACTGGGCATTGAAATGAAACATTTTAGATATCCTTCTCTCAAAAGTTTGATTTTTGCGATTTTGAAACATCATTCGCCATGAGGTTTTATATTTACAAATGAAATTGCTTGATTTTAATATATTTATGAAACATGTTCCTGCAAATTTTGCGTTTAAATTTTCAATACTACCTCGCATGTTTAGGATTTTTTTAAAAGTACAGTGCTGCTACCAATGTGTATTGTAAATAGATTGAATGACTGAAACAAAGACGTAATGAAGAGGCATAAATTACAAAAATTACTTACAACTAAAAGATGTCTTTTTCTCGATTTCTTTGCGGCAAAAGCTCCTACTATATCACCTAATGTCAATGTTTCTGCAACGTTCGAATTAGGTGACATAGCTGAAGGTGTCCTCATTCTTTCCTGAGAACTACACTCGTGTTCATAAAAAAACAAAACAAAGTACCTTAAAGGAGTCGAGCTACGACTTTAATTTCTACAGGATATGTTTATTGGACAATACAGAACATATGATTAGCATCTCGGTGTCTTACGTACCAGGTGCGTCGATGGAGATAATAATCGGTTTGGTCACTTCTGGCTTGTATCACCTGCCGTACTCGCTGAGGCATCGAATTAAATAATATGTTAATGGTGTCCTGTGGTATAGCCATTCATGATCCATTGACCCGCGTCCAAAGTTCCTCAAGAGTTGCTGACGGATGCTGTGCAGTGTACACCTATCCTTTGAGTGTGTCGCAGAGATCTTCTACGGGTGATAAATCTTGCTATCTAGCCGGCCACAGCAGAAGTTGAACTTTGTTATCCCTAAAGAAGGAACGTGTGGTCGCTGCATCATGGGGCGTATCATTGTCTCGGCAACCACCGGTAAAATATCATTGCCATGACCGGCACTCGTTATGGTGGTACGGAATACCACGAGAGGTGACCTTCTTTCGTACCCGATAGCACCCCAGAACATAATGTCTGGTGCGAATACACTTTTCCCGACGCCTCTCTCTCTCTGTCGTTGGCGAGTACAGATGCGGCCATCATTTTCACCTCAACAGAAGCTTGTTTGGTCCGAGAACACGATATTGTTCTATTCGTGACGTCACTCCCTTCGTTCGGTGCACCAATGCAGCCTGGCAGTCCGTTGCTGCGGGGTCACCACAAATGAACTCTGGTTTCGGATGGAAGCAGCCTGGCCGACTACTCCTCAGGACGATATAAAAATTTTCTTCCATCCAGTGCCACGCCTTGTAGAATACGTGATTGCACCTCCAGATGGCTTTACACGATACTGAGTTTTAAAGCGAAAAGATATTTTATAGCTCTACAGATGCAATCAGATATCTCCTGTAGCACAAGGGATCTGTGATGTAAATTTCGTTTGAATACACAGCTGAAAATTTTGCTTGAATACACAGCTAGAATATGTGATTGCTGCTCGAGATGGTTTTACACGATACTGAGTTTTAAAGCGAAAAGATATTTTATAGCTCTACAGATGCAATCAGTTATCTCCTGTAGCACGAGGGATCTGTCATGTAAATTTTGTTTGAATACACTGCTGAAAGTTTAGTGGTAGGCTGCACCAAAATGTGGTGCTGCACCAGCTGCACCACTTTCTGAGAAATTTTACACGATTGTTTTGTGCAAACAAAACCCAAAAAAAAATGGTCGAACTTCGCACAGCATTATGGCGCAGGGTTTCACGAACCTATCAAACAAAGATCTTTGCTCTTTCCACGTTTATAAGTGAGTCATAAACATATTTATTATTCATTCGCCTTCTAATTATTTCTTCAGTTGCAGCTTGCCATCTTTGGTGAATCTCCATTATTGTGCGGGACTCCAAGAAGCAACCTGCCAACTTGGTTTGGCCGTTCGGGTGTGTGAGTCTGGAAGAATTCCAGGCCGCTGTGGTATAGCGGAAGCATATCCGGCGCGTAACTGGAAGACACTGGGTTCGACTCCCGGTGGCGGCCAATGAGAATTTTTCCGTGACTCACTTATAAACGTGGAAATAGCGAAGATCTTTGTTTGATATTCCTGGTCCACGTTAAATGTCTGTATTTATTATTCATTCGCCTTCTAATTATTTCTTCAGTTGCTGCTAACCATCTTTGGTGAATCCCCAGCATTGTGCGGGGCTCCAAGAAGCAACCTGCCAACTTGGCTTGGCAGTTAGTGTGTGTGAGTCTGGAGGAATTCTAGGCCGCTGTGGTGTAGCGGAAGCATACCCGGCGCGTAACTGGAAGACCCTGGCTTCGACTCCCGATGGCGGCCAATGAGAATTTTTCCGCGGCTCACTTATAAAAGTGGAAAGAGCGAAGATTTTTGTTTGATATTCCTGTTCCCCGTTAAACGTCTGCATTTATTGTTTCACCAACCTGTTGGGTTCCGTTTTCACCACACGATGGTGTATCTTTTCTGAGAAAGTGATGCTGGTCGTGTAGCACCATTTTTTGGTGCTACCCACCACAAAATGTTTAGCAGTGTTATAGCCCGATTTTTCTTGGTGTTGCAATTTTCACAAACAGAACATTACCACGATGAATTTATGAAATGGACACAAAGCATTGAGTTCCGGTAGTTAGCTCAACACTAAAAATGAGAATTTATTCGATCGGCACCCTGAGATTCTTGGCTGAAAGAATGATCAACAGGGGGCGCTCCCTCTACATTTGTTTCATTGATTATGAGAAGGCCTTCGACAGAGTGCCTTCGGCAAAACTTTTTCCAATCCTAGAGAGACTAGGCATGGATGATAACAGTATCCAGCTTATCCAAAATCTCTATGTAAATCAGGAAGCATTTACTTCAATTCAAGAGGGAATGTCTGATCCAGTCCGAATAAATAAAGTTGTAAGGCAGGAATGCTTGTCGTCACCAGGCCTTTTTTGGTATTTATGCAGAAGTTATGATGGATCAGGCCTTGGGGAGCGCAAGTGAAGGAGTTTGGGTTTACGGAGAGAGAATTAAGGCTGATGACTGGCTATAGTTTCAGGATCAGCCAAATCATTAGAGTGCATGATGTCAAAAATACACAAAAAATGCGATTATCTATGGAATGAAGATAAATAAAAATAAGACAAAACTAATGATAACAGGGAAGTTTCCAAAACAGGCTTTCCTCAAAATTGAAAGACAATACGTCGAAAAAGTCAAATCATTTCGCTATTTGGGTCAAATTATTACTGAAAATGCGAGATGTGAAAAGGAAATTAGAATGAGACTGGGGATGGCAAAAACGGCTTTAAAGAGAATCAAATACAACTGACAGCCAAAAAATATAGATCTAAAATTGAGGAATAGAATTTTAAAGGTATATGTTTAGCCAGTAGCTCTCTACGGTTCTGAGACATGGACATTGACAAAAAGGGAAGTGAAAAGGCTGGAGGCATTTGAGATGCGGAGCTATAGAAGAATAGAGAGAATAAGTTGGCTCTATAGAAAACTAATGAGGAGGTCCTGGAGAAAGTGGGAGAACCCAGGAATCTGATCAACATGTTAAAAAGAAGAAGAATGTTATGGATGGTACACACATTGCGCCATGGTGGCCCGATTCTGAAAGTTTTCGAAGGGAAAATTCAAGGCAAGATAGAAAAAGGACGGTCAATGAATAGTTTTGTGGCACAATTACTCCAAGACACCAATACTAAGACATTCTATGACTTGAAGAGAACGGTAGAGAATAGAGAGGAATGGAGAGGCAGAGTACAACTACTGAACAACCAGTCCTTGGACTGAGTAACCAAGAAGAAGAGACTTAGCGACTTTAATTCTTAATGCTTCTACACTAATGGCTGTGGATAGGTATCATGACATTACCAAAGTTCTGAAAGTAGGCTACACCAGTGGACAGTTCTCCAATGGCTGGCTTCTGACCGCTCGTCTGATGGAGCCCGGACCTAAATGCTGGATTAGGCATGGGTTGTACGTTTGTCTTATGGCGCTGGGTTTTTCTTTCCTCCGAGGTCCCAATGGCCCTGAATTAGGGATGGACGATTGCTTATAGCCCTTGGAATTGTTCACGGTGGTCGTCAAACCCAAAAAGTTACTTGGGGGGAAAAAGTGCTGTAAGACATTTGTCTGTTTATTTGAAAAGCCGGAATTTGAAAACTCAGGATGGAAATGTTTCATTTTTCCACCTACTGTCTGAACAACCTTTTCTCCATTCAATCTTTTTCCCTTCTCTGTTGCTTGTTGGTTTCGGAATTGAAAGACCAATGTAACCATCTGATGACTCAACCTGCGCTGTCAAAATGCTGACTCTGTAGGGATAACAAGTTATTAATGCCATGTAATGTATTTATTATGATACGCTTTCCAACATACCAGAAATCATTACTTAAGTTATGACGATGGCGGATGTGGATTAAATATCACTCCTGTGTCCTAACCTTTGACCCCATTGCGATGATATTTAACAGAATTGCTTCAGTATACCTCCGGAATAACATACTAAAGTTTTGTCGCAATAGAAACATTTTCTATCAAGTTATGAGGAATAAATCTCGCTCCTGAGGCTGTGGAATAAATCTCATTTCTGTGCCCTGACTTTTGACCTCATTTCGATGATGTTCAACAAAACCGGTTCAGTGTACTTCCGGAAGAACATACTAAAGTTTTGTCGCAATAGAAGCATTTTCAGCCAAGCTATGAGGATAATGGCTGTGAAATTAATCTCGCTCCTGTGCCCTGACCTTTGACCCTATTTCGATGATATTAAACAAAATTGCTTAAGTATATCTCCGGAAGAACATGATAATGTTTTGTCGCAATCGAAGCATTTTTACGTAAGTCATGACGTATGAAAGCAATGGATTGGATCCCGCTCCTGCGTCCTGACCTTTGACCCCATTTCGCCCATTTTCAACAATAGGGTTCGTCCCCAAGTGGCCCCTTACCACATACTAAAATTTAAACGAAATCGAACCATTTTTGCGTGAGTTATAGTGCGGACGGACAGACAGACAGACGAATGGACAAAGCTGGAGCATATACGCTTCTGCAACGTACGGTTGGAAAGCGTAAAAAAGGAACTCTCTCGAAATTACTTTAGGGAAAGCGTTGCGAAGACAAACCTACCAGGTTCCGACTAGTCTTCACCCGGACAGGATAGGTCAGGGGACCGGTAAGCCTACATGGCCTCCGTGGGAGCATCACTTCCCGTCTCCTTACCATTACTCGTACGGGTGACATGCTAGAAGGCCGGGATTCTAATTTTGTGATCTGGATGGGAGATCCATTCACTATTAAGAAACTTTGGTGGACAAACATCCTTAGTGACTCATATTGAACGACATCAATAAGCAGTCTCTTCTTTTGGGGGTACGTTAAGGATACTGTATACATGCTACCGTTGTCTACCCTTGGATGAGCTCAAAAAACCCATTGTTAGACCGGTGGAGTTTGTCAAACATCCTGCAGCGAATATGGGAGGAAATAGACGATCGTCTTGACGTTGCTCGTGTAACAAAGTGAAGTCACAGAGAACTGATAAGGTGAGCAACAAAACTCGGACAGTTTTTCTTTAGGTTGATGTTTCATTACTGCCACTGTATTTGTAAACTTCGAAAGCATACTCATTTGAAATCAGATAAATCATGGTGAAAATCCTCCAAATACGTGGCATCAGTAAATAAATAAATGCATCGCTCTTTCCGCGTTCCAGAAACACATAGCAACCGAAAAAATGTTTTCAGCCGCCGCCGTGGAAATGAATCACGGATCTCTCGATATCTAGCCGAGCGCGTTAGCTTTACACCACGGTGGCCAACAATCCACGGTGCTATGTGTATTTAAAGTCAGCTTCTGACATCATAATGAGGTCAGAAGCTGATACAAATCAGCTGATAAAATACACATAGCTACATTTATGATGTCAGAAGCTGACTTAAAATACACATAGCTACACATTTATGATGTCAGAAGCTGACTTAAAATACACATAGCTACATTTATGATGTCAGAAGCTGACTTAAAATACACATAGCTACACATTTATGATGTCAGAAGCTGACTTAAAATACACATAGCTACACATTTATGATGTCAGAAGCTGACTTAAAATACACATAGCTACACATTTATGATGTCAGAAGCTGACTTAAAATACACATAGCTACACATTTATGATGTCAGAAGCTGACTTAAAATACACATAGCTACACATTTATGATGTCAGAAGCTGACTTAAAATACACATAGCTACTGTGGATTGTATTTTATAGTACCGTGGATTGTATTTTATAGTACCGTGGATTGTATTTTAAGTCAGCTTCTGACATCATAATGGTGTCAGAAGCTGACTTAAAATACACATAGCTACACATTTATGATGTCAGAAGCTGACTTAAAATACACATAGCTACACATTTATGATGTCAGAAGCTGACTTAAAATACACATAGTACCGTGGATTGTTGGCCCCCTTGGTGCTAACGCGCTCGGCTAGATATCGAGAAATCCGTGGTTCATTTCCACGGCGGCGGCTGAAAACAATTTTTCGGTTGCTATGTGTTTCTGGAGCGTGGAAACAGCGATGTATTTATTTAATTCAGATAAATCATTATAAAAAATCCTGTGTTTATGAAGTCATAGCAAATTCTAATAATGAAATGTCTTTAAGTTTAATTTAACTAGAAGAAACCCGTCGGAATCGACGGTTAGTTTTTTTTTTGTTTTTTTTTTTGAAAAGAATAAACTCATATGAAACAACAAATGTAAAATTTATTCGATTGACAAATTAATTTAACCACTTCAGTAAAGACAATTGTCCAGGTTCGTGATTGTTATTTTTTTTTTTTTTTTTTTACCTGAAGGTTTAACGACCGCCGTGAGCAACTCAATGGGCTATGAGCAGTCGCCCGTCCCTAATTTAGGGTCACTGGCTCCAGGGAAGGGGGAGAGCCAGTGCTGTAAGACAAACACAGCATCCATGCCACACCAGGATTCAAACCCGGACCCTTCACGAACGAATTATCATAAGGCAGCGCTCAGACCATTGCTACACCGGGGCGGCCATGTTCGCGATGAGCATCACGACTGCACCCTTTTTCAGTCGTAAAATGTGAAGCGGAAGTCCACTCATCTCGATCGTGTACAAAAATTCAACAGGATAGCGCACTCTTTCACTCTCATCTTCAGTCACAACTGTGTTTGTAAATGTTGTTGGAATGAGATTTGCGTTGCGAGTACTCTTCACCCGTCGGAATCAACGGTTAGTTTTTTGTTGTTGTTGTTGTTTTTTGAAAATAATAAATTCATATGAAACAACAAATGTAAACTTTATTTGATTGACAAATTCATTCAACCACTTCAGTAAAGACAATAGTCCAGGTTCGTGATTTTTTTTTTTTTTGATTGGAGGTTTAACGACCGCCGTGAGCAACTCAATGGGCTATAAGCAGTCTCCCGTCCCTAATTTAGGGTCACTGGTTCCAGGGAAGGGAGAGAGCCAGTGCCGTAAGACAAACACAACATCCATGCCTCACCGGGATTCCAACCAGGACCCCTTACGGACGAATGATCAGAGGCCATCGCTTAGACCACTGCGCCACCGGGGCGGCTTTTTTTTTTTATGACTGAAGGTTTAACGGCCACGTGAGCAACTCAAAGGGCTATAAGCAGTCGCCAGTAATATTTTCACTAACAATGGTCAACGGAATGTTTATTTACATTTTTACATAATGGGAAACGTCTTTCCTACGTGAATAAACTGGATCGTATGAATATTAAATTGTATATATACATCACACAATCCAACGGCATAACGCAATCAGGTCTTCGAGAGTGTTCGCTGTTCCGATGAGAAAAACTTTGATACCAATGCATGCTAGCGTTGTTTTGCAAAATGGTTGGCTGAGATTCGCAACGCGAATCTCATTCCAACAACATTTACAAACACAGCTGCGACTGAGGATGAGAGTAAAAGAGTGTGCTATCCAGTTGAATTTTTGCACACGATCGAGATGAGTGGACTTCCGCCTCACATTTTACGACTGAAAAGGGTGCAGTCATGATGCTCATCACGAACCTGGCCGCTCCGGTGGCGCAGTGATCTAAGCGCTGGATTATGATGATTCGTTCGTGAAGGATCGGGGTTCGAATCCCGGTGAGGCATGGATGTTGTGTTTGTCTGACGGTACTGGCTCTGTCACTTCCCTGGAACCAGTGACCCTAAATTAGGGACGGGCGACTGCTTATAGCCCATTGAGTTGCTCACGGTGGTCGTTAAACTTTCAGTCAAGAAAAAAAAAAATCACGAACCAGGACTATTGCCTTTACTGAAGTGGTTGAATGAATTTGTCAATCAAATAAAGTTTACATTTGTTGTTTCACATAAGTTTATTCTTTTCAAAAAAAACAACAACAAAAAAAGTCGTTTCCGACGGGTTTCGTCTAGTATCTACACAAAACACATAAAACCTACCGTGTCACGTAACGCACCCATTTTCAGATGTAAGTAGCATGATTGGAACAGAGTAATAGAGGTTAAATGTACTGTCAAATGAGATGCAATTACGTAATAACCCGCATGCGCAGGAACGTTAAGAGTTGTCTTAAAGTGATATGATAACAATCGATATACCAATCGTAAACATGTCGATGTTCATTTATGTAATACAGTAATATAAAATAATGGCAGCTTTATGTCTCAAATTATTCATTCTTGTTAAGCAACAGTTTCCATGGTAAAGGAATATAGCAGGGAGTACCATCATTACAACTAACCTCGCCATATTCATAAATATACATGCTTTCCATTAGTAGGACTGAAGCTTTGGAGTAGGGGTTAGCAAGAATAATATCTTCCTTCCAGCATGGATAATGAGAACCATCGTGTAATAAACGTGACAATGATGTTTTTGATGAGCCAATTTTTACGCTATATTTATGTTCTTTCAAACGAGTCTTTAAGGTGCGTAATGTAGAACCAACGTAAACACGATCAGTACATTCAGGGTCCAAGCTCCTCAATGGAATCATATAAACTCCATAGCGGTTGTCCACTGCAACAACATCTCTATCACATTTCACCGATAGTATATTACGTGTTTGTACACCAAAACCTATGTATATCATAACGATGGCAAATATATTTGAGGATACTTGTTATGTTCTGAATATGGGGTAATGGTCCTACATATTTAATAGGCCCACGCTGACTTACCGAAGTAGTAAGTGATGATCCATATATTTTCCGTAGTATAACTTTATATGGGGCACGTGGACAGTTAGGAAGAAAGAAGCTAAAATATTGGAGGCATTTGAAATGTCGTTACGGAGAAGAATGGAAAAAATAAAGTGGATTGAAAAATTACCAATGATGAAGTGTTGCAAAGAGTTGAGGAAGAAAGGAATATTCTAAAGACCATAACAAAAATAAAATATAACAGGATATGGTATGTGGTAAGAGGAGAAAACGAATGACAGAAGGGAAAATTGAAGGAAAGCGACCAAGAGAATGGAGACGACTAACGATGTTTGATGATATCATGGGCACAGGAAGCTGTCAAGTATTGAAGGAGGAAGCAAGGGACAGAGGAAACTGGAGGAAGAGAACTTGTTGAGTTACCGCGGGACATGTCAAGAGATAGAACATTAATGATGATGATGAGGAGGAGGACAGAATCAACCAAACCATTAGAATAACCATAATGAGGGACAGACATTCTGATCTTTTCAATTTCTCGGTTTCTAAGTCCACCGTTGACGAATGGGTGAACACACGTCGTATATGAAATTGAATCGATGTAAGTTTTTGACTTAATGGATGAGCAGACTGAAAATTAATCATGACAGTAAAGGAAGACGTTTTTTGATACACTGAGTACTGAATGTAAAAGGATCTCGCTTTAAACAAAAGTCCAGAAATGGGAAAGTGAAATTATTTTCAAATTCAATGGAAAACTTAAGTATATTATATTATTAACAGAAAAAACAGTACATGATATTATTGACGAAAAAAATAGTACAAGAAATTATTAATAGAAAAAACAGTGCATGATATTATGAACTAAGTTATTATGACTTAAGTTTTCCATTGAAAACTTAAGTCATGTCAAGAGATAGAACAAGTTTTCAATGGAAAACTTAAGTCATAATATTTATTAATGGAAAAGTAGTAGGGGATATTATTGAAAGTAAACTTGAATCCCTTGGTACATTCTCTTCTTCTGAGGTTAAGGCTGTAATTTCGTCGCCACTGTGGCGCAGTGGTCTAAGCGATGGCTTCTGATTATTCGGCCGAAAGGGGTCTGAGTTCGAATCCAGTGAGGCATGGCTGTTGTGTTTGTGTTACGGGATTGGCTCTTTCTCTTCCCTGGAACCAGTGTCCCTAAATTAGGGACGGGCGAGTGCTTATAGCCATTTGAGTTGATCACAGTGGCCGTTAGATTTCCGATTAAAAAAAAAAAAAAGTATGTTATTTCCGCCTTACGTTTGATTCAGAAACGCTCTTACTTCCGATAAAATGGTATTATTTATCGTCGACTATGTTCCTCCCTTAGCTGAAATTCTTCTACAAGAATTCGAAAGTCGTGTCTCGCTATCTCTGCTTCCAAGAGACGTATTTGAAAAATTCTTGTATGTTTATATAGGTTTTGCTGTGAAGATTACCTTTCACATATTTTCTACTTTTCCATTACTCAAATTTCCTCCGCTAAGGGGCGTGTAATTAGATAGCGTTTTCCTATATATCTGTTCTTCTAACTGTTTGATATAAAAATCGTTTTGTCTCTGATATGTTCCTTCAGATAAGAGAATGTTTTTTTGCACAATTCATTAATTTTCGCAACAAACTTTTCAACCGCTAGTGAAGGAAAGTAATTTTTCCTGTTTCCAGATATTTCATCGTTTGTAGAAGTTTTGTTGATTTTTTTTTTTTTTTTTTGTATTTTCTGTAATGGTTTCTTTCAGCTACGAATAACTTTGAAGTATTTTATTGGTGTCGGAAAGAATTCCAACGACGTGCTTATTATAATCCAAAATTCGGTGTCATCCTTCTTGTCGTCGTGTTGTCCCTTGCACTGGTAAAATAAAAGAAATATTACAAGAGGATGGCAGCTGCAAGAAAATACCATCATGGAAATGACAAACTGGGATTTGGAAGATAATTTGAGTTCTTATTTTTACCCCGAGAAAATGAGTTCCTATTTTTACTGAAGGTAATTAATAATTGACGAATTTTACCATTTTCTACCAAGAAATCGGAACACAGATTAATTAAAATGAAATGTTGTATCCAACTTGGATTTCTTTAGTTGTATCCAGGAATCGGGACACTAATTCTTTTAAATTATTTGTCATTGCAAACTCGCGTCAGATTTCGTGGTAACAAGCAGAAGTCACACACATAAAATCATGGATGTGCTGCCATCTGTTATCGAATTCAGAAGACTCTGTAAGCTTAGACGATTGCTTCCCCTGTGTCTATTTTGCTTTAATTAAAAAAGTGAAAATTAATGCATATATGCAGAGGAATATTTTAAATTTGGGAGACCGTAAGCCAATCTTGCTTGTATGACCCACTTGATAGCCAAAAATATTTAACAAACCTAAGTGCGTCACCTCTCATTTTGGCTATTTACATTAGTTTTTACCTATATTATATTTTACGTGATTCTTTTAAATTGCATATGAATGTGCTTCATCATAACGAAAGCACTGAGAGGCAAAAAAATTAAGTGGAACCTGAGTAATACTTTTGTGACTTTTACACGCAATTCATTTATGCGCGTTTTGCGCTTACACGTTAAATTTTGGATTCGAGATTAACAAACATACACGATTCTTTGATTCTTTTTTTGTACAAAACCCAGTAGGCAGGGCCGGTTGGAGCTCTTGCGGGGCCCTGGGCGAAATTTCATTGCGGGGCTCAGAGCAAAATTTCATTGTGGGCACTAAAAATAAACCTCATATTTTAATAAAGTCGTTTCTGAAAATTACCGTTTGTGATGAAGACACAGGAACGCTACCGTAAAGACAAAACGATTATCTCAAACAAGTATTTGCTTTAAGCTTAAGAAAAAGACCTTAATACGGACTGAAAGTTCAGAGAGAGAGAGAGAGAGAGAGAGAGAGAGAGAGAGAGAGAGAGAGGGAGAGAGAGAGAGAGAGAGAGAGAGAGAGAGAGAGAGAGAGAGAGAGAGAGAGAGAGAGAGAGAGAGAGAGGGGGAGAGGGAGAGAGAGAAAGAGAGAGAGAGGGAGAGAGAGAGAGAGAGAGAGAGAGAGAGAGAGAGAGAGAGAGAGAGAGAGAGAGAGAGAGAGAGAGAGAGGGGAGAGGGAGAGAGAGAGAGAGAAAGAGAGAGGAAGAAAGATGGAGAAAGAGAGAGAGAGAGAGAGAGAGAGAGGGGGAGAGGGAGAGAGAGAAAGAGAAAGAGAGAGGAAGAAAGATGGAGAAAGAGAGAGGAAGAAAGATGGAGAAAGAGAGAGAGAGAGAGAGAGAGAGAGAGAGAGAGAGAGAGAGAGAGAGGGGGAGAGGGAGAGAGAGAAAGAGAAAGAGAGAGGAAGAAAGATGGAGAAAGAGAGAGAGAGAGAGAGAGAGAGAGAGAGAGAGAGAGAGAGAGAGAGAGAGAGAGAGAAATGAGAAAGAGAGAGAGAAAGGGAAAGAGAGAAAATGAGAGGAAGAGAGAGAGAAAGTAAAAGTGTTAAAATCTACGATTTTCTTTCCCGGGAGAAGAGGTTTCGGTTGCCTTGTGACTCTTATAACAGCTTATTCACAAAATGATAAAATGATAACTGCTTAGCGAATATTTTCTCATTGCGAATATTTTTGTATATGAAATGTACAATAAGGATCCCTCTAAAATAAATTGGTATAAACAGTTTTTTCCCCTGATACATTTTTAATGACTGATTTTTAATGCACAGTGGAGTAACTGACAAATTAGTGACATTCTAAACTTTTATACGCGTTCATACATGAAAGTTGCCTTTTTTTTTTTTTTTTTTTTTTTTCAATTTCTTGTAATGTTGGAAAAGTGGCCTCCATATGCAGTCCGAAAGTAACTTGGATATTGTTCTTTTTATTTTCTTAAATTTAAGTATCAGGTTTTCACACAAATTGTTGGATATATAAAAGTAGGGTACCACAAAATAATGAAATTTAATTTGCTATTTCATGAATGCGGAAAAGATTAAGGTGGTTACAAAAATCATTTCAAATCTTCAAATCGCAGTGTCCGTACGACGAACAGGGGGGATAGCGTATTCAAAAATGGGGAGATTGGAAACAAACAAAAAAAAAACTTCAAAAATATATTTTCAACTTTGAGCCTCAAAACGTACAAAAAAAATGTAGTTAAATTTTGTTTATCGAAAATTACTTTGTTTTCTAAACTGCGGGGCCCCCTAAAGGCGCGGGGCTCGGGGCAACCGCCCGAGTTGCCCCTAAGGTCCAGCCGGCCCTGCCAGTAGGTTACAGCTTTGAGAAAACAGCAGTGACGGGCATTCCACCCAAACAATGTTTGGGTAATGGGCAAAGGAAATAAAGGATAAGTAAAAAATATCTAATTCTTTAAATTTCTGTTTTCGACACAGATAATAAAGAACAGAGATAGCATTTTTTTTTAATTTTTTTTTCTTTTGTAGGTCATGAAATAGTTGATGCAACTAAAAATTTACTAAACAGTATTCAAGTTTCTCTGTTTTCTGAATTCTAGAAATTTGAAACAAGAAAAATTCGTGAATATTGTACTCGGCTCTGACGATAAATTGACTAGAGCACAAACTGCTTTGAAAAGGGCGATGCTGATAAATAATGTGCAGTGAGGATATTGAATATTCAGCAAAATTGTATTCGAATTTGCTAGCTATAACGCATGAAATACTATAGTATTTCATGAGTAAGTATTTTTTTTTCTTATTTTTTCATATACTGAAAATATGAAATCCTACAAAATTTCTTAACCTACTTTTCATGATGAAATTAGAAAAAAATATTAGTGCAAAACAGACACAAGCTAAAGGTAGCAAACAAAGTATTTATGTACGTATGTGTTACATAATAAATTAGGGAAACTTAAAATTCCGAGTCCCCCGTTTTTTAGGGGCACAGCATTCGAAATTCTACAATAGTATTTTACCATTTGAAATTTCTTTTATGTGTTTTTAAGACCATCACCTAGAATTATAAATTGGCAAAACCTAGAATTATGAGTCCCCCTTTTTCGGTGGAGGCATTTAAAATTTTACAATAGTATATTGCAATTTTAAATTTCTCTTATACCCGTACGTTTTTTAAGGCCATTACCTAGAATTATAAAACAGCGAAACCTAAAATTACAAGTCTCCCTCTTTTTGGGGGAAACATTCAAAATTTTACAATAGCATTTCACAATTTGAAATGTCTTTTATATGTTTTTTAAGGATATCACATAGAACTATTAACTAGCGAAACATGAAGTTACTAGCCCCCCCCTTTTTTTTGAGGGGGAAGCATTCACAAATTTTAGAATAATATTTTACAGTTTGAAATTTCTCTTATACGTTTTTAAGGCCATTACCTAGAATTATAAAATAGCGAAACCAAAATCACGAGTGCCCCTCTTTTTCGGGGGAAAAACGATCAAACTTTTGCCATAGTATTCACAATTTGAAATTTCTTTTATATGTTTTTAAGGCCACTACCTAGAACTCTAAATCAGCAAAACCTAAAATTACAAGTCCCCCTTTCTTTGTGGTCCCCCCCCCAAAAAAAAATTACAATAGTATTTTGCAACATGACATTTCTTTTATATGTTTTTGAAGGTCATCACCTAGAATTTTAGACTAACGAACCCAGAAATCACGAATCCCCCTCTCCCGTTTTTTTGATGGGGAAGCATTTGACATTTTATAATATTATTTTACAATTTGAAACTTATTTTATATGTTTTTAAGGTGTTTTAAGGCTCGACTGTATATTATTTCTATATTTAAGGTGGACGTCAAGTAATTTTGCTTCCTATACTTCCAATGGAAAAACTTTTGTACACATTTCCTTCACAATTAGTGTGTTCCCAAGGATGAAAATTTGAGCATCGATTAAAATAACTTCATATTATAACTTGGAATACTTAATATTTTCTAAAACATAACCATAATTATATTAAAAATCAATAACTTTTCCTTTGGTGGTGTTGAAACCAGAAAAAAGATGGCGCGACCTGTACTTTGATGACGTCAGTAGACAAACAAATGTTGGATTGCATAATTATGGTTATGTTTTAGAAAATATAAATATTTCAAGTTATAAAATGAAGCTATTTTAATCGATGTTCAAATTTATATCCTCGGGAACGCATTAATTGTGCAGAAAATGTGTACAGAAATTTTTCCATTGGAAGTATAGCAAGCAAAATGACTTTACGTCCACCTTAAATAAAGTAATAATGTATTAGCTGAGATTGCAATAATTTTATCCGTAAAGAAATCGACTTTAAAAAGTCTGCATCAAAGTTTCAAAATTCGCCTGTAACTATAGCTTTATATGATGCCTGTTCTTACAAGTCTACTCGACATACTTTCATGGCTGTAGAGTCTTTAATGACATCTTTAAAATTAAGTTTTTTTACAAATACAGCATTTGCAACAAACTAACCAAATTGGAGAGTCTCAAATTCGTGGATGAGTTCCTAAGATATTATAGTTCTTAACTCTTTTTAGAAAACTAAAAGATCTTTCACGAGATGCATTAAAAGTCATCATGTTTAGGGAAATTCTTAACGCCATGTCTTGATTAGTAAACAGTAAAGGTAATTGATTCTCAAGAAGTACTTTTAGGAATTCGCACGGTGCTCATAGCCCTGCTACCATAGGCAACGACCGAGGTTGTCGTAGTCGAAAATCTGCCCTTGCATCCATGGATTGACACAGACAAAACCCCCTGGAGAGAAAGCCCCAGCGCGCGAAATGCGAAGGGGTATGACGTCACGGTCAGAGGGCCATCGCAATCCCTCTATCCAGAGGGCTCAAAGGGCAAACGTAAGGGGAGTGCCGATATTAGCTTAGCGTTCATGGGGCATTGGTCAGCGTTGAGCTTTCGGTTGTCGTGCACGTGAATTAGCGTTTTTATGCAACATGCGTGGAAAAAAATATTGGGTGCCTTTATGTAGATCTAATTACAAAGCACGTCCAAAAGCCACTGTTTTCAGCTTTTCTAAAGATGAAAGCCTTCGAAGAAGATGGATTTATTCCATACCAATAAAGGATTTTGAACCCACCGTGAATTCAAAGTTTAGTTAAGCCAAATTGTTATCACGATAGAATGTTCTGCGTACAAATTAAGTTAAAGTAAGTTGCGATAGAGATTGAGGTTCCGATTAGAGAACTATGAACTTGAATTGTCTGCATTGAACTCTTCTACAAAGTAGCACTTTAATTCCTAGTTGAATTCATAGTCACATCATACACATGTATAAGGATAGCTTCAAGAATGGCAGTGAAACGTTTCTTTCTGCAAGAAGCACATTGTGCAAAAAAGAAAGTACTTATGCGTAAGGAAGGAACACATTTGTTGATGCATGTGTTTTCCGTTTTTGGGGGAGTCTGTTAATGTGTTAATTGATATTTTATATATATATATTTTCTGTTGAAAAATGAAAAAACAAAAAGTTTGCCTTTCAATGAATATACTGCTGGAGAAAATACCTTTTGTGTAATTTTGTGTAAAATATGTTTTCACAAAGTTGGAGGGGGAAAAGGATGTGACATTCTGATTTCCCAGCATAAAATGTACAATTTTGTGGGCATAAATTCGAAGATATCCAAATTAATACCTTCGATATTCATCTAACAAAAACCTTTTTCCGGATTGATTTTAATTTATGTGTTTTTTTTTTTTTACTTTCTAGAAGTAGTTGCAAGATCTGAACACACGTCTCACCGCATTTTCAGGAAATATACTCAGTAAATCAGAAATTTTGCTTTCGCGTTCGTTCGTTACGCAATATACCCACATCATTGTCCTGTCTTTTTTTTTTTATTAAATCGAACGCGAAGTGAATTTCTAGAAGTTTTTAGTGAACTGATTATGTTCATAAAGTCCTACAAATTTGCCATTCACGCACTTAAAAAAAATCATAGTTGCAAAAATGCTTAACGTAAAATGTTGGGCTTTTCATATTATGCGTGAAAAAACTATTATGTTTGTGTTTCTTTAGCCAAACTGAAGACTAAAAGAAATATTTCCTGAAATATTTATTTTTAAGATTCGTACATGAAATCGTTTCCTAGCACAAGAGCAAAATTTTGGAATTCCCCGATTCACATATATCATTGCAGGAAACTGAGAAAATAAATGAAAGCTAAGGATCTCATCTTTTGATGTTATCTAAGGATAAAAAGTACAGAGAAAAAAACGGGCAGTTTATTGCTGTGTGCGCAAATTGTCTAGTATCGCACTCGAAAAACTATATTTCTCTGCGTAAACACCGCGGTACTTCGTCGGCATTTTCAGGAGCGGAGTGCTCGAGGCTCGAGTCGGTCAGCCCACTAGCTCTGACGTCACAGACCAGCTCGGAGGCTTTCTTAATCTTCAGGGGTTTTTGACACAGACCTGAATATTGAAGTCAGAACCTAAATTACTGTTTGTGAAAATTGCAGCACCAAGACTGAATCGCGCTATTCAAGTGAAATTTTTATCACAGATTCGTTATTTCACAAGGGACGACTGAATTTATTTGCAGAGCTGTACAATAGTTTTTCGCTTCAAAAATCAGTATTATGTGAAGCCACCTCAAGCAACAATAACAGCCTGTACACGACGTGGCGTTGAATGGAAGAGGTTTTTTGATATCAATCTCGGGAACAGGCTGCTTCTATGCGAGATGAAAATTCATTTGTGGTAACTGGGAGGAGGCGCTCAACGGGCCAGTAGCTTAGCTATCATATTCGATCGGGAACAGATCCGGCGAACGAGCAGGCCAGGGAAGAAGCCGTTTCTAACGTGTATGGAAGAGATCTTGGACACTCTGTGCCACATCATTGTCCTGCTGGAACATAGCGCCAGGACAACTCTGAAGCAAGTGAATCACCTCTGTCTCTAAAACATCCCTGATGTATCGCTGTCTGTTGAGCGTTCCCTCAATTCGTATTAGGCGAGATCGCGAATTGAGCTCAGTGAAGTCCCAAACCATGACGCTTGGCTTTGGAACGGTATGAAGCTCCAAAGTGCATGCTGTAAGGTACCGTTCACCACGTCTTCGAACACGATGCGACCATCATGGCGCGTCAAGTTGAATCGTGACTCGCCAGAAAACACGAGCTATATCTGTGTTCGAGATCTCCATTGCAGCCTGAAACGTCACTGTTTGAGGGAAGCAATGGGATGTTAGTTACCAGTTCTCTGTTAAGCAGACGACGTCGAACAGTACTGGAAGACAAAGCCTGACCTATGAAAGTGCCCCATTGCTGCGCTGGCACTGTGTGTGTCTCTGTGCGATCGGTCACTACCATACGGTACAGGTGTCTGTCATCCCGTGCTTTCGTGCGATATTGCTATCCATTTCCCGGATTTCTGTGCGTCCAAGCCTCACCTACCCACTGACGTCAAGTTCGCATCGCTGTATTGGCATTTAATCCTATGCAAGTGGCGATTTCGAGGTAGGAAAATCCAGCTTCTCTCATCCCAACAATCCTTCCTCGCTTAAAATCCGTCAGGTGTTCATAATGCGAACTTCTTCGGCGAAGGGGCAGAGTCAGACACAAGAAACACCCTTTCGACTCAATGTCGGATCTTCAATAATTGCAAGATCTAGTTTGAGCCAGCTCTTTATACCCAAAAATCCTTCTTCGCTCATCCGTCATGTGTTCATAATGCGACCTTCTTCGGTGACGGGCCATAGTGAGACACAAGAAACACCCTTTCGACTCAATGTCGGATCTTCACTGATTGCAACATATCGTTTCAGCCAGCTCTTTATACCCAAGAATCCTTCCTCGCTCATAGCTCGTCAGGTGTTCATAATGCGACCTTCTTCGGCGACGGGCCATAGTGAGACACAAGAAACACCCTTTCGACTCAATGTCGGATCTTCATTGATTGCAACATCTCTTTTGAGCCAGCTCTTTACACCCAAGAATCCTTCCTCGCTCAAAGCTCATCAATTGTTCATAATGTGACCTTCTTCGGCGACGGGGCATAGTAAGACACAAGAAGCACCCTTTCGACTCAATGTCGGATCTTCATCGATTACAACATCTAGTTTGAGCCAGCTCTTTATACCCAAGAATCCTTCCTCGCTCATCCGTCATGTGTTCATAATGCGCCCTTCTTCGGCGACGGGCCATAGTGAGACACAAGAAACACCCGTTCGACTCAATGTCGGATCTTCATTGATTGCAACATCTCTTTTGAGCCAGCTCTTTACACCCAAGAATCCTTCCTCGCTCAAAGCTCGTCAGGTGTTCATAATGCGACCTTCTTCGGCGACGGGGCAAACTGAGAGACACAAAACACCATTTCGACTCAATGTCGGCTTTTCACTGATTGCAACAACTCGTTTGAGTCAGCTCTTTATACCCAAGAATCCTTCCTCGCTCAAAGTCCGTCAGGTGTTCATAATGCGACCTTCTTCGGCGGCGGGGCATTGCGAAACACAAGAAACACCCTTTCCACTCAGTATCGGCTCTTAACTGATTGCAACATCTTGTCTGAGTCAGCTCTTTATACCCAAGACGGGACAGTTTAGAGCGCGCTGATCCGAAACGCACGTGGATTTAGAGACAGTGGTTCCAGGGAAGAGGGTGAGACAGTGCCGTATGACAAACACAACAGCCATGCTTCACCGGAATTTGAACCTGGACCCAACTCGGGCAACTGGTCGTCCAGCGCTAGACTATGCATTTCAGGGTTAGTTAATGGTCGGAAACCAGCGCTTACAATAAAGTCATTCGGCTGAGCCAACGGGGTTGCCGAATGACTCTTCACCGTGAATTGTTTGATCTGATTGCTGTGAAAGATCCTTTAATCCGCCGCTATTATAACAAACACAGAAGTCGCAACTCGTTTAACTTTATTCCACCCACATGAGTTAATGAAAGAATTCCCAATACTAAAAGAAGCATCAACCGTTATGTGAATGAGATATCAGCAAGCAACTAGTAAATAACCGAGAAACTTAAAAATGGGAATGATTCGTGAATATCATTCATTTCCATGGTGTGCGCGTTTAACTTTCTTCCACACACCCGAGTTTGGAAATGAATTCCCAATAAGAAAAGCAATGTCGATAACTTATAAGTATCAACCGTTATGTGAGTGCGCAATCAGCAATAAGCTAGGAAAAAACGGTGAAACTTAAGAATGGGAATGAAACGTGAATGGCATTGATTTAAATGGTGTTCTCGAATCGTTTCGTAAATCATTCATCGTGAAAGTTTGAAGAGATCGCGCTCTTCTGGACAGTTTGCCAAAAGGTGCTGTGGCCTTGAAAGCGCATTACGTGTTCCCGGCAATGGATGGCTTACTCAGTGATCATAGTGCTGGAAATTGGATTGTTCATTGGAATGATCATTCGTGAATAGCTATTTTGCCTGAATGACGAATGAACTCCCAAGAAGAAATGATTTATGCCCTCATTAGTAAACACGAGATCCCTGCAACAAATGATTTCCTCACTTAGCGTAGTGACAACCTGGAAACTGAATGATCCTTCGTTTGAATGAGCATTCGTGAATGACTCTTTTGCGTGAATGATGAATGAACTCCCAAGAAAGAATGATTTATACCATCATTAACAAGCACGACATGCTTGCGAGGAATGATTTGCTCATGGAGCATTGTGACAACTTAAAAATTCAATTGTCATTCGTTTGAATGATCATTGTGAATGACTGTTTCGCGCGAATGATGAATGAACTCCCAAGAAGGAATGCTTTATGCCATCACTAGTAAACACGACATTCCTGGAACGCATAATTTACTCAGTGAGCGTAGTGGCAACTTGGAAATCGAATGACCATTCGTTTGAACGATCATTCGTGAACGGCTCTTTTGCATTAATGACGAATGAATCTTCATAGAAGGAATGATTTATGCCACCAGATCACTGCAACGAATGATTTATTCAGTGAGCGTAATGACAACCTGGAAATTGAATGGTCATTCCATTGAATGATCATCCGTGAATGGCTATTTTGCGAGAATGATGAACGAAATCCCAAGATGGAAAGATTTATACTATCTCTAGTAATCATCCCTGCAAGGAATGATTTACTCAATGATCGTTGTGACAACCTGGAAATTTAATGGGAATTCATTTGAATGATCATTCGTGAATGACCTTTTCCGTGAATGATGAATGAACTCCCAAGAAGGAATGATTTATGCCATCGCTAATAAACGCGAGATCACTGGAACGAATGATTTACTCAGTGAGCGTAGTTACAACCTGGAAATTGAATGGTCATTCGTTTGAATGATCATTGTTAATGACTGTTTTGCGTGAATGATGAATGAACTGCCAAGAAGGAATGATTTATGCCATCGCTAATAAACGCGAGATCACTGGAACGAATGATTTACTCAGTGAGCGTAGTTACAACCTGGAAATTGAATGGTCATTCGTTTGAATGATCATTGTTAATGACTGTTTTGCGTGAATGATGAATGAACTGCCAAGAAGGAATGATTTATGCTATCACTAATAAACACGACATATTTGCGAGTAATGATTTAGTCCTGGAGCATTGTGACAAAAATTAAATTGCCATTCGTTTGAATGATAATTTGTTAACTCTTGCGTGAATGATGAATGAACTCCCAAAAAGTAGGATTTATGCCATCATTTCTAGCTGCTCTTCACACTTTTTGAAGAATATAAACTCTCTCTCTCTCTCTCTGAGACGTTGTTTTTATAACCTCTAGTTTGGAATGACGTGGCTAACGTAGTTTGAGGTCCGTCTGTTGAAGCATAAGCAAAAATCAGGAGTATTCTTCTTTTTGGAGTATTCTACCTCCGTAGTCTTTCTTTTTTGCTACAGGACATTCATGCTTTTAGGACAGGATTTCCAAAGACACACTTTACTGCATACCAACGCCGGGGCGTAGAATTTGAATAATCAATCAGGTGTCCGAATACTTTTGGCATTAAATTATGTGTTTCAAATAAGGTGCGTCCTATCGAGATAGTGTAAAAACCTTTTCACCTAGTAGTGACCTACGAACTTTAAAACTTCAGTGCCATTGACGAACTGTAGATGAAAATCAATTGTAACTGTACATACCAGCCGAGAGGCTCACGATGCATCCTAATGCATCTTTCGTCTAGTTGTCAGGGAGCCGTGGGAACTTTACTGTTGCGAGAAAACTTTTCTTTGCTTTCTATTTACAAAACGCAACGCAAAAATGTAACATGAAACGTTTAAGACGCTGTTCGTATTCCTAGGAACATGTAACCACGCCTAGTATAAGGTGTCAGCAAAATCTTGCGAGGTGAGGTGATTTCGCCGAAGGGAACGCGGAGCCTGGAAGACAAGAATTCCGAAATGTGTGGGGAGGTCACTTCCAGGAGTAGCAGTGAGATAAAAAAAAAAACTAGGGGTGAGCCTTGTGATAGCCGGACGTGTCCGTGACTGCTCGAAATGGATATACCGAGCCTGCGTATAGGTGACATTACAAATATCCCAATATAGCTATACACAAAAATCTGGTCATTTTAATGAAGACTTGGTCTTGTCTCCCTGTAACAGAGTATTCAAAAGTTAGGGATAACTGGAGGGTAGGATCTACAAAGGACCTGAGTAGCAGGTCCCTGCAGACATTTTTAAGGCACTCTTACATCCAGGGAAAAGTTGAAGAACGGCAAAAACAAGTGCGTGAGAAAACCAGCAGCGCAAGTCCGATGCTTATGCGGTACAATGGCACCAAGTAACAATAAGCATCAGCTCCGGCAACAGTCGAATGTGCCAGCGTTGGCACAGAATACTTCCTTTCTTAAAAATTCTTGTATTAGAATTTAGGCATAACTGTCACCCAACCCGGTTGACAATGATATACTCACAGAGGTAAACGTGTGAATGGGCACAATCTACGGTTGAAACAAGATTCTGCGGCCTCTCAGTTAGGTTGGGTGAATACCCAAATAGTAAAACGCCCAACCAAGCTGACAGCTGTGAGGAAAATAAATTCTTAAAGATCACTTAATCCGCGGATGTCCATCCAAGGCCGAGACCAGCTTCCATGAACTGACTACTGGGCATTCACGGACGTAAAAACGAATCGAGAATGACCAACGGGGGTCAAGAACCAATAACACCTTGGTAAACACCCTCATGAGGTGATGTCCCCTACGGAAATACATGAAAAACGGGAAGTCGTAAAAATGTAAACAGAAAACCTCCAGAATTCGGGGTCATAATCATGTTGCTGTTTTGATTTTTATTGCAGACTAGGAGAGAGTGGAATGGTAGGAAAGAGAGGACACAAAGAGAAGTCGAATGAAGACCGTCACGGAGAGGTCGCAAGAAACGTTTTGGGGTCCAGTCATTATACGGATTACTACTCGAACTGCAGATAACGAGGCAGAAGAAGACAACGGAGGGTAAGACATTAAATCCTTTTTCTCATTTATATGAAAAGAACGTTTATTGACGTGATGCTACGGTAATACTGCTTACCCAGTATTGCACAAGTTGGATTTTATGGGATAAAATTCACAGAATCCTTAACAGAAATGGAGTTGTTTTCCTTTTACATGTGTAATTTAGCTATGAGGAGCCATATACACTATCTACCAACAAGTAATTGGACACCCCTGCAATCGACGATATCTGCGGTCCTGATACACGTCGCGGCCGCCACCGTTAAATATCGTGTGGGAAACAACAACGCAACCAGTCGCATGCAAGATGCCAGCACGCAGTTCGAGCTCTCTGATTTCGAGAAAGGTGTAATCGTCGGGTATCACAGAAATGGCCGATCCATACGTGACATATCCAGCGAGTTGAAGTACCCAAAATCGACAGTGGCCTACGTGATTGGCAAGTGGAAGATGAGAGGTGACTGTCGGAATGTGCCCCGACCCTGCAGACCCACAAAACTGGGAGTTAGAGACCGACGGGTGCTGGCCAGAGAAATTCAGAAGAACCGCACCAAATCGATGGGCCACTGTCAATTCTTTCGATGAATACCATCCGTGAGGAAGCCCATCTGCTCGGTTATCATGGACGTGCTGCCGCCCACAAGCCTCTGATCACCAAGCCCAATAGAGCTGCTCGGCTAACGTGGTGCAAAGAACGTCGACAGTGGGCCGTTGAACAGTGGAAACAGTTTCTCTGGAGTGACGAATCAAGGTTCACCCTCTACTGTTCGGATGGCAGGGTCTGGGTTTGGCGTCTGCCTGGAAAACGCCTCCTGCTGGAATGTATTGTTCCAACTGTAAAGTTCGGCGGCGGTGGAATTATGCTACGGGGGTGTTTCTCCTGGTATGGCACGGGACCCTTGGTCGCAATTCCTTGCAGCCTCAACGCCGAGACCTACTGCACCATTTTGGATGACCATGTGCTTCCTACGTTGTGGCAGTTTTACGGGGTGGACCCATGTTACTTTCAGGATGACAATGCCACCTGTCCTGTTGCGAGGTCCACCATGGCTTGGTATGGTGACAATGGGGTTAATCGAATGAACTGGCCTGCGCAGAGCCCGGACCTTAACCATATCGAGCACCTCTGGAACGAGTTGGAGCGTCGACTTAAGGGGTGCCCCCACCGTCCGAAATCGGTGAAGTAACTGACCTGTCTTCTCCAAGCCGAGTGGAAAAAAATACCGCTAGCCGTCGTACAACGCCTGGTTGAGAGTATGCCCCGGAGGGTCGCAGCTGTAATCGCCGCTCGTGGAGGCTCCACCAACTATTGAAGGTGAATAAACTTCGTTTGCCTTTGCTATCAGAGGTGTCCAATTACTTGTTGGTAGATAGTGTATAAAGTTTATCTCGTCTCGTCGTTATCGTGTAATTGAAGTAAGGAATCCATGTAGGAATATATTTTTTAAGTTAACTTTTTTTATTGGGGGTTTAAAGACCCCCCTGAGCAACCCAATGGGCTATAAGCAGTCGCCCGTCTTTAATGTAGGGCTTCTTGTTCCACGTAAGGGAGAGAACCAAGTCCTTAAGGCAAACACAACATCCATGCCTCACCGGGATTCGAACCCGGACCCATCTCGGACGAAAGGTCATAAGCCAGCGTTTAGACGACTGGGACACCGGAGCGGGTTAAGTTAGCGTTAACCCGCTTAAACTTTATTATAACATCCTCTGACTTTTTATGTTTTTATTGGAGGTTTAACGACCACCGTGAGCAACTCAATGGGCTATAAGCAGTCGCCCGTTCTAATTTAGGATCACCGGTTCCAGGGAAGGGAAAGAGCCAGTGACGTAAGACAAACACAACATCCATGCCTCACCGGGGTTCGAACCCCGACGCCTTATCAGAGGCCATCGCCTTAGACCACTGCACCACCGGGGTGGCCTTTTTTATTTGCGTGATATTACTGAGCTTTCGTTCACCAACGGATGGCTTTTTTAAGGAAAACTGATACTAATCTATGCAGAGGTTGGACAGAATAATGTGAACACCTAGCAAAAGAAGGTTTTACGTACATAGTAGTGTGGGACCGCCTTTCCCATTTAAAACCGCTTGAATTCTCCTTCGAATGGACGCATACAAATCCGGCATGGTGGCTAGTGGGATGTTACACCATTCTACATGCAGAAACTGCTCCAGGTCCTTGAGAAATGCAGGAGGAGGATAACGGGATGTTACTCTGTTTCCCTAAACATACCACAATGGCTCGATGATGTTTATGTCTGGTGATTGGGGAGGCCAAAGAAGGTGTGAAAGTTCGTCGTTATGTTCCTCATACCATGATTGGACATTCCGAGCTCTGTGAATTGGGGCGTTATGATCTTGATAGATGGCATCCTCTGCAGGAAACAATGTTTGAGACATTGGATGGACTTGGTCGGCCAAAATGGTTTCAAACGCCCTGTCAGTCATTCGTCCTTTCAAGGTGATCAGGGGACCTTCTGAAAACAACGATATGACTACCCACAGCATGACAGCACCACCACCATGCTTCACTGTTGGGAGCAGACAGTCTAGGATGTTCGCTTCTGATCGTGTTCTCCACACGTAAATAGGTCCTGCGGTGGGGAATAGTGTGAATATGAATTCATCCGACCACCACATTACACGCTTCCATGAATTGGCAGTACATGTTGTATGCTCCTGACACCACTGCCGTCGCTGTTGTGCATTCACCCGGGTCACCAGAGTTTTTGCAATAGGAGGAGGTTTAACGACCACCGTGAGCAACTCAATGGGCTATAAGCATTTTGCAATAGGAGCTCTGTCGTGAATATCTTCCTTATGCAGTTCCCTGCCCACTGTTTTCGTTGTTACTGGGGTCTGGAGATGCAGTAACAGCTCCACACTAACATTCGGAGCCATGGTCTTCTAATTACCAGTAACAATTTTCTTTAATTTTCTCGTGTTTCTATCAGCTGGGGTCGTTTTCTGGCCGCTCTTGTGTTTCGCAGACGAGATTTTGCCACGAACACGGTATGACGTCATGACACTAGCCACAGTAGCTCTCGATACCCGCACTACCCTGGCGACTGTTGTCATGGGGGTACCAACTAACTGACCACCAACAATTAGCCCTCTTTCGAAGTCCGTTAAGTCACTCATTTCGTCGTCACGCTAAAAAAATTATTGAAACATGACACTTAAAATGCACTTAACGATCATGATCATAATGATTATATGTAGAGGATTGTCGGAAGGAGTGTCTGATCCCAGGTCTTAAACAACCCTTAGAAATAGGAAGCTAGGAGATTTGGGCTAGAGTGCCCTATAGGAAAGTGACACGGAAGCGAAGTAGAAAGGGGGAGGAACACGACCTTATTTATTACCGGGGGACCAGTACCCGGGATTTAAATGCACTTATGATCATATGTAGAGGATTGTAGAAAGGGAGTGTCTGACCCCAGGTCTTAAACAACCTTTAGAAATAGGAAGCTAGGAGATTTGGGCTAGAGTGCCTGATAGGAAAGTGACACGGAAGCGAAGTAGAAAGGGGAAGAAGACGCCCTTATTATTACCGGTGGGGCCAGTACCCAGGATTTAAATGCACTTATGATCATATGTAGAGGATTGTCGGAAGGAGTGTCTGATCCCAGGTCTTAAACAACCTTTAGTAATAGGAAGCTAGGAGATTTGGGCTAGAGTGCCCGATAGGAAAGTGACACGGAAGTTAAGTAGAAAGGGGGAGGAAAACACCCTCATTTATTACCGGGGGCCAGTACCCGGGATTTAAATGCACTTATGATCATATGTAGAGGATTGTAGAAAGGGAGTGTCTGACCCCAGGTCTTAAACAACCTTTAGAAATAGGAAGCTAGGAGATTTGGGCTAGAGTGCCAGATAGGAAAGTGACACGGAAGCGAAGTAGAAAGGGGGAAGAAGACGCTCTTATTATTACCGGGGGCCAGTACCCAGGATTTAAATGCTCTTATGATCATATGTAGAGGATTGTAAAAAGGGAGTGTCGGACCCCAGGTCTTAAACAACCTTAAGAAATAGGAAGCTAGGAGATTTGGGCTAGAGTGCCCGATAGGAAAGTGACACGGAAGCGAAGTAGGAAGGGAGAGGAAGATGCCCTTATTTATTACCGTGGGGGCCAGTACCCAGAGCCAGACGGCTTAACGTGCCCTTCCGACGCACGGCGGATATTTAGTGGATCGAGCGTTAGTACCTGCCTGAGATCGAACCTAAAGTTCTTTCCGTGGCAGTCACGAACGTTGCCCACTAGGCCACCCGCGGCCCTTTAAATGCACTTAAACAGGTCCTTGAGGTCCAAAATAAAGCTATTACAACCAAAAAGTGGTTGATATCGATTCCATGGCGGCTGCTGAAAACAATTTTTCGGTTGCTGTGTGTTTCTGGAACGTGGAAAGAGCGTTGTATTTATTTATTTACTGACGCCACGTATTTGGAGGATTTTCACCTTGGATCTCTCCCTTTGGATTTAATTGCTATAATATATATAGCCAGTGCCGTTGTTAATGAACCCCAGATGGAGACGTCTCAGTAGCTGAGCCCATCTTACGGATTTATGATGTCAGAAGCTGACTTAAAAATACACATAGCACCGTGGATTGTTGACCACCGTGGTGTAAATGTAACGCGCTCGTTATCATAAATGTAACGCGCTTGTTATTGGAGGATTTTCACCGTGGTGGTTTCTGTTGCGTGTTGCAACGTACGCAGCTGCATTAAAAGTCACGTCTCTGAGCGTAATGTTCACATTACTCTGTCCAACCCCCGTAATAGTAAACGTTAACATTTGAAAATAGAAGCGTCAAGTTTTGCAAATTGGGAAATTTGCACTTGTACGAAACAGCAACAAAGAAAACAAAAGTTTAGTCTTGATATTTTAGGAAATCTGCTCATAGGGGGTGTGTATACTACACCCCGAAACGTTATCGTTGCGCATGTATTGAGTTGTGAATATTTCGATCGTCTCTCTGATGACAGTCTCAATTTGGGTAGTGTATGGTGCATTTGTATCCTGCGCATTGAGATGTCGCATCTTTGTGACGAACTTCTCTTGCAAGGGCTGTGTCAAGGCTTTCATTTTTCATATTTATTTTGTGTTCAGTTATCCTGAGGCCAGTTGATCTGTTAGTCATTCCTATATAGCATTTCTGCGTTCCGTCAGGGTATTCCAGCGAGATGGAGTAAACACGTGCCTTCTGGTCGGTGTCGATATCCCTCCTGTTCGATTTACGCCAATAAAAAGTCAACAGATATTATACCAAAGTTTATTGATTTGTTACATTCGTGCTCCTTCGTTATTATTTATCTGAGTCTAACCAGCTTGTCTTTCTTGTTCTTGCAGCGCCGCGAATTAGTGCAGCTTGATTTATGCATGTTTGTTTTAACGTATATTTGTTTTCAACAGGTTTGAAACCACAAAATTAACATGCTCCAAAGATACTGAGATTTAAATTTACTTCGCTGCGGCACATGAGTTTTTATGAGATCTCGTTGGCGCTCGTATGAAATACAGTGCATACGTACATATTCCAACCATGAGATTGGGTCGCCGAATCAAGGAAGTCCAGTGTTGGCCCTATTTGACCACCTAAATTAGTTGGGAAATTTTGCAACACTTTCTCCACACTGGACTTGTAATAAAAAGCAGTAATTGTAAACATTCACAGTGTAAACTGAGTATAAATAAGGGAATAACCAAAGTTATGGCTTTTGAACGAAGAACTGCTAGTACTGAATGTAATATAAGTCTAAATAACACCAGGTGAATGAATTTGTATATTTAGGAAGCATGTTTGACAGAAAGTGCAAATTATATGGTGAAATTAGTAGGAGAGTGAATTCTTCATTGAAAGTCACAGCTGCTGTGGGAGGTTTTCAAAAGAATGATGGGTTCTCAAGAGAGTTCCGCATGGCTATGTATGAAAGTGTGATTGTTCCTACTCTGATGTATGGCAGTGAAACCTGGGTACTACAGAAGAAACATAGGAGTCGTTTGTGTGCTGGAGAAATGCGTTACAAGGGGCTTGTGGCAAGACACATTCTGATCGTGTGAGGAATGAAGATGTGTTGCAGTTGTGTAATGTGAAGCAAAATGTTGTTAGCAAGGTGGAGACTAATATTCTTCGGTGGTTTGGCCATGTTGAAAAAACGAGTGATGTGATACTTACTAAGAATTTCTTTTTGTCCAAATGGCAGGAAGGAAAGGCAGAAGAATGCCATGGGAGGATCAGATTCAGGAGTGTGTGCATGAGAAAAAGATTATGAATATGAAGTATAGAAGGTCTTGTGTACATCATGTGATGGATGTCAGTGAAGCCCGAGTTGTGTGCCAAGATCGTTTGTTAATGGAGAAGTAAGTAAATAATCAGCTATAAAAATTATCAGGTGGTTTGTAATTCTTTATGGAGCAAACCTCTGAATCTCAGAGTAGAGCTTATTGATATAGTGATAGTAGTAGTAGCTCACGCTCTCTCTTGCTTGAATGGGTCGACAATGCAATCCTCCGTACCTGAAATGAAAAACAAAATACTAAAGTAACAATTTCTGAATAAATCAGCAAGATGGAAGGATATACAGCAACACACATAAATTGGCGATCAAGTGGTTCCATATGAGACCATAATGTGGCACTCTTCTTTTCCTTTTCTCTCATTTAAAACAAAATAATATTTTTGATGTACGTTATGGACAAACTTAGTATATGACAGCATGAATGGACAATTCGGGATTGAGACGTTGTTATTCACTCCTGCCATATGAGTACATGGTTATTGTTGATTTTTACACCACCACCAAGAGAGCCAGCGGAGAGGACGTCGCGCGCTTGCGCAATACCTTTCTCCTTTCATGCAGCTGTTCACATCGTTTTGGGTCCGAATGTATTTGTGTTTGCGCTTTCACCGAGAAAGTGGATTTGTTGTTCACCGGTGGTGAACAGCGGAGTCTGAATCGTTGGGACAGATGGGGCAGTTGCCCCCACACGCGAACGAGTGTGGGGGAAAACATCACGTTTGCCCCCTCAGTTTTGTTCCTTTTCAAATTGCACATGTTTTTGATTGGAAATCTCAAACATTTTTTTGTTGTTGTTGTTGTTGTTTTTTGTTTGAAGTTCGTTTTGATAAAAATTAAGATTTGCTCTTCATTTTTTACCATGAACTACCTAGAAATCTGAATATATTTTTTTAATGCCACTCCTGAGAGGCCAAGAAATGCTAGAACCATTAAACAGTCCAGAGTGCTGGTTACCGTTTGAAAACCACCAACGTTTTGTGTCTCATTAGATGTAAAAAATTAGTTTTCCTCTAAAAAACATGAGTAAAAAGGAGATATAAGGTTCTTCAGTGTTTAATTACAGCGTCTAGGGCTACAATTCTTGCGGAATTGGTACCAATCTGGAAGTATCAAAATCTATTGTTTAACGCCGTTTATGTGTACAGTCAGTTTACATTTAGAAACTATATGGATAGGAAAGTGTTTTTTTTTTTTTTAGAGATGAGTATTTAATCGAAAAAAAATTCAGCAAGTTTTCATAATGAAATCAGCACGTCTTTTTGCCATGATAAAATATTTTTTTTTGCGAAATCTTGCCCCCGCTGCCAAAAAAGAATTCCGACGCCACTGGCGGTGAAGCCACGTGTTGGTGTTGGACTTCTTCACGTGCAGCCGAGAGATATCAGTTTGATCAGAAACAATATATCAACATTAACATTTCCCGTTTTTCTAAGTGGTCATTATAGTGTCGCTGATTATAGATGTCAAGCCATACGTATCAGCTATTATTTTGGATCTATGATTTTCTTCAATTAAATATATAATTTATAATAATTTTCTTCAATTAAATATATATGATTCTACTTTTCTTTTATTTATTTTGGGCAAGATGTTTTTTCTTTGTTCGAGGTGTTTTCAAACAAAATAAAAACATGCATAAAACTTGCAGGGGATGGTTCATGGGGCTTCATTTGTCTACACTCGCTAATAAATTGGTCAAAAGTTCCTAGATATCCCCACTGGCTCTACTGATATACACTGGCGTGCAAAAATTAAGGACGAAACGGTTTTTCGAATGTAACGTCGTGCAGAAGTGCTCCACATCTACTCAAATCATACCATAAGATCCCCAAGATGTAGGAATATGGGACAAGTGAGCAAAACCGTCCAAACAAGGAATCCAAAGGATACAGAGGCACTTTATTGAAAAGGTAGCTTTGAGCACAACTGGACAAAAGACAGAAACGTCCGTGTGACAGGCTGCTTTCAAGAAAAATCCAGTCTTTAGTAGAGGATATGATCATCCCTGACTACGTTGCAGGATTTACAACGTCTGTCCATGCTGAGGGCGTGGTTGTAAGGAGATGTTGAAGTATTGCTGCCCATTCCTCTTGTAGCGGCAATCGCAGCTGCGGAATCGTTGCTGGCGGCTGGTGACGTGCTGCCAAGCGTCTCCCAAGAAGTCCCACACGTGTTCGATTGGATTTAGGTCCTGGGACCTTGCGGGCCAATCCATGCGTTGAATATATTCACTCTCCAACAGTTCTGCGACAGGCACTGTACGATGAGGTGTAGCGTTGTCGTCCATGAAGAGGAACTCAGGACCCACTGCATCTCTAAACAGACGCACGTGAGGCAGGAGAACCTCGGTAAAATAGCGGACACCAGTGATTGAACCTCCTTGGAAGATGTGGAGGTCAGTACGGCTACCAAGCATGATACCACCCCAAACGAGAACTACGCCACCTCCGAACGGGTCCCTTTCGATGACGTTGGAGGTATGATTACGTGTTCCCTGCTCTCTCCAGATGTGCATACTTCCAGAATCGCTCGTCAGATTAAATCGGCTCTCATCCGTAAAGAGAACTCGACCCCATTGCTAATGTGTCCAGTTCTTGTATTTCTGGTACCATAGAAACCGCCGTTTCCGATGAGCAGGCGTTAATGGCACACACCGTACTGGTCGTCGTGCAAATAAACCACCTTTGTGCAGCCTCATGGCTACGGTAAAACGCGATAACGGACGTCCAGTTGTCTGTTGCATGTGCCTTGCGATTTCTCCCGCTGTCTGCTGTCTGCCTCTTCTCGCCTGTAGGACAATATAGCGGTCGTCCGCCGTCGTGATTGCTCTTGGACGACCACTGCTAAACTCTCGGACAGCTGTTCGTGTCGTTTGAAATGCTCTCCAAGCTCGTGAAACGATGCTGGGAGCGATCCCGAACTCCTCGGCCAACCTAGTCACACTTCGACCTCGTTCCAACTTACCAATGACGCAACCTCGGGTAAAGTCATTGAGATGTCGTCTACTGGATTGCCTGTTGGCCATATCACACGGTGGCAGCAACTCGACGTCGTTCAAACCGATGTACACCGTGCAATAGCTTTCACCTAATTGCTGAGCGTACACCGCCCGTGTGCTTTATACACTTCCGACACTCCCCTCCCCCTACGTCATGCTGCATATATGCGCATGCCCTACCGTACCGGACCCTAGTCTATCTCCTGAGTGGTCTTTCGGTCCGTTCTGCCTGCTCATCCCGCTGTTACGCTAATTTCTCCTCTTCTTCCTTAATTTTTGCACACCAGTGTATTTTAAAAAGGTCATCCACAGTTCTGTGAAAAAATGACCGTTTTGACATGTGACTGCCAAACAGAGTGGTTCAATTTACCAAAATATCTCCCCTCCTCACTTGAAGAAACAGGAAACATGACATCGAACTTTCGATTGTAAAGAGCACGTTCTTTGAATCCGTTGTGACGTGAATTAAATTTATCAGAGCTATTCATCAAACTCAATAGAAACAGATAGGTAAACGATCAGTCGCTTTCTACAGTCGATAAAACATCCGTAAATAGAAACATCTACTTAATTCCACTAGCGTCTAAAAAGCATGTTACGGAGGTTAACAAATGCCGCACTGAAAGTTTCTCGTAGCACAAGGAAGGTATCAGATACAAAGAGATTTTCTAATCGAACACTTAAAAGAAGAAATATAGAAGGAAACATGATATAAGTCTACGTCTGCTAGCGGAATAATTTCGCATAATAGAAAAGTTGAAAACCAAAGACATCGCTTTTTCCACGTAACTGAAAAATTGTTATTCTGCCGCTGCCGGGGAATTGAATCCCGAATCTCTCGATATCTAGCCGAGCGCGTTAACCTTACACCACGGTGGCCAACAATCTACGGCACTATGTGCGCCGTAGATTGCCCACCAGATGGAGACGTCTCAGTAGCTGAGCCCATCTTAAGGATTTATAATATCAGATGCTGACAGAAAAACGCACATAGAGCCATGGATTGTTGGCCACCGTAGTGTAAGGCTAACGCGCTCGGCTAGATATTGAGAGATTCGGGGTTCAATTCCCCGGTGGTGGCCGAATAACAATTTTTCGGTTTGCTGTGGTTTGCTAAACGTGGAAAGAGCGATGTCTTTGTTTATTCACTGTCACCACGTGTTTGGAGGATTTTCACTTTGAAAAAGTTGAAAATAGGCGAAAAATGTTCTTCATGGAAAAAGCTATGCTAAGGGAAAATAACTTTTAAATACGTCACCCGGAACTAGAGGTAGTTGAAAAAAGTTTTTCGACCTTTACTTTGGATAATCTCGCTACAACAGAAATGTGAATAATGATCCAAATTTCCATTGCAGCGTGTGGCCACAAAGAAGAAATTTCTCAATAGTTTTTTCAGGAGTGGCGATACAGAACAGTGCCGGATTTAAGACTTTTGGGGCCCTACGCCAAATTTCCTATGCGCCACCCCTCCCCCACCACCGCCACCCGGCCACCCATATTTGATTTTGCTCCTAAAAGATTTTCTAATAAACTTATCTTTAAGTTAAGAATATAATAATTCGTAGTATTATTTTATGGTTATATAAGTATCATTTAAATAAAAAATATTTTGATTTAACTTGTTATTAAATTATACGTTATAAAAAATTATTTATAAACATAGTCAAAGAGGTTCATGCTGCCGCCCCGCCCCGGTGGCGCAGTGGTCTAAGCGATGACCCCTGATCAGGGTTCGAATCCCGGTGACGCATGGATGTTGTGTTTGTCTTACGGCACTGGCTCTCTCCTTTCCCTGGAGCCAATGACCCTAAACTAGGGACGTGCGACTGCTTATAACCCATTGAGTTGCTCATGATGGCGGTCGTTGAATTTCCAATCATAAAAAAAAAAAAAAAAAAAAGATAGGTTCATATGCTTACCCAGGAACAACACTTTACACTGAAGAGCAATTGAATTAGAGACAGCTGGCGTTATGCAAATGTGGCGCTGTGGGCTGCCCTGTAAAAGGAAACGACATGACGTATGCAGCGATCCGACAATATAAGGAGAGATGCAACGGGAATCAGTAAGAGTCAGGCGCAGAATGGGTAAAACGAAGGATCTAAGCGCATTTGATCGTTGGCAAATTGTCGCGGCCCGACGAATGGGTCACTCCATCTCGGAAGTCGTGCAGGCACTGGGATTTTCACGAGCCACTGTGTCACAGGTGCACCGTGAGTACATCGAATCCGGTAAAACCATCCCTTCAAGGGCCAACTGCAGTGGACAACAGCGTGTGGATGAGCGGGTCAACGTCGGCTAGCTCGCATTGTAACAGCGGATAGACAGGCCACAGTGCAAGAAATCACTCGGCAATTTAACGCTGGTGCACAAAAACGTGTAAGCAGCCACACCATCTCCTCGCTATGGGGTACAGAAGCCATCGTCCCACGAGGGTACCGCTGCTGACCGCACATCACAGGGTGCAAAGATTAGCATGGGCGCGGGAACATCGCCACTGAACCCTGGACATGTGGGAAAATGTTGCCTGGACTGATGAGTCGAGATTCACGTTGGTTCATGCGGATGGCAGGATACGAATACGGCGCAAACCACATGAAGCGATGGATCCTTTTTGCCAGCAGGGTACTCTTCAAGCTGGTGTAGGTGGCATTCTCGTCTGGGTATTTTTTACGTGGACTGAAATGGGACCCCCTGATACGTGTGACATCGTCCCTCACAGGTCAACGTTAACGGGATATCCTGGACAACCATTTGCTCCCGTTTGTGCGTCTTCAACATCCCACTGGGGACCTCATCCTGCAACAAGACAATGCACCGTGCCATCGCTCCCGAATTGTATCCGAATGGTTGGATGAACACTCCACCGACGTGACCTCGCTTTCTTGGCCAACTAGGTCACCTGACCTCAATCCCATCGAGCACATCTGGGATGCCATCGAGAGAGATGTTCGAGGCTCTGACCCCCCTCCATCAAATCTTCAGGGATCGTGGAGCTGTATGGCTTTCCAACGCTTCCGGTGTCTTGTCAAGTCCATGCCGAGACGTATCGCCGCCGTCATCAGGGCGAAAGGTGGTGCTACACGTTACTAGACAGGTATCTCTAATTCAATTGCTCTTCAGTGTACGTCGAATGCGCTCTTTATCGCATTCGACGTAAAGGAACAACACTTTACGTCGCATGATCTCTCTATCGCACTCGTACGAACACGGGCGTGCTCGCAATAGAGCTATTACTTCGTTCTTATTTCTTTACTTATCATTCAGGATAAAATAAAAAATTACCACTACTTTATTTTATTCAAGTAAATTAAAATAATGGTACTTCCTAAGTTTTTCTGTTCCATGCTCTCTGTTTTTCTGGATTCTACACCTAGGGCCCTCTAGAGCCTGGGGTCCCTAGGCCGGGGCCTAGTTGGCCTAGTGGCAAATCCCCTGCTGATACAGAAGTACAGAAACACCACCTACCGACAGAAATGTGAACTACAAAATTCCTCATGTACCAGCCTAGAGTGTTTTACAAGGTAAATGGCATCCGGTGTTGAGAGAATTTTTTAAATCGGATATGTAGAAGCAGAGATATTGGGAAAAACAGATTAAGCTGTTGCGCCCCCTAGCAACGAAATTGTGCATTATTTCGGAAAGAAAATAAGTAAGCAAAGAGAGTTTGCTTAGTTAGTAGTATCTGACCGAAGAGGCCCGTAAAGGGTTTTCATAGTTGGTAGTATCTAAGAGGAAAATAATTTTTATATCGGGTTTTTAGTAGCGTAGATATTGCTACAAACGAAAACACGAACTTACGCCCTCTGGTGACAGACTTGTGGGCTAAGAAAAATTTGAAATTATATGAGTAACGTGAAAATCCTTCAAGTGAATAAATAAAGACATCGCTCTTTCCACCTAACCGAAAAATTGTTATTCTGCCGCTACCGAAGAATTGAATCCCCGATCTCTCGATATCTAGCCGAGCGTGTTAGCCTTACACCACTGTGGCCAACAATTCACGGCGCTATATGTGTTTTTCTGTCAGCATCTGACATTACAAATCCGTAAGATGGGCTCAGCTACTGAGACGTCTCCATCTGGTGTGGATTAACGGCACTGGCTATATATTAATTATAGCAATTAAATCCAAAGGGCGAGATCTAAAGTGAAAATCCTCCAAATATGTGGCGTCAGTGAATAAACAAAGACATCCCTCTTTCCACTTTTAGCAACGCACAGCACCCGAAAAATTGTTATTCTGCCGCCGATGCTGACAGAAAAACGACCAGATGCTGACATATAAACACACATAGCGCCGTGAATTGTTGGCCACTGTGGGGTAAGGATAACGTACTCGTCTAGATATCGAGAGATCCGGGATTCAATTCCCCGGCGGCGGCCTAATAACAATTTTTCGGTTGCTGGGCGTTGCTTAAGGTGGAAAGAGCGATGTCTTTGTTTATTTATATGAGTGACATTTCGCAGCGGAAAGGCTCTCCAACAAAGAATAAATTTTTCAAATCGAACCTTTAAAAGCAGAAATTTCGACAAAAAAAAAAAAAAGCAATCGCTCTAATGGTTGCGCCTGTTGTGAGTCAAACTTCAATATACAAGGCTGTGTCTACGTTTGCCGGCTAATTTGTTCCGGTTCCGTAATATTCTGCCTAGAAATGGAGAAAGAAATTGAGTCAGGTCGAATCTCGATCCTACATTAAAACAGAAACTTTACGAGGAAAATCTCCTACCGAAATTCATAAAGATTTGTGAAGTGTGTTTCGTTACAGTAGTGGATCGTAGCACGGTATCAAGACAGGCTCCTCGTTTTCGTCAAGGTCGGGAAAACATCGAAGACGACTCAAGAAGCGACCTGCCATTAGATGCAAAGGAAGACACTTCTGTGGTTATCGTCAAGGTCGGGAAAGCATCGAAGACGACCCAAGAAGTGACCTGCCATTAGATGCAAAGGAAAACACTTCTGTGGTTATCGTCAAGGTCGAGAAAGCATCGAAGACGATCCAAGAAGCGACCTGCCATTAGATACAAAGGAAGACACAACTGTGATTATCGTCAAGGTCGGGAAAGCTTCGAAGATGACACAAGAAGCGACCTGCTATTAAATGCAAAGAAAGACCCTTCTGTGATTATCGTCAAGGTCGGGAAAACATCGAAGACGACCCAAGAAGCGACCTGCTATTAGATGCAAAGGAAGACCCTTCTGTGATTATCGTCAAGGTCGGGAAAGCATCGAAGACGACCCAAGAAGCGACCTGCTATTAGATGCAAAGGAAGACCCTTCTGTGATTATCGTCAAGGTCGGGAAAGCATCGAAGACGACCCAAGAAGCGACCTGCCATTAGATACAAAGGAAGACACTTCTGTCATTATCGTCAAGGTCGGGAAAGCATCGAAGACGACCCAAGAAGCGACCTGCCATTAGATGCAAAGGAAGACACTTCTGTGCTTATCGTCAAGGTCCAGAAAGCATCGAAGACGATCCAAGAAGCGACCTGCCATTAGATACAAAGGAAGACACTACTGTGATTATCGTCAAGGTCGGGAAAGCTTCGAAGATGACACAGGAAGCGACCTGCTATTAGATGCAAAGGAAGACCCTTCTGTGATTATCGTCAAGATCGGGAAAGCATCGAAGACGACCCAAGAAGCGACCTGCTATTAGATGCAAAGGAAGACCCTTCTGTGATTATCGTCAAGGTCGGGAAAGCATCGAAGACGACCCAAGAAGCGACCTGCCATTAGATACAAAGGAAGACACTTCTGTCATTATCGTCAAGGTCGGGAAAGCATCGAAGACGACCCAAGAAGCGACCTGCCATTAGATGCAAAGGAAGACACTTCTGTGGTTATCGTCAAGGTCAGGAAAGCATCGAAGACGACCCAAGAAGCGACCTGCCATTAGATGCAAAGGAAGACACTTCTGTGGTTATCGTCAAGGTCAGGAAAGCATCGAAGACGACCCAAGAAGCGACCTGCTATTAGATGCAAAGGAAGACCCTTCTGTGATTATCGTCAAGGTCGGGAAAGCATCGAAGACGACCCAAGAAGCGACCTGCTATTAGATGCAAAGGAAGACCCTTCTGTGATTATCGTCAAGGTCGGGAAAGCATCGAAGACGACCCAAGAAGCGACCTGCCATTAGATACAAAGGAAGACACTTCTGTGGTTATCTTCAAGGTCGGGAAAGCATCGAAGACGACCCAAGAAGCGACCTGCCATTAGATGCAAAGGAAGACACTTCTGTGGTTATCGTCAAGGTCGGGAAAGCATCGAAGACAACCGAAGAAGCGTCCTGCCATTAGATGCAAAGGAAGACACTTCTGTGATTATCGTCAAGGTCGGGAAAGCATCGAAGACGACCCAAGGAGCGACCTGCCATTAGATGCAAAGGAAGACACTTCTGTGGTTATCGTCAAGGTCGGTAAAGCATCGAAGACGACCCAAGGAGCGACCTGCCATTAGATGCAAAGGAAGACACTTCTGTGGTTATCGTCAAGGTCGGGAAAGCATCGAAGACGACCCAAGAAGCGACCTGCCATTAGATACAAAGGAAGACACTTCTGTGGTTATCGTCAAGGTTAGGAAAGCATCGAAGACGACCCAAGAAGCGACCTACCATTAGATACAAAGGAAGACACTTCTGTGATTATCGTCAAGGGCGGGAAAGCATCGAAGACGACCCAAGAAGCGACCTGCCATTAGATGTAAAGGAAGACACTTCTGTGATTATCGTCAAGGGCGGGAAAGCATCGAAGACGACCCAAGAAGCGACCTGCCATTAGATGTAAAGGAAGACACTTCTGTGATTATCGTCAAGGTCAGGAAAGCATCGAAGACGACCCAAGAAGCGACCTGCCATTAGATGCAAAGGAAGACCCTTCTGTGATTATCGTCAAGGTCGGGAAAGCATCGAAGACGACCCAAGAAGCGACCTGCTATTAGATGCAAAGGAAGACCCTCCTGTGATTATCGTCAAGGTCGGGAAAGCATCGAAGACGACCCAAGAAGCGACCTGCCATTAGATGCAAAGGAAGACACTTCTGTGATTATCGTGAAGGTCGGGAAAGCATCGAAGACGACCCAAGAAGCGACGTGCCATTAGATGCAAAGGAAAGACACTTCTGTGGTTATCGTCAAGGCCGAGGAAGTATCGAATACGACCCAAGAAGCGACCTGCCATTAGATACAAAGGAAGACACTTTTGTGGTTATCGTCAAGGTCGGGAAAGCATCGAAGACGACCCAAGAAGCGACCTGCCATTAGATGCAAAGGAAGACACTTCTGTGGTTATCGTCAAGGTCGGGAAAGTATCGAAGACGACCCAAGAAGCAACCTGCCATGAGATGCAAAGGAAAACACTTCTGTGGTTATCGTCAACAACATTTTGGAAAAGGATCGACGGAAAATATGTGAAGAGATTGCATATGAAGCAAACATGTCTACCGCTTCGGTTTTCAGAATCCTAACTGAAAATTGTAGAAGACGAAAGTGGCAGCCAAATGGGTCCGTATTATCTGAGTGAAGAGCAGCAATCAGTTCGCAAAGAAGGCGAACAGTTTTTAGACAGATTGTTGCTATAAACGAAACCTGGATACGAGATTTTGTACCAGAACTGAAATCTCAGTCCGCTCAAGGGAAATATCCAGTATCACCTCTCCAGAAAAATTTCCGCTGCCATAAGCTGATAACGATTATGGCCTATGATAAGGTTGGAGTGATAGCAACAGACAAAGTGCCCGACGAGACCACTGTAACAGCGGAATACTACTAAAGATTTCTGCAAAATGTTTTGCCGCAGATGGTTCGCCAAAGAAGGCCCAACGTGCTCGTAGTTGGTGTCATCATTTTGCACGATAACGGTAGGCCGCATGTTGCCGTACTTGTTAAGTTCAGGAGTAAGACTCCTCTCGTCAGGAAAATAAAGTCTCTTCTCGAGACTGCGAGCAAAACGGTGGTTTCTTTTCACTGGGTGCGAAGCCATGTCGGAACCACTGGAAACGAGCTTGTAGATCTGTCCGAAGTCATGTCGGAACCACTGGAAACGAGCGTGTAGTTCTGTCCGAAGCCATGTCGGAACCACTGGAAACGAGCGTGTAGATCTGTCCGAAGCCATGTCAGAACCACTGGAAAGGAGCGTGTAGATCTGTCCGAAGCCATGTCGGAACCACTAGAAACGAGCGTGAAGATCTGTCCGAAGCCATGTCAGAACCACTGGAAACGAGCGTGTAGATCTGTCTGAAGCCATGTCAGAACCACTGTAGAGCGTGTAAGCTAAAGAAGCGGCTGGGAAAGAGGTAGTTGACTTTCAGCTGCGAACGCCACTGCGAATCGTACGGACACAGCTGAAAAACGCCACGATGGCGGAGTGACAACAGAGATGGGACGAGGAGGGCACAAGTAGGAGGACACACCGTATCTTTCCCCGAGTAGGTACCAGGCGCATAGAAAGTGAGGGGTTCCTAAACCAGGTACTCACCGGCCATGGTGTGTCACCGAAGTACTTCCGCCATATTGAGGTAAGAGAACGAGTGTGCGGGTGCGGAGCCAAGACCGCGGATGTCATCCACATAATTCTTGACTGTATCTCTCATGCAGGCAGGAGACAAGCTTTCGTCCCAATCCTGGGAAAGACGAAATACCTCTCTTTCCTGCTCGCGCACCCCAGGGCGCGAGCAGGAACTTATCGAGTTGGTCAAGGACTTCGTCGCGAGGCAGGAAGAGTTCATGACGGAAGGGTGAAGACAGAAGACTGAAGAATGGAGAGAGGCAGAATTGACCTCACACTAAGGTCGTTTAGCAGCACAAGGCCCAAGTGCTGCCTTGTAAATATTTATATTTCACCTACGTGAGGGGCTCGTGAAAATAAAGGAGTTCTTCCATAGCACGGGACCACCATTACATATACACTATACTGATAAAAGTCACCGGACACGTAGAAGAGAAACACAACATAGCATTTATTAACATGCATTAGTACGCCGTCGGTCCACCTTTGTCCTTAATGCATGCACTTACCCTTCGAGACATGGTTTCGACAAGGTTTTGGAACACAGCAATAGGTATGCGCTTCCATTCAGAATATAATGCTGTCACTAACTGTTGCTTAGTAGTAGCCCTTGGTTCCAAAATTGTTATGCGGCGATCTAATTCATCCCATAGCTGCTCTATGTGATTAAGATCAGGGCTCTGTGCTGGCCAGTCCACACACGATAGAGAAATATCGTCAAACCACGCCGTAACAATCCTTTCTTTATGGATCGGTGCATTATCCTGCTGGTACCAACTAGGTCGGTCCCAAAGTATTGCCACAGAGTTGGTAGGGCATAATTGTCCAGAATATCGAAGTAGACGTGATGGCTAACAGGTCTGTCCACGATAACCAATGGACGGAGACCATACCACGAACCCCCCCCCCCACACACACACACACGAGTACACTGCCAGCTCCAAACTTGACCATAGGAAGAATACACTGTTATAAATCGCGTTTTCCCGGCTACCGCCATACCCACACACGGCCATCAGACTGATGGATCGTGTATCAGGATTCATCAGTCTATAGGACCCGTTTCCATTTATCTACGGTCCACGATAAATGTTCTTTACACCATGCTAAACGGCGAGTAGCATTTCGAGTAGAGATGAAAGGCTTATGAGCAGCCACACGACCACGGTAACCCATGGAATGAAGTTCTCTGCGAAAGGTACGTGTACATACCGAAGTTCCAGCATTTTTACTCACCTGTACACTGAAATCTTGTGCAGTAGTCCGTCGATTAGCTGTAACGACTCTCCTGAGGCTTCGACGTCCTCTATCACTGATTTTCTTTGGTATGCCATTTCGTTTTGCTGCTTCAGACACGCCATGTGTCTTCCACTTATTCAGTACATCCAAAATAGTTGACTTGGGTATGTTTAGACGCCTCTCGGTTTCTCTTATGAACAATCCACTAATATAACACTCAGCATTCTTTCCTTTCTCAAAGTCAGTTCTCTCCCGCCGCGACATTTCGCTCAACCTCAGTGCGATGTGATCGCGGACAGCTGCAGTCTTGTTTTTATACCGTTTGCAGCTGTACCGTGCATCTTAACAACGCTGTGGATAAGCTCATTTGCTTTTGAAGGGTGTGCCGGTGACTTTTTTCAAAGTAGTGTATGTGTTTGTACTCATTACCAGGAATTAATAAAGGACCTTAGCCCCATGCACCATCGCGCTGGGGAATAAATCTTCTAGTTAGACTCGAAATTAGAGCCCCATACCGTCAGCGTGCCACACGTACGGGCCATGGTAAAGGGGCGGGAAGTACAGTTCCCGTGTGGTGGTGGTGGTGGGGGGGGGGTGCCATGCCCGTCTCTGGACCGATCATGTCTGGGTGAAAGACAGCCGGATCCTGGCAGCATTGCTCTCTCAACGACTTCACTTCAAATTTTTGAGAGAGTTCTGTCTATCCCTGCGGAGTCCACATTTGGACGGTGCGGGTAATGGTAATCAGTTAGCTTTCCGTAGGAGATATTCAGCAAAAGTATGGATGGGAAATGCTTCACTACACGCCATACAGTCCTGACATGAGCCCATGGACTATGAATTGTTCCCAGAACTGAAGAAGCCACGCCGCGGGAAACGACTCAGGATGTCTCTAATGAGGTGACCCGAGGCCTCAACAATGGAGGTGTCCTGACTGGAATACAAGACTTACCCAAACGTTGTACCGTTGTCACAAAGCAACATGGAGATTACTTCGAAGACAAACTATGGAACGTGATGTTCAATACGCAATAAACCGATTTTCGCTCTTGGAAAGCAAGCATGAGTCATTTTCTTGTAGGACTTCCGTCCACAGTGGGTAGATTTTAGGTCCCAGCCACCTACAGCGAGTTCGCCTTTTGAGCAGGACACAGACACGGAAGGAATGAGAGCAAGTCTAGCGACTTTGACTGAACAGTTTGTAGTGAGATTAGAGAGAGATGTCGCCGCCGTACAAGTACGATGTTGCACATACAGGGGTGAGAGAATTTCAGGGAGGCATAGGAAAGGATACCCATTTAACCAGTTGGTCCGACCTGGGGGCAGTCACTTAATGTGCTCGTCCGATTCACGGCAAATATTCAGTGATTGTTAGAAAATCACACCACCTCCGCCAGATCAGCCCAGGATCGAACCTGGGGACCTTTGCATTGGTAGTCTGAACTGCTAACCACTCAGCCATTCGCGGCTGATTTTCGTTGATTTATTCCGTTTCTGCTTTATGGATTGTCAAAGTTGTAAAGATAATTTTGGAACACCCTGTACAAACGATTTCTGAGTTTAAACTCTATCCGACCCAAAAAATAATTGTTCAAATTCAGAGAGATATCGTGGAAACCTCAATTCACATTTACGACTCCTACCGGGAAAAGAACGAATTATTTGGAAAAAAAAAAGAAACTGTACCCAAAATGGTCTTAGCTGTAAATGGTTTCAAAGGAAAGGTATAATTCTTTCAATCGGATATTTAGAAGTAATAATAATCTTCTCGTCTTAGATACTCAGTCCAAGGACTGGTTGTTCATTTGATGTACTTTTTCTTTCCATCCCACTCTTTTCTCCGCCGCTATCTTCAAGTCACAGTATGTCCTGGCGTTAGTGTCTTGGAGTTACTGAGCCACAAAACAATTCCTATAAAATAGAGCATCTGTCTGTATGTTCCCTACGAACTCCTAAACCCTTTGACCAATCTGGAACATATTTTGCACAGTTGCTCTCTAGGACGCTGCGGAAGATATAGGATACCTTCAAACCTAGACACCTCATTTTCTCCCCGCTGATTTCATCCCTTTGACATTTTGTAGTAATTTATGTTTAGTTAACTTTAACATATTATGTTTTGATATAAATTGCTGCAATAAAAGAGCAAACGAGATTTGTCTAACAACCAAACGAATTTCAGTTAATTATTATAAACTTCTATGTTTTTTATGTAATTATAACTTAAGGTGGACGTCTAGTGATTTTGTTTCCTATACTTGCAATGGGCAAACTTCTGTACACATTCTCTTCATAATTAACGCGTTCCCAAGGATGAAAATTTGAATATCGATTAAAATAACTTGATATTATAACATCAAACAGAAGTCATCGCTCTTTCCACGTTTTCATAAGTGAGTCACGGAAAAAATCTCATCAGCTGCCACCGGGAATCGAACTCAGGGTCTTCAAGTTACGTGAGTCTGGAGGAATTCGAGGCCACTGTGGTGCAGGGGAAGCATGTCCGGCGCGTAAATGGAAGACCCTTGGTTCGATTCCCGGTGTCGGCCGATGAGATTTTTTCCGTGACTCACACATAGAAACGTGGAATGAGCGATTGCTTCTATTTGATGTTCCTGTTATACGTCAATTGTCTGCATTAATTATTCATTTGTCTCCTAGTTATTTGTTCTGTTGCTGCTTACCATCTTTGATGAATTCCCAGCATTGTGCGGGGCTCCAAGAAGCAACTTGCCAAGTGACTTGGCAGTTAGCCGTATGTGAGTCTGGAGGAATTCGAGGCCGTTGTGGTGCAGTGCAAGCATGTCCGGCGCATAACTGCAAGACCATGGGTTCGATTCCCGGTGGCGGCTGATGATAGTTTTTCCGTGACTCACTTTTAAAAACATGGAAAGAGCGATGACTTCTGTTTAATGTTCCTGGTCCACGTCACGTGTCTGTATTAATTATTCATTCGCCTCCAAGTTATTTGTTCTGTTGCTGCTTACCATCTTTGATGAATACCCAGTATTGTGCGGGGCTCCAAGAAGCAACCTGCCAAGTGGCTTGGCAGTTAGTCGTATGTGAGTCTGGAGGAATTGGAGGCAGCTGTGGTTCAGTGGTAGCATTTCCGGCGCATAACTGGAAGATCCTGGGTTCGATTCCCGGTGGCGACTGATAATAGTTTTTCCGTGACTCACTTTTAAAAACGTGGAAAGAGCGATGACTTCTGTTTGATGTTCCTGGTCCACGTCACTTTTCTGTATTAATTATTCATTCGCCTCCTAATTATTTGTTAAGTTGCTGCTTACCATCTTTGATGAATCCCCAGCATTGTGCGGTGCTCCAAGAAGCAACCTGCCAAGTGGCTTGGCAGTTAGTATGTGAGTCTGGAGGAATACGAGGCCACTGTGGTGCAGTGGAAGCATGTCTGGCGCGTAACTAGAAGATCCTGAGTTCGAATCCCGGTGGCAGCCGATGATAATTTTTCCGTGACTCATTTTTAAAAACGTGGAAGGAGCGATGATTTGTGTTTGATGTTCCTAATCCACGTCACTTGTCTGTATAAATTATTCATATTATAACTTGGAATACTTAATATTTTCTAAAATATAACCATACTTAAGGGGAACAGTCCCTTTTTAGGCTTCGCATGTTAACCTTATGGGAGGTATCGATGTACTTAGGTACATGTTTCTCACGATAGACTTGGCCTATCAATTGCAAACTTGGCATGCATTTTCCTAAGGATATTTATTATACAACACTTTATAAAGAAGTAAATTTCTCCTGTCATTTCTGTCCACGCCCAGGATTCGAACCCGGATCCCCTCATTTCGGAATAAGTCACTCTACCAATTGAGCTACGCGGACGTTTTATTCTGATTCCTATCTGCCTTTATGTCGTGTGCGTCCTTCTGGCAGGTACGTCACATCTCCTGGTACGTTACATCCTGAACTAGAATTATCGCAATCGGTCAATGAATTAATTTTGTATTAATTAATCAAAATTGCTGTCGATTTTGCTCACATTTTTATTAGCAATTGTATTTATTGTTTTAATTGAGCACATTATTTAGAAATGATTCTAGTCCAGGTGGTTGTTGATATATATGTTATCATTAAAGTATGAAATCCGTTATTTCATACAATACCTAGTTATTTCATGAAATAACTGATCAAGTCAGTTAAAGTGTAAAACTCACTTGTATTTATGGTTTAACTAGTTATTTCATAGAATAACGATCTACACCCCGTTAAAGTGTAAAACAACCGAGTAAATAAATCCCTAATTCAAAAGGCTGTAAAGTGAGAATCTCTGGTCAGAAATAGCACACCATTTTCAACCCACTATAAAGTGTTATATAATAATAATGATATTAACTTTTATGTTTCGTTTTTGTTCGAAATGTAATAAGCCTGTCGACATGTCATGTTTAGAAGACTATGTTTTGGAAGACAAAGTTGTACAGAAGATCTGCAGTTTGTGTTTTAATGAACTGAATGTTCAGAGGGAAAGAGAAAACTCTAAAGAATGTTTGGAAATTCAAGCTAAGAAGATGAACTTAATGTCAGATAAATCTCATTCTGAAGCCTCTGTGATGCTTACAGTCCGTATCCCAGTACCTGAAGTTGACAGAGGAAGGGATGATGCCAGATATATTTTAGCTGTTATCATGAAAATAACCGAAGAAGGATTTTTCAATTGGGAACAAGAAACGGCCGCATAAAACAGCTATATTCCCAATCCCAGTTCAGCGTCTGTGAACAAAAGCTACTACAGATCGAAGAAGTGCCGGGTATAGAGAAATCACTCCGGTCGGTTGCTACAGCTCAAACTTTAGGTACCGGTCAGGGATTTAAAAAATGTTCATGATAAACGCAGTGTGTCAAGAAAAAATGTATTTGTTTTAGAAATAATGTTCTATGCAATTCCAAATGCCATTTTAGTAATCCCTGTTGTAACAAATGATTTCATTGTGTCTTTATATAAATAACATTTTGTATGCTGTATAATTCAGTCAAATTGTTTATTTTACACTTTACCTGTCTATTAGTTAATTTATACAATACCTAGTTATTTCATAGAATAACCAGTTAAAGTGTGGGATTATTAATTTTTATTTATTACACGCTTAAACTAACTTGATCAGTTATTTCATGAAATAATTAGGTATTCTATGAAATAACTAAATTATACACTTTAACGGTAACATATACAGTAAGGTAAAAAAACTTTTCAAGCCATTATCTTCAGTGGTTTATGAGAAAAATGTTCCTAAATGTACAAAACCAGAACTTTTCAGGCGAGGCTAAAGACGAAGGAGACCTGTGACTAGAACCTCCCGCGTCATATTCCTTTTCCTCTACTTTGCTGAACTTCAGCTTTCTGCTCGCCGTCTTCCTTTGCTTTCCCGCACCTTCGAGAATCTGTTTTTCCTTCTTCCCAGGATGACGATAGATGTTCGACCGTCTCACGCTTGCTCAGATGTGACTGAGTACGCCTAACTTCGAACAATTTTTTCGCCTACAAATTATTTTCTGTTTATCAAGTGTCGTATACCATTCGATTCAGCAAACGCTGTAGAAAGAAAATTTGAAATAAAAAAAACAAATGACATAATTTGTTTTTTCAGGACTGCTCCCCTAAGCAATCCAACCTTTGTTTGTCTACTGACGTCATCAATCTACAGGTCGCGCCATATTTTTTCTGGTCTCGACACCACCAAAGGAAAAGTTATTGATTTTTAATATAATTATGGTGATATTTTAGAAAACATTAAGTACTCCAAGTTATAATATGAAGTTATTTTAATCGATATTCAAATTTTCACCCTTGGAAACGCGTTAATTATGAAGAAAATGTGTACAGAAATTTGCCCATTGAAAGTATAGGAAGCAAAATCACTAGACGTCCACCTAAAGCCAAAATCTATTGGATAAATCAATCCAGAATTTAAGAAAGTTAAATTATTAAGTGAAGCTGAGACCCCCTCAACAGCGTGAATTCCAGAATGCCCCCGAAAAAGCGGAAATCTATTCGACAAATCAATCCAAAGAAGTGGAATCATTAAGAGGAGCTGAGACCTTTCAAATGCGTGAATTCCAGAATGCCTCCGAAAAAGCTGAAATCTAATGCGCAAATCAATCTCCAAAATCCAAGAAAGTGAAATTATTAAGAGAAGCTGAGACCCCTAAATAACGTGAATTACAGAACGTACCCAAAAAACGAAAACCTATTGGACAAATTAATCCAAAATCCAAGAAAGTTGAATTATTAAGAGAAGCGGAGACCCCTCAACGGCGTGAATTCCAGAACTCCCTCGAAAATGCAAAAATCTATTGGACAAATTAATCCAAAAATCCAAGAAAATTAAATTATTAAGAGAAGCAGAGACCCCTCAACGGCGTGAATTCCAGAATGTCCTGGAAAAAGCAAAAATCTATTGGACAGATCAATCCAAAATCCAAGAATGTGAAATTATTAAGAGAAGCGGAAACCCCCTCAACAGCGTGAATTCCAGAACATACCCCAAAAAAATGAAAACCTATTGGACAAATTAATCCAAAATCCAAGAAAGTTAAATTATTAAGAGAAGCGGAGACCCCCTCAACCGCGTAAGTCCCAGAATGCCCTCGAAAAAGCAAAAATCTATTGAACAGATCAATCCAAAATCAAAGAAAAATGTTTGGAAAGTGCTGGCTCAGAAGCAGATTGATGTATTTTTGGTTAAACCTGGTAAACGCCGGATACCGCCCGTAGTGTGGAATAAAACGCATTTTGAATTCGACATCATCTTTATTTAAGCCCTCAAGTGGCAAAGCTGAGCATCAGAAAAAAAATCATCTGTGTCTCATATCAGGCTTCCCAATGAAAAAAGAAAAATTAAAATTCTCAAATCGTAATAACGTGTGCAGAGAAATGGTTTCTAGAGGAGGACAGACAGACGGACAGACGGGCATGATGACAACATAAGAGCATCCTTTTTCTTCAAAAGACGTGCAAGAAATTGATAGAATACTCACTGTAACTCTACAAAGGAAGAGATATAATGAAACTCTTACTTACTCGTAAGTGAAAAAAGATGTGATTGTAAACTCTTTGAGAAGTTAGCTTTCGTGTGCACAAGGAAGCTGTGCTATCTCAAATTTCAAGGATGGCCTAACAAACTCGGAGAAATAGGTCACGTGGAAGAAGCAATCTATGCTGTATCTTTTGGTGAGAACAAGCATAAACTTGTTTCAAAATCGTAATATCGACACCTGTTCTTCAGACACTGTGCAGACATACCATATTTTTTCTTATTTCCAAAAGCATTTCGTCTATGCCCTCGCCCACTTCCTGCAGTGAAGCGTACAACAATGAGGTTAAGCACATTCGGAGAAAGTTATGGGTGGAGACGTAAAAATCAGGCGGAGGAGATGAGTTGTGGACGGCAGCACGAAAAAGAAGAAGAAAAAGCAGGGATGTTCTAGCTTTGACTTCTGGGTTAATTGACGCCCACCGATGTCTTCATCCAGAGAACACGTTAGGAAGTTCATTATCTCCGCTTATTGGAGAAAACGGTTCCAATAAATGTACTATTTCACGAAACCACGTGTTTGACGAACTAATTTATTTAATAGCTTTCTTCGAAAAGGAAAGAAAAAAAAAAGTTGAAAGAAGCAACCGACGACCGAGCACAGATTTTACAAAATCCCAAAGTTTTCTTTTGCATCATAATTGAGATGTTTTTGGAACGAATCGAGGATAAAAGAATGATAAAACTAGAATGATTATAGCGTGAACTAGGATAAATCAAGAAGAAGAATACAGTTATATTTTTTTTTATTTCTCTCATTATCTGAAGGTCTGTCAGTCTGAAGGCTGAGTTAAATTTCCTCCAGCTAATAAGAATGCTAAGCAGGATGCGCACAGGTGAGAGCTATCACATGTGCTATGAGAAAATTTCCTTGATGGCTCTAACATATGGAAAAAACAGCACTAAGTTCATACGCATTTTGCAGAGGGTGCTCACGAAGATCAGATCAGATCATATGTAGAAGATTTTAAGAAGGGAGTGTATGACCCCCAAGTCTTAAACAACCCTTAGAAATAGAAAGGTAGGAGATTTGGGCTAGTGTGCCCGATAGGAAAGGGACACGGAAACGAGGTAGAAAGTAGAAAGAAGAAGCCCTTATTTATTACCGGGTGTCCGACGGCTTAACGGGTCCATCCGACGCACGGCGAATATTTAGTGGTTCAAGCGTTTGTACCTGCCTGAGATCAAACGTGAGGTTTCTCCGTGGCAGTCACGAACGTTTACCACTAGGCCAACCGTGGCCCGGGTGCTCGTGAATTAATGCTTCGAAATTATATACAAGCCCAGTGAAAAAGCAATGTAATTTACAAACACGTGTTTCCTTTTTTTTTTATCAAATTGAAACAAAACAAGAGCAAAGCTCGGAATTTCTACTTTAATTCGCATACTTTATTTTTCTACGTAATCTCCCTCACGTTCGATACAGAAACGCCGACGTGTTTTTAAAAAGGTTTTTTTTTATACCCGTCTCTCTAAAAACCATCAGGTTATTCTCCGAACCATTTCCTCCTAGCGACTTGAACATCTTCGTCACAGGTGAACCGAATTCTTTTTAGATGTCTCTTGAAACCCGTCTCTGTAAAAATCTTCAGGTTGTTCTCGGAACCATTTCCTCGTAGCGGCTTGAACAGCTTCGTCACAGTTGAACTGAATTCCTTTCAGATGTCTCTTGAGAGCAGAAAACAACCAGAAGTTGGACGGTGCCAAATCTGGACTGTAGGTAGGGTGTTCAAGAACGTCCTGCTCTTCGTTATAGGTGAACTGAATTCCTTTCAGATGTCGCTTGAGAGCAGAAAACAACCCGAAGTTGGACGGTGCCAAATTTAGGCTGTAGGTAGAGTTTTCAAGAACTTCATACTCTTCGTTATAGGTGAACTGAATTCCTTTCAGATGTCGCTTGAGAGCAGAAAACAACGAGAAGTCGGACGGCGCCAAATCTGGGCTAGAGAAAAGGTGTTCAAGAACTTCAAACCCGATTTTCGGTATGGCCTCTGAAGTGAGAGCACTGGCGTGGGGTTTGGAATTATGTTGCAGAATGATTGGCTTTTTTACTCCACGTACGAGGTTCATTACTTGTTTAAACTTCTTAAAAGTATGCATGTAGCTCTCAGAGTTGGTAGTCGTATCTTTGACCATGTACCCGTGATGAATAATGCCACTGTAGTCCCAATTCAAATTTCTGCACATACGTGAAGAAATTTGTGTTTTGAAATTCTTCTCTCGAGGAGGAGATGAATATCAGTATTCCAGCGATTGATCTTTCATTTCTGGATGATAATAGTGAACACAACTCTCATCATCAGTCATAGTGCTTTTGAGAAAATCATTTCCATATTTTTCACAGGGAGCAAGCAACATTTGGCATGTTTCAAGTCTTGATTTCCTATTTGCAGTTGTTTGGTGACGCGGTACCCAACGAGCACACATTTTGTTGTATCCTAAAATACTAAGAATGTCATTGACACTACCTAAACTAATGTTCGGGTTCCTTGCTGTGGTTCTCTTAACTATTTTGTTGTATCCTAAAATATTAACAATGTCATTGACACTACCTAAACTAATGTTCAGCTTATCTGCTATGCTTCTCTGAGCTATTTTGTTGTATCCTAAAATATTAACAATGTCATTGACACTACCTAAACTAATGTTCAGCTTACCTGCTATGGTTCTCTGAGCTATTTCGTTGTATCCTAAAACATTAACAATGTCATTGACACTGCCTAAACTAATGTTCATCTTACCCGCTATGGTTCTCTGAGCTATTTTGTTGTATCCTAAAACATTAACAATGTCATTGACACTACCTAAACTAATGTTTATCTTACCTGCTATGGTTCTCTGAGCTATTTTGTTGTATCCTAAAACATTAACAATGCCATTGACGCTACCTAAACTGATGTTCATCTTACCTGCTATGGTTCTCTGAGCTATTTTGTTGTATCCTAAAACATTAACAATGCCATTGACGCTACCTAAACTGATGTTCATCTTACCTGCTATGGTTCTCTGAGCTATTTTGTTGTATCCTAAAACGTTAACAATGTCATTGACACTACCTAAACTAAAGTCCAGCTTACCTGCTATGGTTCTCTGAGCTATTTTGTTGTATACTAAAACGTTAACAATGTCATTGGCACTACCTAAACTAATGTTCAGCTTATCTGCTATGCTCTCTCCCTTCTTTCTTTTTCTCTCTATCTCTCTTCCCTCTTTCTCTCCCCCTCTATCTCTCACTTTTTCTTTTTGTCTATCTCTATATTTCTCTCCCCTCTTTCTCTCTTTCTTTTTCTCTCTGTCTCTCTCCCCCTCTTTCTCTCTCTTTTTCTATCCGTCTCTATCTCTATCTCTATCTCTCTCCCTCTCTTTCTCTATCTCTCTCTCCCTTTTTCTCTCTGTCTGTCTGTCTCTCTCTCTCTCTCTCTCTCTCTCTCTCTCTCTCTCTCTCTCTCTCTCGTTCTCTATCTTTCTCTCTCTTTCTCTGTTCTAGTACCTTATTCCCTGCTTCATGACTGAAGTCCCGATGGGGAAGGAGGAAAGATTAGTTTATTTGGCGCGGACGTCATGCCACTGGGTAAAAACAAGTGATTCAAACACGCAGCGCTCTCTGATGGGTAAGATCACCCGTTTCAGCCGCGTTCGGTCCACTTCTTAGATAGAGAATTCATTCGTTCGAGCTGATATCAACCCATTTTGCTAACCCCGAGTTAATTCGTTCCAGTCGGTTAAGGGGTTAATTTGGGCATGTTCAAAAAAGAGAAAAACAATGCCACGTGTTCAGATGAGAACGAAATTTCACCTCGGGAATGACTTTTCTCTCCCTGAAGGAATAACTTTCTTCTTTTAACAGTGTTGTTGAATACCGCAGATGTCTGGCGTGCTACTAACGGCACCTAAGGAGTTCAAGGTGAACTTTCAAAACCAGAAACATCGTATTCCTGAGAGACATTAACGTACACAGGAAATCTTTACGTTTAGTGGATTTCAAAAGTAGAGCTAGACAATGCTCTATGTCTAAGGGCGCCAGTAGTTATGGCAGTTTGTAACCTACCTTTATTAGGATCGTATGCTGCTATTATTTGAATGGTATTCATGTATCTGTAGAGAGTCTGGTTTCAAGCGAAGGCGGCGGTAGAAGAATGCCACGGGAGATCTCGGCCAGCGATAAGAATGGCAGGTTTGCGTATTGTGAGAGCCGGCGGGGTCTGCCCCCCCCCCGAAGTAGAAGCCATAGTAGCCTGTGGGCTAGAGTTCAGAACAATCCGGAATTTGAAAGGTCAGAGGTCAAAGCCTCGGAGCAATAAACCGAAGGGAATGTCTGGGATTCTCCGAAGAGAAGGAAGGAAGGTCACGTGACCCAGTAGAGAAGCGAGGGAGTTGGAAGTCGTTTCCAGAAGTGTCAAGACGTGGGAGCAGGAGCACCCGAGAAATTATGTTGAGCGTAGAAATGAAGCCTAGTACTTCCTGAAGGATGTTCTGAGTTGAGGTAATTCTAGTACGGTAGGTGCGTGTATGCACCGATACTTTTCCGGTCGGAGCAGGGTTGAAGTACGGAATACTTAGTTGAGGAATCTAATAGTTTCCAGAGACTGATAACTGGTAGAGATACGTGTATTATCCGATAACAGATTCGGGTTATATCGAGTCGGGTCAGATAGATAGTAGGCACTCTTGCTACACCGCCGGTTAGCGGGAAATCAGACTATCAGACTATAATCTGTGATTATTAAATTTCTTTATCTTCTACTGCGTAGTGATTTCTACGACAAGGATCTTGTGACTTATTTTAAAACCTTTCTTCCCTTCCTCGATCAGCAGATCTCATAAGTAAAGTTGAGGAAGAGTGCGCCTGGGCCCTAAATTTACATTAGTAAATTATGCATGGAAGAACCTAAGTTGATTTGCTGTGTTAGGGTGGCTGCTAATTAATTCAACGGACGGCCTACGGAATGGAGGCGGTACTTAGCACAAGGGCCATAGGATCACCCCTACAAAGACAATGCGCCGTGTCACGTCGCTAAGAGGGTGCGTGACTGGTTAGGGAACACGACAGCGATGTATCTGTTCTCCCTTAGTCAATCCCATAGAGCATTTGTAGGACTATTTGGATCTACAGGTTCGGCGTGCCGACACACAACTACGTCATCTCTGGGATCTCCCTGCTCTGCTGCAGTTCGAATGTGTACGTGTGCCTCGGGCAAACTTCCAGGGCCTCATAGCTTCCATGTCAAGCCGTTTCGCCGCTGTCATTCGGACCGAGGGTGGTAATTCCCATTATTAGGTAGGTGGCCATATTATTATGGTACGACAGTGTATATCCATGCCTCTATACACACTCTGCATAGGCTTGAGGCCAAATTAGCGGGAAAGAGCTTTCTTAATCAAAATGGCTTTAAACACAGTAAGAAAAAAATGAATGGACGTCTGTTAGAGGGCTCTTAGTGAATGCTCTCTTTGTAGGCGCTTTCATCATCCGATGACACCTGTTGGCTATTATCATTCAGTCTGTGAGAAATCACCGAAGAACACCGCATGCCCTGTTAGGATTTAAGTTTTTCTTAGTGGGCAGAAGAGCAAGGCAGCTCGTGCCTTTAATCTGCAGACAGGATGTCAGATCAGATCAGATCATATGTAGAGGATTTTTAGAAGAGTGTCTGACCCCAGGTAAAAACACAATGCTCAAGACAGGTTATCGCACTCATGCACTGTTGTCGGTATAATAAAGGGTGTCCCACTCGCCACCGAACCCGGCATTATCTTTAATAATATTAACACCAATGAAGATATAGCAACGAAATTCGAAGTGGACTTTCCTCATTTCCTGCGAAATGTGATGAGATCACAACATGTGCTGGAAGTGGCCACCATTTGCGTCCAGACAGCATTGAACCCGGTCCTGTCCGCCAGCCAGTCGGATACGCCTCTCTCCCGCTTTGGTATGTCATTTCGCTGAGCGTGTCCGCACAATACGGTTGCGGATAGTGAGAGCTCGTGCTCGTGGCTGTTCGTGTACGTGTCAAAATGTATTGGTATACTCTGAAGGAGAGAGTGTTTATTGTTCGCACTTATTGGAAAACAGAATCGATAAAGTCTTGTCAACAGCAGTTCCTGGAGAGGTTTGCAGGCAGACATCTGCCGAGCAAGTCAACCATTTGTGCATTGTCGAAGAAATAGAAAATCAACGGAACTTTATTAGACGAGAATGCAGGAGGTCGTCCACAAATGAACGAGGAAACGATCCAGAATGTAAATGGTCGACTACTTGGGTCTCCCAGGAAGCCACTTAGCCGACTGTCACAAGAAACAGGGTTGTCCAAAAGTATTTGTCAACGTGCTGTGAAAAAGGCGAAGCTTCGTGTATCTCCGTGGTCCACGATCTGAAAGAGCTTGACCTTGTGAAACGAGTGACATATTGTCGACGGTTGCTGACATTTCTTCAGAAAAATCTGGGCATTCTGTACTACACATGGTTCTCGGACGAGGCGTTATTTCACCTGTCCGAATACGTCAGTTCTCAAAATTCCCGTCTTTGGGCCAGTGAAAATCCCAAAGTGATACACGAAGAACCCCTTCATTCACAGAACACTTGTGTTTGGTGTGAGACGACCCTGCGCCGCATAATTGGTCCCATCTTCTCCACCACAACAGCTGTATATATGGAAATCTTCAACACCTTTGTAAATCAATTGCACGACTAAGAACTCTCCATTGGATATTAGATGGAGCGACATCACACACCAGTATGGTGGAAATTCAGTTCTTTTTCGGCGGCCGCGTCATTTCAAAGGGTCTATGGCCACACCGTTCGCCCTATCTGACGCCTCCTGATTACTTTTTATGGAGATATCTAAAAGGGAGAGTTTACCAAAAGAAACCGCGAACCATAGATGTCTTGAAAGCAAACATCACCGAAGAAATTCAAGCAGTGACGGCTGACGTACTGGCAAGGACTTTCCACAACATGGTGTGCCGGGTTCAATGATGTCTGGACACAAATGGTGGCCACTTCCAGCATATGTTGTGATCTCATTACATTTTGCACGAAATGAGGTAAGTCCACTTGAAATTTCGTTGCAATATCTTCATTGGTGTTAATATTATTAAAGAAATGCCGTGTTCGGTAGCGAGTGGGACACCCTGTATCAGTCGGGGAGCCCCATGTCCGAGGGACTGTAATATTTCACCCACTTTTGAGAGAAGTAATCAAGCCCTCCTTTGTAAAATTTGTGCTTGCTTCACTCCTGGATGAGTTCCCCTTTGTATTTTAGGCTCTGTGGTCTGACCTTCCAGGCAGGGCCTGATTTCTGCACGTACACAGGGCCTCAGAATTTGGAGGGGCCTCCAAACTACCTTAATAATAATATAAATTTTCCGAACCAAAATATATTTTCCGTTATAGAACGAAATTATTATACGGTTCGGTTACAAAATTTAGGATGGGATTTTAGAAACCAAACTGTTATTTCGTATAATAAAGCTTGTGCTGAGCTGTGATTAGCCAGTGTAACATCTTAATCTCACCCTTATTTGTAACAATTTAAATGCAAAGGGAACAACCTATATTCGGAGCAATACAGTATATTGTACATGAAAAGCATTTCAGCAAACATGTAGAATTTACTAAAAAATATTTTTGTTATTAATATTAGTCTTGTAAGAACAAAAATTATGAATATTCATGTAAAGTTCATTTTTACATAAATAAAAATGCAAAAAAACTTCAATTAACACTACTTTATTTAAAGACTGTTGTAATAATTTACACGGAGTGTTGCAATAATTTATCTCACAATGTGTGTGGTCAGCTGTAAGACTTTGTGAGGGATTACATCTTACAGCTTAAACTACCATTGGTTCATCATTTCCATTAAAGTGGAAGTCAAGTAATTTTGCTTCCTATACTTCGAATGGAAAAACTTTTGTACACATTTCCTTCACAATTAGTGTGTTTGTGATAGCGCTCGTGACTCGAGGCTACACATTTAGGTGGAAAATCCATTCCCGAGTTTATTTATTTATTTATTTATTCATTTTTATTAATTCAGGTAATTTTTGAGGAAAGAAAACGTTTTATTACTTTTTATTTATTTTGCCATTAGCCCCAGTTTCGGGTGATTCTTCTTTTCTTTTTTCCCCTCTCCGTCCCCCTCTCCCCGCACAAGGCGTCGCATAGCGTAAGACTAGATAGACGGCGTTGGCGTCACCATGGACGGACCGACATTGTATGGAGTGTTTCATGGAGCAATAGAAGTGTCCTCCTTGTCTAGCATCCACAATGCGTGCTGGGTAGACCGTAGACTTTTTGGAACCGAAATAAACAGCTTTATTGGGTTAGGATTTATGGCCCAGTGGTTATATCACGCAGCTAACGTAACTTGAAGGGCTGTTTTCAGAATTTTTGCTGGAACGGGTAGCAATTTTGACCCCCTAACGAATGGATGAACAAAATGTTAATTCTCTGACCAGTAGGATTTAGACTTGGGAATTGAATTCATGGAGGCTTGCGTTTGCCAGCTAGTGATTGGTTGATGGGATATTTTGAGGTAATGTAGGTCTTAATACAGAAATTTAACGTGGATCAAGAACATCAAACATATATATTCGCTCTTTCCACGTTTATAAAAGAGTCACGGAAAAATTCTCATTGGCCGCCACCGGGAGTCGAACCCAGGGTCTTCCAGTTACGCGCCGGATAGCTAACTACCAACTCGGCTTGGCAGTTAGCATGTGTGAGTCTGGAGGAATTCGAGGCCGCTGTGCTGTAGCGGAAGCATATCCGGCGCGTAACTGGAAGACCCTGGGTTCGACTCCCAGTGGAGGCCAATGAGAATTTTTCCGTGACTCACTTATAAACGTGGAAAGAGCGAATATATTTGTTTGATGAATGTAGGTCTTCTTGGGGATTGTCGAAACTTTTCCAAGGGAAGAGAAGAACTTGGTCACTTTTTACTTTTTTCACGGCGTGCATCCCTTTTACTTTTTTCACGGCATGCATCACTTTCGCTTTTTATTCCTTGTGACTTGTCACTTGGTATTTTGCCGCGAAAGTTGGTGACTCTTCTTAATGACTGTCACCTAGGAGCTGCTATGTAAAGCTTTGCTTTTTGCCAGCATTTCGTTCCCAAAACTTTGTCACCGCCATGATTTATCAGAGACTGGAAACTTAAAAATCGCTGCCAAATACTACGGCAGGACATCCGTAACGGCGTGCCGTTTCCCGACATGGATGGAGGATCTCAACCGAGGTGCCAAGGAAAGGAACCCTGCTAAGGACGATGAGGGCCCATACCAATTATGATGGACCGGGACATCCAGCGCAGACCAGCGATAGTAGTGTTTTACCGACGATAAGTGATGACAAGAAAACTGGACTTTCATGTGGTTCCATTTCTTCCGTGTGATATGAGAAAGATTGGGAATTTAAAGTAGGAAATCCATCCTATTCTTTCTTTTGGTGTCCCCTCATAATATGTGTTTATCGATCAGTGCATACAAAAGTTAGAATTAATGTTTTTATAAGCGGGTAGTTAATGAGCACAAGTTCCTGTCAGAAAGTCGGTGTCATTTTTGCGAGTATCGTGTGTTATTTTAGCGAAGTGTTGATATAAATATAAATGGTTAAAAGGTGACTGCAAGTTTAACCCCTACATGTAATAGTTTACATACTTGAAGTAATGAACATAGGGTCCTAAGCTATTGTGTGTGTATCTTTATTATTATGCCAAAACATAACTAATAAATTGTTTTCTTTGTTAATTTGCCTACGTATAGTCATGAGTGTTTATTTAGTTTCAAATTGTGTGCTCAACCCTGGATTTTTGGAGAATATATATATTTTACGGCAGGGACTCACAAATTCTTTCACTTACGTTTTTTTTTAATTCTAGACGTTCAGGAAAACATTGCGGCACACAGCGGACCCTTTGACCCCCAAAGGAAAATCTGCTGTGTGAAACACAACGCCCCGTCAGTGGATCCTGAAGCTGCGTCAGCCCTAAATCAGGGAATCGCAGAATCACAATCCACTCAACACCCCCTTGGTTCCCAATATTACGCCGGGTGAACCCAATTCGAAACCCGCCCGATAATATGTTCCCAAGGATGAAAATTTGAACATCGATTAAAATAACTTTGTATAAAAACTTGGAATATTTAATATTTTCTGAAACATAACCATAATTATATTAAAAATCAATAATTTTCCTTTGGTGGTGTTGAAACCAGAAAAAAGATGGCGTGACCTGTACTTTGATGACGTCAGTTGACAAACAAATGTTGGATTGCATAATTATGGTTATGTTTTAGAAAATATGAAGTATTCCAAGTTATAAAATGAAGCTATTTTAATCGATGTTCAAATTTTCATCCTTGGGAATGCATTAATCGTCCAGAAAGAAGATGGCGCGACCTGTACTTTGATGACGTCAGTAGACAAACAAATGTTGGACTGCATAATTATGGTTATGGTTTAGAAAATATGAAGTATTCCAAGTTATAAAATGAAGCTATTTTAATCGATGTTCAAATTTTCATCCTTGAAAACGCATTAATTGTGAAGAAAATGTGTACAGAAGTTTTTCCATTGGAAGTATAGGAAGCAAAATTACTTGACGTCCACCTTAAATTTATGGTAAGCTAGGTGTTCTAAATTATATCTCTGGGAGGATAATTATTTGTTTCCGTAAATGACACTATAAAATAAAAAAAGAATTCCAGAGTAATTAATGTTACAGCTGCAAGCTCTGCTGGCGCGCTGAAGTACAAGTGGTCATATTTTCCAGTAAATATTCTTTTTGACAGTTTGACTGAAAATTTTAATCGAGGGGGGCCCCAGACACAGGATGTGCACAGGGCCTCGACGGACCTAAGCCGGGCCCGGCCTCCAGGGCCTTCTTTCGCTGAAATCGCTGCTGATTCTCTCGTGTCTGAGCAATAGTGTCCGTCATCGAATCCCATCGGGATTAGAGGAAATGCTATCCCACACTCACCAACCCGATTGGCCAGCGTGATGAGTTATGGCCAAAATGACTCCACAAATTAAATCTTGACCCTCAGTCTCCGGCAGCTGGAATGTACCTGGCCAAGGCGGCGGCCAGTGCGACATGAAGGCAGAGGGTGCTAAGAATACCCGGATGACCAGACTAGGCTGCCATCTGATGCTGACCTTAGCTACGTATAATGGACGCTCCATATCTTCTGATTCAAGGCTTCTTGAATTGGAAGAGGAACTACAAAGGATCAAGAGGGACATCATCGGGCTAAGTGAGGTAAGGAGAAGATCTCATTGAACTGAAAAGTGGACATCTCTTCTACTATCGTGGGACAGATACTGGCAGAACTAGTGGTGTTGGATTTGTAATAAACAAGAAACTGAAGGATAAAGTTGTAGAAGTTGAAAGTTCCTCTGACAGAGCTGCACGACTCGTTATCCAACTCGCAAGAAGATACCAAGCTCAGATTATTCAAAGTTATGCACCCACCTCAAGTCATCCTGAAGAAGAAATTGAAGAACTTTATGAGGAAATTGGTCATCTAAATAATAAAGGTAAGCAGCACTTGAAAATAATTATGGGAGATTTCAATGCAAAAATAGGGCAACGGCAACAGAATGAAACTTCAGTAGGTAAATTCCGTCACGGCAACAGAAACCAGCGTGGAAATACTCTCGTTGAGTTTGCAGAGGCAGAAGGGTTTTTCGTCTTGAACTCCTTTTTCAAGAAAAAGCCACACAGGAAATGGACATGGAGACATCCAAATGGGACGACAAGTAAAATTGATTTTATTATGTGTAACAAAAAAATCGTCATAGAAGGCAGCAGTGTGCTAAACAAGTTCAACACAGGTAGGGACCATAGATTGGTGAGATGTAAGGTGCACCTCAACACTAAACTCGAACGTGGCAAACGCATAAGACAAACAGAATGTATTGACATAACCAACCTTAAAAAACATCACAATACCTTCAAGTTGGAACTGAAGAACAGATTCTCTGCTTTAGAAGGCCTAACATCGGAAGAAGTGGACATCTCTGAAGTTAACAGAAAAGTAACCAAAGCTCTTATGGAAACAGCAACAAAATTAGCTGGGTCTAAGAACAAATTGCATGTGAACAAATTATCAGGAAAAACCAAAATGTTGATGCAAAAAAGAAGACAGATGAGGACAACTAAAGAAGATGTGACTTCCAAAGTGGAATATATAGAGCTATGCAAGACAGTACGAAAAAGTATCACTGAAGACATAAGGAAAATTCAACTGTGAACTAGTGAGGAAAACAATTGAAGACAAACAAAACCTAAAGATAGCAAAGGGACATCTCAGTAAGCGGAAGAAAACAGATTATGGCACTGAGAAAAGAAGATGGTTCTGTAACGAGAAATAGAGGCGAAATTTTGACAAGAGTGAAAAATTTCTACTCCAAATTATATGAAAGGGATGATATATGTACTCCAGACATCATGAAAGGTACCAGCACCAGAGTTCTTCCAGTCCTCCCAGCAGAAGTTGCACATGCAATCAAGAATATGAAGCGAGGAAAAGCTCCAGGAGAAGATGGAATTACTGTAGACATCATACAAGAAGCAAGTGGATAAATCGAAACAGTACTCGCCCAAATTTTCACTTGATGCCTTAACGAAGGGAAGATTCCTGAGGATTGGAACAACACTACAATAATCCTGCTACATAAAAAAGGTGACATTGAGGATCTCAGGAACTACAGACCTATCAGCCTCCTATCAGTAGTTTATAAAATCTTCACTAAAGTTCTTTCACACCGCTAGAAGGTAACACTGGACATGGCTCAACCGAGAGAACAAGCTGGATTCAGGAGTGGCTACAGCACAATAGATCATATCCACGTACTGAGAGAACTAATTGAAAGAGCGAGGGAATATGAACTTCCATTGTGCATGACTTTTATCGATTATGAAAAAGCCTTTGATTCGGTGAAACCATCAGCAGTTACAATGGTTCTGAAATCCTGCGGTATTGAAGATGCATACATTAATATTATTAATAACATCTATGAAAATGCAAGTGCAAAGATTAGGCTGTTTGAAAATACAACGCACATAAAAATTGGAAAGGGAGTGAGACAAGGTGACACCATATCTCCGAAGCTCTTTAATGCAACATTGAAAAATATCTTTCAATCACTGAACTGGGAAAACAAAGGAATAAAGATTAATGGAGATTATCTAACCCACCTTCGTTTTGCTGATGACATAGCCATTTTTGCAACTACCCCATCAGAGCTGCAGAGTATGATCCAGGAACTTGCTGACAAGAGTAAAGAAGTGGGATTAAAAATGAATTTTCAGAAGACAAAAGTGATGTTCAATGCTTTTACAAGAAATGAAGATTTATCTATTGATGGAGAAAAGCTGGAGATAACAGACACATACGTTTATCTTGGACAACAGATATCAAGTGAGGGTCACATTGATGAAGAAATTAATCGGCGTACAAAACTTGCCTGGAGAGCTTTTGGAAGAAACAGCATAATTTTCAAGAGCAATATGCCATTATGTCTTAAAAGAAAAGTGTTTGATCAACGCATCCTTCCAGTGCTTACGTATGGTGCAGAGACGTGGACCTTAACTAAAAGAGACATACAAAGGCAGCAGACAACTAAAAGTAGCATGGTGAGGTGCATGCTTGGTGTAACCAGGAGAGATAAGAAGAGGAACTCATGGATCCGAAAAATGACAAGAGTGGAAGACATCATGATCAGAGTTGAATCCCTGAAATGGCAACGGATTGGACATACTGCCAGAAGGACAGACCATCGATGGACAGCCAAAATTTGAGATTGGACTCCAAGGGACAGGAAAAGACCTAGAAGAACACCACATGGGAGATGGGTGGATGAAATTCGAAAGTATTCAGGAATGACATGGAGGAGACTGGCACAAGACAGACCGTGTGGAGGAAACTTGGGGTGACCTTCGTCCAGCAGTGGATTGATAATGCTTGACAATTATGATGATGATGATATATATATATATATATATATATACAAATCTTAGTCAAATTATTTACATCTAATTAATTAAGTACTTACATCTTCTGAATTTTGCAGCTTTTGTCCTTAGTCCAACTTGGTAAGATAGCTTAATTCTTTCAGGCATTTTTTAAGGTCTTTAAATTTCCAAATTTGACGTTGTAACGTATACTCTATATTCACTTTCCTTTTGATTTTACTATCTCTGGTTGTTTTATTTTACTATGTAAATTATCTTCTTACTGAACGAGATGTTATTTCACCCGCTGAATGAGATCTGGCAATGAGTGTAAGTCATGACGTGGTGGTAGCCAGTATAAATAGGCGCGTTCAACGATACGTAAGGAGAGCGTTGGTTTATGTGAAGGAGAGCGTTTGTTGTTGTATAGCCAGAGCCTCGTTCTATGTGATTAGGTTGATTCTTCATTATTGTGATACGAGAAGTGTGTGTGCGTTGGATGATTCAAGAGTTATCTAATAAAAGAGCTTTTTCGTAAGTACGTCTTGCTCAGTTCACAGTTTTTGTCAGATCTCTGTCTGGCTGTTAGGTTTATATCATTAGTTGATTATTATTAACAACCAGCGTTAAGACTTTATTCATCTTAATTACTACAACAATATTACTAGCAGTTAAAAGCTTGTTCATTATTGTTACTACACTACTAGCAGTAAAGTTTATTCATGATTTAATTAACAAACAACAACCATTAGAAGAAGCATTAGCTTAGTACAAGCATATAATTCAGTAGCAGAAGCATTATAAAACATTACTAGCTTAGTTAAAAGCTTTATTCATTATAACGTGTGATGCACAAACAACAATTAAAAGAATTAAGAGAACTTGGTCAAAACAGGAAGAAAATGTGTATACAAGTAGAAGAACGCATTCGTAATATAATGCCGGAATTTGGAAATTCTAAAGACCTTAAAAAATTCCTGAAAGCATTAAGCTATCAAAATTCAGAAAATGTAAGTACTTAAAAAAATGCCTGAAAGCATCAAAATTCAGAAGATGTAAGTACTTAATTAATTAGGTGTAAAATAATTTGACAACGATATATATATATATATATATATATATATAATGGGATGTAAGGTCAGGTGATGCGTAACATCACAGCCTCTCCTTGACAAATGTCAACCCCGCCTTCTCGTGGTGCATCCTGTTCCCACTAAAGGGGCTCTGACGACCGCCAATAGCGGTATATCTATACCATCGGGATCAGAGGAAATTCTATCCCACACTCACCAACCCGCTTGGCCAGCGTGGTGAGTTATGGCCAAACTCCTCCAAAATGACTCCACAACTTAAATCTTGACCCTCAGTCTCCGGCAGCTGGAATGTACCTGGCCAAGGCAGCGGCCAGTGCGACATGAAGGCAGAGGGTGCCAAGAATCCCCGGAGGACCGGACTAGGCGGCCATCTGATGCTGACCTTGGCTACGTATAATGGACGCTCCCTATCTTCTGATTCAAGGCTTCTTGAATTGGAAGAGGAACTACAAAGGATCAAGAGGGACATCATCGGGCTAAGTGAGGTAAGGAGAAGATCTCATTGAACTGAAAAGTGGACATCTCTTCTACTATCGTGGGACAGATACTGGCAGAACTACTGGTGTTGGATTTGTAATAAACAAGAAACTGAAGGATAAAGTTGTAGAAGTTGAAAGTTCCTCTGACAGAGCTGCACGACTCGTTATCCAACTCGCAAGAAGATACCAAGCTCAGATTATTCAAACTTATGCACCCACCACAAGTCATCCTGAAGAAGAAATTGAAGAACTTTATGAGGAAATTGGTCATCTAAATAATAAAGGTAAGCAGCACTTGAAAATAATTATGGGAGATTTCAATGCAAAAATAGGGCAACGGCAACAGAATGAAACTTCAGTAGGTAAATTCCGTCACGGCAACAGAAACCAGCGTGGAAATACTCTCGTTGAGTTTGCAGAGGCAGAAGGGTTTTTCGTCTTGAACTCCTTTTTCAAGAAAAAGCCACACAGGAAATGGACATGGAGACATCCAAATGGGATGACAAGTAAAATTGATTTTATTATGTGTAACAAAAAAATCGTCATAGAAGGCAGCAGTGTGCTAAACAAGTTCAACACAGGTAGGGACCATAGATTGGTGAGATGTAAGGTGCACCTCAACACTAAACTCGAACGTGGCAAACGCATAAGACAAACAGAATGTATTGACATAACCAACCTTAAAAAAACATCACAATACCTTCAAGTTGGAACTGAAGAACAGATTCTCTGCTTTAGAAGGCCTAACATCGGAAGAAGTGGATATTTCTGAAGTTAACAGAAAAGTAACCAAAGCTCTTATGGAAACAGCAACAAAATTAGCTGGGTCTAAGAACAAGTTGCATGTAAATAAATTATCAGGAAAAACGAAAATGTTGATGCAAAAAAGAAGAGAGATGAGGACAACTAAAGAAGATGTGACTTCCAAAGTGGAATATATAGAGCTATGCAAGACAGTACAAAAAAGTATCACTGAAGACGTAAGAAAATTCAACTGTGAACTATTGAGGAAAGCAATTGAAAACAACCAAAGCCTAAAGATAGCAAAGGGACATATCAGTAAGGGAAGAAAACAGATTATGGCACTGAGAAAAGAAGATGGTTCTGTAACAAGAAATAGACGCGAAATTTTGACAAGAGTGAAAGATTTCTACTCCAAATTATATGAAAGGGATGATACATGCACTCCAGACATCATGAAAGATACCAGTACCAGAGTTCCTCCAGTCCTTCCAGCAGAAGTTGCACATGCAATCAAGAATATGAAGCGTGGAAAAGCTCCAGGAGAAGATGGAATTACTGTAGACATCATACAAGAAGCAAGTGGAGAAATCGAAACAGTATTCGCCCAAATTTTCACTCGATGTCTTAATGAAGGAAAGATTCCTGAGGATTGGAACACCGCTACAATGATCCTGCTACATAAGAAAGGTGACATTGAGGATCTCGGGAACTACAGACCTATCAGCCTCCTATCAGTAATTTATAAAATCTTCACTAAAGTTCTTTCACACCGCTTGAAAGTAACACTGGACATGGCTCAACGGAGAGAACAAGCTGGATTCAGGAGTGGCTACAGCACAATAGATCATATCCGTGTGCTGAGAGAACTAATTGAAAGAGCGAGGGAATATGAACTTCCATTGTGCATGGCTTTTATCGATTATGAAAAAGCTATTGATTCGGTAAAACCATCAGCAGTTACAATGGCTCTGAAAACCTGCGGTATTGAAGATGCATACATTAATATTATTAATAACATCTATGAAAATGCTAGTGCAAAGATTAGGCTGTTTGAAAATACAACACACATAAAAAATTGGAAAGGGAGTGAGACAAGGTGACACCATATCTCCGAAGCTCTTTAATGCCACATTGGAGGGTGTTTTTCAGTCACTGAGCTGGAAAAACAAGGGGATAAAGATTAATGGAGATTATCTAACCCACCTTCGTTTTGCTGATGACGTAGTCATTTTTGCAACTAGCCCATCAGAGCTGCAGAGAATGATCCAGGAACTTGCTGACAAGAGTAAAGAAGTGGGATTAAAAATGAACTTTCAGAAGACAAAAGTGATGTTCAATGCTTTTACAAGAAATGAAGATTTATCGATTGATGGAGAAAAGCTGGAGATAACAGATACGTACGTTTATCTTGGACAGCAGATATCAAGTGAGGGTCACATTGATGAAGAAATAAATCGGCGAACAAAACTTGCCTGGAGAGCTTTTGGAAGAAACAGCATAATTTTCAAGAGCAATATGCCATTATGTCTTAAAAGAAAAGTGTTTGATCAATGCATCCTTCCAGTGCTTACGTATGGTGCAGAGACGTGGACCTTAACTAAAAGAGACATACAAAGGCTGCAGACAACTCAAAGGAGCGTGGAGAGGTGCATGCTTGGTGTAACCAGGAGAGATAAGAAGAGGAACTCATGGATCCGAAAAATGACAAGAGTGCAAGACATCATGATCAGAGTTAAATCCCTGAAATGGCAATGGGCTGGACATACTGCCAGAAGGACAGATCATCGATGGACAGCCGAAATTTTAGATTGGATTCCAAGGGACAGGAAAAGACCCAGAAGAAGACCACATGGGAGATGGGTGGATGAAATTCGAAAGTATGCAGGGGTGACATGGAGGAGACTGGCACAAGACAGACCGTTGTGGAGGAAACTTGGGGAGACCTTCGTCCAGCAGTGGATTGATAATGGTTGACAATGATGATAGATAATATGTAAAATGATATTAAAAACTTGTGTTTTGTATAAAAAAACTTGATGTAAGTAATTAATTAATTAGATGTAAATAATTTGACTATACGATTTGTATATATATATATATAAGTAACATTATTCGATTAGCAGGGTCGCTTCGCGCATGATTTTCCACAAGGTCGCTTCCCGCCCGTAATCTTTTGTTTTAAACTGTTGTTGGCGTTCCTTTTTCCCTTATCCAGTTCAGTTCGCAGAATGCCACCGTGAGAATGTCTCTTTCGGGCTTCGAGAGGTGATGTTGGGAAGGGTATGAACCCACACAGCACAGAATATTTCATATATGTTACATGTACGTAGCACTGAAACATTGAGACTTTTCAGATACGTTACGCAATCTAAGAGTAATGTTTCAGAAACCTTATACGGTTACGTCAAAATGTCCTCAAGCGTTACATAAGTTTGAAACATAACCGATACGTTACAGTGAAAGGTCCTTCTAACTTCAACATACCAACTTCATGTTGCTGTTACGTATTTCAAAGATATTTGTATTCGTTATACAGTAATATAACGAAGTAAATTTCTCCGTCATTTTTATCCACGCCAGGATTCGAACCCGGGTCCCCTCATTCCGGAATAAGTTGCTCTACCAATTGAGCTACGCGGACGTTTTGTTCTGACTACTATCTGTCGTGTGCGTCCTGCTGGGAGGTACGTCACATCATCTCCCCCTTATTTATTTATTTATTTTTTTTCATTTTCGAAGTGCTGGAGAAAGGATTCTCTTATTTTTCCTATCTCGCGGTGTGGAAATAACATCACACCAATGCGAGATTTTGAACGGTCGGGTCATCCGGATAGTTCGGGCGCCATTATAACGAAGTGAATTTCTCCGTCATTTTTATCCGCGCCGGGGTTCGAACCCGGATCCCCTCATTCCGGAATAAGTTGCTCTACCAATTGAGCTACGCGGCCGTTTTGTTGTGACTACTATCTGCCTTTATGTCGTATGCGTCCTGCTGGCAGGTACGTCACATCTCCTGGTACGTTACAACTGTTACGTATTTCAAAGACATTTGTGACATCATCATATTACTGTTAGGTATTTACTGCGTTGAACATTATAGTTTTAATAAAGTTTGTAAAATCACAACAAAAAATATTACACTCGACAGCTGTTTCAAAAGCAACAACAGTCGCATTACGAGTTGTTTAGGTTTTCACGGGTTCAACGCAGTCCGCTGTTCATTGAGAACAATGGCGGCGTTTATATATCAATAACAAAAAAAAAAATCTTTCCCAAATGAATGTGTCGAATTTTTATTATACATGTGGAATAGACTATATTTCAGCAAAAAATAGAAAGAAAATAAAGTTCGTCATTTCTCTAAATACCTACCAATATCAAATTTCTCAGCTGTAAGTAAAAAAAAAAAAAAAAAAAAAAAGATTCTGGTATTGTATACTATTACAACACAGCCATCTACTTAGATTTTATGAAAAGCTTTTCGGAATTTAAAAATTACAATAATCAAAACAATTACTTAATGTCAAGTGATCTTGAATCACAAAAAAAAAAAAAAAAAAGATTCTGGTATTGTATACTATTACAACACAGCCATCTACTTAGATTTTATGAAAAGCTTTTCGGAATTTAAAAATTACAATAATCAAAACAATTATTAATGTCAAGTGATCTTGAATCACAAAAAAAAAAAAAAAAAAAGATTCTGGTATTGTATACTATTACAACACAGCCATCTACTTAGATTTTATGAAAAGCTTTTCGGAATTTAAAAATTACAATAATCAAAACAATTACTTAATGTCAAGTGATCTTGAATCACAAAAAAAAAAAAAAAAAAAAAAAGGATGAAATATTAAATTAACTAACTAGCTAACTCAAGTACAGTAGTATCACGAAAGGATATCCCAGTAACTCGTGGAAATACGACAACGATGGTGCCTCGGTGAAATGGCATAAATGCGCATGCGCATCCACGCCGTTGCCAAACCAAAAATCTTAAAGATCGCCGGAACGTAACATCAAGGTAGCAATTATATACAATGGAAACTATAAAACAGTAGTATCGGTGAACGCTATTTTTAACGTACAAAGAGTTATGTTCCAAAATAGATGTTGCGAAAACGTAATTGTAAGATATCTCTGAAATTGTAACGAAAATGAGAGATTGTAACATAATTGAGACATATCTGAAACGTTTTGTGCTGTATGGGAAGCTTTTCGGAGAGAATTACAAGTGAGGATTGCCATAAATCCAAAATAGAGGTGGTATACCGCAGCCATGTGGCCGTTCTCACTTCTCGTTTGCCAGAAGGCCGCGAATTGTGCACTTTTTCAGATACTAGAAAATTCTAACAACGGTAGTGATGAACAAATTAGAGGATCAATTACGTTATTAATTATCACCGATCACTACCACCTGTGAAAACACAAATTTGTTCCTGATGGATTTCGAAGCGACGTCCTCTCACTCCGGAGTAAGTTGCTCTACCAACTAAGCTGCACGGACGGAATGTACCTGTTGCAGATTTGTCGTCTTGACACGTGATTCACCACGAACGTCACATCATGTCCCTTTAAGCTTTTTTTTTTTTTTTAAGCGAAGTAGGAATTTTTTTTTATTCCAGACGATGTGCGGAACAAATATCACACATTTTTCGGAGAACCCACTGACCAGTAGATTCCTCTTTAATTTGGTCGCCAATATGAAAAGACAAATTTGTCCAAGGCTAAAATCCTCCAAATACGTGGCGTGGCGTCAGTAAATAAATAAATACATCGCTCTTTCCACGTTCTAGAAACACATAGCAACCGAAAAATTGTTTTCAGCCGCCGCCGTGGAATTGAATCACGGATCTCTCGATATCTAGCCGATAATGCCCACCAGATGGAGACGTCTCAGTAGCTGAGCCCATCTTACGGAATTATGATGTCAGAAGCTGACTTAAAAATACACATTGCACCGTGGATTGTTGGCCGGGGCCGTTGGTTGCCTAGTGGGCAACGTTCGTGACTGCCATAGAGAAGACCTCACATTCGATCTTGGGCAGGTACGAACGCTCGATCCACTAAATACCCGCCTTGCGTCGGATGGGCAACTTAAGCCGTCGGACCACGAGTACTGGCACCCCGGTAATAAATAAGGGCGTCTTCCTCCCCCTTTCTACCTCGCTTCCGTGTCACTTTCCTATCGGGCACTCCAGCCCAAATCTCCTAGGTTCCTATTTGTAAGGGTTGTTTAAGACCTGGGGTCAGACAATCCCTTCCTAAAATCCTCTACATATGATCATGATCATCATGGATTGTTGGCCACCGTATGTAAAGCTAACGCACACGGATAGATATCGAGAGATCCGTGGTCCAATTCCACGGCGGCGGAAGAAAACAATTTTTCGGTTGCTATGTGTTTCTAGAACGTGGAAAGAGCGATGTATTTATTTATTTAGAAATTTGTCCATTGCGAGGATCGAAGACGCGCTCCCTTTCTCCGGAGTAAGTTGCTCTCCCAACTGAGCTACATGAACGGAATGTATCGCTGCAGATTTGACGTCTTAACACGTGATTCATCTCTGTAGTACGTCACACACCCTGTATCTATATCGTGACCAAAAAAATTATAACACACAAAAAAAAAAAGTAAACATTTTTCCAAAGTGTCAACTTCGTGGAGTCAACACTTAAAGTGTAAATTGTAAATTTTTAAGTGTTTATTCCAGAAAAATTTCCCCTCTTTCATTCAACCCTTCCCCCGATATAAAAAAAAATCTGCACCCCCTCAATGTGAAATCGTGGACAAACTTCTGAATCCATTCCTTTACAGCGTCGTTGTTATTAACTGGGAAAACGTGAACTAAACACATCCGGTCCGTGGTTTTCTTATATTTCAACTACTGGCCACAAGCCCACTGCACAAAATGAAGACATTTTGTAAATTAAAATAAACATAAACAACAGACGTTGTTCACAAAGAAATGCCAACAAAAACATTCTGTTCGGAGGTTTACTGCCAAAACATTAGCAACAGAGGCTTAAACTTCGATGTACGGAAGTGCCATGTCCGGAACTGATCAGATCAGATCATATGTAGAGGATTTTAGGAAGGGAGTGTCTGATCCCAGGTCTTAAACAACCCTTTGAAATAGGAAGCTAAGAGATTTGGGCTAGAGTGCCCGATAGGAAAGTGACACGGAAGCGAGGTACAAAGGGGAAGGAAAACGCCCTTATTTATTACCCGGGGGGCCAGTACCCGGGGTCTGACGGCTTAACGTGCGCATCAGATCAGATCAGATCATATGTAGAGGATTTTAGGAAGGGAGTGTCTGACCCCAGGTCTTAAACAACCCTTAGAAATAGGAAGCTAAGAGATTTGGGCTAGAGTGCCCGATAGGAAAGTGACACGGAAGCAAGGTAGAAAAGGGAAGGAAAACGCCCTTATTTATTACCGGGGGGCCAGTACACGGGGTCTGACGGCTTAACGTGCCCATCCGACGCACGGCAGGTATATAGTCGTTCGAACGTTCGTACCTGCCCAGAATCGAACCTGAAGCTACCTCCGTGGCAGTCACAAACACTGATCACTAGGCCACCCGCGGCCCTCCATGTGCGGATCTGCCAGTCATCATCATCATCATCATTGTCAACCATTATCAATGCACTGCTGGACGAAGGTCTCCCCAAGTTTCCTCCACAACGGTCTGTCTTGTGCCAGTCTCCTCTATGTCACTCCCGCATACTTTCAAATTTCATCCACCCATCTTCCATGTGGTCTTCTTCTGGGTCTTTTCCTGTCCCTTGGAATCCAATCTAAAATTTCGGCTGTCCATCGATGGTCTGTCCTTCTGGCTGTATGTCCAGCCCATTGCCATTTCAGGGATTTAACTCTGATCATGATGTCTTCCACTCTTGTCATTTTTCGGATCCACGTGTTCCTCTTCTTATCTCTCCTGGTTACACCAAGCATGCACCTCTCCATGCTACTTTGAGTTGTCTGCAGCCTTTGTATGTCTCTTTTAGCTAAAGTCCACGTCTCTGCACCATACGTAAGCACTGGAAGGATGCATTGATCAAACACTTTTCTTTTAAGACATAATGGCATATTGCTCTTGAAAATTATGCTGTTTCTTCCAAAAGTTCTCCAGGCAAGTTTTGTACGCCGATTAATTTCTTCACCAATGTGACCCTCACTTGATATCTGCTGTCCAAGATAAACATACGTGTCTGTTATCTCCAGCTTTTCTCCATCAATCGATAAATCTTCATTTCTTGTAAAAGCATTGTACATCACTTTTGTCTTCTGAAAGTTCATTTTTAATCCCACTTCTTTACTCTTGTCAGCAAGTTCCTGGATCATACTCTGTAGCTCTGATGGGGTAGTTGCAAAAATGACTATGTCATCAGCAAAACGAAGGTTGGTTAGATAATCTCCATTAATCTTTATCCCTTTGTTTTCCCAGTTCAGTGATTAAAAGACATTTTCCAATGTGGCACTAAAGAGCTTCGGAGATATGGTGTCACCTTGTCTCACTCCTTTTCCAATTTTTATGTGTGTTGTATTTTCAAACAGCCGAATCTTTGCACTTGCATTTTCATAGATGTTATTAATAATATTAATGTATGCATCTTCAATTCCGCAGGATTTCAGAGCCATTGCAACTGCTGATGGTTTCACCGAATCAAAGGCTTTTTCATAATCGATAAAAACCATGCACAATGGAAGCTCATATTCCCTCGCTCTTTCAATTAGTTCTCTCAGTACGTGGATATGATCTATTGTGCTGTAGCCACTCCTGAATCCAGCTTGTTCTCTCGGTTGAGCCATGTCCAGTGTCAGCTTCAAGCGGTGTGAAAGAACTTTAGTGAAGATTTTATAAACCACTGATAGGAGGCTGATAGGTCTGTAGTTCCCGAGATCCTCAATGTCACCTTTCTTATGTAGCAGGATCATTGTAGCGTTGTTCCAATCCTCAGGAATTTTACCTTCATTAAGACATCGAGTGAAAATTTGGGCGAGTACTGTTTCGATTTCTCCACTTGCTTCTTGTATGATGTCTACAGTAATTCTATCTTCTCCTGGAGCTTTTCCCCGCTTCATGTTCTTGATTGCATGTGCAACTTCTGCTGGAAGGACTGGAAGAACTCTGGTACTGGTACCTTTCATGATATCTGGAGTACATGTATCATCCCTTTCATATAATTTGGAGTAGAAATCTTTCACTCTTGTCAAAATTTCGCCTCTATTTCTTGTTACAGAAACATCTTCTTTTCTCAGTGCCATAATATGTTTTTTCCTCTTACTGAGATGTCCCTTTGCTATCTTTAGGCTTTGGTTGTTTTCAATTGCTTTCCTTACTAGTTCACAGTTGAATTTCCTTACGTCTTCAGTGATACTTTTTCGTACTGTTTTGCATAGCTCTATATATTCCACTTTGGAAGTCACATCTTCTTTAGTTGTCCTCATCACTCTTCTTTTTTGCATCAACATTTTGGTTTTTCCTGATAATTTGCTCACATGCAATTTGTTCTTAGACCCAGCTAATTTTGTTGCTGTTTCCATAAGAGCTTTGGTTACTTTTCTGTTAACTTCAGAAATATCCACTTCTTCCGATGTTAGGCCTTCTAAAGCAGAGAATCTGTTCTTCAGTTCCAATTTGAAGGTATTATGGTGTTTTTTAAGGTTGGTTATGTCAATACATTTTGTTTGTCTTATGAGCTTGCTACGTTCGAGTTTAGTGTTGAGGTGCATCTTACATCTCACCAATCTATGGTCACTGCCTGTGTTGAACTTGTTTAGCACACTGCAGTCTTCTATGACGAATTTTTTGTTAACACATAATAAAATCAATTTCACTTGTCGTCCCATTTGGATGTCTCCATGTCCATTTCCTGTGTGGCTTTTTCTTGAAAAAGGAGTTCAAGATGAAAAACCCTTCTGCCTCTGCAAACTCTACGAGAGTATTTCCACGCTGGTTTCTGTTGCCGTGACCGAATTTACCTACTGAAGTTTCATTCTGTTGCCGTTGCCCTATTTTTGCATTGAAATCTCTCATAATTATCTTCAAGTGCTGCTTACCTTTATTATTTAGATGACGAATTTCCTCATAAAATTCTTCAATTTCTTCTTCAGGATGACTTGTGGTGGGTGCATAAGTTTGAATGATCTGAGCCTGGTATCTTCTCGAGAGTTGGATAACGAGTCGTGCAGTTCTGTCAGAGGAACTTTCAACTTCTACCACTTTATCCTTCAGTTTCTTGTTTATTATAAATCCAACACCACCAGTTCTGCCAGTATCTGTCCCACGATAGTAGAAGAGATGTCCACTTTTCAGTTCAATGAGATCTTCTCCTTTTCTCCTTACCTCACTTAGCCCGACGATGTCCCACTTGATCCTTTGCAGTTCCTCTTCCAATTCAAGAAGCCTTGAATCAGAAGATAGTTAGCGTCCGTTGTACGTAGCCAAGGTCAGCATCAGATGGCAGCCTAGTCCGGTCCTCCGGGGATTCTTAGCACCCTCTGCCTTCATGTCGCACTGGCCGTTGCCTTGGCCAGGTACATTCCAGCTGCCGGAGACTGAGGGCCAAGATTTAAGTTGTGGAGTCATTTGGGGGGGGGGGGGGTGGCCATAACTCACCACGCTGGCCAAGCGAGTTGGTGAGTGTGGGATAGCATTTCCTCTAATCCCGATGGTATAGTTATACCGCTATTGGCTGTCGTCAGAGCCCCTTTAGTGGGAACAGGATGTACCACGAGAAGGCGGGGTTGACATTTGTCAAGGAGAAGCTGTGATGTTACGATGTGGGATTAGCATTACATTTGTACGGAAGTGCTGCTAAAATCTTCATTTACGGAAGTGCCATGTCCGGTTCTGCCAGTAAGCCAACGGAGGAAGTGGGGTCTGGACCCGTGGACTCCCTTCCTCCTTGGCTAGGCCACTGCTCAGAAGCACGCTCTTAGGGCAAATTGGAGTATAATGGATCCCCATGGGCACCCATAGCGAAGTTTTCTGGTGGGGGCGAACAGAAATTGTAACCACGAATAACGTGCACAAATATCATACGCAAATTTCCCTGTACCTTCTTGTTATCTAACCATTTTGACCACACTCTCAGCACATAAATTCAATTGGAAACCAGAAGACCCAAAAACTACATAAAACAGATGATAAATAAATTTAGACAACATGTTAACACAATTAGGAAATTTCTTTGTCGTTCTTTTGATCACTTTGGTCACTTTTGTAACATGCGCCCCGAAACTCCCAGAGATCACTCAATCGATCATCAAGAATGAAAAAATGCCCTCAAGACAAATTTCCGGGAAAATTTTCAAGAGATCTTTGTCCAGTAGTGAATATTTTCTACAGAGGATGATTGATATTTTTTCAATTTCTTCACCTTTCATACTTTTTTTCCGTATTGTACGTATGAACGCTGTTCACCAACAAGCAATGGGAAATTTTATCGTTATTTTCTACTGAATATTCGCAACGTTTTTTGCTATTTTAACTTAACGCACATGCATTCAGAAGTCCTACGGAAAAATTACCAATCAGAATCAGTGTAACCGTCAAAATCTCTGTAGTACCTTTCAAGGACAGGAGGGATATAATCCGATTTGCAGGTGAGGGCAAATGCCTCCCCTTACCCCCCTCCCTTTACGGGTTCCCATGTGTATCACACATTTTTCCCCTTACCAAAACACAAGATTTTGAGAAAAGAACTTTAAGATGAGTTCTTCCCCAAAAGGCAGTTGCTAATGTTTCATCGAACGCTGACACATTGTAATGGCTTCATGCCATTCTGTTTTTTTTTTTTTGTTGTTGTTATTGTTGTTGCTATGGTTATTATTATTATTATTATTATTATTATTATCTTCTTTATTCGAAATATACAAAGCACAGCCTACGACAATCAAACATAAACAACAAAATCATCATTGACTGATGTTGTTGAGCTGATACGAGTTCCTACCGGAGATATAGTTTTGTTATTTTTTATTTAAAAAAATTCTGCTGCACAATATTGTAGAAAAGTAATATAATACTCAGTAACAATACAATATGTGCCACAATCATTAACTAATTGTACAAATAAAGTAAACAAATTGACCGATGAAACTCACGAAATACGACAAATCACCAAAACTTTCACAATAAATATAAATTCTGCACAAAAACAAAACTCATTCCATTGAAAATTAATATCAATTGTCAATATGAATCAAATATTTTATGTTAGTAATAATTAAATGCCAGCAAGGGGCCAGGCAGAAAGGCTGAAATACTGTCTGACAAGCCCCTGATCTCCTCTAAATAAAAACAAAATAATTCAGTCCAGTCAAGACAACGAAAGCGATTTTACAATACGTTTTTTTTACAAATTATAAAGCAATAAATTCCAATATTCAATTTCCCGTAAAAAACTCCTTAGCACTCGCATAAATACCAGAAAACGTGCCTCTGATCTAATAATCAACGGTAATCCATTCCACTCACGCAATCCCAACACATTAATATTATCAAACATTAAACCTGTACGAGCCCACAGAACAGAAAAACCCGACCCACCACGAGTATCATAGGAGTGAGTGGTACGCCGTAATGCAATCAAGTTGGAATACCTTCCTGTAAAAATACGCTCATGGACCATAAAATATGTGTGTTTATGTAGTTGCTCAATAGTTATATCTGAAAATAACGAAAAAGAACCTCCGATCCCACCGAATAATTTAACAATCAGACAAACTTCCTCTGCAGCACAGATAAACGTACTTTGTTACGCCTTGTAGTCACACCCCATTTTAAAATGCAGTACGACAATACAGGAAAAATAAAAGAATAGTATAAAATTAACAGATTTCTAACTGATAAAAATCGGCGTCAAGAGTCAAGAATAGGCGTTAAATGTATGATGTCCCAAGTAAACCGAGTGGGGTGGGGGCCAGCGTCATTTTCTTGTAGGACTTCCGTCCACAGGTAGTAGAGTTTAGGTCCCAGCCACCTACAGTGAGATCGCCTTTTGGGCAGGACACAGAAACGGAAGGAATGAGAGCAAGTCTAGCGACTTTGACAGAACAGTTTGTAGTGAGATTAGAGTACAGTAGATGGCGCCACCGTACAAGTACGATATTGCACATAGATAGGTGAGAGAATTTCAGGGAGGACATAGGAAAGGATACCCATTTAACCAGTGGGTCCAGCCTGGAGGCCATCACTTTACGTGCTCGTCCGATGCACGGCGGATATTCAACGATTGTTAGTAAATCACGCCATCTCTGAAAGATCAGCCCAGGCTTGAACCTGGGGACCCAGCATCGATAGCCTGAAACACTAACCACTAAGCCATCCGCTGCTTATGTCCCAAGTAAAGCTGTCTTCTGTAGTTCTTAAGGTGTTTGTCTACGTTAAAATACCCATTTTTAACAAATTTTCGAATTTTTTTTTAGTATATTACTTGAAAGAGCTTTTAGGAATCCAAAACACTTTGATTTTTGTTTCTACGCTTATTAGAACAGAAGTTATAGCCAATTTAATAAACCGGAAGTGAGATCGACCGAACAGTAAAAAGTTAAACATTGTAATTCATAAGTGATTTTCTTTGCTTATATATTTTTTAATGCTAACAGAATTTATTTGTAATGATTTTGGATTCATTTATTTGCATTTGGCAACACTTAATTAATTAAATAATATATTTTATGTTGTGTGGAATGGCAATCAGTATTATTCTGAGATTTGGTTACGTTTGCTTTGCACTTTGTTTAGTCATAATTTCTGGTGAAATTTTGTATGTTCCATGAAAGAAATACGGAATTACGCCATATAATACAAATTTTGAAGATGACAATCCGATTTTTGGCGTAAATTGCTTTAGATTTATTGTTTACCATTTGAAGGGAATTAAGATGCCAAAAGTAAGGTCTAAGAGATCGAAAAAACGATCCTTTCACGGCAATCGCTACACTGCCCCTAAGCCATGTGATAGTGACGATGTAATGACTGCAAGTTCAAGTAAGCTGAAAATTCCGAATATTCAAGTAAATGTATCAGACAATGAAACAGATGCTCCCAAAGGCAATAGAATATTTGATATTGAGACTTTAATATCTGTGTTGTCCAAACTATCTTGCCCAGAACGCTTTCAAACTGATTTGAAATTGGTTGAAGATTCAAAATTTGGACTGTGCCCAAACTTGTGTTTAATTTGTAAGTGTGGTTTTAAAATGGGTTTTTCTTCAACTCGCAAGGAACACAACAAAAACTTCATAAATTCAGCATTAGTTCTTGGATTATGATTAATTGGAAAGGGTTATTCTGCAGGGAGAAAGCTGTTATTCACTTTGAACTTGCCTTTTCTATCTTTAAGGCAGCTTTCAGACGGCATGAAGGCCACCTATTTGAGGCTGTACAAGCTGCAACTGAACAAAACATGCAATAAGCAGCAACAGAAATAAAGAATTTAAAAAGGAGTGCATCTAAGAAAGCAACAAAAATTACAGCTTGTGGTGTGTCAGTCGATGGCACTTGGCTGCGGCGTGGGCATACATCCCTCAATGGTTGTGTGTCAGTAATTTCCATTGACACTGGGAAAGTTTTAGATTCGGAAGTTATGACACAATATTGTTACAAGTGTAAAAGAGACTATGATTCGAGTAAGGAGCACCTATGCTCAAATCACACAGGATCTGCATCAAGCATGGAATCAGTGGGAGTGTATAGAATATTTGAACGGTCTAAAAAAATCGACAACTGAAGTACACCGATACTATGGAGATGGTGACTCCAAAGGCTATATGGAAGTAAAAGACATTTATGGGCAAGACACAGTTCAAAAACTGGAGTGTATAGGCCATGTGCAGAAAAGAGTTGGTTCTCGCTTGAGGAATTTGACAAAAAGCAAAAAAGGAATCGGAGGGAAAGGGAAATTAACCGATAAGTTTATAGACAAACTGCAGAATTACTATGGCATTGCTATCCGGAGCAATGTAGGAAATTTGAAGAGTGTGCAAACTGCGGTTATAGCTGCATTTTTTCACTGCTGTTCCAGCGACAAGAACATAATGCATGGACAATGCCCGACAGGATCAGACAGCTGGTGTAAATACCAGCGCGCATTATCTGCTGGTAATCAGATTTGTGATAAATCTCCTGGTCTTCCAGATTCTGTCATAAAGGTTATAAAACCAGTGTACATGAGTCTGTGTAATCAAGCTCTACTTTCAAAATGTTTGCATGGGAAGACCCAAAACTGTAATGAAAGTTTTAACAATTTGCTATGGACTGTTTTACCAAAATAAACATTTGTTGAACTGCAGACCATGTTATTAGGAGCAAATATTGCAGTTTTGCTGTTTAATTCTGGTTATTTTGGATTGTTACCTGTGTTCGAAATATTAGGAATACCATTTGAACAAAATATGGTTAATGATTACTTGAGACTGGACAATGAGCGAATAATGAATTCGAGACGTCAATCCTTACCCACTGCAAAACTTCCTCGGAAAAAAAGAAGAGCTGCAAAAAAAATCAAAATTGGCACGAAATGAAATCAAGGAAGGTTGTACATATAAGAGTGGGTAATTTTAAATGTGATGAACAAGTAGTATATAGAATTTTCTTCAAATCAAATCTTTTAATGCGTTTTCTGAAAAACTAAATTTTCAGCTATATTTCCGTACAAGAAATGTGATTACTCAAAAAGTTTTCAAGATATGGTATCGAAATTTTGTTCTATTATTTCAAATATTCTCTTCTATGCTTTGAACTAAAAGTTAAAGTGTACATGCATATTTGGTAATATTATAAATGTTTAAACATGATGCTATAAGATTTTTTCAAAAAATTTAAAAGAAAAATTTGCAGTTTTTGTTCGATTTGCTATAATAATGTGAATTTAAGGAATATCACAAGTTTGTAGTTCATTGCACAGGAAAGAGTTACGGTAATATACAGTATCAAGGAAATTGAAATATATACAGTTTAATTGACTGTACAGTGTCTGGCGTCCGTATGAAATTTTACTTAATTTTTACTCACAATGACACGTTTCATAACATTTTAAAGAAATTTTGTCAAAGTTATATGTTTTTTTTTTTTCATGTTTTGCACTGCATATTAACTCGAATTGTGTGTATTTAATTAATTTTGTGTTAATTAAAAAAAAATGCTTCTAACGTAGACAAATATATATCATCAGAAAGCTGAAATTTTTCGAAATGATTCATAAAATGTTTTGACATTTTTCCAAGTGTCCCGGTGACAATGGGGACTATATCGTTGTGTGTTTAGTCAATAATCGGGTAACTTCTATGGCCAGGTCTCTATATTTAGTCATTTTTCATCGACTCTGGCATCTCCAGGAATCGCTATATCAATTATAATTAATATTATTATTTTGAAACTGTGAGCCGTGGCGATAAATAGCTCTCCAAAATAGGGGAAACTATAAATTTAAAAAATGCTTTTTCCTCGTTTTGTTAATGGGTGTATATCTCAACAACCTTAATATTTCGCTTTCTATTTTAATTATTTTTATTGTAATTCGACGAAAACTCATTTAATATGTTGTCTTCATTAATGCTAACAAGATATAATACAAAAAAAAAAAAAAAAGGAAAGAAAATAAACTTTGGATATTGCTTCTTTTCCCATTGGTCGTGAGATAAAGATACGGAAGATAATAATACATATTGATATAAAATTTAATACATAACGTGACAACTATTGATTGATAACAAAATATTGCGACTGGCAGCGGTGGGATTCGAACCCACGCCTCGATGAGACTGGTGCCTAAAACCAGCGCCTTAGACCACTCGGCCACGCTACCGCTTTCATACCGTTGAGAACTTCAGTATTGATAAATAAACCGTTTCCTGTGAAAATGGAAATTGATGATTATATCATCGTTCTTTGCGGCCACAGAACATTTTTTGACTTAGTGGCCTCCTAAAAGTATTTTTAACGAAAAACTTTATCTGGTTCTTAATCGTTAAAGTACCAATTTCAATCAGATTTCAGTGACGTATTTTTCCCTCAGTGACAAAAAGTTAAAATTTAACAAGTTAGTAAAATCATGCAATGCATTGATTATAATACGCTTTCCAACATTACAGAAATCATTACTCAAGTTATCTCTCAAGTTATGAGAATAATGTCTGTGGAATAAATCTCGGTCCTGTGCCCTGACCTTTGATCCCATTTCGATGATATTCAACAGATACCTCCGAAATAACATGATTAAGTTTTGTCGCAATCTAAGCATTTTTACATAAGTTATAATGCATAAGGGCTATGGAATAGATCCCGCTGTTGTGTCTTAACCTTTGACCCCATTTCGCCCATTTTCAATAAGATTTGTCGCCAGGTGGTCCCCTACCACATACTAAAATTTCATCGAAATCGAACCTTTTTTACGTTAGTTATGGCACATAAAAGCAGTGGAATGGATCCCTCTCCTATGTACTGACCTTTGACCCCATTTCGTTCACTTTAAATAGGGTTCCTTCTCAGGTGATCCCCTACCAGATACTAAAATTTCATCGAAATCCAACGGTTGTTACGCGAGTTATCGTTCTGACGGACATACGCACACAACGCGTGACGTAATGAGGCAGATAGGAATCGCGACCATCTGCCCGCCGCAAGAGTGTGACGTCATAAATCTTTAATAGGATCCACACACAACACGTGACGCAAAGAGACAGATGGCGTGACAGCGCGCCAACATTCTCAAACGCGAGTTGTGACGTCATAAGATTTCTAAGCATTGGTAACATTAATGGAACAACGCCATCACTAAAAACGTTATAATTCGGGGTGGTTGTTTAACAGACTAAACGAATCCTTCTAAAGTCGAAATCAAGCTAAATCGATTTCTAGTACCAGAAAACGGTAGGTTAACGACTTTCATTAAAATTCTTAGAGCCGTTTTCAAAATAAAATGTACATACATACATACATAAAAGAATTGCTACTTTTAGGTGGACGTCAAGTAACTTTGCTTCCTATACTTCCAATGGAAAAACTTTTGTACACATTTTCTTCCCAATTAATGCGTTCCCAAGGATGAAAATTTGAACATCGATTAAAATATCTTCATTTTATAACTTGCAATACTTAATGTTTTCTAAAACATAACCATAATTATGCAATTCAACATTTGTTTGTCTACTGACGTCATGAAAATACAGTTCGCGCCATCTTTTTTCTGGACAATTAATGCGTTCACAAGGATGAAAATGTGAACATCGAATAAAATAGCTTCATTTCATAACTTGGAATACTTAATATTTTCTAAACCATAACCATAATTATGCAATCCAACATTTTTTGTCCACTGACGTCATCAAAGTACAGGTCGCGCCATCTTTTCTCTAGTTTCAACACCACCAAAGGAAAAGTTATTGATTTTTAATATAATTAAGGTTATGTTTTAGAAAATATTAAGTTTTCCAAGCTATAATATGAAGTTATTTTAATCGAAGTTCAAATTTTCATCCTTGGGAACACATTAATTGTGAAGGAAATGTGTACAAAAGTTTTTCCATTGGAAATAGGAAGCAAAATTACTTGACGTCCACCTTAATAATATGGGAAAAGGACAATGGAATGGATTGCAATCCTATGTCCTGATCTTTGACCACATTTCGTTCATTTTCAGTAGGGTTCGTCCCCCAGGTGGTCCCCTACTACATACTGAAATTTCATCGAAATCGAACAATTTTTACGCACATTATGACGCATAAGGGCAATGGAATGCATCCCGATCTTATGTCCTAACCTTTGACCCCACTATACCCATTTTGAATAGGGTTCGTCCCCAGGCGGTCTCCTACCACATAGTAAACTTTCATCAAAATCGACCCATTTTTACGCCAGTTATCGTGCGGAGAGACGGACGGACGGACGGATAAAGCTGGAGCATATACGCTTCTTCAACCTACGGTTGGAAAGCGTAAAAAATCACATAAAAGTTGTTGAATATATGTATACCTGCAACATTCTAATCGTTTCCTAATTCTGCCTACAGTAAGGGCCCTTCAGCCCGTAATTTTTAAAAACCACATGAGAAATTCTAAAATGGAAATCATCATCATCATCGTTGTCACCCATTATCAATCCACTGCTGGACGAAGATCTCTCCAAGACTCTTCCACAACGGTCTGTCCTGTGCCCGTCTCCTCCATGTCACTCCCGCATACTTTCGAATTTCATCCACCCATCTCCCATGTGGTCTTCTTCTGGGTCTTTTCCTGTCCCTTGGAATCCAATCTCAAATTTTGGCTGTCCATCGATGGTCTGTCCTTCTGGCAGTATGTCCAGCCCATTGCCATTTCAGGGATTTAACTCTGATCATGATGTCTTCCACTCTTGTCATTTTTCTTATCCACGAGTTCCTCTTCTTATCTCTCCTGGTTACACCAAGCATGCACCTCTCCACGCTTCTTTGAGTTGTATGTCTCTTTTAGTTAAGGTCCACGTCTCTGCACCATACGTAAGCACTGGAAGGAGGCATTGATCAAACACTTTTCTTTTAAGACATAATGGCATATTGCTCTTGAAAATTATGCTGTTTCTTCCAAAAGCTCTCCAGGCAAGTTTTGTACGCCGATTAATTTCATCATCAATGTGACCTTCACTTGATATCTGCTGCCCAAGATAAACGTATAGTATCTGTTATCTCCAGCTTTTCTCCATCAACGATAATTCTTCATTTCTTGTAGAAGCATTGTACCTCAGTTTTGTCTTCTGAAAGTTCATTTTTAATCCCACTTCTTTACTTTTGTGAACTGCAGCTCTGATGGGGTAGTTGCAAAAATGACTACGTCATCAGCAAAACGAAGGTGAGTTAGATAATCTCCATTAAAACACATAAAAAATGGAAAAATATATATTTATATATATATATATATATATTAAAACAATTAATTTTTTCTTTCATTTAATTTCCTAGTCGCTTTTTGCGTTTTAAGTTAATTTCGATTACACTGTAATTAATAAATCGTGTATCTTTATATTATTTCATCTGTGTGCCGCACAGACGTGCAACTATACTCGGGCAAAGTTAACCTGGTTACGTTGTTAATGTTGTGAAACCGATTTACCGACGAGATATATATTGTTTCTCAGTATTTCTCCGTGCACAAATGGGTACCATGTGACGGAAGGCAAGACAAAAGGAAACTTTCTGCAAATGCTTCCATCACAATGTTTCCTCCTCCACCTCCACACATCCATCAACAGTATCAACCACCAGGCACGATGACTTTTTTTTTTTTTTTAACGTAACTAAGTGCATAAGATAATCAATCGCCTTCGTTAAACATATTCGTTACTTATACCCTTTCATTAGTTATACGTGAATTCTAGATGTTCCCAAAGGGAGCAGGCAAATTCATCGAAAACGAATTCACCGAAGACGAATTCATCGAAAGCGAATTCATCGAAGGAACATTTTATCGAAGACGACTTTTTCGAAAAAAGTGAAATGAATTAATCGAAAACAAATTTATCGAAGGAACAATTTATCGAAAGACAACTTTTTCGAAAAAAGTGTAACAAATTCATCGAAAAGAGATTTATCGAACGAGCACTTTACCGAAGGCGACTTTTTCGAGAAAAAAAATGAAACGAATTAATCGAAATGACAACAAGACAACTGGGCACGGAAAAGTGCAGATACCCACTTTAGGGGCCGTATAAAAATTGCAGTTTCTTGATGATTATCAGCAGGATGGAATAAACACTGTTAAAAAGGCCTAAGTTTAGGCCTAGGCATATTCATTTATTTTTAGTGCCAAGAAAAAAAAAGCGTGATATTACGAACCTTATAAATATGATCAAGGCAGAATAAAAACTGTTGAAAGGACTACTGCCTAGGCCGTATGTTTACAAGATGAAATCAAAAGTCTGATTCTTGTCAGATTCCCTAATGGTTTTGTGGTCATCTTGCATGAAAGTGTAATCTAAGAATTTAAAAAATGCAATTTTTATACGTTCCCCAAACGCATTTTTGGCCATTTAACCATATTCCAATTATAATAAAAGTTGTCGATACAAGCATCATCATCATCATCATTGTCAACCATTATCAATCCACTGCTGGACGAAGGTCTCCCCAAGTTTCCTCCACAACGGTCTGTCTTGTGCCAGTCTCCTCCATGTCACTCCCGCATATTTACGAATTTCATCCACCCATCTCCCATGTGGTCTTTTTCTGGGTCTTTTCCTGTCCCTTGGAATCCAATCTAAAATTTCGGCTGTCCATCTATGGTCTGTCCTTCTGGCAGTATGTCCAGCCCATTGCCATTTCAGGGATTTAACTCTGATCATGATGTCTTCCACTCTCGTCATTTTTCGGATCCACGAGTTCCTCTTCTTATCTCTCCTGGTTATACCAAGCATGCACCTCTCCATGCTACTTTGAGTTGTCTGCAGCCTTTGTATGTCTCTTTTAGTTAAGGTCCACGTCTCTGCACCATACGTAAGCACTGGAAGGATGCATTGATCAAACACTTTTCTTTTAAGACATAATGGCATATTGCTCTTGAAAATTATGCTGTTTCTTCCAAAAGCTCTCCAGGCAAGTTTTGTACGCCGATTAATTTCTTCATCAATGTGACCCTCACTTGATATCTGCTGTCCAAGATAAACATACGTATCTGTTATCTCCAGTTTTTCTCCATCAATCGATAAATCTTCATTTCTTGTAAAAGCATTGAACATCACTTTTGTCTTCTGAAAGTTCATTTTTAATCCCACTTCTTTACTCTTGTCAGCAAGTTCCTGGATCATACTCTGCAGCTCTGATGGGGTAGTTGCAAAAATGACTACGTCATCAGCAAAACGAAGGTGGGTTAGATAATCTCCATTAATCTTTATCCCTTTGTTTTCCCAGTTCAGTGATTGAAAGACATTTTCCAATGTGGCATTAAAGAGCTTCGGAGATATGGTGTCACCTTGTCTCACTCCCTTTCCAATTTTTATAAGTGTTGTATTTTCAAACAGCCGAATCTTTGCACTTGCATTTTCATAGATGTTATTAATAATATTAATGTATGCATCTTCAATACCGCAGGATTTCAGAGCCGTGGTAACTGCTGATGGTTTCACCGAATCAAAGGCTTTTTCATAATCGATAAAAGCCATGCACAATGGAAGTTCATATTCCCTCGCTCTTTCAATTAGTTCTCTCAGTACGTGGATATGATCTATTGTGCTGTAGCCACCCCTGAATCCAGCTTGTTCTCTCGGTTGAGCCATGTCCAGTGTTACCTTCAAGCGGTGTGAAAGAACTTTAGTGAAGATTTTATAAACCACTGATAGGAGGCTGATAGGTCTGTAGTTCCTGAGATCCTCAATGTCACCTTTTTTATGTAGCAGGATCATTGTAGCATTGTTCCAATCCTCAGGAATCTTCCCTTCATTAAGGCATCGAGTGAAAATTTGGGCGAGTACTGTTTCAATTTCTCCACTTGCTTCTTGTATGATGTCTATAGTAATTCCATCTTCTCCTGGAGCTTTCCCCCGCTTCATGTTCTTGATTGCATGAGCAACTTCTGCTGGGAGGACTGGAAGAACTCTGGTACCTTTCATGATGTCTGGAGTACATGTATCATCCCTTTCATATAATTTGGAGTAGAAATCTTTCACTCTTGTCAAAATTTCGCCTCTATTTCTTGTTATAGAACCATCTTCTTTTCTCAGAGCCATAATCTGTTTTCTTCCCTTACTGAGATGTCCCTTTGCTATCTTAAGGCTTTGGTTGTTTTCAATTGCTTTCCTCACTAGCTCACAGTTGAATTTCCTTACGTCTTCAGTGATACTTTTCCGTGCTGTCTTGCATAGCTCTATATATTCCACTTTGGAAGTCACATCTTCTTTAGTTGTCCTCATATCTCTTCTTTTTTGCATCAACATTTTGGTTTTTCCTGATAATTTGTTCACATGCAACTTGTTCTTAGACCCAGCTAATTTTGTTGCTGTTTCCATAAGAGCTTTGGTTACTTTTCTGTTAACTTCCGAAATATCCACTTCTTCCGATGTTAGGCCTTCTAAAGCAGAGAATCTGTTCTTCAGTTCCAACTTGAAAGTATTATGGTGTTTTTTAAGGTTGGTTATGTCAATACATTTTGTTTGTCTTATGAGCTTGCCACGTTCCAGTTTAGTGTTGAGGTGCATCTTACATCTCACCAATCTATGGTCACTACCTGTGTTGAACTTGTTCAGCACACTGCAGTCTTCGATGACGAATTTTTTGTTACACATAATAAAATCAATTTCACTTGTCGTCCCAATTGGATGTCTCCATGTCCATTTCCTGTGTGGCTTTTTCTTGAAAAAGGAGTTCAAGATGAAAAATCCTTCTGCCTCTGCAAACTCAACGAGAGTATTTCCACGCTGGTTTCTGTTGCCGTGACCGAATTTACCTACTGAAGTTTCATTCTGTTGCCGGTGCCCTATTTTTGCATTGAAATCTCCCATAATTATCTTCAAGTGCTGCTTACCTTTATTATTTAGATGACGAATTTCCTCATAAAATTCTTCAATTTCTTCTTCAGCATGACTTGTGGTGGGTGCATAAGTTTGAATAATCTGAGCCTGGTATCTTCTCGAGAGTTGGATAACGAGTCGTGCAGCTCTGTCAGAGGAACTTTCAACTTCTACAACTTTATCCTTCAGTTTCTTGTTTATTATAAATCCAACACCACTAGTTCTGCCAGTATCTGTCCCACGATAATAGAAGAGATGTCCACTTTTCAGTTCAATGAGATCTTCTCCTTTTCTCCTTACCTCACTTAGCCCGACGATGTCCCACTTGATCCTTTGTAGTTCCTCTTCCAATTTAAGAAGCCTTGAATCAGAAGATAGGGAGCGTCCGTTATAGGTAGCCAAGGTCAGCATATCCTGAGATATTGTATCTTTCGGTGATTTCGCTTTCGCTGAATTCACCTGAAGCCCTAATTTTCGAAGAATTTGCTTTTCGATGAATTTACCTATATAACCGTTTCCAAAATGAATATTTCACAGATGCGTTTTTTTTTTTTTTTTTTTTTTTTTAGTTAGACATTAAACTAGCATGCAGTACGCATTTCTCTTTTTAGCACGTCTTTTGTAAAAAAAGATCCTGCTTCTGTTATCGGTTTGTCCGTCCGTCCGTCCGTCCGTCTGTACCCACGGTATCTCTGCAACTATTAGTCCGATTTTAAAAATTCTTTTTGCATTCGGAAGCTTGAAATATGCGAAGGATGATTCTTCATTGCGTTTGTTTTTACAATGTACAATTTTGCCGCTACGGGGCGTAAATGCAGATGATGTCGAATTCAAAATTACGTTTTAATCCACATATTTGCTTATAAACATCCGATTGAAAAAATTCTTTTATCTTTCGATTCCATTTATGTCGAAGAGTATTTTAGATATAGTTTCCTCTTCAAATTACGCATAGATTTCCCGCTAGGGAGCGTAAAAGTAAATTACATTTTCCCCGATAACTCTTCTTCTAAAACTCCGATTTGAAAAATCTTTTTTCAGCGGATACATCCCCTAATGGAAAATCTTTTGCATATAATTTGGAATTTTTAGTAAAGAATACTTTGGCCACCAGGGGGCGTAAGCGTTAATTTTTGTATCTGATGTATTTGCCATAAAATCTGAGCTTCTAAAATATCGATTGAAAAAAGTTCTTTCGTGGACTGATGCCACTCATATCGATAAACCTTTTCGGAATATTTTATCCTTAAAATATCGCACAGTTTCTCCGCCAGGGGGTGTAGATGTATTTCTTATTTTTGTCAGTATCTCTACTTCTAGAGTCCTATTTGAAAAATTCCTTCTTTGTTGTATAGTGTTTTTCGTGTGACATGTTTTTCAGATAATTTCAAAATTTTCAAGTTATTCATAGACTTTCCGCTAGGGGGCGTAAAGGTACATTGCGTTTCGCCCTATATCTCTGCTTCTAAATCTCCGATTTGAAAAATTCTTTCCGCACCGGATACAGCTCCTGATGGGAAATCGTTTGCACATAATTTCTAATTTTTGTAAAAAAATGGTTTGGCTACCAGGGGGCGTAAATCTTAATTTCTGCTTCTGATGTATTTCCAGCAAAATATGAGCTTCTAAATTCCCGATAAAAAAAAACGTCGTTTGTAGACCGATACTACTCATGTCGACAAACCTTTTAGGAACATTTTCGTCTTAAAATATTGCATGGTTTCTAATGCAGAGGGCGTAGATGTATGTCTTATTTTTGTCAATATCTCTACTTCTAGGGGTTCGATTTGAAAAATTGCTTTTTTGTTGGGTAGTGTTTCCAGTATGACATGTCCTTCATATAATTTCAAAATTTTCAAGTAATTCATAGACTTTCCGCTAGGGGGCGTAAAGGTAAATTGCGTTTCCCCCTATATCTCTGCTTCTAAATCACCGATTTGAAAAATTCTTTCTTAACCGGATACAGCTCCTGATGGGAAATCGTTTGCACATAATTTCTAATTAAAAAAAAAATGTTTGGCCACTAGGGGGCGTAAACCTTAATTTCCGCTACTGATGTATTTGCAGCAAAATCTGAGCTTCTAAATTCTCGATTGAAAAAAAAAGTCGTTTGTAGACCGATACTACTCGTGTCGATAAACCTTTTAGAAACATTTTCTTCTTAAAACAGTGCATGGTTTCTGCGCCAGGAGGCGTAGACGTATATCTTATTTTCGTCAATATCTCGACTTCTAGGAGTCCGATTTAAAAAATTCCTTCTTTGTTGGATAGTGTTCCTAGTGTGACATGTTTTTTCTATAAATTCAAAAATTTCAAGTAATTCATAGACTTTCCGCTAGGGGGCGTAAAGGAGAATTGCGTTGCCTTCTCCGATGATTCACGTTTTCTGCTTCATTGAACGGATGGAAGTTGACGTGTAAGGCGAGAAACATCGGAAAACAAACACTCTTCAACCATTGCTGGAAGAACGCAAGCTGGTGGGAACAGCGTTATGGTCTGATGAATGTTTTCGTGGCATTCTCTGGATCCACTCATACCTTGGAAGGCACTATGGACCGAATTTTTTATGAATCCACCCTTGCAGACCAGAATACACCCATACATGCTCATTGTCTTCCATGGGGCGGATGAGATCTTCCAGAAAGACAGTGCGACGTGTCACACAGCTAGAAATGTCCGAGAGTGGTTGGAAGAGCACAATGAAGACTTCAAAGCATTTCCCTGGACCATTAATGCCCCAGACTTAAACCCAAGTGAGCATCTGTTGGACCACCTCAATCGTGTTGTTCGCTCTATGGATCCTCCACCACGCACCCTCCAGCAGCTGTCAGATGCACTGCAGTCAGCATGGCTCCACCTACCTGTGAACACCTTCCAGCACCTTATTGAGCCACTCAAAGCCAGTCTAGCTGCTGTCCGCGCTGCGCACGGTGGTTTCTTCGGATATTAGCTGGTGGTCACCGTAATGTGACTGGATCGCGTATACTAGTGATCCAGAATTTCTTGGTGTAGAATAGGAATCAAAGTTTCTAAACTTCCGCACATCAACCAGATGGGTTTTTCAACGAAGGTATACAGCCTACCTTCCTGAAAACCTATTTCGGAAAAGCCATTTGCAGTGTACCTTCCTTGAAAAAGCCATTTGCTGTCTACCTTCCTTGAAAAAGCCATCTGGTTGATATACGAAAGCTTTGAAACTAACCTTTCTATTCAACAACACGAAATTTCGCATCACTAGTATAGTTACACTATTTAATCACATGAATTATTTTCAAAATCTGTTACTCATCCTTCCTTTATAAAAGAAGAAGGAGTTACTCAATCCTCAATTTATTAAGGAAGGGTGAGTAAAGGAGCTTTTGGGCAGGACTGATTTATAACGAACGATGAGTATAACATAAACTTATGACCAAACATAAGCTTGTACTACTTAGCATTATTCCCCACTGTCCGAACTCTTTCTTATCAGAATATCCAGGGCCATATTTATATATAGTATACGTATACAATGTGTGTACGTATATATAATGTACGCATATAAATTATATACCTTTGTGACGTACGTCGCTTTTAATCTCTTTTGGGCTTAGGGAAGAAGACACCATGTAATAAAAGACACTATGTAATTTTTTGAACATGTAAAATAATATTTTTGAATGTTTGATTTGTGACGTACGTAGCTCTTAATCTCTTTGGGGCTTTGGGAAGAAGATACTATGTAATAGAAAACACTATCTCAGACAATATGTAATTTTTTGAACATGTAAAACAATATTTTTAAATGTTTAATTTGTGACATAAGTCGCTCTTAATCTCTTTGGGGCTGTGAGAAAAATACACTATGTAATTTTATGAACATGTAAAATAATATTTTTGAATGTTTAATTTGTGACGTACTCTTAATCACTTTGGGGCTTTGGGAAGAAGACACTATGTAACAGACGACACTGTCTCAGACACTATGTAATAGAAGACACTATCTCAGACACTATGTAATTTTGTGAACATGTAAAACAATATTTTTGAATGTTTTATTTGTGACGTACGGCGCTCTTGATCTGTCTGGGGCTTTGGGAAGAAGACACTATGTAATAGAAGACACTATCTCAGACACTATGTAATAGAAGACACTGTCTCAGACACTTTGTAATAGAAGACAATATCTCTGACAGTATGCAATTTTTTGAACATGTAAAACAATTTTTTTAAATGTTTAATTTGTGACTTTGGGAAGAAGACACCATGTTATAGAAGACACTATGTAATTTTTTGAACATGTAAAATAATATTTTTCAATGTTTAATTTGTGACGTACGTCACTCTTAATCTCTTTGGGGCTTTGGAAAGAAGACACTATGTAAAAGAAGACACTATCTCAGACACTATGTAATTTTTTGAACATGTAAAACAATATTTTTAAATGTTTAATTTGTAACGTACGTCGCTCTTAATCTCTTTGGGGCTTTGGGAAGAAGACACCATGTAATAGAAGACACTATGTAATTTTTGGAACATGTAAAATAATATTTTTGAATGTTTAATTTGTGACGTACGTCGCTCTTAATCTCTTTGGGGCTTTGGAAAGAAGACATTATGTAATAGAAGACTCTATCTCAGACACTATGTCATTTTTTGAACATATAAAACAATATTTTTAAATGTTTTATTTGTGACGTACATTGCTCTTAATCTCTTTGGCTCTTTGGGAAGAAGACACCATGTAATATAAGAAACTATGTAATTTTTTGAACATGTAAAATAATATTCTTGAATGTTTAATTTGTAACGTACGTCGCTCTTAATCTCTTTGGGGCTTTGGGAAGAAGACACTATGTAATAGAAGACACTATCTCAGACACTGTGTAATAGAAGACACTACCTCAGACACTATGTAACTTTTTGAACATATAAAACGACATTTTTAAATGTTTAATTTGTGACGTACGTCGTTCTTAATCTCTTTGGGGCTTTGGGAAGAAGACACCATGTAATAGAAGACACTATGTAATTTTTTGAACATATAAAACAATATTTTTGAATGTTTAATTCGTGACGTTCGTCGCTCTTAATCTCTTTGGGAAGAAGACACTATCTCAGACACTATGTAAATTTTTGAACATGTAAAACATTATTTTTAAATGTGTAATTTGTGACGTACGTCGCTCTTAATCTTTTTGGGAAGAAGACACTATGTAATTTTTTGAACATGTAAGTAATATTTTTGAATGTTTGATTTGTGACGTACGTCGTTCTTAATCTTCTTGGAGGGGACTTAAGCCACCAAAGCCCCCTCCGTGAGTGCGCCAATGAACTAACTGGAATTCGACACTGTTTGAAACACCATAGTCTCACTCCAGCTGTTAATGTAATGGTGGGAATGAATTGCGGCACACGTATTTTAAAAGGTCAGAAAACAACTTATCTCTATTGTCCTGTGTTCTTAATACTCCTTACTCCTGGTTAGCTACGTGAGCATGGAGGTAGGAATAAGGGGGAAAGTATGACGTCACAAACTAGAAGCTTTCTTAGCAAACAACGCCGACGGTGTGACGGTCATCTTAGGTCTCTGATAGTCGTTTTGAGTCACTGTGTTACGTATGTGACAAGTTTGATTATCGAAATTTTAAGTTATTTTGTTTTTAGAAATGGTGTGTTGTTGCGCTTACGGATGTCACAACGATTCCGGGTGACTACCATCTGGCATTGGCGCCAACTTGAAAAATTGTTGGGGGTTCCGGAAATTATTTATCGAATTACCCATGCATTTTTCGAAGTATTTAAGTCTAATTTAAATTTCATTCAGTCCGATTATCTGGCACAATAAGATGCCTGAAGTGCTAAAATGAAGAAATTATAGTTAATTACAGAAAATTATTTTTTATTCTAGATAATTATTTATTTCATTTATTTTGCTTTTGTAGGCGCGACATTATTACATACAATACACAGATACTCTAAATTTCCAGCTCAATGGTCTTTATAAAAGTAACAAAAACATGTAAAATTTATATTAAGGGTTTTTACCAATTTTAAAAATGCCAACAATTTACTTTTATGCCAACAATTTTCTTTTATGCCAACAATTTTCTTTTCAAATGATTCCTGAGGTAAAATAGGAGGTTAGAATGGAGAGGACATGTCATCATCCATCCGCCCTGCGTTTTCCGTGGGCTCCACTTCGTATCAGCTGTGAGTGCCCAGTATGCCCAACTTGGGCTGCTTCTGTACTTTCTATGGAGAAATCGTCGACTTTGAAGAGGTTTTAGAAACACTTGTGCAGCATATACAGTCAGGAAAAAATGAGACTGAAATATACATGCACATAACTAAAAATTTGCCCAAAATTACAGAAATGAAGTTTAGTATTTTCTAAAAAAAATTAAACAAAATTATGCTTCGTAGAGCGGAAGTGCATATTGGGCATTGCTAATCACGGCCTTGATTATGCTGTGGGAGCCTTGTTGACCTTCAGGGACTGCTGAAGAGAGTAAGAGACGGCCGTTATCAACTTGTGCTGCAGCACAAGTCTTCAGGAAGTGACGTCACGTCACTGAACCCTCCCCACCCGGAGGGCGCAAGAAACCAGATGATCAAATTTGGCTTCACCAGCGGCTGCTTATGCCATATTCTTTCTCTTCTAACCTCCTTGGTACCCCACTGTCAAAAGATAGGGTGGGTCAACTGACTGGGCAATATATTTCCGCCTTTATCACTATGACCTCGAATAGGTTCTCGTCTCCGAATGTAAAGCTGGACTTTTGTATTTTGTGGGAACCCAGACAAATCGAAGAATTTGCTTTTATAAAGGATGCAGTTTTAAACGCTCTTAAACAACGGTACTTCAGGTATTTATTATCTGCCGCGTCAAATTTGATGAGCGCGTACAAACACTAATTCTTTTTTTAAGCACAATAAGCAGCCTGAGGGGTAAATTTCTATACACGCTTTCTATATATAGTAAACGGGGTTTGAATAATAAAACACTTGAAGAATTGATAACGAAAACAAAATTTATACATATACCCGTACATGTATTTTTTCCACGAAATTCGCGCAAAAATATTAGGGGTCCGAGGAACCCACAACAAAATTATTGGGGGTTCGAAAAGTGTCTCGAACCCACAAAGTCGGCGCCTATGCCTCCTGGAGTTACTTTTCACAGGTAAGTAACGGAGAAACAATTAATACGAAATCTTGGTATCACTCGACTCTAAAGACTGAAGCTTCTCTAATGCATTTCTCTTCTGTTTTTCCACGGATCTCCATAAAAGTGGCATCAATACAATCTTCAGTTCAGAGGAAAGAAAGCTCACACACAAAAAAATCAGATAGACAACGGATTTATCTTTTTTAAGCACCTCAAAGTAACCTCACTCGCTTCGGCAGCGAACGCGAGCCTCCACGTTAAGCCTAACCGTCTGCTATCGTTAAGTTACTTTCACGGCAAAGCTTTCTTAAGCAGACGCTTCTACGGAAAAAAGAGACGACACTTCCTGTGACGTAGGGACTCCGAGGCTGGCGATTAGGTTGAAAAATTATCACAGTACCCTACGTCTGGATCCAGAGTATTGTTTCCCGCGACGATGACCATGCATTATCGGCGATCTCTTAATATGGCGTAGATATATTTTTTTATTTTTTTTTATCACTTTTGCCTCATTAGTCTTTAAAAGCCATGCATTTTTTCAAGAAAATTAAATAGGTAAGATCTAATATGTAAAAGTTGAATGCTTGTTTGTTCGCTGTACAAATCTACAGTTTACAATTTAGAACCATCAATCGAAGAGCAGATAGTAGTCAAGCGCGAATATGAAGTCAACCACCTTAATTTCCCATTTTGATTTGCAGAATGGCACTGAACAGTATGACATTTTTTTGTGCTTACAGAGAAAAAAATTATAATAGAAACTCGGAAAAGTCATCTTTCGGAGCATATGCTTATGCACACATGTGAAAAGCCTTACCAATGTGATGTATGCTCTAAACGATTTGCTCGAAAAAGGGATCTTTCGAAGCATTTACTCATTCACACGGGGGAAAAGCCTCACCCACGTGATGTATGCTCCAAATGATTTGCTCGAAAAAGTGTTCTTTCGAAGCATTTACTCATTCACACGGGAGAAAAGCCTCACCAACGTGATGTATGCTCCAAACGATTTGCTCGAAAAAGCGATATTTCGAAGCATTTACTCATTCAGACGGGGGAAAGCCTCACCAACGTTATGTATGCTCCAAACGATTTGCTCGAAAAAGTGTTCTTTCGAAGCATTTACTAATTCACACGGGGGAAAAGCCTCACCAACGTGATGTATGCTCCAAACGATTTGCTCGAAAAAGTGTTCTTTCGAAGCATTTACTCATTCACACGGGGGAAAAGCCTCACCAACGTGATGTATGCTCCAAACGATTTGCTCGAAAAAGCGATATTTCGAAGCATTTACTCATTCAGAAGGGGGAAAGCATCCCCAACGTTATGTATGCTCCAAACGATTTGCTCGAAAAAGTGTTCTTTCGAAGCATTTATCATTCACACGGGGGAAAAGCCTCACCAACGTGATGAAGCTCCAAACGATTTGCTCGAAAAAGTGACCTTACCAAGCATTCACACGTGGGAAAAGCCTCACCAATGTGATGTATGCTCCGAACAATTTTCTTGGAAAAGTCTTCTTTCAGCTCATCCTCTTTCGCACAGGTGAACAGTCTCATCAATGTGATGTGTGATCTAAGCAATTTACTCAGAAAAGTCATCTTTCTAGGCATATGCTTGTTCATTCAGGTGAAAAGTTTTACCAATGTGATGCATGTTCCAAACAATTTTCACCGAAAAGTCATATTCCAAGGCGAATGCTTGTTAATAGGAGAAAATGCATTTTCTCATTTAGATTGTATAGGCAAGGTGGATTATAAAGCTGGGGGATATATAACTGAACCCTGCATGCATTTTATAAGTTTTATTTAGTGGTGTTGAAATGTAAGGATTTTATATTTGCTTTTGAAATTGCCCCTTCCATGGTGAAAGATATATTTTCTCATCTCATAATATATATGTAATTTAAAGTAATAGTGGGGTATTACAGCTTAACATTAATTTGCGTGCACTATCATATTCTCATCATTTTAACAGAGCAGATCGGTCACTAAACTTAGATTGTGGTGCACACAACTATAAAAACTAAGAAATTACACGGCAGTTTTTACCTACAGAATGAGAAAAACTCTTGTACCTACGCTGAACCCCCCAAAAGCCTGCCTAAAGTTTCCCAATTTCTAAATACCAGGAAGTAGCCGTGACGCCCTAAACATTGATAAATCAACTAATAATATCCTTAAGAACAGTATATTAACGATTAATATAATGAAGAAGGCTAAATTTATTGATATTAAAATCAAATTGCCAGCTAAATGCCTTGCACAGAGTTAACAGCTATAAATTTACCCTTCTTATTTATATTAATCGTTGATATACTGTTCTTAAGGATATTATTAGTCGAACTCCCGAACTCATAAAGGCGGATCAGTGAAATTCACCAGCCTATCGGATTGACTCGCGGACCCAATCCATCTGCTATCATTAGTCATTATCCTAAATCAAGGAAACCCAAGGTAAAATCTGATAGACCCCTGCCGGGGCTCCCGGGACTCACCCATCCTATCTTTACGGGCTTGACCATCGTTTTTGTGACGTCACGCTAAGCGACGGAGTTGTGCACCGAGAAGGTTACAGTACCATAGGTTTCTGGGCATTCAATCGTTCTTAATGCTTGAAGGAACAGCTGAATAAAGTCCATATTTTAGTTTTCTGCAAATTATTATATAACACAGCAGTTCTAAAAAAAAAAATAGAAAGATAATTACGACTGTTTTACCTTTCTCAGGAATTACGCTTTCTCGCTATTTCTGTTCTGTACGAGTATAAACGATTATACAAAAAACTGTGTCAATGCAGTTTTAAACAGACGCAGAAAATAACTGAAATGCAATCTGTTAGTACGTTGACGTACTGTTACACTGCAATTTGCATCTATAAAAGACAAACTGAGGAAAAATTAATAAAACAGCATGCAAAATTGCGTTTTTTGCCCCTTACTTTTTCTGATCAAATAACATTGCTTTCATCCAAAAAAAAAAAAAAAAAAAAATTGAAAAAGCAAACTGTTCCAAAATTAGTATTTTGAGAATATGAAAAGGTAATTCACAAAGAAAAGTTAGGATAATGATGCACCAGGTCAAAAAGTTTTGAGGCAGCCAAGTAGACTAAATTGATACTGAGAATGTGTAACTTTCAGCACAATGAAATAAATAAATGAAAAATAAACTTACATTGTACCGATTTTGCCACCCGTGGCTACGGACATGTGTTATAGAACATGCATACTTGGTAATTTTTACCCACACGTGAAATGAAGATTAAAAATATATAAAAATGAAGGTTAAAATATATTTATTTGTATGGTGTTCAGGCTAGTTAGACTGGGGTTAGGATTTAGTTCCACTGTAATGATAATTATTAAATGTCTTGGCCAAAATTTCAAAATATTCCCATTGTTATTGAAGCACACAGGAAGACCAGATTCATTAAATAGCTACTGCAAACACAGCATATTTTATTTTCCCTGACCTGTTATTTAAGCAGTGATTTTTTAACTTTGAGTAGTTATTTAAAAATACCTTTAAAAATACAGAAGCGCACCTTATAGTACCAGTTCAAATTTAGTTTGATTACATTTTGAACATTTTCCGTTTACCACATTTAATTCTTCAACGTTATCTGTCACTAATTTTATTAACAGAAATTTTACATTTTGTACATGGAGTAACTTCTCACCAGCGTTGCATTCAGAGACGTTTTTTCGGGGGGGGGGGCTACAAATTTCGAGGGGGCTAAAACTTGTTGACTGATTATATACACATAATCACAATTTTTTTATTTATATTAATATATAGAAAATTTTTAAATAGAGTACAAAAATGTTCTTATGCTCTTATATTGAAAATGCAGATTCCAAGAAATTTACACATATACAAGTGAGTAAAAATGTTATACCTTTGCGTTAATTCAGTAATGGACCACAGATTTCACCATTGGGTGGTGCCAAGGAGGTTATATTACTGGAGACACCAGTGGCTCTGCCGCCATAGGTCACAGCTAATCTGTGGTGTGACGTCACAAGCAGGCAAAAAATGAACTAAATTATACCGTTGATGAAACAGTAAGCTTGTGTATCATTGATAAAGATTATTGAATTACTCGTTTTATCTGTTTATACGCTTAGAAGCTTTTGTTCCATTGGTTTCCAAGCAGCTTCTCTTCTGCGGCTGCGTCGTGCCTGCTGATGACGTCATTTGCAGCACAGACGGTGACTTATGGCTGCCAATGCTGCGTGGATAGGAGTGGTGTCTCCTATTACTGGACACCACTCCTATCTTAGGAGTGGATAGGAGTGGTGTCACCACCTCCTTGGGTGGTGTAAAATATTAAGGATCCTAGTAAGATAATGCTGTTCTGGGGAAAATATCCACCTTCCCTTCAAAAAAATATTAGAAGTGTAAAAATGTCCTTGCCTTACGACAAGCGTGGTTCTGATTATTGAAGAATCATTACAGTGTTACCTGAAAACGTATGGTGCAAACCATTTCCCTGCCACTTGGTTTCAGCCGCTTTAGATTATTTAGATTATCGCATAGTATTTCACAGTAAAAAACAAACTCACTAATCGTTTGGATGCCAGTTTGAGGTGCCTCGATTTCTTTTTTTTTTAACAGAGTGAAAACCACCCGTCGCCAGAAAAAAAAAAAACCGTTTTGTGGGAATAATTTCTAATAATTTTCTATTGTTAAAAATTAGGTATCAAATATTCCGTTGTATGTGGAAGAAGTAACGTCATGTTAACTACACTGAGGATTAACCGTATGCATGGAATGTCGGCATAGAAGACTGAAATAAAGCTGAATGCCACCTTGCAAAATATGATGATGAATTTGAAATAATTTCAGTGCAAACATCTCTACTTTGTGGAATGAGGTTTTTATTGCGGAAGTAGTCCGAGTTGTCTGTGCTTAAAAAAGCCCCTTCAACGAGGACTGTTTAATGTTTTATTGAAGAATGATAGAACGTTCAGATTGAAGTCCCTGTTGTTGTTTTTTTTCTGTATTATTATATTATTTTTCCTAATTTTTTTAAATTAATTTTTCCAAATATTCAGCTATAAACGAAAATGGTTATACTAAATGTAAAGGGAGATCTCCCAAAAACCTACGGAGGGGCGTGCATGGGTTTTCGGGGGCCAAGCAACCCCGAAAAGATGCCAGAATACATCACTGCTGCTCACAATCATCAGTCAAAAGGAATTTAAATAATTTGAAGCAAATAATGAATATTTTTACAATGTCTTCAGCTACCCATGGACGGTGCCCGTCGCTTAGCGTGACGTCACAAGCAAGTTCTTAATCCGGTGGCCAGGCCCATAAACATAGAGGGGAGGAGGAGGAGTCCCGGAGCCCTTTCTGGCTCCGCCCCTTCCCTACTCGGACACCGTCATCTCCAGTCGACTAGGCATGGCGGTACGGCTATCAAAGGACGGCACCCTCCGACAAAGAGATAATCTTCCTCCTAAGAAGGGTGCGTAAAAAGAGGATTAGTGCGGTGAATGCAAACAAGGTTAATATACAAGGTTTACTCATCCCGCCTCCCTTGCGGCGGAAGTACCGCTCTCCCTTACCGACAAGCATTCGCCTAAAGAAATATCAACCATTTTTAATTTAAACAGGATTTGAATCTGAGAACGTGCAACCAAGATGTAACACAAAAAAAAAAAAAAAAAAAAAAAAAAAGAACACATCTCAAATACATGCAGGAAAAACTAAGTCTTGTGAATATTTTATTTAGAGTAAACCGAGATGTGTGCAATATTTTTTCAAATCTATTTAATCTAAATCAGATGTTGGTACGGCATTAAGGAAAACGCAGTGATAATGATCATACATTTTAAGATTTATTATATGAAATTGTCATATTGTTCTCAAATAAATTCAAAAGGAGGAAAAGAAATCAAGAGATTAAATTAAAGAAATCCTCGGTGCGCCACTGCCAAGGATAACTCCTGCGCATGCGCAGATACGTAATCACTCAAATAAGTTTCAATTCACTTCATATAACTGTGTTTAACTCAAATGGGACTCTAAATTTTGGCAGGTTTTAAGAAATGCTGGGACTTTCTGCAAAAAGTACGGGATGAGGCAGTGAAAAGGTTTTTCTGAAATTTGGGCGTATTTCGCAGTTATATTCCGAAAAGGTTGTCTCACTCACTCGTTTTCTTTGTCATCCTTTTTTTGTTTTGTGTGTTTTAAGAAAAAAAAAAAATAGGGTAAAATATTCATGATGCTTTCACTTCAGTAACATACACATCCCACGCCGATCGACGTCAGGATGGCCGAGTGGTCTAAGGCGCTGCGTTCAGGTCGCAGTCCGGTTCTCCGGGCGTGGGTTCGAATCCCACTTCTGACAGGCAGTTTTTGATGAAAACAGAGGGAGAAAAAATGTTGGTTTATCTCTAGAAAAATGGCGCAGTTTACAAAGGTTAAATTCCTTGTCCCTTTTTTAAAATTCTGTCATGAAAAACCATGGCAAAAATTCTATCATGTGCTATCATTATATCAGGTGTCAAAATGAAAAAAGAGTTCTATCATGGAAAGATAGAATGAAAAGACAAAGCATTATTTGATGCCTTGGGCTACTGCGCTTCAATATATTAAGGGACCCGCCGTTTCGTAGAGGAAGTACCCTAAGTCAAAACTTTAATAGAAAGCTTAATCACATCGAGGGATAGAAAATTCTAATTGCAGAAGTGGGAGGACATATAGAGGCCATGACCTACTCTTTAAGTGTTTACTGAAATAAGTTCTAAAATGAATTTTTTTGTGCAGATTATATTACACTTTTTTGCAATGATTTTGATAGTTTCCGTTAGTTTTGTTGCAGGTTAAGAATAATCTCTTTATCAGTAAAGTTTGTTTTTATTCTAACGATGTGAAATACAAATCGCAGTTATTTCACCACATCACAATTCCATTTCTGTAAATTTCAGTCTCACTTTGACAGCCTCCCACTTTTAAATTTTCTGGGTCCGTCCTTGCACAGAACAAAGTTAAAGTGGGCAAATGCAAAATGGACTTTCGAAAAAACTGGGGAAAGCATTCGAAATAAAGTAGGAATTTCGAGTTAGAAAAGTTCCATTTACATCTGTCGATCAGTCATCATCATTGTCAACCATTGTCAATCCACTGCTGGACGAAGGTCTCCCCAGGTTCCTTCCACGACGGTCTATCTTGTGCCAGTCTCCTCCATGTTACTCCCGCATACTTTCGAATTTCATCCACCCATCTCCCATGTGGTCTTCTTCTGGGTCTTTTCGTGTCCCTTGGAATCCAGTCTAAAATTTCGGCTGTCCATCGATGGTCTGTTCTTCTGGAAATATGTCCAGCCCATTGCCATTTCAGGGATTTTACTTTGATCATGATGTCTTCCACTCTTGTCATTTTTCTGATCCACGAGTTCCTCTTCTTATCTCTCTTGGTTACACCAAGCATGCACCTCTCCATGTTTTTCTGAGTTGTCTGCAGTCTTTGTATGTCTCTTTTAGTTAAGGTCCACGTCTCTGCACCATACGTAAGCACTGGAAGGATGCATTGATCAAACACTTTTCTTTTAAGACATAATGGCATATTGCTCTTGAAAATTATGCTGTTTCTTCCAAAAGCTCTCCAGGCAAGTTTTATACGCCGATTAATTTCTTCATCAATGTGACCCTCACTTGATATCTGCTGTCAGTATGGAGCTGTAAGTTGCTGTTTGGCTATGTTCCCGGTAGGATCCTCAGTCGGTGTTCGGTGTGTCTGCGGACAGCTCAGTTTTCCTGCTTAATGTTTCAAAATCGCTTTATTTACAGCTAAAAAGTACATGGTTTGTTTACATACACGTGTCATTTACCCGTGGAAATTAAGAATGATGAGTAATATTTACAGTATTGAAGCATGTACAAGAAATGCTGCAATTAGCAGCTGTAAGCAGGAGAAATGAATTACAAGCAAACGTACTATCAATGCGTATGAAAAGTCATTAGTACACTGTAAAATATAAGTGGCGTTATTTCATTGAAAATTTCTGAAAATAACGTGCAGCAAAGTTGACGATGTCGGTATCCGTGTTTTTCAGAAATTTCCGTTTTTAAAAGTGCTCGTTTGTTTCAACTTCCGTATTTTCCCAGATTTTCCGTAGACAGAAATTCCGTTTATTTTAGAAAAGTCCATTTCAGGTTTTTCCGTATTTAAACTGAAATTCCGCGAAATTCACGACCCTGTACTTTTCAGTGCTTACCCCATATAATCAGGATTTAATCCCCTTCGTTAGAGCACGCCCAAGAAGTAACTTCGCGCCTTTAGAAACTAAGCCACGAACCTCAGCAACCCGTACATGGTAAAATAAATTCCGTGACAATGAAATTTTGTTTTTGTCATTAATGTGAATGATTTAGACATTTTTTTTTTCTGTTGGAGCTCATTTTTCTGCATAGATTTGTAATTTTTTTTTTTTTTTGTAGGACTTTTCACAAATTAGGCATTTTTTATCCTGATTTTTCGCAGTAACAATATGGTTTGCTACTTGATTTTTTTATACTGACAATAACTTTCGGTTATCTTTAAAAAGGGTGAAGTATACTCTTTTACAGCATTATTTCGCACGAAAAACAACTAAATATAAAATTTACTCTTGACAGCTATAATAGCTTTTGTCTTAAGTTATCCTAAGACTGATACAAAGACATTGTCTGTAAAATAAGTTAAGTGCCCTGTTTCTTACAGTAACACAATAGAAATATTAAATAGCTGATGCACAAAATAAGTGAGAGGAGAAGAAATATCCTGTGCCACAGTAAACAAAATTCATGCTATATGCTATCCACAATATCCGATCTCGTTACGGAGCTTCAAAATTCGACAGACGATTGAAATTTAAAAGTTAAATCAAACCTCAAGTATTCTCACGAATCACTCCTATTAACGGTAATTTCTCGTCATACGGATACGAAAGAAGTGAGAACGGAGATTTTCCGTTAATATACAAAAGGAATTGCGGAAACGTTACTGAAAATTCAGAATTTTCCGTTAACATATCTCCAAAACGGAAATTTACCGTCAATATAAGAAAGAAACTGCGGAAAGGTTTCTGAGAATTCAGAATTTCCCTGTGGTACAAAAAATCCGTGAAAATTCAGGTTTGTTTCTGTCATTTCACGGAAAAGGTTGTATCAGAAATATGCTTCGTTAATTCACGAAAGAAATGACGGAAATTTTCCGCGAATTTCCGAATTTTTTTACAGTGTAGCTGAAGAAGCAATGTGGGACGGTGGCTAGTTGTCCTGTGGCCAGTTGTCCGAAACTCCAACTGGACGTCTCACCGACAGTGGTTCCAAATCATCAATCATAAAGTTTCCTTTTCAATGCACTGAGCCATCGCTCCTCTGCGGAAGCACCTCCATAGTTTTGACTTGAACTTATCATTCATTCTTTTACAGTCCTTCTGTGTTCAATGGCGTTTTCACAGAACTGACGTAATATTCTTACATTGAGTTTAGGACAACTATCCACATTCAGTTTTATAGCCATGAAATTGCTCTCAAGAAAAAAAATAGTGTTTCTGTATTTCCCCCTACTTGAGTAATTGGTGTGTACAAAACTTTTTTCCTCATACCTAATTATCATTAAGAAATTAAGAAATATATGCAACTTTCTGGCTGAAAGACAGGGCGGACAGCTGGTCACAAGGGAACTGGCCACAAAAGTATAAGGGGACGTATAAAAATTGCCTATTTTCCTTTCGTATCCACTTTCACTTACAATGAATAGAAAACTGTTAGCAGGTTGCATACATATCGCACTTTTGATATTACCTTGTCAACTTCCACCTAAAAAATTATTCATCACAATATTCATCACAATTTTCGTTCTATTCCCTCATGGTGCTCGTGCCACGTGTACTTTTTCTTTTTTTTTCACCGACATCATATCCATAAAGTTTACGTGCGCTTTTCCTGGGCGCTAAATATTAATTAATAGACCCTAGGCATACGCATAAGGCTTTTTAACAGTTGTTACGCAGTCGTGCTCATATTCATAACGTTTAGGTAACTCTTCAAGTTATTAATATTACGATTTTCCTTAGACAAAGTATTAATTATTTGGCCTTAGGCCCATGCCTTTCTAACAGGTTTTTCTTCGCCGATGTCGTTTACGTATCAAGTCAAGTTAATGGTATTTCTCTTTTACTTAGGACCTAGGTGTAGGCCCTTTTAACACCCCCCCCCACCCTAACGATGTTATATTCATTACATTTACATATCAAGTTAATGATATTGCGCTTTCACTTGGCATGTTATGCAAGTATTTAGTGCCTAAGTAAAAGCGCAGCGTTTTTAAAGAATCCCACCTTATTGTCCTCTTCCGAACATAGTATGAGTCATGCTGTAATTCCTTTGTTTCGTTGGACACTGTAGTTTAAAAAAAAAAGGCACTAAGTCATTAGTTTTTATTCACGAATTAACTTTTGTTTCCCCAAATTAAAGTGCAATTGTAGCTTGGCTTACATTGAATATTTTCTCGATTAAATTCTCGTTATAGGGCCAAGAAACGGCAATTTTTATACGGCATTTTAAACATTTGTGGCCAGTTCTCAGTATGGCCACTTGCACGAATGCTTCCTACGTGGTATAGAACTGCGGGGTTTGGGGGATTTTTTATGCAACAATTCGGATGCTCTCAATGATTTTTTTAAAACGTGTTGCCTTTAAAAGATGCGTATTTTTTAATGCATTCGTTTACTCTTTCACATTGGAGAAACTATAAATTATTGAGGACAATAAAAGCATTTTCTAATGATAAAACTAAAGTTCAACTGAAACGATTGAAAGGTTTAAAAAAATGCAATCGATTTATAATAAAGATACAAAAAAAATTGTTTTCAGTTTTCTTTTCTATAGGTAGTAACTTAAGAACCTTAGTGAGATAAATTCGAAAAAAAAAAAAAAAAAAAAGAAAAACGTATTTCAAGTTTCGAAGATACATCGAAATTGCACATACGGACATAAATTACAAGAAACAAAAACATATTTCATAGAGTAAAAGCTTTCTAAAACATCTTTGAATTTCCGTATCGGGAAACCTGGTTTTCCTGCGATTTAAATAACAAGAAAGATGACGCCGCGTTTTCGGGTATAATAAGCACGTCTTTTGAATCTGTTCTGACGCAAATTAAATTTATCAAAGCTATTCAAAGTCAATGGAACCGGTATGGAAAGCAATAGTATCTGACGGAAGGAAGAAGTTTTTCAATCGGGTTTTTAATCCCTCAGATATTGCTGTAAACGTAATCGTGAGCTTACGCCCTCTGGTTGCAGACTTGTGAGTTAAGAAAAACATGAATTCATATGAGAAACATTTCGCACCGGAAACGCTCTCCAACACAGAAATAATTTTTCAAATCGGACTCTTAGAAACAGAGATATCGACAAAAATAAGATGTGGCTTTACGTCCCCTGGTTGGAAAACCATGCATTATTTTAGGAAGAACGTATTCTCAAAATGATTTTCCATATGAGCGGTATCGGTCCAAGAAAAAAAAAATTTAGTTGAGTTTTCAGGAGCCCAGATTTCGCTACAAATACACGAGAAGCAGAAATTAACACTTATGCCCCCTGATGGCCAAACCATTCTTTACGAAACATTAGAAATTATGTGAACAGTATTTTCCATCAGGTCTTGTGTGCGATACAGGAAGAATTTTTCAAATCGGAGTTTTAGAATTAGAAAAAACGCAGAAAACGCAATTTGTCTTTGGGCCCCCTAGCGGAAAGCCTATAATTTACTTGAAAATTTTGAATTTTTAGGAAAACCATCTAGCATAGGGAACACTAACCAACAAAGAAGGAATTTTCCAAATCAGACTCCTAGAAGTAGAGATATTGACAAAAATAAGATATACATCTACGCCCCTTGCGTAGAAACCATGCCTTATTTCAAGAAGAAAATGTTCCTAAAAGGTTTGTCGACATGAGTAGCATCGGTCAACAAATGACTTTTTTCAATCGAGATTTTAAAAGCTCATATTTTGCTGCAAATACATCAGAAGGGAAATTAAGATTTACGGCGCCTGGTGGCCAAACCATTTTTTTACAAAAATTAGAACTTATGTGCAAAGGATTTCCCATCAGGAGCTACATCCGGTGCAGAAAGAAATTTTCAAATCGGTGATTTAGAAGCAGAGATATACGGGGAAACGCAATTTACCTCTACGCTCCCTAGCGGAAAGTCTATGAATTACTTGAAAATTTTGAAATTTATATGAAAACCATGTCACACTGAAAACACTATCCAACAAAGAAGGAATTTTTCAAATCGGACTCCTAGAAGTAGAGATATTGACAAAAATAATATATACATCGACGCCCCCTGGCGCAGAAACTGTGGACTATTTTAAGAAGAAAGTATTCCGAAAAGGTTTATCCATGTGAGTGGCATCAGTCCACGAAAGAATTTTTTCAATCGATATTTTAGAATCTCAGATTTTATGGTAAAGCAAAAATTAACACGTACGCCCCCTGGTGCCTAAAGTATTCCTTACCAAAAATTTGAAATTATACGCAAAAGATTTTCGATCAGGAGGTGTATCCGATGAAGAAATTTTTTTTCAAATCGGAGTTTTAGAAGAAGAGTTATCGGGAAAAATGTAATTTACTTTTACGCCCCCCTTGCAGAAAATCTACGCGTAATTTTAAAAAGTAACTGTATCTAAAATACTTTTCGACATAAATGGAATCGAATGGCAAAATATTTTTTTGATACGGATGTTTAGAAGCAAATATGTGGATTAAAACGTATGTTTGAATTCGACATCATCTGCATTTACGCCCTCTAGCTGCAAAATTGTACATCGTAAAAAAAAAACCGAAATGAAATACCATCATTCGCATATTTCAAGCTTCCCAATACAAAAAGAATTTTTCAAATCGGACTAATAGTTGCAGAGATATCGTGGGTACAGACGGACGGACAAACCGATAACATAAGCACGATCTGTTTTTACAAAAGACGTGCTAAAAAAAGAAAAAAAAAAAATCAGGTTCCACCGAGATTTGAACTCGGATCGCTGGATTCAAAGTCCAGAGTGCTAACCATTACACCATGGAACCCCTTTTCCCATGCCGGGAATCGAACCCGGGCCGCCTGGGTGAAAGCCAGGAATCCTAACCACTAGACCACATGGGACTGCAATTGAGCGCTCCTATTAGATTTATGAAATCAGCGCATGATCTCTTGGGGGAAATTTTCCTTGATTGAGAATTCGATTTCTGAATGCGGGTTTTCCTTCAAGCTTAGTACCGAAATGATGTGGATTTGGCAGTTTGAAACGTTAAATTTTCGTTGCAGTGAAATAGCACTGTTTGATAAAATAAAAGATAAAAGACGAAAGATAATAAAATGGAGCAGTTCCTAATAAAGTAGAAGCAAAGCGAAATCAATCTGTATTCGTATTTTTTGTACTGAAAAAAAAGTGAAGAAAAAAATTGTTCTTCCTGAAGCTTATTTCTATGTCAAGCCACAGAGATTATTTTTGAATTATGAGCCTGTAAAATTCCAGGAAAAATTATAATTTTAATTTTCACTTTTTTTTTCCACATTCATTTGAACGTTTTGTTTAACATAATAAAAAGTCCACGAATTTATCGATTAATATTTTTCTCCCCCCCCCTTCTTCTTTTGTTTTTATACAACCAGTGCTGCATCAGAAAAACTCACCTCCCAGCAAAAAATACCTTCAAAGCCGTTTTGCGAAATTCTATTCGCTCTCAGTTACAGAAATTTTTAAATTCATATTATTAACCTGGTTTTACGGCGTTTTAATAATTCAAATTCTTTGAAATATACAGGTATTTTTCGTAAAACCGAAATAATGGGCGGTTTGGGACGACCAAATCAAGCCGGGAATTTTGGTTTTGAGGTCCACTACAAAACTCCACGTACCTACAGTGAAACACATAATAAATTCCTTCACCAAAAAAGTTCTGGATGAAAGAAATCTTTTGAAATATGCATTATAAAGCAAATTCAGTCGCGAGCGAATTTTAACAATTTAATCGTAAAGAATCTTAAAAATCCGCTAATGATTCAATGTAGCATCAAATCAGGGTGTTGTAACAAACAATTATTTCCCTTTGAAAATTTTGGTTTTGACAAAGTCACGAGTCGATTGAAGCCCCCACATTTTCATCTATACCACTATGAAGGCCATTCCTGTTAAAATGTGCACTAGCAATTTTCCTAATTATCTTTTTCGATTTATTTGGTCACTGATCATTTACTGCGGGTCGGTAACTCCTCCTTGAGTAGATGCTTTTTCTAAATCTACCCATTATTTCGACTATGAACGGTATTAGTAAATCGTTGTTTCTTTCATGATTTTCTGGGTGGCAAATGGATTTCGAATCATCTCTCCTGGAGAACTGCTTTGTGCTCTGTGTCAGTCTCTGGAAAAGGTGGTGAGAGTGGTACGCCATCTCAGTGTCTCCTTCAAGATAACAAAAGGAAGGTAGGGCCTACCAATGACCATGGGCTCAAAGTCAAATGACCCACGTCAAGTCAACTGATCTAACGTCGTAGTTAGCTTTAGTTTAATCAATTTAGAGCAGCTCTGACGGCGTTCTTCTCACATAAGTACGGAAAATACTGCGATTTTATTTCAGGGCCAACGCCCAAGATAAATAGAAGTAAAAGTGTTTTTTAAGGATTATTATCAGTGATATAGTTCTAAATAAAAAAGTGCCATAGCGGTCAATGGATTAGGTGAGAAAAGGCCTGAAAGAAGAACTTCGAGACTTTCAAAAGCTTATAAGTTTGACTTGTTTTTATCATTTATCATTTTTATTACATTTTATTATTAATTATTTTTATCAATTTTGATTGAAATTGCTTAATTAGGTAATTTAAAATAAAAAAAAATGTTACGTGGGAGTAATTCTAAACGATTTTTAATATTAAGTGTGAATAATACGAATCAGGTACGTACATTGTGTACATGTGACTTACAGGACGCCTTTCCTGTGATTTTGGGGCGGAAAACTGGACATATTCTGTGGTTTGCTTCTTTTTGTTTGTTTGTTTCGGGGTACAACGAGCACTGTGGGCATCTAGGGCCATAGGCAGTCACCTGCCCCTGATTTCGGGCTGCTGGCTCCGGGGAGGAAAGAAAGCCAGCACCTCCGGCATTCTACCCTCGCATTCAGACCAGAAACCCGGGTATTCAGTCTTCGGATCTGAGATCAGTTCCAGCGATTAGCCAGAATCCAGCGCCTCTGACCACTCGTCAAACAGAGCTCCCTTTTATGTTACCTGTAAGGAACCAAAGCATTGACACAGGGGATTACTTTTATTGAAGCTCTTGGTGACTTTAGCAGAAAGTCTGACTGCACACATGAAACACTTGTCAGTCAGACTACATGCATATTTAATCTTACTTGTTGATTTCACTTTTACCAGTGAAGTTTTATCATACCGAGAAGTCAACTCCCCTATAATGTCACTTTGAAAACGTAGTTACCATTCTCTTCACACTAGAACTCTTATGATGCATGAAACGTCCTAATTGCTTGAACAGACTGTTTAACCTCGTCCTGTAATATGAACATGCAATTAATATATGAATATGCTTGCACATAAAACATAGCATTCGCTATTTTTGCCTACAAGGTCACCTAAAAAATGTTCTTTGCCCTGCTTCTCTTACCATGTAACCATGAAAAGTATCTTAGCGGCGCTAAGCCTTGTGACGTGCCTGCCCCGCAGGACGCACTCGACATAAAGGCAGATAGCAGCAAGAACGAACGTCTGCGTAGCTCAGTTGGTTGAGCGACTAGTTCCGGAATAAGTGGACTCGGGTTCGATCCCCGGCGTGGACCAAAATGACGGAGAAATTTACTTCGTTATAATGGCGCCCGAACTTCCCGGATGACCCGGCCGTTCAAGATCTCGTAATGGTGTGACGTTCTTTCCACACCGTGAGACAGGAAAAATAAGAGAATCTCTTCTTCAGCGCTTCGAAAAATAAAATGTGTGTGACGTTGCATTCCACACACCAGATTGAATGGGAGTTCTCAAGTGCACGTTCTACAGCGGATGGCTGCCGACAACGATTCATGGTCACGACTGACCCGTGGGCCATGCCCCCGGCCTTCTTTCGGGGGCAGGGGGTGTGTGACCTGCCTGACGCGCCAGCGACTTGTTCCGGAATAAGTGGACTCGGGTTCGATTCCCGGCGTGGACCGAAAGTGACGGATAAATTTACTTAGTTATAGCCTATATAGAGAAAAAGTGCCTTAGCGCCGCTAAGCCGCGCTAAGGCCCTTCTACATCACTGATTATTATTCATAAGTAACAAAATATTATTCGTTCGTTCTAAAAAATACAAATAAAAAGCACGCGAGAAGGTGGTGGGCCATTTCTCGAGTGGTACACCGGCAAATGTCCCTGTATCCTGATGTGCCAATCCGCCCCTGTGGGCGCCCATATCTTGGTTCTTAGAAGGGGACAAACAGAAAGTGTAACTGCGAATAAAAAAAATAATTCAAACACAACATATATAAATTTCCACATTGCCTTCTTGTTTTTTAACCGTTTTTAACAATCACTGAACACCAAAATTTAATTGACCAAAAGACAAAAATTTTATAAAAAAAAATAACAGGACTGATTGATACACCAAGTATACATGACTGAAGTAATTATCCATTTTCCCGGCGTAAGGAACAGGGACGTCGCTAGACTTCGAAATCAGGACAGGCGAGGATTTTTTCGGTGGGGCAAACATTATAGCAACTTTTTCTTTTCTTTACGAAACACTGAAAAAACAAATTTTTAATGTTTTTTTTTCTTTTAATTGAAAGTACTCTGGCATACGACCATCGTGAGCAACCCAGTGGGCTATAAGCAGTCACCCGTCCCCAATTGAAGGTCATTGGTTCCAGGGAAGGGAGAGAGCCCCGTAAGACAAACACAACATCCATGCCTCACCGGGATTCGAATCCAGAAATCAGAAGATCTTTATTGCAGGTAAGAAAACATACAACAAGTAAAACCGGGAAAAAACATACCTCCGGTGTCACAATGAACAATAATATAACAATAAAACATTAAAACCAATACCTGTGGGTACTATTGACATAACAGCACTATGAGGAATTAAATAAACAAAGAAAGAATTAAAAAAACAGACTCTTCTCTGAGGAATGGTCATAAGCCAGCGCTTAGACCACTACGCCACCGGGGCGGTTTCAATACTTCTCATTACTGGCTGCAGCAAAAATTTGTGCAGTTCCGACCCCCCCCCCCTCCACTTGGACACACATACATGTACACTAGGGATGGGCTTAACAGTGACTTTTCGGTAACGTTCCAAAAAAGTAACCGTGACAAGTAACGGTGACAAAGTCACTGTTTGTGACAAAAACGAACACCTGTACCTGTATGCTCAAATTAGTCACGTGGCGAAATCACAATCCACAGGAACCTTTCATTAATCGTTACTCAGCAGTTCGCACTTCGCTTTGCAGTTATCGTTCTGAGTTCTCAAGAGGATTCGTGTTCGTGCTATTTCCGAAACTTCCACTGACAGACTAATTAAGCACTTGTATTCTTAGTTACTTTTCATAGGCATTTTTGTTAGTTTTCATAGGTATTTTAGTTTCCTTTCATAGGTAAGTAACGGAGAAACAATAAATATGAAATTGTTTAACTCCCGAAGAGCAGATAGTAGTCAAGTTCGTATATGAACATTTTTCAAGTGGAAAATAAATGAATTATTATTTATAATTCATTTATTCGGTCTGTTGGTCTGTAGGCAGACCTAAACACACACAAAAAAGGTTTTTATTCGGGTATATTTTTAGCCAATAATTGCCTTTTTCTGAAATGTTGTGCTCCAGCCCTAAAATAAAAATCTTGGTGGTCTAGAAATTCATTGAACGGTGGTTTGGGTGCAAAACAGCTTATATAAATGTCACTTAAAAAAAAACACCGTCAGATCAGCAGCTTTAAAAGTGAGATTACTGAGTGAAAAGCCGAGAAATATCTATATTTAATATCAGTGATTTTGGAGTGGTTAATAAAAGTAGCTTGATTTAAAAGTGAGATTACTGAGTGAAAAGGCTTGGAAATATCTATATTTAATATCCAGTGATTTTGGAGCGGTTAACGAAAGTAGCTTGATTTGGGAACGCTTGATTTGTAACGTACCTGTCGTACCACGAAAGTAGAGTGAATTTGCAACATTTCGGGAACCTAAGTGTTCTCGTGATTTTGGAACCGTGATTTTTGCCACTGATCACAAACCGTGAGAGTGACATTTTAGTAACGTTACAAAGTAACCGTGACGTGTTTTTGTACCCACCACTAATACATACACGGACCTGACTAATTACGCCACGGGTGTATTATAAGTGTTGACGGAATGTCACCTTCAACTTTTTGCTTGCTCTCGATGCATTGTCTTAAATTTCTTTTCAAAATTTTCCATTTTTGCTTACTCTACTTGAGCAATTTATTTTAAAGAAAATGTCGTTTTTGTTTATCTAAATAAAATTCTAACGTTGTTCCCCGCAGACACAATACCTCACCCTCTTTAATTTCCTCCCTTTCAGCCAGCGACTTTGCCTTGCATTCCTCTCACACACAGCAGTCGTCATCCACTTTCTACATTTTCACTGCTCCGGTACAGTCTTAAGGACGCTAGTGTAGCGTTAGACTCCACTTTTGGTGTTGGAATCCCCTATTTTGTAAAGAAAACAAAGAGAGCAATTAGTAGTGACCCCTTCAGCGAATTCCTCTCCACCCTCCTCATTAGTCCCCTGGGCACACAAACATGACGAAAAGGCTGAAACTAAAAAATTGGAAGAGTGTAGAATAACTGAATTTTCTTGGTCCTGCGGTGCTATTTTGATAACCTTTTCTGGAGACGTAAAGAACGCACTTTCTAGGGGAAAATACGTAGGGATACATGAAATAAAACACAAAACTTACTGCTTGGCAAAGCTCAAATTATATTTTAAAGTTAACTATGAGGATGTAGCAGACACGTGACTCTCAGCATGGCAATGAGTCTTAGAAACGTACTTAAGTGAAGGACAACCAGTCCCGCTGAAATGATGGCGTCTTACTTTGAAACTTTAACTTCCGAGTACAAAATGCGGTATTTGGAAAACATTCAAGACATTGAAGGAAAAGATCCATATGTGCTGAATGCAAGTATTTTCAAAGGTGATGCGAAAAGTTTTCCGAAAGTGCAAATAGTAAATATTTTCGATTACTTCGTCTTTGGTCGAAGTGCCTTTACCGCAGAACAGTTCGAGGCATATAAAAGTTTCGAAGCATATAAGATTTTCTCGTCGTCAGTATTCTTTTAGAGGGTAATTTAGTACGATCATAAATTCGTGAGTGATCAGTAATTTATGGAGAAAATAAGTATGCTGCCTTAATAAGTAAGGTTCTCTTCCATCCCAGGTGCGGATACCTGATTAAAATAGATAGGTTTCCATTCTTTCCAAGAATCGTTGATTTTGGATAAAACTCACCCTTGAAAGGTTCTATTCCTTTTCGAGTGTTTAACTCTTCAACAAAAAGTGTCTTTCTAAGCTCTGGGAAGCGATTTCCAAGCCTCAGAAAAATGAGCAAAATATTTTTTTTTTTTTTTTTTTTTTCGTAAAATTGTGGTGAAAAACAAAATAATTTTGCTGGGATTTGTGCCCTATAATTTATTTATCCGTAAATAAATGACCTAGACAGCAAAATGGAAAAACAGACCTGGACACCAAAAATTTTATTTGGACAAAAGTATTAGCCATTATTGGCATTTTTCCGCAAAAGTGTGCCTCAGCTCCAGGTAAAAATCCAGATGTACTAAAAATAAAATCAACGGTAGTTTGGGGAGGAAATATCATATGGAACAAAGTAGTAAACTAAAAAACCACAACACCGACAGCGAAATAACCTTAAAAGTGAAAAGCCGAAAACTCGCAAAAAAAAAAGTGAGTCAGGGAAACGGTGTGCTCGAGATCTAAAAAATGCAGAAGAGGCAGAGATTTGATTCTGACTAAAAGTCAGGTTTGCTGACAAATAAACTTTTAACCCTATAAAAAGTTTCAACACCCCTAGATCAACCAGGAACCTTCTGAGAAGAAGTCCCTGGAGGAAAAAAATAAATAAATAAAACACGTGCACAGAAGTGTCGATTGGGGACCGAAGCGTTAATTTAAGAAATATTTTGACTAAGAGACAAACTCTAAAAGGTGTTCTGTAAGAAAATAGTCAGTAGCAATAAAACCTACGCAAAAAAACAGCCAACACCTTTTAAATTCAACTTGAAAACTTTTAATCAACGAATGAAACGCCTGGCCTAATAACTGCAAGCACTGCACTCCAATAGCGTTTGAACAAGTGAAAGATAGATTCCCTGCTTTACCATAAATCACTTATTTCCGGATAAAACTTTCATTTAAAAGGCTCTCTGCCTTTGAAGAGTCTAACTCTTCAATAAAAAGTGTTTTCTAAGCTCTGTGAAGCAATCTCCCTTCGTTTGGCATATAAGCGAATTTTTTCGGTACTGCCTTTACAGACAGCAGCCTGAAAAAGACTTACGGTCTCGATTTCCTCTATTGCGGCAATTCATAGGGCCACAAAATGTAAACATTTTGGCTTCAAATTTTTATAAACACCGACCGCTAATGATTGCACTTTACACACTAAGTGCAGGACAGCCAGCATGCTTGTCCTTCAGGAACTTGCAGGCACTGTTGCCACTTCATTGAAACTTCTCGATGACGTCACGTGCTACATCCTCATATTGAAAAATGACACACTTTGAACTGGGTAGGGTGGAAGGAGCCGCGGACGGCTTAGTGGTTAGTGTTTCAGACTATCGATGCAAGGTCCCTAGGTTCAAGCCTGAGCTGATCTTTTGGAGATGGTGTGATTTACTAACAATCGCTGAATATCCGCCGTGAATCGGACGAGCACGTTGCCGCCCCGCCGGTGGCGCAGTGGTCTAAGGCGCTGGCCTCTGATCATTCGTCCGTAAGGGGTCCGGGTTCGAATCCCGGTCGGGCATGGATGTTGTGTTTGTATTACGGCACTGGCTCTCTCCCTTCTTTGGAACCAGTGACCCTAAATTAGGGACGGGCAACTGCTTATAGCCCATTGAGTTGCTCACATCTCCCCTACCTCTTCCTCTCTTTCGCTGTATGATTCCCTCCGTTCTTCAATCATTACCCTCTTCCCTAACCTTGCCTCTCAAGCTGGGTTAACTCTTGTTCCCTCTGCCTCGCTTCTTCTTCCCTTTTTCCTTTCCGTTCGGGGCTCATCACTTCCTCTCTCCAGTTTTTCTGTCTCGTCTCTTTACCGTTGTCTCATTGATCCACTGTATGCTACACCATTGATGATTCCAGATGTTCCGAATGTCGCCCTTTCACAAGTGTGGTCCATGTCTAATTCGCCACTATCTATTCCAGCAGAAAGAAACATCCAATGGTTGTTTCTTCATCGGCGGTTACCAGTTCCTACCAAATTATTCAGGATGACGCTTGTTGATTCGCCTAACTGCATGTTTTGCTCTACGATTGCGGATGTAGATCACGTGTATCAACATTGCACAGTGCTTCTTCCCTTGCTACATCTGACCTTCACTACTGCACAGTGCCTTAGTACTAATGATCTCTCCTTCTCAGCCTATAGCACGCTACTCAGTTCAAGTACTCCGCCTATTCCTATATCAGAGTCATGTGCTTATGTATTCATATTAGCAAAACATGTGATTTTTTGCTACTATCAACTACTACGTTCTACCCCTATACAGCCTACCATCTTTCAGGCGGGAGCTACGATGTGCAGTCAGTTCCGGAACAGAATGATTTCACGCTTGAGGCTTGCTTTCACTGTTGCTAAGGCTGCGAATCGAATCCCACACTTTCTGTCAGTGTGGTCACCTTTTCGTCAATGGTTTTCTGGTCCATCAGAAGACCTTAGACTTTGTTCTGACGTCTGTGAAATTGTTTGGACTAATTGAAGTATAGTTTTGTGATTATCGTGTTCTTAGGTGCCCTTGTCATAATCGCTTCTTAATGTTACTGCACGTTTGTATGTTTCTCACCAACAAGGTCCTGTAGGTGAGTTTCTTGTTATACCACAGGCACTTAAAATAAGTTTAAAGTTTTTTTTTTTTTTCTGTACTTTCCTTATGTCTGCCGGGCTTTATAATATATGGTTTTTGCTCACGGTGCTAAGCAACTGTTTGATAGTGTTTAAATTGTCTTATTGATTTTGCACAGTGTGGTTTCTGATCATGTTACATGTACATAAAGGGATATGATCAGTCGATTACACAATGTTCTGCAAGGTTTAGCACTTTTGTAGTGCAGGGGGTAATTGTTCATCATTCGGTTATTTGTACTGTACCTGAAGTATAGTTGCTATGCCAAAAGCTCAGTTTTGTATATACTAATGTACTTTCCTAATTGCACTGTAAAATTTATGCCTGGCACATTTCGCATGTTAGGTCACGATTACATGTCTTAAGTTTTATGCTCATGGTGCGGAGCAAACGCTTTGATAGTATTTCAATTATATGTTAATGTTACGCAGTGTGGTTTTTCTCATGTCACATGTGCCTAATAGGAAATAATCAGTCTATTAGATAATGTTCTGCGCTGTATTGCATATTTGCTGTACAAAGAGTCAGTTTCATATTTTCATTATTTGTATTGTACTCGAAGTATAAATTTTCTGTAAAACGCAAGTTCTGTTTGTACTAATATACTTTACTCTTTGCACTGTGAAATTTACAGTTGTACCATGGAATTGTAATTCCTTATTAGTGTCTTCCCTATGCCGTTGCATCTTGTGTACATATGTTGTTGTTCATTACAAGTTAATCTATAGCACTGTGATTGAGGCACTTGTTTAAGCCTAAGTAATAGTTCTTTTTGTAATTTGACAGCGTTTCACAAGAGAGATATTGCATTCAATTTGTATAGAGTTCACACCATCATTGTGGATAGATCATTTATTCGCTTATCTTTCAGATACTGAAAAGTATAAACCTTCTGCTCTTTTCTTCTCTTTTCTTCTTTTTTTCAAGATTGCTCAAAATATACATGTTTGTTTTTACACTGTAAAATTTATAGTTATACCTTGTACTGGTGTTCACCTATTAGAGATGGCACTCTGCTGATGCACTTTGCGAACATATGTTGTACATAGAGTAAGTCAACATATCAGTCCAGTATTGTCAGTGTTATGAATTTGCTTACATTGTATATAGTGCATCCACATAATGTAAATATCTCATTGTCATTGTAAATAGGTCATCCACTTGTTTATCTTTTGGTAACTGTTAAGCACAGGCCATCTGTATCTTCCTGTCCATGTTTGCTGCAAATAAAATATTGTTGAAGCTCACGGTGGTCGTTAAACCTCCAATAAAAAAAAAAAGGGTGGACGCGACAAATTTCAGGGTGGGCTCAAGCCCATACTTGCACTCCGTTGGTGACTTCCCTGGTAAGAAATCAAAATACATTTTGCTAAACTTTCGCTCATCAACGGATAGCGTTTTCGAGGCTAATAGCGTAAACAAACTGAAATACTAGAATGTTGCACCTTAAATATGATTGCGGTTACACGAGACACATGAAGAACGGTTAAATACGCGTCGTGTTCTAAATTTGAAATCACGAGATATGTTAGTTTGGCACCTGGTGATTTGGAGCAGAAACATCATTTAGTCATTGGATCATATTTTTGGCAACTCTCGGAGGACGATGTCCTTAAAGTCGGGTGGTGATAATTTCCAGAATTTCTCGAAATGCTGTTACTTTTGGGTTCGAGTTGAGGGCTATTTTTTTGATACTTTTCTATATAGGACCCGCGGACTTGAAACACACTTCTCTAGATAGGGCTGTAGATTTACCTACACAGCACAGAATATTTCGTATATGTTACAAGTACTTAACACTGAAACATTGAGAATTCTCAGATACGTTGAGCAATGTAACAGTAATGTTTCAGAAACCTTACGGTTACGTCAAAATGTCCTCAAACGTTACATAACTTTGAAAGATAACCGATACGTTACAGTGAAAGGTCTTTGTATAAATTCAACATATCATAACTTCATGTTCCTGTTAGGTATTTGAAAGATATCTGTACTGTTACGTATTTGAAAGACATTTTTGGGACATCATCATATTGCTGTTACGTATTTACTACGTTGAACATTATTGTTTTAATAAACTTTGTAAAATCACAATAAAAAATATTACACTCGACAGCAGTTTCAAAAGCAACACCAGTCGAATTACGAGTTGTTTACGTTTTCACAGGATCAACGCAGTCCGTTGTCCATTGGGAACAGTGGCGGCGTTTATATATTGGTAATAAAAGAAATAAAAATCGGTCCCAAGTGAGGATGTCGAATTTCTATTATATAGACTATATTTCAGCGAGAAACAGAAAAAAGAAATTAAATTCGTCATTTCTCTAAATACTTACCAGTATGAAATTTCTCAGCTTCAAGTAAAAAAAAAAAGAACATGCTGGTGTAGTATACTAATACAACAACACAGCCATCTACTTAGATTTCATAAAATGCTTTTTGAATTTAAAAATTATAATAATCAAAACAATTACTTACTTTCAGATGATCTTGAATCACAAAAAAAAAAAAAAAAAGAAAAAAGAAAAAAAGGAAGAAATATTAAATAAACTAACTAGTTAACTCAAGTACGACAGCATCACCGAAGAATATCCCAAAAGCACGTGGAAATACGACTACGTGAGTGTTTCTTTGTAAAAGTCCACCAATGACTTTTACAAAAAAGCACTCTCGTAGTCGTATACGACTACGAGAGTGCTTCTTTGTAAAAATCTCACATTCTGAAATGGAATTCTCAATCTGAGAAATTATCCTAGATATCACCAAGCACTGATTTCATAACTTCAATAGAAGCTGGTATCCCTCGTTCCCATGTGGTCTAGTGGTTAGAATTCCTGGCTTTCACCCAGGCGGCCCGGGTTCGACTCCCGGCATGGGAAAGGGGTTCCATGGTGTAATGGTTAGCACTCTGGACTTTGAATCCAGTGATCCGAGTTCAAATCTCGGTGGAACCTGGCTTTTTTTATATAATTCGCAGGAAAACCAGATTTCCCAATACGGAAATTCAAATTCAAACATGTTTTAGAAAGCTTTTACTCTATGAAATATGTTTTTGTTTCTTGTAATTTATGTGCGTATGTGCAATTTCAATACATCTTCGAAACTTGAAATACGTTTTTTTTTCGAGTTTATCTCACTAGAAAAAAAAACTGAATACAATTTTTCGTATCTCTATTATAAATCGATTGCATTTTTTTTAAACCTTTCAATCGCTTCAGTTGAACTTTAGTTTTATCATTAGAAAATGGTTTTATTGTCCTCAATAGTTTATAGTTCCTCCAATGTGAAAGAATAATTCCCGGTATAGGAAAGAGGTTCCATGGTGTAAAGGTTAGCACTCTGGACTTTGAATCTCGGTGGAACCTAGACTTTTTATTTAATTCGCAGGAAAATAAAATTTCACGATATGAAAATCCAAAGCTGGCATAAATTCGCATGTGCATCCACGCCAACGGCTAAACCAAAAATCTTAAATGTCGCCGGAATGTAACATCAAGGTAGCAATTATGTACAATGGAAAATATAAAGTAGTAGTATCGGTGAAAGCCATTTTTAACGTAACCGTAATGTACAAAGGGTTTATGTTCCAAAATAGATGTCCCTGAAACGTAATTGTAAGATATCCCTTAAAGTGTAACGAAAGTGAGAGATTGTGATCAACAATCCACGGTGCTATGTGTATTTTTAAGTCAGCTTCTGACATCATAAATCCGTAAGATGGGCTCGGCTACTGGGACGTCTCCGTCTGGTGGGCATTAACGGCACTAGCTATATATATATTATAGCAGTTAAATCCAAAGGGCGAGATCCAAGGTGAAATACTCCAAATACGTGGCGACAGTTAATAAATAAATACATCGCTCTTTCCACGTTCCAGAAACACACAGCATCCGAAAGAAACATTCAGCCGCCGCTGTGGAATTGAACCAACAGAACTCTCGATATCTGTTGTCCACCGTGGCGTATATGTAACGCGCTCGGCTAGATATCGAGAGTTCTGTTGCTTCAATTCCACAGCTGCTGCTGAAAAACAATTTTTCGGATGCTGTGTGTTTCTGGAGCGTGGAAAGAGCGATGTATTTATTTATTAACTGTCGCCACGCATTTGGAGTATTTTCACCAGAGATTGTGACATTATTGATACATATCCGAAACGTTTTGTGCTGTATGGGTATTTTCCTTCTTTTGCGTCGGTTTTGTGTTCCTTCCAATCGTACTGAAAGATATTACATCTGAATGATTAAATGCTCGTTCGGAACCAGAATCAGAGAACACAAAACAGATACAAAGGAAGGAGGACCATCTACAACCCTCTCTATAGAGCAGTGTGGTTCAAGTCCGCAGTTCCTTTATGGGAACATATTAAAAAACTCGCAGCCTCCTACCCGAACCCAAAAGCAACAGCATTCCAAGAACGTCTGGCAATTATCACCAGCCGAGAGGCTTGTACCACAGCGTCTCCATAGCGATGGATCCAACGCTAAATGATTTCCCCCCAAATATAAGTTCGATGGATCCAACGCCTAAATAATCCCCCCTCCAAATGACCACGTACCAAACTAACACGTCTTGCAACTTCAAATTTAGAACACGCTGCGTATTTAATCATTTTTTATGTGTCTCGGGTAACCACAATCATATTTAAATTGTAACATTCTAGCAGTTCAGTTATTTTTACTTTTACTTTATTAGCCTTGAAAAAACTATCCGTTGATGAGGGAAAGTTTAGCAAAATGTATTTTGTTTCCTTACGTCGGTAAAGCAGATAATTGCTTCGCTCTTCATTAAAAAAAAATGGATAAATGCAATTCGTTAGCTTGTTGTTACAACCAAAGACGAAGCCAAGGGGGAAGGGGTCATCGGGTACGGACCCCCCCCCCCCTTTCTCCCCTATGAGCCAAACATCCGAATCAGAAAAAAGTAGCTCTATATGTTTAAGTAAATAAGTAATCCTGTAATTCTCAGTGGCGAAGGTACTCTGTGTTGGGGAAACTAAAAAATAAATAAATGTTTTTATGTTTTTTTCAGTTTAACGTATATATAGAACGCTATCAAAAATGCATATTATATTCATGTAAATATTTTAGTACCAACATATTGATTTCCATTGTCATTGTTTGCTGTACTGTGTCTTTGAAGAACTTCTGCTACATAAATTCAATTTTTCTTTTCGTAACTTGGGAAACCTAATCACAGATCAGACTGTTAGCAAATTAAACTGTTGCCAAACCGTTCCTGAAAACGAAAAACAAAGGTAACGATTTCCATTTCGTATAACTTAGGCCCACAAAAATCGGCATTTTTTAACTCACATTTGTTTTCGTAAGATATAGTAGACATCGGATTTTCCAGTAGATATTTAACTGTATCAGAAGAAACATGAGCTTTTCTTGTTCGCACATTTCTAGCTTAAAAAATAAAAAGTAAACACACAACAGTGACAACACACCCATTAGTCAGTCACAAGTTCCACTGAGCCGAGATTTCGGACCCCAATGCCTCAAACAAGGAGCAACCAATCAGCGGCATCCGTTTTTATTTGAAACTAGTCTCTGGCCCACGCTTACAGACGCCACATAGCTATAAATAAGTTTTCTGCGGCAGCAGTTCTACTTCAGTTCAGACTACGAATGCAAGGTCTTCAGGTTCGATCCTGGGCTGATCTTGCGGAGGTGGTGTGAATTGCTAACAATCACCGAATATTCGCCGTGCATCGGACGAGCACATTAAGTGACGGCCCCCAGGTTGGACCCACTGGTTAAATGGGTATCCGTTCCTATGCCCCGCCCAGAAATTCTCTCACCCCTCTATGTGCAACATCGTACTTGTACGGTGGCGCCATCTACTGTACTCTAATGTCACTACAAACTGTTCTTTTTTTTTTTTTTTTTTTTGATTGGAGGTTTTAACAACCACCGTGAGCAACTCAATGGGCAGTCGCCCGTCCCAAATTTAGGGTCACTGGTTCCAGGGAAGGGATAGAGCCAGTGCCGTAAGACAATCACAATATCCATGCCTCACCGGGATTCGAACCCGGACCCCTTACGGACGAATGATCAGAGGCCAGCGCCTTAGACCACTGCGCCACCGGGGCGGCACAAACTGTTCTGTCAAAGTCGCTAGACTTGCTCTCATTCCTTTCGTTTCTGTGTCCTGCCCGAAAGGCGAACTCGCTGTAGGTGGCTGGGACCTAAAATCTACTCTCTGTGGACGGAAGTCCTACAAGAAAATGACTCATACCTTGCTTAGGATGCAACAGCAGTTGTACTTGTTGGTTCATCTGTGAGACTCTTGATTTCGAGTCTCACTTTTCATTCTCAGATAATACGATTGAAAGGAAATGGTGAACATATCGTAATTTTGCAAATAAATTGTTCAGCATTGCCTTTAATTATGAGATATCTTTCCATTGTATTTCTGAAAAACTAATTCTGTTCCCTCCTCTCTCTTTTGTTCATGTACCTCCCGTCACGTGGAATTCCCAGGAATTCGCCGCACGTATGAAGGGCGCGAAATGGAGGTCACTGCAGGCTCTTGTCTGTTCTTGTGAAGAAGGAGACTGACATTCTGGACTCTGACGCACTGCGGCACTGACAGTGACCAATAGGAATGTGTCTCGGAGCGGGCCGGTCAGCCGCGAGGTGTCAAGGGGGGGGGGATATGAAGCAAAGCATTACGAGAAAAACATTGACACTTGAAGTTGAAAGTTGATGCTTTGCTTTCGTAGTCGGAAATTGGTGATCGAGAAATGATGGTAGCGGCAAAACGCAAACGAAAATGTACTCTAGATGATTTTTTTATCAACAAAAGTAAATTGCATGCGGATGCAGATGCAGGCATTCAAGACGCTTCACTCAGTAACTCGAGTAATGCTGCAGAAAATGAGGTAAATTAACAGAAAGTAGAATTAGAAAGTGAATTTGCTTAAGTGCTGGAACCCCAATGCCAAATAATGATGTTGCACTCTTCCTAAATAAATAATTAAACAGCGGAGAAGAAATTAACGCCCTCAAGAATATTTGGGTTCCTTAAAAATATTTGGTTCAATATAATATATAAAAATTGTATTGAACTATATATATACAGTAATTAAAGTTTCGTGCGATTCCGCATGCCCGAGCGTCAAAGACTGGCGCTGCAAGCGCAATTCTTGGGACCAATAAAGCGCCGCGCAGGGGACTCCACTTTCGTGCCAATGTGCACGGTAAGAGTAAGGTGAGATCTCTTAGCGATAGACATACCGAGGAGGCGCCGTAGATGTGCGTACGGGCTACTGACGAAATTTGAACGAGGCCGTATCGTCGGGATGAGAGATGCACGGTGGCCGACGGGCAGAATCACCCGCCATTTGGGCTGGTCGGACAGTACGGCGCGATCTTGTTGGGAACAATGGACACGATAAGGTATCCAGACATGGCGCACTGGCTCTGGACGTTCCAGACACACCACGAGCAGAGAGGACCTTGGGATCGTGATAGCGGCACGCACCGATGCAACCACTCCCTTGTTCAATATCCAGAGACATCTGGCGGTTGTACAAGGGACTTCCGTGTCCGCCAAAACCATTTCCAGACGCCTGGTAGAGGCGAATCTGCACTCTCGACGGCCCTTACGTTTTCTGCCATTAACACCCAATCATCGTCGGCGTCGATTGCAGTAGTCTCAGCAGCGAGCAAAGTGGCATGCTACGGAATGGCGACGTATACTGTTCAGCGACGAATCCCGCTTCTGTATGGGAACGGACGCCCACCGTGTCAGAGTGTGGAGGACCGCAAATGAGCGCTACAATCCCAACCTCACTGTACAGCGGCACACGTTCCGAACTGCAAGGCGTGGTGGTCTGGGGAGCCACCGCGTATGACAGCCGGAGTCCCCCCCCCCGCAGTGATCCGAGGGACTTTGAGAGCCCAGCGCCACGTACAGGAGATCCTGCGGCCCCATGTGCTGCTTTTCCTGGCTTGGCGGCTCAGGGACATTTTCCAACAAGGTAACGTCCGTCCGCACACGGGCTCGGGTTTCCCAGAATTGTATACATCATGCCTTTGACGCTTCCGTGGAACTTCCAGATCGCCTGAACTCTCACCCATCGAGCACGTTTGGGACCAGATGAGACGCCAGCTTTCTCTATGTCCCAGTGTTCGTGTTTTAGAGCGTCAGTTGCAAGAACTGTGGGCCCATCTGTCCCAGGATAAAATAAGGCGTCTCTTTGACTGCATGCCGGACCGTATCACCGCATGTGTCGAGCACGAGTCGGTCCGACGCGGTACTAAGGCTGACCGGAATGTGTAACGTATGTCTGCGGGAAATCACCCTGATGCAGTGATAGTGTAATAACTTCTGTCCTTGGTATGTACTATCTCACAACAAAAATCTCATTTCAATCCAACGCCTCCTTCTCGGTGAGCGCTCTTTTTTAGCAGTCGGAAGGCACAACAGACCATTGGTGACACTTCAAGGGACTCTGAAGGAATATGAGCAAAAGGTATAGACTTGATACCAGTCTTTTTAGCAGTCCGAAGGCACAAGAGTCCATTGGTGGCACATCAGGGGACTTTGAAGGAATATGAGCAAAAGGTACATACTTGATACCAGTCTTTTTAGCAGTACGAAGGCACAGCAGTCCATTAATGACACATCAGGAGACTTTGAAGGAATATGAGCAAAAGTTATAGACTTGATGCCAGTCTTTTTAGCAGTTCGAAGGCACAACAGTCCATTGGTGACATATCAGGAGACTTTGAAGGAATATGAGCAAAAGGTATGTACTTGATACCAGTTTTTTAGCAGTCGGAAGGCACAACAGACCGTTGGTGACACTTCAAGGGACTCTGAAGGAATATGAGCAAAAGGTATAGACTTGATACCAGTCTTTTTAGCAGTCCGAAGGCACAAGAGTCCATTGGTGACACATCAGGGGACTTTGAAGGAATATGAGCAAAAGGTATGTACTTGATACCAGTCTTTTTAGCAGAACGAAGGCACAGCAGTCCATTGGTGACACATCAGGGGACTTTGAAGGAATATGAGCAAAAGGTATAGACTTGATACCAGTCTTTTTAGCAGTCCGAAGGCACCACAGTCCATAGGTGACACATCAGGGGACTTTGAACGAATATGAGGCTCTTGTGAATCATTGTCAACTACTGCGTTCTTTCTTATTTTCTTCTGATATATCGACCTCAACACACGGCACCCAAGAACCGTCGTTCAAAAATTGAATGGCAGGTAAAAAGTATTTTTTCTTCAATACTGTGCATTCCTGATTGATTTGAACGGCGAAAAATTACAAGGATATTACCGACGTTTTTCCCGTCTATTATTAATAATATTGCTTATTTTACATTTAGAAATGCTAACTCCACAATTTTCATAGAGTTTTTTAATTACAGAATGCGAATATTTCTCTTCCTAAAAAGCAGGAGCATAATCTACTATCCATAACTAGTTTACGTGCGCGATTTTCTTAGCAGATGATATTTAACATACATACATACATACATATCACTAAGCTGTTCTCTGAGATTCAGAGGTTATCTCTAAAAAGAAATACAAACTTCCAGATATTTTTACTTATTGTTGTCGTATCAAACTTCGCCATTTACAGCGATCTTGACATACAACTCGTGCTTCACTGATATCCATTACACGCCGTACACAAGATCTTTTATACTTCATACTCAAAATCTTTTTCTCATGCAGACACTCCCGAATCTGACCCACCCATGTCCTCCTTGGTCTTCCTCTGCCTTTCCTTCCTGCCACTTGGGCTGAAAAGATTTTCTTAGTAAGCATTTCATCATTCATTCTTTCAACATGGGCAAACCACCGAAGCATATTGGTCTTCACCTTGCTAACAACATTTTGCTTCACATCACACAACTGCAACACATCTTCATTTCTCACACAATCATATCGTGTCTTGCCACAAACCCCACGTAAGTAACGCATTTCTCCAGCACACAAACAACTCCTATGTTTCTTCTGCAGTACCCAGGTTTCACTGCCATACATCAGAGTAGGAAAAATTACTGTTTCATACACAACCATGCGGGACTCTCTAGAGAACCCATCATTCCTGTGAAAACCTCCCAGAGCAGCTATGACTTTCAAAGAAGAATTCACTCGCCTACTGATTTCACCATCCAACTTGTTCTCTCTGTCAAACATGCTTCCTAAATACACAAACTCACTCATCCTGGTCAATCACAGTGTCATTTATACTTACATTGCATTCAGTGCTACACATTCCTCTCTCAAACACCATAACTTTGGTTTTTCCCTTATTTATACTCAGTTTGAATTTCATGCAAACTTCGTGCATCCGAGTCAACATACTCTGCAACTCACTTTTGCTCTCTGCCAGCAGGACAGTGTCATCAGCATACTGCAATCTGCACACACGGATATCACCAAGACATAAACCACTATTATCTATTTTGGCCTCACGCATCCATGCGTCCATAAGTATATTAAACAGCCATGGTGACATTACACAACCTTGTTTAACTCCTGCACCAATGGAAAACCATTTTGATAAAACACCATTTACTCGTACACAAGCTCCACTACCAGCATACATGGCTTTTACACTATTAAGTAGATTCCCAGTAACACCATATTCATTCAATACCTTCCACAAAAGTGTCCTATTGACTCGGTCGTAAGCTTTCTCTAAATCTATGAAGGCAGTAAAAACTTTCTTCCCAACAGCCAGATACTTTTCAATCATCATGCGTAATGCAAAAGTCTGGTTAGTGCAGCCTTTACCCAGGATTCTTGCAAGATAGTTTGTAAGTGAGAGGCACCACCGTACAAGTGTACGATTTTGCACATAGAAGGAAGAGAGAAATTAGAGGGCTTAGGAATGAACACCTTTATGTGTAGCCGGGGGATTCCTACCCGGTGACCATCACTTAACGTGCTCGTCTGATGCACGGCGGATATTCAGCAATTGCTAGTCAGGCTAGGTTTGAACCTGGGGTCCCTCAATCAGCAGTCTCAATCTTTAACCACTAAGCCATCCGCTGTTCGATTTCAAATTTGGATTACGCGTACTCCATACATACTCATTTATTCAAAGAATCAACTGTAAGTATATTATTGGATGGCACATCTGGGATAATAGATGTACTCGTTGTCACATGCTGGGCAAATGGACCGCATAATTTTATAATAAATATAATGATGAAGTGACAATGTATTATTTATGAGATTGACACAAATATTGTTAATGTAAAAATATACACAAAGATACTTTATGCATAATTAAATTAGTTGCGATCAATTGCTTTTTTGTGCTAACTATTCATGTGTGTCACTTTACGCATTTATTAAACAATTTCTCTTGACATCTATAATATCTAACATGAAGAAATACGACATTATATTAATATTTATTGACGCAGTTATTTGTAAGTATATATAGCTGGATTCAGGAGTGGCTACAGCACAATAGATCATATCCACGTACTGAGAGAACTAATTGAAAGAGCGAGGGAATATCAACTTCCATTGTGCATGGCTTTTATCGATTATGAAAAAGCCTTTGATTCGGTGAAACCATCAGCAGTTACCACGGCTCTGAAATCCTGCGGTATTGAAGATGCATACATTAATATTATTAATAACATCTATGAAAATGCAAGTACAAAGATTCGGCTGTTTGAAAATACAACACACGTAAAAATTGGAAAGGGAGTGAGACAAGGTGACACCATATCTCCGAAGCTCTTTAATGCCACATTGGAGGGTGTTTTTCAATCACTGAGCTGGGAAACCAAGGGGATAAAGATTAATGGAGATTATCTAACCCACCTTCGTTTTGCTGATGACGTAGTCATTTTTGCAACTACCCCATCAGAGCTGCAGAGTATGATCCAGGAACTTGCTGACAAGAGTAAAGAAGTGGGATTAAAAATGAACTTTCAGAAGACAAAAGTGATGTTCAATGCTTTTACTAGAAATGAAGATTTATCGATTGATGGAGAAAAGCTGGAGATAACAGACACGTACGTTTATCTTGGACAGCAGATATCAAGTGAGGGTCACATTGATGAAGAAATTAATCGGCGTACAAAACTTGCCTGGAGAGCTTTTGGAAGAAACAGCATAATTTTCAAGAGCAGTATGCCATTATGTCTTAAAAGAAAAGTGTTTGATCAATGCATCCTTCCAGTGCTTACGTATGGTGCAGAGACGTGGACCTTAACTAAAAGAGACATACAAAGGCTGCAGACAACTCAAAGTAGCTTGGAGAGGTGCATACTTGGTGTAACCAGGAGAGATAAGAAGAGGAACTCGTGGATCCGAAAAATGACAAGAGTGGAAGACATCATGATCAGAGTTAAATCCCTGAAATGGCAATGGGCTGGACATACTGCCAGAAGGACAGATCATCGATGGACAGCCGAAATTTTAGATTGGATTCCAAGGGACAGGAAAAGACCCAGAAGAAGACCACATGGGAGATGGGTGGATGAAATTCGAAAGTATGCAGGGGTGACATGGAGGAGACTGGCACAAGACAGACCGTTGTGGAGGAAACTTGGGGAGACCTTCGTCCAGCAGTGGATTGATAATGGTTGACAATGATGATGATGATGATGATACGTATGGTTATTTATATTGGAGAATGTCATGTACTAGTTTACGATACGATTTTACTTAAAAAAACAAAAACGAGAAGGTTCAGGTTCTCATTATTAAGTAGATTTTTTTAACAGTGTGTAATAGAAAAATCAAACGAAAAAATAAATCGTAGTGCGTTATATTTAACCAAACAAAATTGTTCTTACAAGTTAGAAAATCTGATTTTATTGAACTGATCACCTAATATTGGCAATCCTTCGCACGCGAAAAGAGATCTTTATCGTGGCAGACTGATATTAACCCAAGCGGAATAGACTTTCAGCTGTGGTTTAGGCCCGTTTCACACAAGCGGAGTTTTTCCACCGAAGCAATAAATCTCCAAGCTGTCTTACCGCTTGTTTTAAAACGGACTATAGAATTATACCAAGACTGGGAAGCCGTAGAAATTACGATGCTGTAGCCGCTCAGCTTCCGAGAGCGGCTGCCGCATCAGAATGTATACCCAACAGCTTCTGCCTAATGTCACGTGATCTGACAGCTCGCACGTTGGGACCACAGCAGCTCAGTGGAAGCTATTATCAGTACGTGGTCTAGCACCACATATGATCGAAGGTCTGCCTCGACAATACCACCAGTTGGCGTGTGAAAGCGTGGCAATATCAATAGGCTTTATTCATGTGACGTCAGAAGTAGCTTTCTACGGACCAAAATGGGTACTGATTCAATGTTTTCGGTATTACAGGGGAAGTTCACACATTTTTAGAACGTTTTTAATAAGAAATTGAAGCAGCTTGGTTTCTCCACCAGGGGCCATTAAATGGCTCCCCATGAGTTGACACCCCAGTGTGCTGAGATGGGGTCTTCCCAATCCACCATCTTTCGTCCCCTGCACAAACTTGGTTTTTCCTCCAGGCGCCATCGAATGGTTCTCCATGAATTGAAACCCCAGTATGCTGAGATGGGGCATTCCCAATCCACCATCTTTCCTCCCTTGCATCAACTTGGTTTGTCCTCCAGGCGTCATCGAATGATTCGTCATGAATTGACACCCCAGTAATATTAGATGGGGTCTTCGCAATCCACAATCTTCCATCTCCTGCACCAGCTTCGTTTCTCCTCCAGGCGCCATCGAATTGTTCCCCATGAATTGACACCCTAGTATACTGAGATGGGACATTCCTAATCCACCATATTTCGTGCCCTGCACCTACTTGGTTTCTCCTCCAGGCACCATCGAAGGATTCCTCATGAATTGACACCCCAGTAGGATGAGGTTAGATCTTCCCAATCTACCATCTTTTGTCCCCTGCACTCACTTGGTTTCTCCTCCAGGCTCCACCGAATAGTTCCCCATGAATTGGACACCCCAGTATGCATAGGTGGGGTCTTCCCAATTTACCATCTTTCGTCCCCAGCACGAACTTGGTTTATCTTCCAGGCGCTATCTCATGGTTCCCCTTGAATCGACAACCCAGTGTGCTGAGGTGGGGTTTCGCAATCCACCATCTTTTGTCCGCTGCACCTCTTGGTTTCTTCTTCAGGCGCCGTCGAATAGTTCCTTATGAATTAGACACCACAGTATGCAGAGGTGGGGTCTTCCCAATACACCATCTTTCGTCCCCTGCACGAACTTGGTTTCTCTTCCAGGTGCCACCGAATGGTTTCCAATGAATTGACGTCCAAGTGGGCTGATGTGGGATCTTCCAAATTCATAATGGTTCGTCATGTGAAGCTGCTTGGTTTCTCCTCCAGGAGCCATCGAATGGTTCCCCATGAATTGACACCCCGTGTAGTCTGAGCTGGGGGTCTTTCCAATCCACAATCTTTCGTCTCCTACACCAACTTGGTTTTCCCTCCAGGCGCAATCGAATGGCTCTCAATGAATTGACACCCCAGAAGGCTTAGGGGGGGGTCTACTCAATCCAACATCGTTCGGCACCGGCATTAACTGGTTTCGCAAATTCCCAGGAGGACGATTCTGAATGCCAGCTGTCACCACATCACTACTTTCCACATCTTCCAACAGGTTTTTTATTTATTTAATAAGCAAGAAACAAAGACGTTCTAATCAGGAACATCAAGCCTTTTTTATATGAGAGGGCGGGACTTGAAATTACGTCTCTTGGAGTTCAAAAGTTCATTACTTCCACTCAAATAGCAAGAAGTAATTACTTTCTCATACCTTCGTGGTGGAAAAATATTATTATCGTTAAAAAAGTATCACTTCCAATTTTTGACATAATTTTATTCGAAATTTAAAAGCTAGGTGAATACTCGAGAGCCAACAATTTTAAACACCATGTGAAACATAAAAGTTATGCGAACACCGACAGCATAACACGTGCAGAAATGCAGAATGAAAACAAACCAGCGCAGAACGAATGAGTATTAGATAGCAAACGTAAAATTAAGAAGATGCTTCCGGAGTAGGGCTTGGAAAAATTCCTTTCAAGGTTAAACGCTGAGAGAAACTTTCGGCGACAGAGCACAAATGACTAATTAGCTCTTCATCCCTACGACGTATTCCGAAAGGTCAGGGAGTATCAGCATATTGTTTTACATACACCCATGCAGTATTTCGGACATTTCCATGCATCCAACTCACAGTTTGAGTTCTGCAAGCTGGTTAGCTGTGCGTAATAGTGTATGCTTCTAACTAAAGTATTTACAAAACAAGATACTAAAGTGTATACCTTTGTTTTTGAGTTTAAATATTCGGCAAATTTATTCACGCTCTGTTCATTTCTATTTCTTACGCCCCTCAGCGTATGAAATTACGCCCCTGGTATGACCGTCCTGGGAGGGAAACATCCCTCCCTGCCCTACCGGTAGCTACAGCTCTGTTTCTAATGTAAAGCCGCATGACGCCAAATGTCCACATGACTCAGAAAGTGATTCTGAACAATTCTACCTATCCCTTTACTATAACCCAGAGGTTAAGCTACGGTCGCTATTTTCGCAAAATGCGATGAATTAATCTGAAACGCGCGAAAAAATTAGCGTCTGTCGCAAAATGGCGCCAAACATTTAAATAACACAGAGGTGATTGTGTTCCGAAATTTCCAAAAATTTGAACTCCCGTAGTCGTCCAGAGAAAAAATTAAAATTCCGCCGCTAATTCGTGGGTAAAAGTATTCCGTCATACGACGGAAACTACGTCATCCATTGTTCCGTCTGGGACGGTGTCGCGTCAGTTCGTCGACAACGACGATTCATCGCGCATCAGTTCGTCGAAAACGACTATTCGTCGCGCGTCAGTTCGTCGACAACGACTATTCGTCGCGTATCAGTTCGTCGAAAACGACTATTCGTCACGCGTCAGTTCGTCCACTAAGACGATTCGTCGCGCGTCAGTTCGTCCACTACGACGAATCGTAGCGTGTCAGTTTGTCGACAAAAGTGGCTAAATTTCTTTAACATTTTGCTACAACTTTTCCCTTCACTTCAGCAACTTTGTTACAGCATTTTTTGAGCCAGCTTAAACTCTGCCATAACCGGTTTTCCAGCAGTCTTTTTAATCCCACTTGCAACGTGTTTTTTTTTTTTTCTTGTTGGATTTTTTTCTATTTTTACTTTGACGACACGTAAAATCTTTAAAAAATTATGTATGACGGTAGAATGTTTTCCCAAGGACTTGGTACTACGGTGAAGTGACAAAAGTAATGGGATAGCTCTAAGCTTATTTTTAAGTGGCGCTGCCGTTGAATAAAGGCTTCGACGCACGTCACGACTTTTATCAGTTGCGAAGTGTAATCTTGTGAGTCAGGTTGAACAACCGTCAGTAGGATCATGGTAAGCCGACGTGAATTATCGGAGTTTGAACGAGGCATGGTAGTGGGAGCCAGACGGATGGGGCATTCAACTTCCGAAGTTATGCCAACATTCAACATTCCTCGATTCATGGTGTAACGTGTGTACCGAGATTACCTCATGGAAGGCATTACCACCCACAGTGGACAGCGCAGAGGTTGACCATGGGTGTTGAGTGATCATGACCAGCGGCGTCTGACCAGGATTGTCCATGCTAACAGACAAGTGTTACTGGCTCAAATAACATCCACATTCAATTCAGGAGGTACCAGAAACATACCCATCAGGTCCATTCCGTGGACTGCAATTTAGCTTCCATGGGGTATGGGAGCAGAAGACCCACCAGAGTACCTTTGTTAACATCACGAGATCGGACACAGCGCCTCACCTGGCATGTGGCGTATACCAGAGTTTAAGCTGGCTCAAAATATACTGTAGCAAAAATGCTAAAATGAAGGAAAAAGTTGTAGCAAAATGCTAAAGAAATTTAGCCTCCTTTGTCGACAAACTGACACGCTACCATTCGTCGTAGTGGACGAACTGACGCGCGACGTATCGTCGTACTGGACGAACTGACGCGCGACGAATCGTCGTACTGTACGAAGTGACGCGAGACGAATCGTCGTACTGGACGAAGTGACGCGAGACGAATCGTCGTACTGGACGAACTGACGCGCGACGAATCGTCGTACTGGAGGAAACGACGCGCGACGAATCCTCAGACTGAACAATGGATGACGGAGTTTCCGTCGTATGACGGAATACTTTTTCCCACGAATTAGCTGCGGATTTTTAATTTTTTCCCTGGCTACGGGAGTTCAAATTTTCGGAAATTTCGGAACACAATTACCTCTGTGCTATTTAAATGTCTGGCGCCATTTTTGCGACAGACGCTGATTTTTTCGCGCGTTTTAGATTAATTCATCGCCTTTTGCGAAAATAGCGACCGTAGCTTAACCTCTGGCGTACACTGAGAAAAACGTTTTGTTAATTCAGCAAAATTTTTTTTTTGAATCAAACAAAAAAAAATTGTCGATATGCAGTCAATAAAAATGTTTGATGAATTTATAAAAGTATTTTGCTGAAAATTATTGTTGATTCTGCAGAATTTATTGTTAACATGACAAAACGTTTTGCTCATTTAACAAAATGACTAGGTCGATTTTCGGGAATTTGTTTGATCCAACAACATGTGTTGTTGTCGTGATAAAACGTTTTGTTGCTGCAACCAAACATATTGTTATCGTGACACAGTCATTTCTTGCTCCAACAGAATTTAGAGTTATGTAGCTGGACCACTCTGTCCCTAAACTGTTTTTCCGATGGCAACACTTTGCCGGCGCAGTAATTTTAGACGGCGCCCTTCGACTTTGGGTGTCAATCATTTTTCCATCTCCAATCGTATTTATTTTCTAGTGGTGTTTAAATAAACTTCGACGGCGTTACGTCACGAAGAAATTTTTTCGAAGCCAATGAAAAATCGCTCACCGAGCGGATTTGAACTTGAGACCTTCAGTTTAGCTACTAGGCGTGCTGACACTCGGCTATAACTGTTCTTGCGAATAACTTATCTGTGAATTCGGCATTTGAAGGTCGGTTTATTACCTTCTGGAATGTTCACGGACGATTTACACTGAACAGCAATTGAATGAGAGATACCTGTCTAGTAACGTGTAGCACCACCTTTCGTCCTGATGACGGCGGCGATTCGTCTCGGCATGGACTCGACAAGACACCGGAAGCGTTGGGAAACCATACGGATCCACGACCCCTGAGCAAGCTTCCACAGTTCACGAAGATTTGATGGAGGGGGTCAGAGCCTCGAACATCTCTCTCAATGGCATCCCAGATATGCTCGATGCGATTGAGGTCAGGTGACCTAGCTGGCCAAGGAAGCGAGGCCACGTCGGGGGAGTGTTCATCCAACCATTCGGATGCACGGTGCATTGTCTTGTTGCAGGATGAGGTCCCCAGTGGGATGTTGAAGGCGCACGAACGGGAGCAAATTGTCGTCCAGGATATCCTGGTAACGTTGACCTGTGAGGGACGATGTCACACACCAGGAGTTCCATTTCAGTCAACGTAAACAGTTCCCAGACGAGAACGCCACCCCCATTAGCTTGAAGAGTACCCTGCTGGCAAGAAGAATCCATCGCTTCATGTGGTTTGCGCCGTACTCGTATCCTGCCATCCGCATGTACCAACGTGAATCTCGACTCATCAGTCCAGGCAACGTTTTTCCACATGTCTAGGGTCCAGTGGCGATATTCCCGCGCCCATGCTAATCTTTGCACCCTGTGATGTGCGGTCAGCAGCGTTACTCTCGTGGGAAGATGGCTTCTGTACCCCGTTGCGAGGGAATGGTTCTGGATGGTGTGGCTGCTTACACGTTTTTGTGCACCAGTGTTAAATTGCCGAGTGATTTCTTGCACTGTGGCCCGTCTATTAACTGGTACAATGCGAGCTAGCCGACGATGACCCCGCTCATCCACACGCTGTTGTCCACGGCAGTTGGCTCTTGCAGGGATGGTTTTACCGGATTCGATGTGGTGTACCCGTGACATAGTGGCTCGTGAAAATCCCAGTGCCTGCACGACTTCCAAGATGGAGTGACCCATTCGTCCGGCCCCAACAATTTGCCCACGATCAAATGCGCTTAGATCCTTCGTCTTACCCATACTGCTTCCGTCTCATACTGATTCTCGTCGCATCACTCTTTATATTGTTGGATCGCTTAATACGTCATGTCGTTTCCGTTTACAGGACCTCCCACAGCACCACATTTGCATAACGCCAGCTGTCTCTAATTCAATTGCTCTTCAGTGTAGTTGAATTAACAAAATACAGCCAACGAAATAATTTTTTGTTGACAACAAAACAATTACGATGGAGTTTGGCTAAAGAAACAAAGTAAATCGACAAAACAGCTCAACAAAACTATTTTGTTGTTTCAAACAAACTTTTTTCTCAGTGTAGTCCGATGAGTCACGCTACCAATTGTTTCGAGCTGATGGCAGGGTTCGGGTGAGGCGAAGACTCCATCAGTCCATGGACCCAAGTTTTCAACAGAGGCACCGTGCAAGATGGTGATTATACATGTGTGGGGTGTCTTTTCGTGACCCAGTTTGAGTCTTCTGGTCCTCGTAAACACGTTATTAACCGGTAATCACTTTGTTGATGCGCTGGGTGACCATTGGCAGCTCTTCATGGACTTCATGTTCGAGGAGCATTCTGGACAGTTCTGACGGATGCTATGGCTACCACGTTAGCCCGACATGAACCCAATAGAGCACTTATGGGACGTAGTGGAAAGGTCCATTCGCACCCAAGATGCTGCACCTATATAAACCATGGAACTGTGGGTGGCTGTTCAGACGGCATACCTCAACATCATTCCAGAAGTCTTCCGGATACTTTGTAACGTATACTCTATATTCACTTTCCTTTTGATTTTACTATCTCTGGTTATTTTATTTTACTATGTAAATTATCTTCCTACTGAACGGAATATTATTTCACCCGCTGAATGAGATCTGGCAATGAGTGTAAGTCATGACGTGGTGGTAGCTCGTATATAGGCGCGTTCATCGAGAAGGTGTGTGTTGTGTTGTAGAGAGGTTGCGTTGTGTTGGAGTTGTGTTGGTTATGTGCGTACTAGAAGAGGAAAGTTTATTCATTATTATGTACAAGATATATGAGTGCCTTAGTTGACCACGAGTCTGGGAAATAAATAGTTGTTCAGTAAGTTCAGTCTTTCTCAATTCTTAGTTTTGTCAGACCTCTGTCTGGCTGTTAGGTTTATGACTTTGATTACTTAATATAAATAACCAGCGTTGAGACTTTGTTTAAGTTCATAATTAACGAGTAACAACACCCTTTTGGGAATTCATTAGTTTGAAGCTTAGAGCATTATTCATTCATAATAATTAGCTTAGCAAAAAGAATATTAAAGCTAATACATTATAACTTGTGGAGTCGATGCCACGTTGAGTTGCATACTTCGCCGTGCTAGAAGCGAGGTCCTATACGATACTAGGTACGTATCCCATTACTTTCGGCACTTCAATGTATTTCTCATGTAGTTTTCATCACTTATGGCTGAAGATACGTCATTGGATTTTTTTCTAGATAACTGCTTTTTTTATGATTAAAACACTGAAGTTATATTAGGAAAAAAAAAGGAAAACATTCTACACAAAGGAAATATTTTTTTATGGAACAAATTATTCCATAGATAATGTGCTACAATTTTTTTTGAATAAATTTCGCTCTGGTACAGAGATCTATATAATGTATTATGAGCACAATTTTTTTCAAAGGCGCATCAAAACTTCACTTTTAACACCAAGCTCGTCTAAGATAAGATCTAGTATTTCAGAAGCATAACTTCTGGCAGAGTTAAAGGCATAGTCTGAACTTTTGGCAGAGTTAAGGTATAATAAGTCTTCCTACCAGAGTTGGAAACGGGTGAAAAATTTCGGACTCTAACCAGACCTGGGCCCTTAACTGACCCAGACAAATCTGCTTTGAACTATATATTCGAAACTCAATTTATATGTATATATATACATATTAACGTAATACGTATATATATATATATATATACATATTAACAAAAAATTGTAACAAAAAATTCGTCATAGAAGACTGCAGTGTGCTAAACAAGTTCAACACAGGTAGTGACCATAGATTGGTGAGATGTAAGATGCACCTCAACACTAAACTTGAACGTGGCAAGCTCATAAGACAAACAAAATCTATTGACATAACCAACCTTAAAAACACCATAATACCTTCAAGCTAGAACTGAAGAACAGGTTCTCTGCTTTAGAAGGCCTAACATCGGAAGAAGTGGACATCTCTGAAGTTAACAGAAAAGTAACCAAAGCTCTTATGGAAACAGCAACAAAATTGGCTGGGTCTAAGAACAAGTTGCATGTGAACAAATTATCAGGAAAAACCAAAATGTTGATGCAAAAAAGAAGAGAGATGAGAACAACTAAAGAAGATATGACTTCCAAAGTGGAATATATAGAGCTATGCAAGACAGTAAGAAAAAGTATCACTGAAGACGTAAGGAAATTCAACTGTGAACTAGTGAGGAAAGCAATTGAAAACAACCAAAGCCTAAAGATAACAAAGGGACATCTCAGTAAGGGAAGAAAACAGATTATGGCACTGAGAAAAGAAGATGGTTCTGTAACAAGAAATAGAGGCGAAATTTTGACAAGAGTGAAAGATTTCTACTCCAAATTATATGAAAGGGATGATATATGCACTCCTGACATCATGAAAGATACCAGTACCAGAGTTCCTCCAGTCCTTCCAGCAGAAGTTGCACATGCAATCAAGAACATGAAGCGAGGAAAAGCTCCAGGAGAAGATGGAATTACTGTAGACATCATACAAGAAGCAAGTGGAGAAATCGAAACAGTACTCGCCCAAATTTTCACTCGATGCCTTAATGAAGGAAAGATTCCTGAGGATTGGAACACCGCTACAATGATCCTGCTACATAAGAAAGGTGACATTGAGGATCTCGGAAACTACAGACCTATCAGCCTCCTATCAGTAGTTTATAAAATCTTCACTAAAGTTCTTTCACACCGCTTGAAGGTAACACTGGACATGGCTCAACCGAGAGAACAAGCTGGATTCAGGAGTGGCTACAGCACAATAGATCATATCCACGTGCTGAGAGAACTAATTGAAAGAGCGAGGGAATATGAACTTCCATTGTGCATGGCTTTTATCGATTATGAAAAAGCCTTTGATTCGGTGAAACCATCAGCAGTTACAATGGCTCTGAAAACCTGCGGTATTGAAGATGCATACATTAATATTATTAATAACATCTATGAAAATGCAAGTGCAAAGATTAGGCTGTTTGAAAATACAACACACGTAAAAATTGGAAAGGGGAGTGAGACAAGGGGACACCATATCTCCGAAGCTCTTTAATGCCACATTGGAGGGTGTTTTTCAGTCGCTGAGCTGGGAAAACAAGGGAATAAAGATTAATGGAGATTATCTAACCCACCTTCGCTTTGCTGATGACGTAGTCATTTTTGCAACTACCCCATCAGAGCTGCAGAGTATGATCCAGGAACTTGCTGACAAGAGTAAAGAAGTGGGATTAAAAATGAACTTTCAGAAGACAAAAGTGATGTTCAATGCTTTTACAAGAAATGAAGATTTATCGATTGATGGAGAAAAGCTGGAGATAACAGACACGTACGTTTATCTTGGACAGCAGATATCAAGTGAGGGTCACATTGATGAAGAAATTAATCGGCGTACAAAACTTGCCTGGAGAGCTTTTGGAAGAAACAGCATAATTTTCAAGAGCAATATGCCATTATGTCTTAAAAGAAAAGTGTTTGATCAATGCATCCTTCCAGTGCTTACGTATGGTGCAGAGACGTGGACCTTAACTAAAAGAGACATACAAAGGCTGCAGACAACTCAAAGAAGCATGGAGAGGTGCATGCTTGGTGTAACCAGGAGGGATAAGAAGAGGAACTCGTGGATCCGAAAAATGACAAGAGTGGAAGACATCATGATCAGAGTTAAATCCCTGAAATGGCAATGGGCTGGACATACTGCCAGAAGGACAGATCATCGATGGACAGCCGAAATTTTAGATTGGATTCCAAGGGACAGGAAAAGACCCAGAAGAAGACCACATGGGAGATGGGTGGATGAAATTCGAAAGTATGCAGGGGTGACATGGAGGAGACTGGCACAAGACAGACCGTTGTGGAGGAAACTTGGGGAGACCTTCGTCCAGCAGTGGATTGATAATGGTTGACAATGATGATGATGATGATACATATTAACGTAATACGTATGGTGCAGAGACGTGGACCTTAACTGAAAGGAACACAAAGACTGCAGACAACTCAAAGTAGCATGGAGAGGTGCATGCTTGGTGTAACCAGGAGAGATAAGAAGAGGAATTCGTGGATCAAAAAAATGACAAGAGTAGAAGACATCGTGATCAGAGTTAAATCCCTGAAATGGCAATGGGCTGGACATACAGCCAGAAGGACAGACCATCGATGGACAGTCGAAATTTCAGACTGGATTCCAAGGGACAGGAAAAGACCCAGAAGAAGACCGCATGAAAGATGTGTGGATGAAATTCGAAAGTATACGGGAGAAACGTGGAGGAGACTGGCACAAGACAGACCGTTGTGGAAGAGGCTTGGAGAGATCTTCGTCCAGCAGGGGATTGATAATGGCTGACAAGGATAATGATGATGATAAACATAATATATACATATATTCATCACAATGACTGCTTGATATTTAATTACTGAAATCCTTTTTTAATAATAAAATTTGGTTACTTGCTAAATATTAGTGCCAATTTTAGTGCCACTATTTTGCGTAATTCAGAAGTAATGGCTGACTATGGCCATGGAGTATATTACAAATGGGAATCATTATTTACGATTACGCAATTGTATTTTTTTAAATGTATTTGGATTGTCCACTCTTTCCCCGCTTTGATGGAGGTGCGTGTACTTTCATATGGTCCATTAGATTTTTGGTTTTGTAATTATACACTTTCTACATTTTGAACAACAAGCAAGACCAAACAATGCAGAGTTATTCACCTGTTTCTTAATGAGACGAAACAATTTTCATCATTCAATCTCCCCCTTGTGGTTTTCAACAAGCACGTATTTATTGGGCTCGATGCCTATCACAACCTCCTTAATACTAAATTCCATCCATAGTAACAAATAAGGAGTTAATTTTGACATGATATATCATGGGAACGGGATGTTAGCACATCAATCGAAAACCTCTGAATGCTCAATGTAAAAGATGCGATGTGAAAAGTAACTCTTAGTCATACAGTGAACTTCGCACGGAGTGAGTGAATCAGCTGAGAAGCAGGCGAATGGCGTTTGCCTGTACCTTGCATTGGACAATCGCACTGTAAAAGAACGCGAATGAAGTGACTTTTTACTATATGGTGTCGGTATGTCTGACGTCGGTCGGTGGAAATCTTCGTTGCTTTAAGAAAGAGACGACATATTTTTGCATGGCAAATCATTATTCACTCCGTGGGCACCAGTATCGACTACAAAATTCCACAACGCGCATTTTTCTTTGGAATATATTTTTCTCTTTTCAAAAATAAAACGGGAATAAAACCGAATCGGGTCAGGAACACTTTGACCCGACCCGTTGGACCAGCAGGAAATTGTCGCCCCGTTGGCCTCTGACCCGTTTCCATCTCTGCTTCCTACAGAAGAAATCATATTCCTACAAACTTATTTAGAAAAATAATGAAGTGCACAAAAAGTAAAATTACTAAATCACCCGCAATAATAACAGAGAGATTTCATCATTGAGGGATTAGAGTTCAACCTGATACGTGACGGCGCTTTGCGTAGTTTTCCCTCTCAAGGACAGCACGCGTGACTTCAGTTGAAGATGAAACCGAACGGTTCCGGTGTGAACCCCACGTGGTGCAAACGGAAAGTGCCACCCCGGTGGCGCAGTGGTCTAAGCGATGGCCTCTGATCATTCGTCCGAACGCGATCCGGGTTCGAATCCCGGTGAGGCATGGATGTTGTGTTTGTTTTACGGCACTGGTTCTCTCCCTTCCCTGGAACTAGTGACCCTAAATTAGGGACGGGCGACTGCTTATAGCCCATTGAGTTGCTTACGGTGGTCGTTAAACCTCCAATAAAAAAATAAAAAAAAACAAAACGGAAAGGATGTGAATATGTCCAAATCGAAGTTTACTGCTAAATTTCTGTATAAATACGGGGGAAATGCGGAGGAGACTTTTCTGAAATAAACGGAAATCCTGACCAGGGAAAATTTGTAAAAATACTGGTTAGAAGAAACGGAAATTTCGTTAAAAAACGGTCATTTACCGGCAACTTTGCTGCATGTTATTTTCAAGAATTTTCAGTGCATTCATTGCACTTATTTTTTTACAGCGGATACGGAAGCAGTAGAAGATAAGAAAAAAGTTATTAGATGATTTCAATCATTTTCCAGCCTTTATTTATTTATTTTTTTGCTTTCTGGCTGCACACTTCTACACATTTAGAATGTTAATCTGAAACTAATAGAGTACGAAAGAAATAGCATACGTATATCAGACATCGTTATATGTGTACAAGTTTTGAAAGCAATTGCAGTAGATTGAGAAACCAAAAACGTAATTAGTATGGACTTAATTACTTTCTCGCTTTAAGAATAAGCTTAACGGGTGTAATGTGAATGAACATGTTCCTCTCTGAAAAAAAAAAAAAAAAAAAAAAAAAAAAAAGAGTGCGTTGTCGCTAATGACCTTTGTCCTACAAACCTAACAAAATAGCCCATTTCTACCGAGAAGGACGACAGCTTGTAAATCGTTTGGATAAATCTCCGTCACCGATTCTGAGGTTTTCGTTTTTGATTGCATGATTTGTAATGTTTTTCTGTTTAATACGTCACTATTTAAACATTACCTTCGCATCATCAGTTGTATCACTGGAACTTCATACTGTTAAGCTTCGGAGAGCTAGTTCATAAACAAAACTTAATTGCGCACTGACCTATATTAGGTGGCCTAATGGCCATAAGAGAATAGTCTTCAAACTACTTACAATAAAACGGTCTTTAAAATAAGATCGCAACGTTTATTCGCAATTAAATAAACATCAAACCGAAGTCATCGCCCTGTTAACGTTTATAAGTGAGTCGCGGAAAAATTCTCATTGGGCGCCACCGGGAATTGAACCCAGGGTCTTCCAGTTACCCGCCGGACATGCTTCCACTGCACCACAGCAGCCTCGAATTCCTCCAGACTCAAGTACGACTAACTGCCAAGCCATTTGGCGGGTTACTTCTTGGAGCCGCGCACAATGCTGGGGATTCACCAAAGATGGTAAGCAGCAACTGAACAAATAACTAGAAGGCGAATGAATAATTAATACAGACACTTGACGTGGATAAGGAATATCAAACAGAAGTCATCGCTCTATCCACGTTTACAAGTGAGTCACGGAAAAATTCTCGTTGGCCGCCACCGGGAATCGAACACAGGGTCTTCGAGTAACCCGCCGGACATGCTTCCACTGCACGACAGCGGACTCGAATTCCTCCAGACTCACGTACGTGAGTCTGGTGGAATTCCAGGCTGCTGTAGTGTCTGTGTTAATCTGGAAGAATTCGAGGGCGTTGGTGAGTCTGGAGGAATTCGAGGCGCCACTGTGACCGCTGTAGTGTTTGTACTGTCTGAATTATCCGAGGTCGCTGTAGTGTCTGTATCAAGTGTCTGTATTAATTATTCATTTCGCATTCTAGTTATTTGTTAAGTTGCTGCTTAGCATCTTTGGTGAATCCCTAGCATTGTGCGGGGCTCCAAAAAGTAACCTGTCAAGTGGCTTGGCAGTTACTTGTATGCGAGTCTGGAGGAATTCCAGGCCGCTGTGGTGCAGTGGAAGCATGTCCGGCGCGTAACTGTAAGATCCTGGGTTCGATTCGCGGTGGCGGCCAATGAGAATTTTTTCCATGACTCACTTATAAACGTGGACAGAGCGATGACTTCTGTTTGATGTTCCTAATCCGCGTCCAGTGTCTGCATTAATTAAATAAACGTTGATTTCTTATTGAATTCCGAATAAACGTTACAATTTTATTTTATCTCAACATCACAAGTTTTGTAGCCGTAAGTATGTTAAAACGGCTGTCACTTCGCTGCACATCTGGAACGCAATTTATTAGCATACGATCTTATCGTCACATTTCACAATAGTAATCATGCATCAAATTAGATTCAGGGTGTTTACATATAATATTCCCATTGCAGCAATTTGCTACCTTAATTTATCAACACCACACCACACTGTTCGTTTGCTATATAGCTCGTTCTTATCAATTCCACATGTTACGCACCGTGACCGTGACCTGACAGTTGCCAGCATACATTACGCGAGCAAGAAAATATGACGTCTCAGTTGTTGATCCCATCTCTACGGATTTGTGAAGTCAGATGCTGACAGATAAGCACACATAGCTCTGTGGATTGTTGGCAAGGTAGCGTAAGGCGAACACACTCAACTGGTTATCGAGAGATTTGGGGTTTGATCTCAGAGATGTCGAAATTCAATTTTTCGGTTGCAGTGTGTTTATCAAAGAAACAACGTGCGAAGAGCGATGACTTTGTTTATTCACATAGTCTTCACGTATATGGAAGATTTTCCCCATTTCTCTCGCCCTTTGGATTTATTAGCTATAATTAAATAGCTCGTGCCGTTAAGCCCCACCAGATGGAAACGTCTCAGTTGCTGAGCCCATCCCTACGGATTTGTGAAGTCAGATGCTGACAGATAAACACACATAGCACCATCGATTGTTTGCACCGTAGCCTAAGGCGAACGCAATCGGCGAGTTATCGAGAGATCTGGGATTCGATCCCAGCGGTGTTGAAATACAATTTTTCGGTTGCTGTGTGTTCATTAAAGAAAAAAACGTGGAAAGAGCGATGACTTTCTTTATTTATAACGTTAAGATTGAAACGCTTAAAGAGAATGAACTAAAAATTGACATAGAGAAAGAAACTAAAAATGAAAGCTAAATTAGAGTATACGTCATAGGTTAAGAGAGGGTATTCAGAATTCTGAACTCTTTGATTCATTCGTGCCCTTACAAATTGCCACTTTATCTAACCATATGTCGCGCAGTGGTCCAAGCGCTGGCTTTTGGACATTCGTCCGTTATTGGTCCGAGTTCGAATCCCTGTGAGGCATGGATGTTGTGTTTGTCCTACGGCACTGGCTCTCTCCCTTCCCTGGAACCAGTGGCCCCACATTAGGGACGGGCCCCACATTAGGGACGGGCGTGTTTGTCCTACGGCACTGGCTCTCTCCCTTCCCTGGAACCAGTGGCCCCACATTAGGGACGGGCGACTGCTTATAGCCCATTGAATTGCACACGCTTGTCGTTTAACCTCAAAAAAAAAAAAAAAAAAAAAAAAAGAAGAAGAAGAAGAAGAAAGATATGAACTGTGACGCGTATTTGTGGTTAACTCCTGAAAGTGGGGAAAGTTTACTTTCATTGCAGAGGAAGTAAAAATCTGACAAAGAGGCAGAATGCAAAGGAGCTTCGCACAATGTCTATCCGCGCCAAAGAAAAGGCTTTTTAAATAAAAATGTTTCCTTCCGTTCGGCGTTTAACGATCACTGGGAAGAAAAAGCCCTTTTTGCCTGTGATGGGAATGGAACCTACGTCTACCGGCTCGGAAGGACTTAGACGTGGGTGAAATTCACTAGCGGTGTTAGATAAATACACCACCTATCCCGAATTGTAGACTAGAACTTAGGCCCATCTAATAAAATGCGAATTACGTCTCTTAAAACATACACCGAAGAGCGAAAACATCATGACAACCTGCCTAATGTAATCTTGGTCCTCCACGTGCCACTAAAAGAGCTCTTACCCTGATATACACTGAAGAGCCAAAACATTATGACCAACTGCATAATATGATGTTGGTCCTCCACGTGCCACCGAAACAGCTCTTACCCGGATATACACCGAAGAGCCAAAACATTATGACCGCCTGCTTAATATGATGTTGATCCTCCACGTGCCACCAAAACAGCTCTTACCCGGATATACACCAAAGAGCCAAAACATTATGACCGCCTGCTTAATATGATGTTGGTCCTCCACGTGCCTTCAAAACAGCTCTTATCCGGATATACACCGAAGAGCCAAAACATTATGACCACCTGCTTAATATGATGTTGATCCTCCACGTGCCACCAAAACAGCTCTTATCCGGATATACACCGAAGAGCCAAAACATTATGACCACCTGCCTAATATGATGTTGGTCCTCCACGTGCCAGCAAAACAGCTCTTACCTGGATATACACTGAAGAGCCAAAACATTATGGCCAACAGCATAATATGATGTTAGTCCTCCACGTGCCACCAAAACAGCTCTTACCCGGATATACACCGAAGAGCCAAAACATTATGACCGCCTGCTTAATATGATGTTGGTCCTCCACGTGCCTCCAAAACAGCTCTTACCCGGATATACACTGAAGAGCCAAAACATTATGACCAACAGCATAATATGATGTTAGTCCTCCACGTGCCACCGAAACAGCTCTTAGCCGGTTCCAACGTATTACCATGGATCTCCCTCTGCCTTTGGTAAGTTACGTGGATGAGCTGCCAGAGATTGGATTTTCTGTTCCAACGCAAACTACATATGTTCGATTGGATTAATGTCTGAGGTATTCGGTGGCCAGGGAAATAACTGGAAGTGTTCCTGATGATCAGCGAGCAATTCTCGAATAATCCGGGCACTGTAGCATAGTTCATTATTCTGCTGAAAGAAGGCACTATTAGAGGGTAATACCGTTGTCACGAAAGGATGTACCTAGTCTACAATGATGTTTAAATGGGTCTGGTACGATTCGTCCAACGACGATTGGTCCAATGCCGATTCATCCAAAGTGACAAATCCTCCAATGGACAATTGGTCCAAGGGTACGATTCGTCCAATGCCGATTCGCCCAATGGGACGATTGGTCCAATTGTAAGATTAGTCCAATTTCGTCCGATCTTTTCGAAGTGCTGTTACTCGTGCTATACAAATCTCATCTGTTCTGATTCTATCTCTGTTGTTATACGAAAGTACCGGAGGGGCCCTTTAACCTTTTAGGGCCCTAGGCGCTAAAAGGTTAAGGGGCCCCTCCCTCCTTATACCTTCAGAAATTTTCATCCTTCAGATTAACAAAAAAAAGGGGGGGGGAGAGGGAGAGTCAAGAAAAAGCAATGAGAAAATGTTGTTGCAATACCATATAAATTACTTTTAACACTATTAAATAAGATAGTGGGATATTCTCAAATTTGTTTATTTTTTCAGCCTAAATATTAATAACTCTTTTGGTTTAAGATGGTTTAGAAGGATTAGAGCCGAAAAAGAACTTGATTTTCCTAAGAAGAATTATCCAACAAAGAATATTTCTTTCTTCATTGATTATCCTACCACGAAAAAAAAAGTGGTCTAAGCGTTGGCTTTTGATCATTCGTCAGGAAGGGGTCCGGGTTCGAATCCCAGTGAGGCATGGATGTTGTGTTTGTCTTACTGCACTGGCTCTCTCCCTTCCCTGGAACCAGTGACCCTAAATTAGGGACGGGTGACTGCTTATAGCCCATTGAGTTGCTCACGGTGGTCGTTAAACCTCCAATCAAAAAAAAAAAAAAAAAGGTACTCCTCATCGCAACTCGGGAAGAAGGTGGGAAGGTTCCAACACAGATCTGTTCCCTTGGCTGGAAGTAGCATGAAAGCAATATATAGCACAGCAGGCCAGTTAAGAATTCGCCTTAAACAATGAAAAGTGTGGGAAGCGTGAATACCTCCTTTACCAACCCCTAAAAGGAACTCAAAATTATTTTAACCGTTCCTTTCAAAATAAGTATATCGAAAAGAACACGAAAATTCGGAATATCAGCAACATAAGAAAAATATGTTATTATTAATATGAGAAAGTAAAATATCAATTGACAATACAGAGTAGTCGCTTTTAGGATTGATTTGCTTCGGTCCGTGAAAACCAAAACTGAAAATCCAGTTATATGATTTCTAGGCCCCTATTAGGGGGTGATGGCTTAGTGCGCCTACCCGGAAATCCGCCCCTGAGTACCGGTAGTTCACAAAATGTAAAATGATGTTACATTTCATGCGTAATATTGTGGCTACAGATTTTTTTCGGAATCGCGTTTTTTTGTTAAACTGTCCTTGCTGCCGTATGTAGTTACTGATGTACGAGCCGTTCAATCAACTTCAGTGTTTCTCTTTTGCATTAAATACTATAAAATACTAGTTTTTTGTTTCCGTTTGTAGCATGCAGTACAGTTCGGCCAACTGGCCAATGGAGACTACTGGTCAAGGTTCGGACCGAGGCCTTTTTAACAGGTTTTATTCTACCAATTTCATATTCATAACGTTTACATATCAAATAAAGTTAATAATATTGCGCCTTTACTCAAGCACGAAATATTAATTTATAGGCCCTAGGCCTAGGCCATTTTGAGAATTTTTATTCTGCCGATGTCATATTCAAAAAGTTTACCGATCAAGTCAATTTACTAATGTTGTGCTAGTAAGTTTTCGGATATTATCTGACTTACCATCCTTGTCACATTTACGTCAAAAATCGGATTGACATCTTCAAAATTTGTACTAAATATGTAGAATCTAACTTAAAATCTTCAAAAATGGTCCACGGTTTAGGTGTCTTGTAAAGAGCTGAGAAATGATCGGTTGAGTGCTGTTTATTAGGTTTTATAAGATTTTTACAAATACCAAATATCTAGGTTGTAACTTAAAATATTCTAAAAAGGATCCACGGCCTAGGTGCCTTGTAAAGAGCTGAGAAATGATCGGTTGAGTACTTTTTATTAGGTTTTATAAAATGTTTACAAATGCCAAATATCTAGGTTATAACTTAAAATCTTCTAAAAAGGCACACGGCCTAGGTGACTTGTAAAAGACCCGAGAAACGATACGATGAGTGCTTTTTATTAGGTTTTATAAAATGTTTACAAATGCCAAATATCTAGTTTATAACTTAAAATCTTCTAAAAGGGTCCACGGCCTAGGTGCCTTGTAAAGAGCTGAGAAATGGTTCTTTGAGTGCTGTTTATTAGGTTTTATAAGATTTTTACAAATACCAAATATCTAGGTTGTAACTTAAAATCTTCTAAAAGGGTCCACGGCCTAGGTGCCTTGTAAAGAGCTGAGAAATGATCGGTTGAGTACTTTTTATTAGGTTTTATAAATGTTTACAAATGCCAAATATCTAGGTTATAACTTAAAATCTTCTAAAAAGGCACACGGCCTAGGTGCCTTGTAAAGACCCGAGAAGCGATACGATGAGTGCTTTTTATTTGGTTTTATAAAATGTTTACAAATGCCAAATATCTAGGTTATAACTTAAAATCTTCTAAAAGGGTCCACGGCCTAGGCGCCTTGTAAAGAGCTGAGAAATGGTCGGTTGAGTACTTTTTATTAGGTTTTATAAAATGTTTACAAATGCCAAATATCTAGGTTACAACTTAAAATCTTCTAAAAAGACACACGGTTTAGGTGTCTTGTAAAGAGCTGAGAAATGATACGATGAGTGCTTTTTATTAGGTTTTATAAGATGTTTACAAATGCCAAATATCTAGGTTATAACTTAAAATCTTCTAAAAGGGTCCACGGCCTAGGTGCCTTGTAAAGAGCTGAGAAATGATCGGTTGAGTACTGTTTATTAGGTTTTATAAGATTTTTACAAATGCCAAATATCTAGGTTGTAACTTAAAATCTTCTAAAAAGGGTCACACGGCCTAGGTGCCTTGTAAAGAGCTGAGAAATGATCGGTTGAGTACTTTTTATTAGGTTTTATAAAATGTTTACAAATGCCAAATATCTAGGTTATAACTTAAAATCTTCTAAAAAGGCACACGGCCTAGGTGCCTTGTAAAGAGCTGAGAAATGGTCGGTTGAGTACTTTTTATTAGGTTTTATAAAATGTTTACAAATGCCAAATATCTAGGTTATAACTTAAAATCTTCTAAAAGGGTCCACGGCCTAGGTGCCTTGTAAAGAGCTGAGAAATGGTCCTTTGAGTGCTGTTTATTAGGTTTTATAAGATTTTTACAAATACCAAATATCTAGGTTATAACTTAAAATCTTCTAAAAGGGTCCACGGCCTGGGTGCCTTGTAAAGAGCTGAGAAATGATCGGTTGAGTACTTTTTATTAGGTTTTATAAAATGTTTACAAATGCCAAATATCTAGGTTATAACTTAAAATCTTCTAAAAAGGCACACGGCCTAGGTGTCTTGTAAAGAGCTGAGAAACGATACGATGAGTGCTTTTTATTTGGTTTTATAAAATGTTTACAAATGCCAAATATCTAGGTTATAGCTTAAAATCTTCTAAAAGGGTTCACGGCCTAGGTGCCTTGTAAAGAGCTGAGAAATGATCGGTTGAGTACTTTTTATCAGGTTTTATAAAATGTTTACAAATGCCAAATATCTAGGTTATAACTTAAAATCTTCTAAAAAGGCACACGGCCTAGGGGCCTTGTAAAGAGCTGAGAAACGATACGATGAGTGCTTTTTATTTGGTTTTATAAAATGTTTACAAATGCCAAATATCTAGGTTATAACTTAAAATCTTCTAAAAAGGGTTCACGGCCTAGGTGCCTTGTAAAGAGCTGAGAAATGATCGGTTGAGTACTTTTTATCAGGTTTTATAAAATGTTTACAAATGCCAAATATCTAGGTTATAACTTAAAATCTTCTAAAAAGGCACACGGCCTAGGGGCCTTGTAAAGACCCGAGAAACGATACGATGAGTGCTTTTTATTAGGTTTTATAAAATGTTTACAAATGCCAAATATCTAGGTTATAACTTAAAATCTTCTAAAAGGGTTCACGGCCTAGGTGCCTTGTAAAGAGCTGAGAAATGGTCCTTTGAGTGCTGTATATTAGGTTTTATAAGATTTTTACAAATACTAAATATCTAGGTTGTAAATTTATATCTTCCAAAAAAGCCTGGGGGTTAAGTGATTTGCGAACAGCTGAGAAATGCTCCATTGTGTGCCTTTTACCAGGTTTATGTAAAATGTTTACAATTACCAAATATACGGAAATTATCTTTCAAAGGGTTATAAAGAGGAGAATAATTTAAACTATTATTCCTTTCTGGAAAATAAAAAAAGGTTGCCGTTGTTAGGATGATGCCATTGGACGAATCGGCATTGGACTAATCGTACATTGGAAGAATAGTTCATTGGACCAAAAGGCATTGGACCAATTGTCACTTTGGACGAATCGGCATTGGACCAATCGTCGTTGGACGAATTGTCCGGGACCGTTTCTGAAGATAGCTACCTGGTTTTCATTTTAACTCGTACTTTGCAATCCTGTATTACATGCGTCTAAATAAAAGCAGTGTGCAAGGAAGCTGAAAACCTTGCTCTGCGGTGTTTCATGCACTGTAAGAAATATGTGGTGTGAAATTCATGGAAAATTCCTGAAAATAACGCGCAGCAAAGTTACCGTTAGGTGTCCGTATTTGAACGAAGTTTGCGATTTTGAAAGTTTTCGTTTCTTCTAGCTTCAGTATTGTAACAGTAGTCACTAATTTTGTTTATTTCAGAAAAAAGTCGGTTTCAAAGTTTTCGATGCCTTTACAGAAATTTCGCAAAAACACCGATTTTCACCAGAGATCATTATTTTCTGACTTATGAAGCTAACGAATTTTTTTCCCCCTCGTAGGGTTCGAACTGAGTACATCTTCAATAACATTCGGGTGTGCTACCGATTGAGCCAGAGAGACACGTGACGCACAGTCACGTATAAGGTAGAACACGAATCGCGTGATGATGAAATGTTTTTCGCTATTAATGGGAATTAATTGGTCATTTTATTTTCTATAGGAGCTTATAATTTTTTCTGAATAGATTTGCAATAATTTTATTTTTCCTATAGGAGGATTTATCACAAATTAAATTTTTTATCATGATTTTCAGTGCAAAAAAATGTTTGGAACTCGAGATTTTTAAAATGACAATAGCTTTCAATTACGTTTACCAAATGGCTGAATGCACTAAAAAGCGACGTGCGTGTTGTCGTTCCATAAGACCAAATCGGCGGTTACTCTCCACCGTCATTTCAGAAAAGAGTACAGACGATCACCACCGGACTAAAACAGCATGAAAGCTTGGTACGAAAAGTTTAAAGCAAGGAGTAGAGTTGGCGATCTTCCCCGAGCGGGCCGACTACCGGCTACACAAGAGACAGCTGCAGCTGTTTAGGAGATATTTGTGGGGGTTCCCAATAAATCCATTCGTCGAGCTTCACTGGAAACTGGGATTCCCCGAGACACGATTCGCAAAATTTTACACAAACTTCTTCTTCTGTATACTTATAAGGTACACATCGTTCAAGCTTTTCAGCCTGATGACGAGCCTCGCCGCGCTGCATTTGCGACGGAGATGTTGCAGCGCAAAACTCATGATAGTGATTATCTGCATCGTGCCTGCTTCACAAATGAAGCCACATTCCATGTCTCTGGCACAGTAGAGAGCCAGAATGTGCGAATCTGGGGATCAGAAAATCCCCATTATGTCATCGAACAACAGAGGGCTAGCCCGAAAGTGAACTTATGGTGCGGCTTGATGCATGATAGAATCATAGAACCCTTCTTTTTTACAGAGCCCACGGTAACATGTAACGTGTGTACCTGAACATACGGGAACTTATTGCAGCACCTCAGCTGCATTCACTCGAAACTACGGTTATTTTCCAACAAGACGGTAATGGTTCGTGAGTTCCTGAATGCCGCATTTCCGGACAGATGGATTGGCCGCGACGGACACAAGGCATGGTCACCTCGATCCCTCGACATCACCCTTCTAGACAATTCGCTGTGGAGTTATGTGAAAGACCAAGTTTATTCTTCGTTGTGGGGTTATGTGAAAGACCAAGTTTATTCTTCGTTGTGGTGTTATGTGAAAGACCAAGTTTACTCTTCGTTGTGGGGTTATGTGAAAGACCAAGTTCAGTCTTCGTTGTGGGGTTATGTGAAAGACCAAGTTTACTCTTCGTTGTGGGGTTATGTGAAAGACCAAGTTTACTCTTCGTTGTGGGGTTATGTGAAAGACCAAGTTTATTCCTCGTTGTGGGGTTATGTGAAAGACCAAGTTTACTCTTCGTTGTGGGGTTATGTGAAAGACCAAGTTTACTCTTCGTTGTGGGGTTATGTGAAAGACCAAGTTTACTCTTCGTTGTGGGGTTATGTGAAAGACCGAGTTTACTCTAGAAGTGTTCCGGATGTCGAGACGTTGAAAAGCAGAATAACTGACGTCATTGGTTCTGTCTCTGGTGAGATGTTAAACAAAACATGGCGTGAAATCGAATATCGCTTAGATGTCCTCCGGGCCCAAAATGGCGTCCATGTGGAGGTGCACTGACACTGGAAAAAAAAAACTTTACTTGTCCACTATCATTGTGGTGCAATCCTTTTCTTGTACCTGTAATTCATTTTCATATTAAATTTTTGTAATTTGTGAAAGATTCTTGTTGGTGCACCAAGTCGAAAGAAAGAGGGAAGGGATATATCTGGTGCAACAATAACAAAAATTTCATGTTATATGCTATCCAAAATATCCGGTCTCGCTACAGAACTTCAAAATAAGGTCATCCGGCAGACGATTGAAATTTAATGATTAATCAAACCTGAAATACGTAGTGCGATCGAAACGTTGTGAGACTAGTTACGTAGCGCGCCAACAGATGACAGTACGCAGTTTCGCGAGCAGAGGTCGAGGGCAGTGACCTTCATGAGTCATTGTGCCGAGTGGCGTTGTTCTATGAACATCGGGAGCTGTGTATCACGATATTTGATGACCACGTGTAGAACACAGCTGCGATTTCGATATGGACTGCAAACTAGAACAGCGAGCGAACATCAAATTATACGTCAAACTCGGCAAAACTTGAACGGGGACGCATGAGATCAGATCATATGTAGAGGATTTTAGGAAGAGAGTGTCTGACCCCAGGTCTTGAACAACCCTTAGAAATAGGAAGCTAGGAGATTTGGGCTAGAGTGCCTGATAGGAAAGTGACACGGAAGCGAGATAGAAGACGCCCTTTTTTACTACCGGGGATGGGGGTGGCAGTATCTGGGGTCAGACGTCTTAATGTGCCCTTCCGATGCACGGCAGGTATTTAGTGGTTTGAACGTTCGTACATGACCAGGATCGAACCTGAGGTAAACACCATGGCAGTCACGAACGCTGACCACTAGGCCACCCACGGCACGGAGACGCATCAAATATTGCGGCAGGCAATGAAGCAATGACTCGTGCGAAAGGATTTTGAGTGGCACTCACACTTCAAGAGCGACAGAACGGCATTGGAAGACAACGAGTGGTCAGCGCGACCGTCCACGAGCAAAACCCCCGAAAATGTGGACAAAATTATAGAGCCGATGCATGAGGATCTTCGGAGAACCATTCAAGACAGTGTTACCATCGTCAATGTGTCATACGGAACAGTACAAGAAATTCTGACGTCGGTTTTGAACATGCACCGCATTGCATCCCTTGAAACGTGGCGCAGGGGTTAGCAACACGCCAGTTTTGCAGCCGCACCAGCATGACTACCCTTCCTCGCCTGCCTTACTCGCCGGATTTGGCCCACAGCTACTTTTTTCTGTTCCCGAAGGTAAAGCTGAAGCTCATGGGTCGCCGTTTTGAAACCATGGACGAGATCCAGCGCGAACCGCAGACGGTGCTTAACACGATTCGCGAACAGGACTTCCAGGGAACGTTCCAACAGTGGCAGAAACCCTGTCAGCTGTGTATTGCTGCCCAAGGAAACTACTTTGAGGGAAATCATAGCCAGACTTAAGTAACGTGAGTACTTTGTTGTATGTCCTATTAGTCTCGGATTTCTTTGATCGGACCTATTCTCGCGAATTACGCCTATTACCGGAAATTTTCCACCATATGGATACGGAAAAAGTGAGAACAGAATTCCGTTCGGAAGCAATTACGGAAACGTTTCTCAAAATCGGAATTTTCTCTTAAAACATCTTAAAACTGGCAAGTTCACGTTAATACACTGGCGAGCAAAAATTAAGGACGAGACGGTTTTCCGAATGTAACGTCGTGCAGAAGTGCTCCACATCGACTCAAATCATACCATAAGATCCCCAAGATGTACGAATATGGGACAAGTGAGCAAAACCGTCCAAACCAGAAGGAATCCTAAGGATACAAAGGCACTTTATTGAAAAGGTAGCTTCGAGCACAACTGGACAGAAGACAGAAACGTCCATGTGACAGGCGGCTGCCAAGAACAATTAAGTCTTTAGTAGGTGGATATGATCTCCCCTGACTGCGTTGCATGATTTACAACGTCTGTCCATGCTGAGGACGAGGTTGTCAAGGCGCTGTTGAGGCATCGCCGCCCATTCCTCTTGTAGCAACAATCGCAGCTGCGGAAACGTTGCTGGCGGCTGGTGACGTGCTGCCAAGCGTCTCCCGAGAAGGTCCCAAACGTGTTCGATTGGATTTAGGTCTGGAGACCTTGCGGGCCAATCCATGCGTTGAATAACTTTACTCTCCAACAGCTCTGCGACAACCACTGTACGATGAGGTGTAGTGTTGTCGTCCATGAAGAGGAACTCAGGACCCACAGCACCTCTAAACAAACGCACGTGATGCAAGAGAACCTCGGTACAATAGTTGACACTAGAGACTGAACCTCCTTGGAAGGCTCCTTGGAAGGTCATTACGGCTACCAAGCATGATACCGCCCCAAACGAGAACTCCACCCCCTCCAAACCGGTCCCTTTCGATGATGTTGGAGGTGTGATTGCGTGTTCCCTGCTCTCTATAGATGTGTATACGTCCAGAATCGCTCTTCAGACTAAATCGGCTCTCATCCGTAAAGAGAACTCGACCCCATTGCTGATGTGTCCAGATCTTTTGTTCCTGGCACCACAGAAACCGCCGTCTCCGATGAGCAGGCATTAATGGTACACACCGTACTGGTCGTCGTGCAAATAGACCACCTTTGTGCAGCCTCCTGGCCACGGTAAAACGCGATAATGGACGTCCAGTTGTCTGTTGCATGTGCCTTGCGATTTCTCCCGCTGTCTGCCGTCTGTCTCTTCTCGCCTGTAGGACAATATACCGGTCGTCCGCCGCCGTGGTTGCTCGTGGACGACCACTGCTAAACTATCGGATAGGTGTTCCTGTCGTTTGAAATGCTCTCCAAGCTCGTGAAACGATGCTGTGAGCGATCCCGAACTCCACGGCCACACTAGTCACACTTCGACCTTCTTCCAACTTCCCAGTGACGCGACCTCAGGTAGAGTCATCCAGATGTCGTCTACTGGATTGCCTGTTGGTCAAATCACACAATGGCAGCAACTCGACGTCGTTCAAACCGATGTACACCGTGCAATAGCTTTCACCGCATTGCTGAGCGTACACCGCCCGTCTGCTTTACACCCTTCAGACACTCCCCCTACGTTATGCTGCACATATACGCATGCTCTACCGGACCGGACCCTAGTCTATCTCCTGAGTGGTCTTTCGGTCCATTCTGCCTGCTAGTTCCGCAGTTATGCTAATTTCTCCTCATCGTCCTTAATTTTTGCACACCAGTGTATATGGAAAGAATTGCTGTAAGGTTTCGGAGAATTCAGAATTTTCCCGGTGTACGAAAAATTCTTGAAATTCGGGTTTTTTCCCCTCATTTCACAGAAAAGGTTGTACGGGAAATATACTTCATTAGTTCACGAAAAAAATTACGGAAAATGGCTCCTGAAATTAATTTTTTTACAAATTGATAACGAGGAACAGTACACCAACTAAGTAATAATAGTAATAGTTTATTGGCGTAGGTAATAGGCACATAAACGTTTCCAAGCTTTCGCACATAAGCCAGATGGCTTTTTCAAGGAAGTTAGACAGAAACTGCAAACTGAAAAATAGGACGAATTAATAATTTTAACACGGGAACTTGACAATAAACAGATACGACGTTGTATTCATTTAAAGATTCAAGGCATCACGTTGGTTGCACGCGATATCCTGGTCGGGAGAAGACGTTACTTGAAGAATTGGTTCCAAATTCGTAGCAACTTGAGTGAGACCCAATCATTGCAAGTATCGCTGTTGGTAATGATCTCCAAGGTTTCCCGAATTGCTGTATATTTAAGGGTAGAGTAGGTAGCTAATTCTTTTATATCATCCCACATAGGAGAAGCGGACTTGAATTTGACTTCTCCGGATAGTGCCGTGGCTACTTTACCGTATTTTGTGCCCCTTTTATGTTCGTTGACTCTGATTCGAAACGAACGCTTGGTCATTCCAATGTATCGTAGTATTGTTTAGAGCCGTTCGGGTACTGTAGGAGGATCGCAGAAACACCTTTTGCATTAGAGAGAGGTGGTTTTTCACTGTTTCTCTTTAGCATAGCATATAAAGATGTAGGAGACCTTATGCCGACGCCGTAGTTCATCTTCTTGAGGGCGTTTTTCAGTTTGTAAGACACATGTGGTATGTACGGAATTGAGCCTAAATAACGTAACTCCGGCACAGGAAGATTAGAATATTTGACCCTGGCTTTTTGGACAAAGTTACGTATCCGGTTCAATGAATATCCTGCATCAGTGGCTAACTTGATGAAGCTTTCAATTTCGTGTTGTCTAGAATGGGTATCTGAGGAAACGGCGAAGGCTCTTTGAATTCGAGAACGAAAGATAGCTGTTTTGTATTCTGCGGGACAGAAAGAGCTGCGGATCATCAGGTTGGGGATGGACGTGGATTTATATTAGACTTGTGTACCGAGGGCGGTGGTCAGGCGATTTTCTCAATAAAACATCCAATAGGATCGAAACACAACGCGTGACGTAATGAGACAGATGGCGTGACCGCGCGCCAAAATTCTCAGACGCGAGATTGTGACGTCATAAGATTTCTAAGCATTGGAAACATTAATGGAACGACGCCATGACACTAAAAACGTTATAATTCGGGGTGGTTATTTAACCCACAAAACGAATTCTCCTAAAGTCGAGATCAAGCTAAATCGATTTCTAGTACCAGAAAACGGTAGGTTAACGACTTTCATCAAAATTCTTAGAGCCGTTTTCAAAATAAAATGTACATACATACATACAAGAATTGCTACTTTAAGGTGGACGTCAAGTAATTTTGCTTCGTATACTTCCAATGGAAAAACTTCTGTACACATTTTCTTGACAATTAATGCGTTCCCAAGGATGAAAATTTGAACATCGATTAAAATAGCTTCATTTCATAACTTGGAATACCCAATATTTTCTAAACCATAACCGTAATAATATTTTCTAAACCATAACCGTAATTATGCAATCCAACATTTATTTGTCCACTGACGTCATCAAAGTACACGTCGCGCCATCTTTTTCTGGTTTCAACACCACCAAAGGAAACGTTATTGTTTTTTAATATAAATATGCTTATGTTTTAGAAAACGTTAAGTATTCCAAGTTTTAGTACGAATTTATTTTAATCGATGTTCAAATTTCCATTCTTGGGAACTCCATCGTGAAACTGATTGTAGAATGCATATCATTGATTTTATCAAGGAATTCTGGAAGAGTCTCCTTTCCGTTAGGCCACACGAAAAATACGTCGTCCGCATAATGCAGTCAGGTGGTAGGCCGTGGGGTAATGCTGGAGAATATATTCTCAATTGGGCGAACTGTTGCTTCTGCGAGGACGGGTGAAAGTGAGGATCCCATCGGAGCGCCATTATTCTCTTTATATACTTGTCCTTGGAAACTGTAGAAGCTAGTATTAGTGACCAAGTTTGTTAATTTGAAGATACTGAGGCATGACTACTGCATATAGATTGCTGAATTTGATATGACCTCCTTTAAGGTTCTGATGGCTTCCGGAACGGGGATTGAAGGGTAAAGGGAAACCACGTCGAAGCTGCCGATAATGTCGCCTGGCAGGACAGTGATTTGCTTGGCTTTCGTTATAAAATACAGAGTGGAATTTATTACAAAGTCCAATTCAGAAAGAAAACTACCCAGGGATTTTGATAGTGCTTTCTCTAAATGGTACGTTGGTGCAGACTTCCTAAATACGATGGGTCTCAGTGGGTTTCCGGGCTTCCGAAGAGCTTTGGGATCTGAGGTTCTATTTGTAGTCTGGCGGCTTTCCTGAGATCGTCTGGAATAGTGGGTAACCGGGCTACTCTTTGTACCTGCGCAATTCAAGAATTTAGAGGGTTCCTTTGAATGACTGTAGAACCAGAGTCAGTGATAAAATCTTCAAGTTTCTTATTGCAGTCTGCTGTGTCCATAATTGCTATCTGGCCAGATTTGTCTTTTAGTGTTAACATTATGGACGGGTCATCTCTAAGGATCGAAACTGGCCTCGGAATTATAAATTTATTAGGAATTTTAGTAAGATCGTACCAAGATCGTAGTTTAGCTTCCTGTACCGCAGCTACGTTATTCAGGCTCAATTCCCTACATACCACATGTGTCTTACAAACTCCAAGTGAACTACGCCGTCGGCATAAGGTCTCCTACATCTTTATATACTATGCTAAAGAGAAATAGTGAAAACCCTCCTCTCCTACTGCGAAGCAGGTGTTTATGCGATCCACCTACAATATCTGGATGTCTCTAAACAATAAATCGGATCACTAGTATAGTGTTACTATACATTGGAATGACCAAGCGTTCGTTTGGAATTAGAGTCAACGAACATAAAAGGGACACAAAGTGCGATAAAGTAGCCACGGTACTATCCAGAGAAGTCAAATTCAAGTCCGCTTCTCCTGTGTGGGATGATATAAAGGAATTAGCTACCTACTCTACCCTTAAATATACAGCCATTCGGGAAACCTTGGAGATCATTACCAACAGCGATACTTGCAATGACTGCGTCTCACTCGAGTTACTACGAATTTGGAAGCAATTCTTCAAGTAACGTCTTCTCCCGACCAGGATATCGCGTGCAACCACCGTGATGCATTTTATCGTTAAATGAATATAAAGTCGTATCTGTTTATTGTCAAGTTCCCGTGTTGAAATTGTTAATGCGTTCTATTTTTCAGTTTGCAGTTTCTATCTAACTTCCTTGAAAAAGCCATCTGGCTGATGTGCGAAAGCTTGGAAACGTTTATGTGTCTATTACCTACGCCAATTAATCGGATCACTAGTATAGTGTTACTATTTACTAGAATTTTTTTACAGTTTGCATATTTATGCATTCTTGCATTTTCTACGGTCATTCCCCTTTTCTGTGGCTATTCGTGTATTTGTCAATGTACATTATGTTCTTTTAGAAACCTAAAGAAAAAAAATGTTTTGAGCTGTCTAAGTGATGAGTTCCTGTATCTGTACAAATAAGTCCTCCGATGTTTTGAACGAAGCTGCCGAACACTGTCTCGCTTTCCCTGTTCCTCCACATATTCTATTCTTGCCCTGAAGTATCTGAAAGCCTCTGCATTCAATGACACCTTATAATTATAATAATCTGCGCGGTTTTCCTCTTCAATTTCAACTTAGGGTTAGTAACCCATTTTCGGGACAACAGACATGAGAGAATAAAATATGTGAGACCAGAATATCATGTTTTGTTAAACAACGTGAAATAATAATTACCTGCACCATTTTAAAACGCGCATATACAATACAAATGTACACAATAAAACTACAAATGCCGTTCCATAAAAACTGAGAGTAATTTTTTTGAGTTGGCAACAGTGCAAAGGGGAAAAAATAACCACGCAGATGACTAACTGAATTAAGGAAGTATCTAAAGCAACGGGATTTTTTGTAAAACGATTCTAGTTTTGTAATTGCGCAGTTGTTTAATGCACGTCTGGAGTTTAAAAGTGAAATGCGTAGTGCGATAAAACTTTGCTATCGTTTGGGTAAAACGGCTCCAGAAACAGCTGATTTAATGAACAAAGTTGACAAAGATAAACGTTTCAGTGAATCAGCTATTTTTAGATGGCACCATGATTTAAAAAAATGGTTTTTGTCGGCAGAACTAGCTTCTAGGTCTGGTCGACCTGAAAGTTTTGTTACGTGGCGTATTGTTAACACTGTTTGTGCAATCTTGCAAGAAGATCGACAAATGACGCGTAAAGACATAGCCGCGTCTACTAATATTTCAAAAACGTCGGCGTTCCGCATTCGGCGCGACAAATTACTGCTACATCGTGTGTGTGTGTTCCAGATGGATACCTCATCGCCTGTTGAGAGAACAATTGTTAGTCAGTGTTCAGGTATGCCACGAGTGGAAACAAATTATTGCAAAGGATCTAAACTTTCTAAACGCAGTAATAACTGCCGATGAAACATGGGTCCACTACTTCGATCCCCTCACGAAGTGCGCAACGAGTGTCTGGAAACACAAAAGCTCGCTTCCTCCGCAAAAAAAGTCCGCCAAACCAAATCGTCTGGGAAGGTGATGATGATGATATTACTCTTTGATCATAAAGGTATTTTCTACCAGCGTGCCGTTTCTCCACAAATTACTGTCAATGCTGAGAATTACATTTTAGTCTTGAAGCGTCTGCGACGACACATATCGATTAAGCAACCGGAACTGGTGGGCAAGTGGACCCGTCACCATGGTAACGCCCGCCCACATGTGGCTGCTTGTGTTAAACAGTTTCTTACGAAATGCAGTTTGAAATCATGCCACGGCCTGCGTACAGTCCTGACCTCGCCCCATGCGATTTCTGGTTGTTTCCAAGAATGAAGGAGAAGTTCCGTGGCGCAACATTCAACACAGATGCTGACGTTATTCAAGCTGCACAGGGGTCGTTAAAGCAGCTTCCACAAAATGACTTCGCCACATGCTTTGAAAAGTGAACTGAACGATGCGACCGTTGCGTATCATCCGAGGGAATATACTTTGAGAAAGAATAACATACATTTTGCTGTACCTATATTTCTTCATTTTGTGTGATTTTACTCTGTTTTTATGGAACAGCCGTCGTATATGAAAATTTTTGTGTAATATTTCTACTGGGCAATACTGTCTTTTTTCTGTAACAATTTCTTATTTTGTTTGTAGCACATTTTCTGTTTACTTTTTAAATAAAAAATTAACCTTTATATCGTTTCTGGTAAAGATAGGAAGCAAGAAAGATGATACAGAATTCTCTGAGCACGACTTTTGAATCTATTGAGACACAAAAATAATTTTTCAAAGAAGATTTTCATAGAAGGAAAGTATTTAAAAATGCTTTTAAACTATCTAGACGGAAAACTGCGCATTCTTTTAAATACGGAAATTGTTCACAGTGTTCGTCATTATGAACGCCCCCACATCTACTGGCGTAGAGGTGTAGGCGATGGCTTCTGATCATTCGTCCGAAAGGAGTCCGAGTTCGAATCTCTGTGAGACATGGATGTTGTGTTTGTCTTACGGCACTATCTCTCTCCCGTCCCTGGAACCAGTGGCCCGAAATTAGGGATGGGCGACTGCTTATAGCCCATTAAGTTGCTCACGGTGGTCATTGAACCTCCAATAAAAAAAAATAAACCAAAAAAAAAAAAAAAAAAGAAAGCACCCAGTAAAGAGAAAGAATTGTTATAATCGGATTTGTAGCATTGGTAAAACATCTGCAAATAGAAATTGCTGCTTATTCCCACTTGCGGCAGAAAGAAATCAAAAGCTGAAAGCAAAATGTTCTTGATAACATAAAATATTTGAAAAGTGGTCTCAACGATGGTACAGGTACAGTAACGATAGGAACCATAGTGGACTCAACGATGGTTTCTATGGAGGGAAACCTAATTCAGTGAAATCTATGCATAATGCTTTTTGTTCGGACCCGGAAAAATGACCGTTGTTCGGAGGTTAGACATTATACGTCAACATTGTTAGTCCGTTGCTTTGGTACAAAAGCAGGATAATCGTACAAAGTTTAAGCACAAAGAAAACGGTTTCAGAGCTTTCTCCAAATGCAGAAAGCTGAATAAAACTCAAAATAATAATTAAAAGCATCATGATGGTGTAGAGGATTTTTGGAGAGTGATTTCAGACCAATTTTCTTAAATTTTCCCTTAGAAATCGCACCCCATACAGCACAAATCGTTTCAGATATGTATCAATAATGTTACAATCTCTCATTGTCGTTACACTTTCAGAAATATCTTACAATTACGTTTCAGCAACATCTATTTTGGAACATTACTCTTTGTTTATTACGGTTACGTTAAAAATAGCATTCACCGATACTACTGTTTTACAGTTTCCATTGTACATGATTGTTAACTTGATGTTACATTCCAGCGATATTTAAGATTTTTGGTTTGGCAACGGCGTCGGTGCGCATGCGAATTTATGCCATTTCACCGAAGCACTCTCGTAGTTGTATTTCCACGTGCTACTGTGATGATATTCTTTGGTGATACTATCGTGCTCGAGTCAGCAGATTTAGTATTTTATAGTTCATGGCTGTGTTGTTTTATTAGTATATTACACCAGCATGTTTTTTTTTTACTTGAATCTGAGAAATTTCACATTGGTAGGTATTTAGAGAAATGACGAATCTGATTTTCTTTCTTTTTTTCGCTGTAATATAGTTTATTCCACATGTATAATAGAAATTCCAGACCCTCATTTGGGACCAATTTTTATTTCTTTTGTTACTTATATACACTATCTACCAACAAGTAATTGGACACCCCTACAATCGACGATATCTGCGGTCCTGATACAAGTCACGGCCACCGCCGTTAAATATCGTGTGGGAAACAACAACGCACCCAGTCGCATGCAAGATGCCACGAAGTTCGGAGCTTTCTGATTTCGAGAAAGGTGTAATCGTCGGGTATCACAGAAATGGCCGATCTATACGTGACATATCTAGCAAGTTGAAGTACCCAAAATCAACAGTGGTCTACGTGATTGGCAAGTGGAAGATGAGAGGTGACTGTAGGAATGTGCCCCGACCCGACAGACCCACAAAACTGGAAGTTAGAGACCGACGGGTGCTAGCCAGAGAAATTCGGAAGAACCGCACCAAATCGATGGGCCACATCCTCGAGGAGTTTCAACAGGCATCCGGGAGTGTTCTTTCGATGAATACCATCTGTAAGGAAGCCCATCTGCTCGGTTATCATGGACGTGCTGCCGCCCACAAGCCTTTGATCACCAAGTCCAATAGCGCTGCTCGGCAAACGTGGTGCAAAGAACGTCGATAGTGGACCGTTGAACAGTGGAAACAGGTTCTCTGGAGTGACGAATCAAGGTTCACCCTCTACCGTTCGGATGTCAGGGTCTGGCTTTGGCGTCTGCATGGAGAACGCCTCCTGCTGGAATGTATTGTGACTACTGTGAAGTTCGGCGGCGGTGGAATTATGCTATGGGGGTGTTTCTCCTGGTATAGCACGGGACCCTTGGTCGCCATTCCTGGTAGACTCAACGCCGAGATCTACTGCAACATTTTGTATGACCATGCGCTTCCTACGTTGTGGCAGTTTTACGGGGTGGACCCATGTTACTTTCAGGATGACAATGCCACCTGTCATGTTGCGAGGTCCACCATGGCTTGGTATGGTGACAATGGGGTTAATCGAATGGATTGGCATGCGCAGAGCATGGACCTTAACCCTATCGAGCACCTCTGGGACGAGTTGGAGCTTCGACTTAAGGGGTGCCCCCACCGTCCGAAATCGGTGAAGGAACTGACCTGTCTTCTTCCAGCCGAGTGGAAGAAAATACCGCTAGCCGTCGTAAAACACCTAGTTGAGATTATGCCTCGGAGAGTCGCAGCTGTAATCGCCGCTCGTGAAGGCTCCACCAACTATTGAAGGTGAGTAAACTTCGTTTTCCTTTGCTATCACAGGTGTCCAATTACTTGTTGGTTTATTTCTTTTGTTATCAATATATAAACGCCGCCACTGTTCCCAATGGACAGCGGACTGCGCTGAACCTGTGAAAACGTAAACAACTCGTAATACAACTGTTGTTGCTTTTGGAACTGTTGTCGAGTGTAATATTCTTATTGTGATTTTACAAAGTGTATTAAAACTATAACGTTCAACGTAGTAAATACGTAACAGTAATATGATGATGTCACAAATATCTTTCAAACACGTAACAGTAACATAAAGTTGGTTAGTTGAAGTTACAAATACCTTTCACTGTAACGTATCGGTTATGTTTCAAAGTTATGTAACGTTTGAGGACATTTTGACGTAACCGTAAGGTTTCTGAAACATTACTGTTACATTGCTCAACGTATCTGGGAAGTCTCAATGTTTCAGTGCTACGTACTTGTAACATATACGAAATGTCCTGTGCTGTGTGGGATGCTAAGAGGTTAAGTTAAGGGCAAGCTAAAGCAAGGAAAAAGAAATAGAAAAATGTGTTAGACCATGAAGACGAAATGTAAAGTGAGCTGGACGCGCTCCGAAAAATAGGAACAGAACTTACAAAGACCAAACAAAGATATGCCGCCGCCAACGGAAAAGCTTTCAAGCACCAGCAAACCCCCTCCGCCCTCCGGGTTGCGGCTGAAACAAACACAGCTCACCTCACGTAGAACTCAACTTTGACTCCTTTCTTTTCAATTGAGCATATCCTAGTATCTGACGTAATCCATCCTTCTCGAGTCATATTTCTTTTAGCAATAACATTATTTGTCACAATACAATCCTTCTGGCCGAAGTACCGAAACAACTCCGTAAAAGTTCTGAAGGACAAGGTGTCCGTTAAATTTTTTAAGGACTGATTAGGGTGTCCGTTGGCCGCTGTTGACAGGTTTCGGCGTTCGAAGGTTATCGTTAATGTTAATCCTACGGCAGTTGTTCTGTACCAATCAAAACTTGCCGTTTCTCGGAGGTTATCGTTAATGTTAATCCTACGGCAGTTGTCCTGTACCAATCAAAGCTTGCCGTTTCTCGGAGGTTATCGTTAATGCTAATACTACGGCAGTTGTTCTGTACCAATCAAAACTTGCCGTTCTTCGGAGGTTATCGTTAATGTTAATCCTACGGCAGTTATTCTGTACCAATCAAAACTTGACGTTTCTCGGAGGTTATCGTTAATGCTAATACTACGGCAGTTGTTCTGTACCAATCAAAACTTGCCGTTGTTCGGAGGTTATCGTTAATGTTAATCCTACCGCAGTTGTTCTGTACTAATCAAAACTTGCCGTTTCTCGGAGGTTATCGTTAATGCTAATACTACGGCAGTTATTCTGTACCAATAAAAACTTGCCGTTTCTCGGAGGTTTCTCACCGAACCTAGCCTTCTCACATAGTAGCCGCATTGTTCGAGCAGGCTTGATGGTTAGCTCCAGATGGTAAAAGAACATATTTATTTATTTATTTATTTTATTTCCATTTTTAGCCGTTACGTGAAATATTATTAAAATTAATACAATTATTAACATATCAATCTGGGAAATGATGAAACAGCAAGGAGAATCAAGGAAAAGGTTTACATAGTGACCTGACTTAGCCTTGAATCCCCGAAGTCATAGTCAAATAGAGCCCAGCGTTTGATCATAGAGCCCAGCGTTTGATCGCTGACTTTAATGAAAAGAAAGAAGGAGAAAGGTGGAGGTGGCTTCAAACCTCAACCGTAGTAGTGCTGCTATTGCTTTCTGCATATCCTCACCTTCTACTTCCTCAGAGGAACATGTATTAGGAGCACCTAATTTTTTAATATTTTTTTTATTGGGGGTTGAACGATCACCGTGCGAAATTCAGTCGGCTGTAAGTAGTAGCCATCCCTAATTTAGGGCCACTGGTTTCAGGGAAGAGAGAGTTAGCTCCGGCCTTAAGACAAACACAATATCCATGCCTCACCGGGATTCGAACTCGGACGAAGCGCTCGATTTGCGGCAACGTACTTATGTATCAGGCACCATATTCCTTCCCTCACTTACTTCTGACCCTTAGTGACAGACTGAGTGAATAACATTTCTACATAACAAGGGAAAAAAGAAATAAGAGCCACTTCACAGCAGGCTGCAAATAAGACACTGTAAGCCTTTTTTTATTTTTTTTTCAAATCGGAAGGGTAAATATTTTGGCAAACTGAACAACTCTGTTCACCTGTCAACACGGTCATTTTTTCACAGAACTGTGGATGACCTTGCTAGGTAGGTTTCACTGAATTGAAAAATTTCGAGGAAATCCTTTCCACATTTGAGATTCAAAACTATACTACTGTTTGTGAAAATTACAGCACCAAAAAGGACTGCTGGTATTAGCTTGAAACTTAGGAGATACGTATCACTAGTTGGGACATGCAAATGCTTAAAACGTCCGTGAAAACACGCATGCGGTTTCGGATCAGCTCCCTCTGAACTGTCCGGTCTTGGGTATAAAGAGCAGGTTCAAACGAGATTTTGCAATTACCGAAGTAAAAGGATGTTTCACTGTGGTGGTTCACTATGCCCCTTCGCCGAAGAAGGTCGCATTATGACCATCTGACGGACTTTGAGCCAGGAAGGATTGTTGAGATGAGAAACGCTGGATTTTCCTACAGCGAAATTACAATTCGTACGGAACAAAATACCAGTACAGTGATGCCAACACCGTCAGTGGACAGCTCAGACTCGAACGCGCAGAAATCCTCGAAATCGCACGACTGCACGGGATGACAGACACCTCTACAACATGGCAGTGAACGATTGCACAGCGACATCCACTATGTTAGTGCAGCAGTGGAGCGCTGCCACAGGCTAGGATTTGTCCTCCGGCACGGTTCGACGTCGTCTGTTTAACAGAAGACTGATCGCTAGCAGCCCATTGCTGCGCATTCCTTTGACCCTCATCCAGAGACGCTTCAGAGAAACAATGTGGTTTCGAACACGACCGTTGGCCCACTGATATGAAACTGGTCTTGTTTTCTGACGAATCATGATTTAACTTGATGCACCACGATGGTCGCATATGTGTTCGTGGTGAACGGCACCTTGCAGCGTTATACTGTCCAAACGCTAAACGTCAGGGTCCATTGGGTTCAATTTACAACCTAGCATGATACGAATTGAGGGAATCCTCAACAGCCAGCAATACATCAATCATGTTTCAGAGGCAGAGGTTATACCCTTCCTTTAGAGTTGTCCTGGCGCTATGTCCTAGCAGGGCAATACTCCGCCACATTGGTCTGGAATATCCAAGAGCTCTTTCATGCACGGCAGGTACCACTTCCTCCCTGGCGTGCACCTTCACCGGATATGTCCCAGAGGAAACATGTCTGGGACACTGTAGCTAAGTGACTGGCTCATCAAGTACCTCTACCAGTCACAGCAATTGAACTCTGGCCTCGCATAAAAGCAGCCTGGCTGGCGATTCCCCAGGAAGATATCAGAAACCTAATGTAACGCCTTGTCGAGGCTGTTATTTTTGCTCGAGGTGGCTTCACACGGTACTGAGTTTTGAAGCGAAAAAAATCATGTGTAGTCTTACGAATATAATTAGTTATCTCCTGTAACATGAGGAATCTGCTATACAAATTTAATTTGAATAACGCAATTCTTTCTTGGTGCTGCATTTTCCCCAAAGAGTAGTATAACAAAACATCTTTTCCATCCTACCCGATAATTTATCTCTTCTTTTGCTAAATTAATATATTCCCGTGATTCTTTAAATCAATGATTATGATTCGAAGATCTTGAATGATTCTTCATCAGGCTTAATTTTATTGAAAGTGTCATTTCTCGAGAAAAACATTATTCTAAATCCACTTAAATTTTCGTGAAATTTCCGATGAAACTCGCAAATCTTTTAAAAGTGAGAAATAGTCTGATATCTCTTTTATAGATATAAAAACGATATGAGACTATTATTTAAACAAAACGATACGGAAAAAAATTGAATTTGGAATGGTATGAAATTTTACGAATCATTAATATAATGCACAAACATAAGCTAAAAGTTGTGTGAAAAATCGCTTGATTCCTTAGATTCAAACTCAAGACGATTTTTTTTCTGACTTGCAGAATAATTTTAACTTTTTACTCTCTAGATTCACGTGATCTGTTAAATAACGGTTGATAAACTGCCGTCGTTAAACCATGTTTTATCAATTTAATTTTGATGAGGGTATTTTTCTCTGTAAAATAATTCCGAACCTGAATTTTTCAATCGTATACGTTCTTGAAGGAAAAATATATTGAATATTTCAAAGTTTTCTGTCGTTAGTTAAAAAATTATTAACAACTGAAAACTGAGAAAAGCATTTCAGATGAAATGTTTTATATTTAAATTTCCCATTGAGACGAGATTTCACGTATCGCTGATGTCATCGAACATCTAAAAATCTCGCCACAGCTGATAAAGTCCAGTAAAAATTGATAAAATGTATCATATGTTATCGTAACTTAAGAAACGTCTTGGTTGAAATAATGGTAACTCAATCATCTCAGCGGAAATTTTGCAACAGTTACGGAAGTAGGGAGATAATATTCTCATTTAGTAATTAAAGAGCAATTTCCAATTACTTTTTTTCTTTGTTTAAAGCATCAGTCCGGTCGTTTGCAGTATTCTGTACATTAATGAAACACTAAGATAATCAGAGAGAGGTAATTTTCTTTCCTAACATCCTCAGTAGGGCATCTTGACAAAATGGCAACCATCCGCCCTGTCAGTTACGCGACATCCCGCCCTTCTTGGCCGACTTTTTTGGCAGAATGTGTAATTGAGAACCGTCGGCTGAATTAAAGGGGGCAACTACACCCCTGCGAAGGCGGCCTCTTTGAGTTCAAGACAAGGAGGGGGGAGTGAAAGGTACTTGAAATTGTTACATAGCTTCTCCAACGAGTTATATATAAGGGACCTCACTTTCACTACTGTCATTCAGCGATTTCCTTTCCAGCAGTTTCACCTCCTGTGTCACTTGTCGGATTTTCTTTTAAGGATGTTATCCAAGGTAAGAAATATTTCAATTCTTTTAAAAAGAACCCCCATATATTTAATTTACGCAGTATCCTATCATATAAGTAATTCTGCTAAATTCAGATTCTATTATGTTTCCTTATTTCGAAAATACGAAATAGCAATATATATATTTCGTTAGTTACCATGTAGGAATATCTTTAAAGACGCTGATCTTTGATTGCTTCATAACAGAAGATATATCAGATTTAAAGAATACGCATGCTGAAAGAGAATCGATATTAAACCCACTGCTGTTGAAATGAATCTCATTAACTTTCGCTATTCCGAAAATACGGAACAGCATATTAGGAATGCGCATATTTCATTGGTTTCTATTAAAAGCTCCAAATTTTGATTGTCTAATAACAGAAGATTTATCAAAATGAAATAACACGCATACCGAAAGAGAATCGATCTTAAAAACGATGTTGTTGGAATAAACCCCTTTACCTTATTTTTTTTAAAATTTTGAAAAATACTTTTGTGAATATTTATTTCGCTCACGGAAAGGTAAACAAAATTTTCACGAAATTTCTAAATCACGTATTAAATTTTGTTACGCATCTGTATACCCTAATTGTTTAAAGAGATTCAACTCTAAATCTGTTGTATGTTTGGAGAATTGTTATGCAACAAAGCTACGAAACAGTAATCGATTTGTGTATGTCTCTCGAAAATATCGCAATATTTTTAGTTAAATATACAATATCATGAAAGAAATACGAGATTACGCCATATAATACAAATTTTGAAGATGTCAATCCGAATTTTTGGCGTAAATGTGACAAGGATGGTAAGTCAGATAATATTCGAAAACTTGAAAATTCTTTTTCATCATCCTGGAGCTGGACACGAATCCGCGTCTCCCAGAAAACGCCCGGGTATGTAACCACTTATATTCAAATTGATCGGAAACTTGAAACTTGGTCGTTCTGGGTGGTGTAGTGGTTAGCATGCCCGGGCGTTTTCTGGGAGATGCGGATTCGGGTCCCGCTCCAGGACGATGAAAAATTTCAAGTTTTCGAATATTATCTGACTTACCATCCTTGTCACATTTACGCCAAAAATCGGATTGTCATCTTCAAAATTTATAAATATACAATAGGTGGCAATATGAGGAGATATCCATGCATATTTTGCATTTTGGCCGCAATGTCTAATTAAACTTTAAAATCTTAGTGCTGTTTTTGATCTATAAATTTAATTTTTTAGTTTCTATGGGGTTAGGAAATTTAGAAACGTGCTTCATCTAAGAGAGGCTCTTGCGTTTGGAAAGATTAAAATTTAAGAGAAATAAGGAGTACCAAGGAACAGCAGCAGAATAGAAAAGGAAAGTGAAGGAATCCACCGGTACCGGAAAATTATCTGAGGGGAGTTCTAATAACACCAACCACTTTAGGTAATCGATTTTTCCGCCCTAATATTCAACAGCTTTTTGTCAAAAAAAAAAATGTTACGGTTCTATATTCTCCCGTAAAGTAAGTTCTATAAATCCAAAGTTGTATTTCTGATAACCCGCTGGAAATACTTAACAAGCAGTATAACGAAATAACTTTCTCCGTCATTTTTGTCAACGACGGGCATCGAACCCAGGTCCCCTCATTCCGGAATAAGTCGCTCTCTCAACTGAGCGACGCGGACGTATGCTCTCGCTGCTATCTGCCTTTTTCTCATGCAGGCACGTCACAGCAGGCAACAGTTACTGTTGCCTGCTTATTCATAGTCCGTTCTAGACCGTTGTTTTTAAGCTTTAAATAAATATTAATATATAGGGGATGTTGCCCGTCCAATGACGGAGTGAATTTTTTAATTGAAGCAGACTGAAAACAAATAGACGCCTGATAAGGAAATATTGTAAAAACTTATATAGTAAGAAATCATTCATGTTAGAACTAAAAATTGTATGCTATTTATTTCTGGTTCTCAAAAGACCACGCGATAAATAACATTCTGAATGAAATAATTGTTATTGTTTAACAATTTTCTTTGTAGTCCAGTTGTTTTCGTGTAAACTTTTCTTAATAACTTTTGCTTTGATTTTTCGCGTTAAATTACTTTTTCTTTTACGGCTTGTTTTAGACTGTTCTATTCGACGGTTAGTTTGAAACTTCATACCGAAGCTTTTTCTACAAAATAATGCGACATCTGGTGTTACAAATCGGAACTATTTAAATTCTCGACAATGTGCTGTTGTGGCGACATCTGCTTTTAGATGCAATCTTGCTCACTTTGACATCTCAATATTTCAGTTTTTATTTTATGTTAGAACGTTTAGATAGATCGATATTTTGCAAAATGTATATTAAAATCAGCACTAAACTCGGACAGTTAGCTAAATTAAAAAAAGTAAAAAATAATTAAAGTGTACGAATTAATATTCAAATTGCGCTAAATTAAATTCATATACAAACGTAACTTACCGTAATATTGAGATTTTAATCCGAATTCTGTAGATTGGATTAATAGAACTTGAGTCACTGATAATCCAAAGTTTTTAAATTAGCACGCGATCACCTTGACATTTAAAAGTGATCGTGTACTATTATATAGCAGGCAATCATTTTGACATCGCGAGAGCACACACGAACTGATCGATAAGTGATGGCACAACAATGCAGACGTTGCTGTGACGTCAAGCGTTCCAGAGAGACAGACAGATAGATCCGGGTGTTTATATATATATATCATCATCATCATCATCATTGTCAACCATTATCAATCCACTGCTGGACGAAGGTCTCCCCAAGTTTCCTCCACAACGGTCTGTCTTGTGCCAGTCTCCTCCATGTCACCCCTGCATACTTTCGAATTTCATCCACCCATCTCCCATGTGGTCTTCTTCTGGGTCTTTTCCTGTCCCTTGGAATCCAATCTAAAATTTCGGCTGTCCATCGATGATCTGTCCTTCTGGCAGTATGTCCAGCCCATTGCCATTTCAGGGATTTAACTCTGATCATGATGTCTTCCACTCTTGTCATTTTTCGGATCCACGAGTTCCTCTTCTTATCTCTCCTGGTTACACCAAATATGCACCTCTCCAGGCTACTTTGAGTTGTCTGCAGCCTTTGTATGTCTCTTTTAGTTAAGGTCCACGTCTCCGCACCATACGTAAGCACTGGAAGGATGCACTGATCAAACACTTTTCTTTTAAGACATAATGGCATATTGCTCTTGAAAATTATGCTGTTTCTTCCGAAAGCTCTCCAGGCAAGTTTTGTACGCCGATTAATTTCTTCATCAATGTGACCCTCACTTGATATCTGCTGTCCAAGATAAACGTACGTGTCTGTTATCTCCAGCTTTTCTCCATCAATCGATAAATCTTCATTTCTTGTAAAAGCATTGAACATCACTTTTGTCTTCTGAAAGTTCATTTTTAATCCCACTTCTTTACTCTTGTCAGCAAGTTCCTGGATCATACTCTGCAGCTCTGGTGGGGTAGTTGCAAAAATGACTACGTCATCAGCAAAACGAAGGTGGGTTAGATAATCTCCATTAATCTTTATCCCCTTGTTTTCCCAGCTCAGTGACTGAAAAACACCCTCCAATGTGGCATTGAAGAGCTTCGGAGATATGGTGTCACCTTGTCTCACTCCCTTCCCAATTTTTACGTGTGTTGTATTTTCAAACAGCCTAATCTTTGCACTTGCATTTTCATAGATGTTATTAATAATATTAATGTATGCATCTTCAATACCGCAGGTTTTCAGAGCCATTGTAACTGCTGATGGTTTCACCGAATCAAAGGCTTTTTCATAATCGATAAAAGCCATGCACAATGGAAGTTCATATTCCCTCGCTCTTTCAATTAGTTCTCTCAGCACGTGGATATGATCTATTGTGCTGTAGCCACTCCTGAATCCAGCTTGTTCTCTCGGTTGAGCCATGTCCAGTGTTACCTTCAAGCGGTGTGAAAGAACTTTAGTGAAGATTTTATAAACTACTGATAGGAGGCTGATAGGTCTGTAGTTTCCGAGATCCTCAATGTCACCTTTCTTATGTAGCAGGATCATTGTAGCGGTGTTCCAATCCTCAGGAATCTTTCCTTCATTAAGGCATCGAGTGAAAATTTGGGCGAGTACTGTTTCGATTTCTCCACTTGCTTCTTGTATGATGTCTACAGTAATTCCATCTTCTCCTGGAGCTTTTCCTCGCTTCATGTTCTTGATTGCATGTGCAACTTCTGCTGGAAGGACTGGAGGAACTCTGGTACTGGTATCTTTCATGATGTCTGGAGTGCATATATCATCCCTTTCATATAATTTGGAGTAGAAATCTTTCACTCTTGTCAAAATTTCGCCTCTATTTCTTGTTACAGAACCATCTTCTTTTCTCAGTGCCATAATCTGTTTTCTTCCCTTACTGAGATGTCCCTTTGCTATCTTTAGGCTTTGGTTGTTTTCAATTGCTTTCCTTACTAGTTCACAGTTGAATTTCCTTACGTCTTCAGTGATACTTTTTCGTACTGTCTTGCATAGCTCTATATATTCCACTTTGGAAGTCACATCTTCTTTAGTTGTCCTCATCTCTCTTCTTTTTTGCATCAACATTTTGGTTTTTCCTGATAATTTGTTCACATGCAACTTGTTCTTAAACCCAGCTAATTTTGTTGCTGTTTCCATAAGAGCTTTGGTTACTTTTCTGTTAACTTCAGAGATGTCCACTTCTTCCGATGTTAGGCCTTCTAAAGCTGAGAACCTGTTCTTCAGTTCTAACTTGAAGGTATTATGGTGTTTCTTAAGGTTGGTTATGTCAATAGATTTTGTTTGTCCTATGAGCTTGCCACGTTCAAGTTTAGTGTTGAGGTGCATCTTACATCTCACCAATCTATGGTCACTACCTGTGTTGAACTTGTTTAGCACACTGCAGTCTTCTATGACGAATTTTTTGTTACACATAATAAAATCAATTTCACTTGTCGTCCCATTTGGATGTCTCCATGTCCATTTCCTGTGTGGCTTTTTCTTGAAAAAGGAGTTCAAGATGAAAAACCCTTCTGCCTCTGCAAACTCAACAAGAGTATTTCCACGCTGGTTTCTGTTGCCATGACCGAATTTACCTACTGAAGTTTCATTCTGTTGCCGTTGCCCTATTTTTGCATTGAAATCTCCCATAATTATCTTCAAATGCTGCTTACCTTTATTATTTAGATGACAAATTTCCTCATAAAATTCTTCAATTTCTTCTTCAGGATGACTTGTGGTGGGTGCATAAGTTTGAATAATCTGAGCCTGGTATCTTTTCGAGAGTTGGATAACAAATATATATATATATATATATATATATATATATATATATATATATATGTATATATATTATTTACTTTCTTTGGTTTTTATTATTTTCAAGTAAGATATACGTATCTTTGCATGTATTTCTCGTACATAAATACTGTGTTATTGCTTTTATATATCCACGTATTTGATGCTCGTAGCGCTGGAAAGAAATTCTCGTTTCCCTCTGTAAAGATAAATTATTAATCCCCATATTTAGTAATCTGGAAGAAAACCAAAAACAAGTTACCTTTTCCGAGGATACGTATATGAACTTGGGTCATTTCGGTAGCTACAGATTTTTTTTTTTGAAGAGATGCTGTCAAAAATTTAGGTGATAATCAAATGGACTCGGCATTCAGCACAAAGCTGTCCACGCTATTTCCTTCTTTATGATAGAAGTATTCCAAAAATCGGAGTCATTTTTTTATTGGAGTTTTAACGACCACCGTGAGCAACTCAATGGGCTCTAAACATTCGCCTGTCTGTAATTTAGGGTCACTGGTTCCAGGGAAGTGAGAAAGCCAGTGCCGTAAGACAAACACAACATCCATGCCTCACCGGGATTCGAACCCGGACCCCTTTTGGACGAATGATCAGAAGCCATCGCTTAGACCACTGCGCCACCTCGGAGTCATTGAGAAAACGTGATATCAGGTGTCGAGAAATTACTGTGCATATTTCTAAAGGTAATTAAAAAATAAAGTTTCTATATTGAAATTAAAGGGAAAACTCAGAGGTATTAAACACCTGGTGGTTGCATGCACAAAGTGAAAAGTCTTATTTTTTTCCGGTTTCATAATTATAGTAGTTAGTTTTTTTCCTTTCATAACGTAAAAAAGAAGTTTAAAAGTCTCCTTTTTGATCGCACGATACTGCGCGCTTTCATAAAACACGGGTTAACTTCATTTTATCTTAACTTCTGCAGTCCGATATCTGCATTTTAGATTTATACACAGATCGGTCGATTACCAAAGTGAGCTAGATTTGTCTTCTGAACATACTGTAGAGAAACATTTTTAATTGGGTTAGAAATGCGCAAGACATTTTGCAATTTTTTAAAAAGTCTAAATATTATTCAGAGCTTCTTAGATTTCTCTCATAAGACAACGTTTTTGATCTTTCACTCAGTTTAATCATACTTACAAGAATCTTATTTATTTATTAATTTTTTTTTTTTTGGATCCTAGTCACTTAGCTTTCTTTTTTCATTCCAGTTTTTCTCCTTTGACTGATTCTTTCTTTTAATTTATTTATTTATTTGTTTATTTAGCATGTTAGACGCAGTTAATTCCGTAGCAACATATCAGGGAACCAGGAAAAAGGCTAATATTTGCCTGACAACACATAATTACTATTCTGCCCCGAAAATAAGAAAAATGTGAAGTCGAGTAATTACATATCAACTCACATATACACATTTGCAATACGATGCAACTAAAATTATTCAAATTTAACTATCAACATAACATTGCTTTAGTGCTATTTTAAATGATAAAAAACTGGCAAGTGATTTCATTTGAATCGGCAAAGCGTTCCAGAGCCAGAGGCAATGTGCATTAATACTGAAAAAAAAAAAAAAGCGCATTAGTACGAGCTCTTGGAATTAAAGTCATCACATCTACGAGTTTGATAAACATGGGCAGGATAACTTAAATTTCTTAAATTGAGATGTTTTTTCACATAAACACGCTCTTACATTAACATCATCAGTCGATAACTTTATATAATCTCTCAAAGATCAATTATTTATAACGACTGAAAAGGATTTCCACATATTCCAGTGGACTCAACAAAGTTTTATATAGTTTGAGTGGCCACTTATTATGAGCACCCCCTAAGTACTTCATTGGGCCACCTTTTGCCTTTAATACTGCGTCGATTTTTCGTGGCATGGACTCCACGAGATGTTGATAGGTGGTTGGTGGAATCTAAGACCATGCTTGATGAATAGCACTTTCCAGGAGTGTGAGATTGCAGGGTTGTAGATCCAGCTGTCTGATGGCTCGTTCAAATTCATCCCATAAATTCTCAATGGGGTTGAGATCTGGAGATTGTGGGGGCCACCTAAGCAAAGTAAACTCACCGGCATGTTCCTGAAACCAGTCCTGTACAATACGAGCACCATGGCAGGACGCATTATCTTGTTGAAAGTAACCATCGCCATTGGGATAAACCATCCACATGACAGGGTGCACTTGGTCAGCAACGATTTTTAGATATGATGTGCCAGTCAGACGTTGATCAACACGAATTAAAGGGCCCAAAGCATGCCAGGAAAACATTTCCCAAACCATAACGTTGCCTCCACCAGCAGGAAGGGTTGCAGCAATGCATTTGGGGTCCATGCTTTCGTGCTGTTTCCGCCAAATTCTCACTCATGGTGCAACTGAAAACGTGATTCATCGGACCACATAATTTGTTTCTGATTATCGACTGTATAATCCTTGTGCTCCTGTGCGAACTGGAGACGTTTTTTCTTGTTAACTGCAGACAGCAAAGGTGTTCGAACAGGCCTTCGGCTGCCATATCACATCCGATGCAGTGTACGGCGAACAGTGCGTGCGAGATCATTTGAGGGGATCCTTTATTAAGATGGTCTGTAATTTGCTGTGCTGTTGCCCTTCTGTTGACTGTTACCAGTCTGGACACTCTCCGTTCCGCCCGAGCAGTCACTAGTCGATGACGACCACACGTTGCACATAGAGACCTAGTTTTTTGGCTGACAGTCCAGTCTTTAAACACTTTAACAACAGCTGCTCTGCAACATTTCACGAATGCGGCGGTTTCGGTGGTACTCGCTCCATGGCTCCGAGCTCCTACAATCATCCCACGTTGAAAGTCCGTCAAATCGAATTTTTTACCCATCTCGTTACCCCAAAACCACTTCTACTACGGTCGCAAGCACTAAGCTTTCCCCTTTTATACTAGCCTCGCCCTCTGGCGGCAACAGTGTGCAGCCATAGCTCATTTGCTTAAAACTGTCAGGTGGTCATAATAAAGTGGCCACTCAGTGTATACTGTATGCAGACATCAGCAGCTTGAAATTATTATTCACGCCTGTGCGCTTGTTTCACATGCTCTTATATTTTAAAAATGCATGTTATAACGTAAAAGCTTGTCTGCTCCGGAGTAAGTCGCTCTCCCAACTGAGCTACGTGGACATATTGCTATCTGCCTTTATCTCATGTGCGTCCTGTGGTGCAGGCGCGTCATAATGTCTCCAGGCATGTACATATGCTAAAAATATGCATTGAAGACAGATCTATGGTGAAATGTCAGAAATAAACCCTTCAAGAGGGCCGATGTACCTAAGCGAAACAGTGCCCAGAATTTTGTGCGCTCCTAAAAGAGGTTCAGATACTGGTTGGCTTTTAAAAAAGCTGATGAAAAGCAATTCTTTCTTCCTCTGATCTCAGGAGTACCAACCATAAATTTTTAGGTCGTGTTAACGCTTCCTTGTATGTCTTTGTTTTCTGTTCCATGACCCATGGCATGATGGGAAGGATTAGTCCTCTTCACACCCGATCATTATGTAGAAACAAGTAATTCAAGCAACTTCTTTTTTTAGGCGTGCAAACTACGGTCAATATAATTTCATAAATTAACATTCGCATGTTTATATTTATCTTCATCTCTGTTTAATTATAGAGATGATTATTCATCACTGTAATTAAAGTTGTTAAAGGATTTGAATATTATTACAGCACGGATGACTTCCCTATAATTATTTTAAGTTATAACGAAGTGGTATTCTCAGATGCTATTCAGAGTTCTATGGGAATTTTTTTATAAAAAGAAACCGCTTCTTTGAATGCTAGTCTTAAATACAATAGGTTTTCTGCTAAAAATGCGATCAAAGACACTAATAGTTTACGGAGAAAACAATCGTGTAACCAAAGATGATAGGATGCCCAATAGTAATTTCTCCCTAAACGCGTATAAAAGCATGTTTAATAGATGGACTGAGTTGAATGAAAAGTATCTGAAAGAATTCGCGATTTTTTAGCATTTCGGCGTTCTTCAATTCAGAAAAGTGATTTCCGAGAACTTAGGTATATAATATCCGCTGACAGGATGCTTACTTCATGTTGCCGAAGACAAGGGGAAATATGTAACACAAAATGTGTACTCGGAGAAAGTATGAGAATCAGTTAATTAAAATATTATTACAGCACGGATGGCTTTACTGGTATTCTTTTAAGTTATAACGAAATGATATTGCCATATGCTGTTCAGAGTTCTATGGGAATTTGAAGACTTTATGCCTGAGACCCCGATAAGTTTCCTCTGATTACACACGGCCAATATCAGATACTAATAATGATATCAGTCGATCAACGTGAAATCAGAACTGAAAAAAGTCAACATGAAAAGTTATGTAGTATTGCAATTTAAGCAATGAAAATCATGTGATATCTATTTATACAGAAATTCATTCTAATGATCATAACTACAGTTCGCATGGAAACGTAAATGGAGACGTGCAAGTGCATATGAAATGGGACGGATAACTTAATTAGACGAAGATCCCGTCTTTCTGTGGGTTTAAATGTACATGAAATAAGACAGACTGAAAAACCAGAAGCAAAGTCCCCTGTCTTGGAGGGTGTAGTGTACAGCGGATGCGACAGACAGCAAAACTAGTTACAAAATCCCCTCTCTTGGAGGATGCAAGTGCAGAGAAAATAGGGCAGATAGCAAAACAAGAGACAATGTCCCATCTCTTGGAATCAGTTTGGTTAACACAGAAATTTTCCTCTCAAGAGAATCAGCAAAACATGGTAGGAAAGTAGAAAAAGTTTTAAAAATATGTCATGGAAGAGTTACAACTGAAACGATGAGTGAAGATATAAGCGGGGATTTAAACAGACAAACCTACGGGTCTTTGAAAGTAAGACATTGAGCTTATATAAAGATTAAAAAGTTTTATGAGGTTTTATGAGATGAAAACGATGGGAAAATTGTGTTCTTCTAGTCGTCTTGATCCTATGCACTGAGTCGTGTATGTATATACTAAGAAACGCTAAAATTTAAACTAAATTGTGAATATAAAATATCAAATTAATCAAGACCTTGTATCAAATTAATCAAGATGAATTATAAAATTAATCAAGACCAAATATAAAATTAACCAGTATCAAGTATAAAATAAATCAAGGCCAAATATAAAATTAACCAAGATCAAATATAAAATAAATCAAGATCAAATATCAAATTAACCAAGATCAAATATAAAATAAATCAAGATCAAATATAAAATTAATCAAGATCAAATACCAAATTAACCAAGACCAAGTATAAAGTTGATCAAGATCAAATATAAAATAAATCAAGATCAAATACCAAATTAATCAAGACCAAATATCAAATTAATCAAGATCAAATATAAAATAAATCAAGATCAAATTAATCAAAATCAAATTAATCAAGATCAAATACCAAATTAATCAAGACGAAATATAAAATTAATCAAGACGAAATATAAAATAAATCAAGATCAAATATAAAATTAATCAAGATCAAATACCAAATTAATCCAGGTCTCAAATTAATCAAGATCAAATGCCAAATTAATCCAGGTCAAATATCAAATTAATCAAGATCAAATATAAAATTAATCAATATCAAATCACACTATAGATTTGCACATATAATACACAAATTGTTAAAATTCATAAGAAATTAACGATATGATAAACGATTGACAAAGTCAAGCTCATAGATTTGGCTAACACGAACTGAATTCATGTATTTTCATTTAGTTCTGTAGTCCTTAGGTACAATAGTGAAAGAGAGACAGAGAGTAGCAGTTTATAGCAGAAAAGGCTGTGGCCCCCTATGTTATTATTTCATTTTTATCATTTAAATTACTTGACTGGTTTTTATTATTATGTTACTGTGATTTATTGTTTTCGTGAAATTTAAAGATCCTCTTTCTAAAACTTCATTTCCATTCAAATGTAATTTGTTTTTCCAAACTGAAGTAATTTCTTCTTACACTTCATACAGGGATTTTTGCTTTTGGTGTTGTTTGGAGCGTCTCTCGCCCAAGAGTACAGCACAGAAGATCGCCGAGCTGTAGCGCAGCAGTTATCTCCAAACTATGTTAGGCCTGCTTATGCTGAAAATGCTTACGTAAGTGTCACATTTCTTCACCTCGCTTCATTCATTTAGTATGCAACTGACATTCAGGTTTCATCAAAATCTCTCAAGTACTCACCAGTTCTCACAGATTCTCTAGTTGTGAATCTATTTTTTATAATTGTCATATGTGTATTCCTGGTCAACAATGATTTTATAAACATATCACGTGGATAAAATATAAATGATGATCGCAAAAATGAATTTTTGTAACTATTTTAATTTCAAAAGCGAGCAAACATTTATAATTGCTCAGATATCCATTCCTGTTTTTAATCGGAACAAACTGACGGTTATAATTTAATGCAGAATTACGTACTCTTTTTTTTAAGGCAAAGATTTTTTATTTAAAAAAAAAGCGATGTATATTATTTATTCCTCCAAAACAGAAAGCAGCCGCATTTTTCCCGATGTTCAAGGTAGTTAAAAACTTCGACAACAAATTTAAACTTTCGCAACTAAATTCAAACTTTAAATTTGAAATTGAAACGCATATTATGTGTTGAAGTATATACTTAATTTGCTTTACATATGTCCAATGTGCGCTTCCTTGATTAGCACGGCGTAAATTACATGAATAATCGAATTCCTACTAGATCCTGTGACGCATTGTTAGCCCACTTACAACATGACTTCTGAAATACTTAGCAACGACACAGGAGCGGATTGGGACGACCAAATCAGGCCCGGAATTTTAGTTTTGCAGTCCACTACAAAAATCTACGCACCTACAGCGAAACACTTCATAAATTCCTTCACGAAAAAAGTTCTGTTATATCCCGGATGAAAGAAAACTGTTGAAATATGCATTATAAAGCAAATTCAGTCGTGAGCAAATTTTAACAATTTAATCGTAAAAATATTAAAAATCCGCTAATGATTTAATGTAGCATCAAATCACGCTCAAAACGGGGTGTTGTAACAAATAATTATTTCCCTTCGAAAATTTTGTTTTTTGACAAAAGTCACGAGTCCCTTGGTATCCCCTATTTTCATTTATACCACTATGAAGGCCATTCCGAAAGTTAAAATGTGCATCTAGCAATTTTCCTAATTACTTTTTTCTATTTATTTGGTCACTGATCATTCACTGCGTGTCGGTAACTCCACCTTGTGTAGATGCCTTTTCTAAGTCTTCCCATTATTTCGACTATGAACGGTATTGGTGAATCGTTGTTTCTTTCATGATTTTCTGGGTGGGAAATGGATTTTGAATCATCTCTCCTGGAGAACTGCTTTCTGTCAGTCTCTGGAGAAGGTGGTGAGAATGGTACGCCATCTCAGTGTCTCCTTCAAGATTGCAAAAGGAAGGTTGGGCCTACCAATGACCATGGGCTCAAAGTCAAATGACCTACATCAAATCAAATGACCTACGCCAAGTCAACTGACTTATGTCGTAATTAGCTTTAGCTTAATTAATTTAGTACAGGTTTGACGGCGTTTTTCTCACATAAGTACGGAAAATACCGCCATTTTATTTCAGAGCCAACGCCCGAGATAAATAGAAGTAAACGTGCTTTTTTAAGGATTATTATTCATAAGTACCAAAAGATTATTCGTTCGTTCCAAAAAATCCAAATAAAAGGTATGCGAGAAGGTGAACCATTTCTCGAGTAGAAGAATTTTCCTTCTTGAGGGCGTATAAAAGGTAAAAACGTTACTAATTTTTTAGTTATTACACTTTACATCGATCAGTAAAACATGTGCCAGGAAAAAATTAATTTTTTTAGGTGGATCCTTATTATTCGCTACGCACGCAGAAATGTTTTCTATGCGAAAATACTCACTCCGCAGATTAGTTAAAAATCTTGAGAAAGTTTATTATAAAAAACACAGCGAAACCTAAACCCCTTCTCTCCGGAAAGAAATTACTAGATTTTAGCACTTTTTACTCTCTCTCCCTATCTGTGAACTTTCAATCCACGGTTTTTGTCTTAAACTCACAACAATTTGAGATAATCATTTTTCTTTGTGACAGTTTCCGTGTGCTTTCATTTTACACGTAACCACTTTAAAAACTATGGAATTTATTTTATGGCCCGCAATGAAACTAAACTTCGCTCTAGCTCTCACAGAAGTTCTATCCGTCTATGTTGGTTGAAAAATCTTGTGCTAAATTTGCGCTGACTAATAGCATCAGCTCTGTCCCGAAAAATCAGCGGATATTCTTGATTTATTGATGTGCTGCCATCTCGTGGTCTACAGATGAAACAGTCGTAATATGTAAAATAAAATAGTGGATATTAGAGGACATCATACACTGATTAATGAGTATTTCATTGCTGCAGCATCAGTCGGATGTGGCGCAAATAATAATAAAAAATATATATATATAAAATTTTGCAATTACCCAGAATTCATATTTTCGGTTGTTGCTTTTCTGAATTCATATTTTCACTTACTGTAATTTTATGCCGTTTATCATTGCATACTCATTCGAAGCTTCTTATTTAACTCAACTTCCTATTCTTAACTGGATCAAAAGATTAATAATAAGTTTTAATCATTAATATTATTATTAATAATAAGTTTTAATCACAATTTTCTTCACATAAATAACTTGTTTCGGCATCCTTTAGAACTTTAGTATGGCCACAAGTGTACCATGACAAGACACAGAGTTCTCTTAGCGCAAGAAATCATAAGTGCATAATTGGACAAAATTAAGGTAACATTTCGTGCCATACCTTAGCGGAAAGATAAGCAAAATCCATTAATTTTTTAAATCAAGTATGCAGGCAAACGGCGGTGATTGCAATCTATGCTTCGTGAGATCTAATTAAAACACACAGACTATTCAGCCATTCTGTCAATTACAAGGACATGATATTTTAAACATTTTTTATTAATTTCCTTTTAGCGGAAGAATTTTTCTTTTAAATTTGTAAGCGAAAGTAACCTTTAATTCCCGTTTTTTTCTATATCTATAAAGACAATATGTACTGCGATAAACAGTACAGGCTGTTTTTATAAATTGTCTTAAATCCGTGCAATTCCACAAATAAGTAAGTTTGAGAAGTTTTTTCGGTTTCAAATGAGGCAGATTGCCAGGAGTTTCGTGGTTCTGGGAATATTTATGTTACCGCTAAAGCTCGGAAGCCGTTAATGTGTACATTACCTAGCCAATCTGCAGATTAACTGATTTGCTCCGTTAACGTGCGGAATCAAGAGTTTTCCGCATTTTACCTAGGTAATGTGCACATTAACGGCTTCCGTATCGTTAAAGTTCAAAAGTTTGTTTCTCTCATTTCCTTTCCCTACACCTTCCCCCTCTCCCTCCACTTTTAGTTTGGTTTCGCCTGTTTCTCTCATTTCCTTTCCCTACACCTTCCCTCTCTTCCTCCACTTTTAGTTTGGTTTTGCCTGTTTCTCTCATTTCCTTTCCCTACACCTTCCCTCTCTTCCTCCATTTTTAGTTTGGTTTCGCCTGTTTCTCTCATTTCCTTTCCCTACACCTTCCCCTCTCCCTCCACTTTTAGTTTGGTTTCGCCTGTTTCTCTCATTTCCTTTCCCTACACCTTCCCCTCTCCCTCCACTTTTAGTTTGGTTTCGCCTGTTTCTCTCATTTCCTTTCCCTACACCTTCCCCTCTCCCTCCACTTTTAGTTTGGTTTCGCCTGTTTCTCTCATTTCCTTTCCCTACACCTTCCCCCTCTCCCTCCATTTTTAGTTTGGTTTCGCCTGTTTCTCTCATTTCCTTTCCCTACACCTTCCCCCTCTCCCTCCACTTTTAGTTTGGTTTCGCCTGTTTCTCTCATTTCCTTTCCCTACACCTTCCCCCTCTCCCTCCACTTTTAGTTTGGTTTCGCCTGTTTCTCTCATTTCCTTTCCCTACACCTTTCCCCTCTCCCTCCACTTTTAGTTTGGTTTCGCCTGTTTCTCTCATTTTCTTTCCCTACACCTTCCCCCTCTTCCTCCACCTTTAGTTTCCTTTCGCCAGCTAAAACGGGTATTTTAAAACAATTGTATGCAAAATCTGAATTCAGTGTTTGCAAAGAGAGATTTTTAACGAAAGAAGATGTCCCTGCTGTAGAAATATCTTTACGTCAAACAGCAATAAAACAATCCCTTGGTACTGGGCAGGGTTTCAGAAAATGTGACTGCAAATCTAAATGTACCACAAATAGGTGTGCTTGTCGCAAAAACCAATTGCTATGTAATTCAAACTATCACCAATCTTTAGATTGCACTAATAAGTAAGCAAAATTTTATCATATGTTTTGCAAATTCATTTCCTTAATTATAATAATATTTTAAACCGTTTGATTCTTTCTATTATAGTTTTTTAATTGATTGATGATTGATTCTATCAACTAATTTGTTGATTGTATTAAGTTGATTCTTTATATATCGAAAAATAAATAAATAACATTATGTTCATTTAAGCGTACAGAAACGTTGCTGTTGTTCCAGCTAAGATCTTATTTTCACTTTAACGAGTGCCTAGTAGGTAATGTGCAGATTACCTAGGTAATTTGAGAAATGAAACAATTTTCGGCACTTTAACGGATCACCCTAGTTAATCTGCACATTACCTAGATAATCTGTAGAATAACTGATTTCTGCACTTTAGCGGTAACATTTACACTGAATAACTGGTCATGAGCAATCATCTCTAATAAAAGTAATTCCCTGGGGCTGTTTCACTGATTATTTACAAAAAATATTCAGCACTCATATTCTTAGGAAATGCGGGATAGTAATCACATTCAGTAAATGCCACTCTATTATTTACATCTGTTGACTAACATGTTTTTTTTTACACTGGATTTTTGGTACGGTATGGAATGACAAAGCAGTGTCTGAAGAGCAGGAGATTTTTTGTTGTAGTTAATATATGACTGCCACAAAACAATTTTTAAACAAAAGGTTTAAAATTGATCGATTTTAACAAAACAAAAAACAAAATGTAAAAAAATTAGCTATAAAGTTTTCATAAAAATCCTAAAACAGCAAACAAGAATTCGAATTTTCTCTAAAGAATTCGAGAGCCTCATTTTCGTTTTCTTTCTCTGTTCCTTTTCATTTGTTCTTTTATTTTCCTGATTCGTTCACCGTTAAAGCACTTTTTTTTTCATTGTGAACTGCATCACTGAACGGAACACGCCAATTTTTCTGACTGGTGTACGAAAGTTTTCAAAATGACTCCCTTCGCAATAGGTACTCCGAAATGTTTACACAAATATCTGCATGTAATTTAAGTTTTTAGTGCACATATATTTACAGCAGTTATGACGAAGTAAATTTCTGCGTCACCTTCGTCCACGCCGGGGATCGAACCCAAGTCCCCTCACTCCGGAGTAACTCGCTCTCCCAACTGAGATACGCGGACGTATGCTCTCGCTGCTATTTGCCTTTATCTCATGTGCGTCCTACACCGCAGGACGCACATAACACCCAGAACAGAAACACAACATAGCAATTATTGACATACATTAGCACGATGTCGGTCCACCTTTGGTCTTAATGCATGCACTGACCCTTCCAGACATGCTTTCAACAAGGTTTTGGAACACAGCGATAGGTATTGCTTCCATTCAGTGCTTCCGCTAACTGTTGCTTAGTACGAGTAGTAGGCCTTGGTTTCCCACTTCTTATGTGGCGCTCTAATTCATCCTATAGGTGCTCTATGGTATTAAGATCAGGGCTCTGTGCTGGCCAGTCCACACACGATACGGAATTATTGTCAAACCACGCCGTAACAGTCCTTGCTTTATGGCTTGGTGCATTATTATGCTGGTGTCAACAAGGCTTGGTTCCATAGTATTGCCAGAGAGTTGGTAGGGCATAATTGTCCACAATATCAGGTAAACGTGCTGGTTAACAGGTTTGTCCATGATAACCAATGCGTTGGGACCATACCATGAAAAACACCTCCACACGAGTACACTGACAGCTCCAAACTTGACCGTAGGAAAAATACACTGTGGTAAATAGCGTTTTCCCATGCAGCCGCTGTATCCACACACGGCCACCGGACTGTTGGATCGTATATCTGGATTCATCAGTCTATAGGACTCGTTTCCATTGATCTATGGTCCACGATAAATGTTCTTTGCACCATGCTAAACGGCGAGTAGCATTCTGAGTGGAGATGAAAGGCTTATGAGCAGCCGCACGACCCCGGTAACCCATGGAATGAAGTTTTCTGCGAATGGTACGTGTACATTCCGAGGTTCCAGCATTTTTACTCACCTGCGCACTGAGGTCTTGTACAGTAAGTACTCCGTGGATTAGCTGTAACGACTCTCCCGAGGCTTCGACGTCCCCTATCACTGATTTTCTTTTGTCTGCCGGTTTTGCTGCTTCAGGCACACCGTGTGTCTTCCATTTATTCAGTACATCCAAAACAGTTGACTTGGGTATGTTTAAAGTGCTCTCGGTTTCTATTATGGACAACCCACTAATATAAAACCCGACAACTTTTCTTTTCTCAAAGTCAGTTCTCTCCCGCCGCGACATTTTCACTTAACCTCACATTGCGTTATGATCCCGATCAGCTGCAGGCTTGTTCTTATACCGTTTGCAGCTGTACCGCGCATCTTAAAAACGCAGCGGATTCGTTCATTTGCTTTTGAAGGGGTGTTAGGTGACTTTTGTCAAAAAATTGTGTATGTGTTTTATACAGAGCGATTTTTTTTTTGCTGTGAAATTTTGCCGCTTTATTGAAGATGTATCATACACTGAAAACGGAACACATAGGACTGCAGAAGATTTCTAAATGCATAGTAAATTTCACCTCCAATTAACAATATATGAAACAAAGCACTACGATTGTACCAAAAATTTAAGCTCCTGGAATTTTTTATGAACCATTGGAAAACCCTTCGAGTTTATTTTTTGTAAATTTGTACGAGCCTTGTCAAGCCAGTTTTTTTCTTTTCATTGCACCCACTGGAAAGAAATATGAAAGTCATAGCAAGACGCGTTAATTTAAAACGGAAGGGTATGATGCAATCGGGAAAACGATTGCGTCATGTCAAGGTCAGGCTCTCAGCAACGCAGTGGTGTCAGAACGATACGATATCATTTGCTGTGTGGACGTGGGATGGTTTGGAAATGGAAGCGTGCAGCTCCTCAGGTCGTGTCACGGCGTTAGACCAGCGCTCTTACGTGAAAATAGAAACACTGCGGAGAAAAACTCCGACACAGATCTACACTGCCTTGGAAGTTTGTGAGGAAGGAACTTTTGATCGAAGCACAATTTCTCGCTGGCCATCGTGCTTTCGGGAGGGACGAAGCAGCATCGAAGATGATCACAGCTCAGGTCGACCTCAAACGGCGACAGACAAAACATCTGTCACCATTGTTGCAACGCTTCTCGAAGAGAATCGCCGTTTGGCAGTAGAGGAGATTGCTCATCAGGCAAATTTGTCCACCATGTCTGTTTACCGGATTTTGACCGTCTCACTGGGAAAAGGAAAAAATCGCCGCGCGCTGTTTACCCCATCAACTCACCTCCGAGCAGAAGGCAGTCAGAGTGAGCATCGCACAGGACCACCTCCTCAAGTACGAAAGTAAGGGCGACATCTTTCTGAACAAAATAGTCGCAATTGATGAGACTTGGACACGTGAGTTTGAGCCGGAACTGACGTCACAATCAGCGGAATGGAGTCATCCAAGTTCCCGACGCCCCTCAAAGCGTCATCGGCAACAATCCAAAGCGAAGCAAATGATGATTTTTGCGTACAGGGTGTTGTAGTCTCTGATCGAGTGCCGGTAGGGGAAAATGTCAACCCACAATATTATCGTGACTTTCTGAGGACAAAGTTGAGACCAAAAATTCGTCAAAATCGCCCCAAGTTGTTGGAAGCGGGAACGATCTTGCTGTATGACAACGCATCGAGTCACGGTGCAGCCTCGGTAAGGGGACTTCTGTCGAAATATGGCTGGGAAACTTTATCCCACCCACCGTACAGATTTGATCTCAGTACACCCCACTTTGATCTTTTCCCCAAATTAAGAAATCGGCTCCGTCGTATTCGCTATGAATCGCTGGAACTGTCATTGCACGTGACCCGAGAAATACGACAGCTGAACAAAGATGACGTACTACGGGACATCCAAGACCAACCTCACCACGGGCAAGCCGTCATTAGCAGCGTAGAGGATTACACTGAACGGCAATAAGCTGAGTTTCCTCCGTTACTTCACACTTTTCTCAAAAATGGACAGTGTACAGAACTTTTGTTAGGACCTATATCACATGGTACTTTTGTGTTGCGCATCAGAAACGAAGCTACATTAGATTCAATCTCGAGGCTCAAATACGACACAAGGTAGAAAGGGGGAGAAAAGCAGGAGTTCCAGATTAAGATGCCAGTGAACACTTTTGGAAGTGCCAGACTATGACGTCACAACGAGCAATTCCTGGGAGTAGCAGCAATGGCGAGTGAAGGGACAGATGACCTTACTTGTAGCAAGTGGTCCAATATCCCATAGCCGACGGCGTAACATGCCCGTCTGACCCATGGCGAGTAGTCAACGGTTTAGATCAACTCAACCTACCTGGGATTGATCCCGCGGCAACCTGGCTAGAAGGCAACGACCACGAGGCCACTCGCACCCCTCATGAAGGAAAATGAAGACCCGCACGTCTTTAACTTGGGTCAACTCGTTCGAGGCAGGCCATAAGGCTCTGACCACGAGACTACTTGCACACTTCATGAACAGAAATGACGACCCGCACGTCTTTAACTTGGTCAACTCGTTCGAGGCAGACCAGAAGGCCACTCGCACACCTCATGAAAGGAAATGAAGACCTTTCACGTCTTTAACTTAGGTCAACTCGTTCGAGGTAAGCCAGAAGGCTCTGACCACGAGGCCACTCGCACACCTCATGAAAGGAAATGAAGACCCTCAAGTCTTCAACTTGGGTCAACTCGTTCGAGGCAGGAGATGAGGCCAAGTCTGCAGAGCAGTTCTGGCGATCAGCTAGAATCTCGCCTCTCTGATCATTTGGTCGGAGAAGCGCGATTCGGCTTTCTTCTAATACAAATGATTTTACTTTTTGTGGAGCGTATTATCAAAATCTTTTCTAACAAGCAATGGTAATCTCAAGATATCAACACCCTATGGTATTTATGAAGCTGAACGATGGTTCTATCGAATCTACAGTAGACATATACATGTTCAGTTAACTACATTTATGTACGCTGATGTTTTTTTTTTTTTTTGAATGGAGGTTTAACGACCACCGCGAGCAACTTAGT